>JAQJZF010000006.1:2622500-3222500 GCA_028537955.1 Microtus californicus | reverse complement strand
TACCAGCTGCTTTAAAGCCTGCAATTTTTTTCTACTGTTAAAGATTATTGCTTAACCCATACATGTTTGTCTGTCATCCATTTTAAAGGTAGGCTTTCTTTATGAGCATCTGTTTTGCCATCTTCTTGTACAAACTGAATGGTAACTGTGACTACTCTTTAAAATGCCTCCTAATACTTTTTCCAGGAATATAAATTTATGTATAGTTTATTTCTAAGATTGGTGGAATGTTAATCTATATATTCCATTGCTCAAATAAAACATGTTCTAAAAATTCATTGCTATCTTAGCAACATATGCACTGTAGAAATTCCTACAGCCAGTAGCCTTTAAGTTACCTACCAACTTGTGTGTGGCCCGTTATACTATAAATGCTGATGTAAAGCATGCATTTTGCCTCTCTCTTCTGGCTGTGTGGTTAGGTTGCTATTCCCCATTTGGGCACAGGACAGTAATCTGTGAGCCTACCCCTAAATAAATAACCCTTGTTATACTCAATTCTAAGCTAGTATGGAATTTCTTTTAAGTACCCATCATCATTTGGTGAACATGTCGATCCAAACTCCACACCTACCTGGTGGACTCACTTAAAGGCCTAACTGATCCAGAGCCCAGAAAGTCTCCCACCCCCACCACTTAGCTTGTTATTACCTACTAAGTGTTTTTTTTTGTTGTTGTTGTTTTTCTAAAAAAAAAAAAAAAACCTCAGCGAAGCTAAATGTGTCTGGTGACTTGGAAATTACTCAAGCTCATGCTTAATTCCCCCTTTGCTGAGTGGTAATTTCCACAGGCTTGTGCATCATGTTCTTGAGTTCTGTGTTTCTTGCACAAAGTATGGAATTGATTTAATTTGTCAAGCAAAGCATATTTCTCAGTATTTAACCAACACCAAGGTGGGAAACCAAAGTGTGATGGCCTGTGCCTAGCACCACCAGTTGTGCCACTGCTGGTCATGACTCTGCAACCATTACACCTGCTTGACAATAAAGATTATTACACCTAAAACAATTTACCAGTCCTAATAACAGGTAACTATTTTACTAATTAATAAATCAGTAAACTTGAAAGTTATATAATTGCAGACAACATTATCACTGAAAATTTTGTAACATTTTTGCTAATGCTATGGGTTATATTCAGCAAGGGTTAAATGGTTATTGTGATATATCCATTTATTGGATATTGGTACTCAGTATTCTTCATAATTATATCCTTTAGAAAATGATTTGATAGCAGAGTCAAGAATTCCACACTTTTAGAAATTAGTCTTTACAGATTAATAAACAATAGCTAGCTGACAGGAGTAATACCATTGAAAATTAAAAGTTACCTGAAAAATTGATACTGTTTAAAAGAGTAACATTATTTTGACATTATATTCCATGTCAAAAAGTACCGAGAAATTATCTGAAAGAATTTATGCCATTGATTTTTGACAATCAAAATTTGGTTAAAAATATGATAGGTTAGCAGATAGACTATCTCTCCAGGAAGGCAACCTGAACACTATCCAAATAATATCCAAGAATGAGATGTTATCTTAAATAAAAAACAAAAAAAACAAACAAAAAACTCATACCCTGGAGTCACTTGTGCCAAGTGAAGAACAGAGGTTAGGTGTCTCAATGAAATCACTAGAAATTTATACAGGCCTGGAATTTCAGACGTTACAAAAGACAGTAATAAAAAGAGTTGAGATGATGAGGGAATATTGGAGCTGATGTGCAAGGAAATAACATACAAGAACAGGATTTAACATTGCCAGTAGCTATCAGAGATGACTTACCTAAGGTTTCAGTTTCCTACCCTGTAATCTACTCCAAAAAAGCATAAAGTTCTATAGATCCAAAAGGATCCAAAGAAGGTAGATGGGTATAGGAATGAATGATCTAAAAGAAATTAATCAAGCAGTAGTAACTTATGGTTAGCACTCTACATTTGTTAGGGAGATGGTAAAGACATGGAATTCAAGCATTAAAGCTATGCCACTAGACTGGTTTTACGTATTTTCAGCAGTCCTGGATGATAGACCTCAAATTATATTTAAATGTTATTTCAGGGAGAGGCTAAAATTTTAGATCAACAGGGAAAAGCAAAAGGAGATACTTCCTATGATCAAATTCTTGGTGAGGACACTTATGATAACCCACAGGTTCAAGCTTTTTATGATGAAAAAATTTTGTCACTATGACACAAAGCATCCTTGAGACAGGATTTAAAAACTAAGAAAACTAATTGAATCATATGCCAGGTTAAACAGAGCCAAAGAGAACTGTTTAGTGGCTTTTTACAAAGATTAACTAAGGCTATACTAAAAGGAATAACAGATCCAGATATTAAATGAGTACTTATTGAATCTCTGGTTTTTGAAAATGCTAACTTAGAATGAAAAAAAAAAGATTTCAAATTTAGATCAGCACAAATGGATATTTGGATCCTGCATACATCGAACTTTGAGACATTTGACTATAATACTGAATCTTGGGTAGGAGAAACAATTTCCAAATGTATGAGGAGAATTTTGATACTGTATGCTATTATGCTCTGTTAGGAGGAACTGACTGTGGACACTGAATGATTTCAAAGATTGTTTGGAGACATTTACACTCTATGAACAGATGTTGGCATAACACCGGATCTAATAGTTCATTTATACAAAACTTTAGATAGTGACAGAGACTTAAATAGTTCCAGAGAATTCCAGCTGACGCAAAAAAAAAAAAAACCAAAAACCTGAATTATTTGTCATTGAAGAATAATTGCAGGAGTCACAGGTGTATAGGGTGAATTCAAATCTTAATTGTATTGGAATTATAATGCTTCCCAGAATTCCCCCGACAGGGATTTTAATGCAAAGGAAAGATATTATCTTAGAATTAATATTTTACCACATAAACTAAATAAAAAATTAAAAACTTATGTGGAAAAAGTCTCTAAAATTAAGTATAAAAGAAAAATTAAGACATAATCAATTTTCAGGTATATACCAAGCAGCGATTATAGTGCCTTTTACTACTGATAAAATTAAAAAAAAATATGGGATTACAATGAACCATGGCAAAGAGCTTGTGCTAGTCTTTTAGGAGAGATTAATGGCAATTATTCCAAAATTGATAGAATTAACCTCATAAAGAGAACTACTTGGATCCTGCATCACATTGTATGGGGAATACCAATAACTGGACCCCAGACATTCTTTCCTGATGCAAATCAATGAGAAAAGTCAGGTTACAAACCAGAAGATTTAAGTAAGGTGGAACAAATTATTTGCAAAAGGCTGAATTATATGATATTCTCATGATACTAAGAGATTTTTAAAAAAAACCTCTTAATATAGTTACTGATTCACAATTGCAGAAAGAGTTGTCTTACATAAAGTAACTTCTGAAATTATAGCAGATGGTACAGAATTAACTTCATTATTCATACAGGTTCAAGATACAATCAATAATAGGCTTTGTGCCATATGCATAACACTCATCTGATCCCATATGATCTTGAGTTTTTGTGCATGGCAATGGATATGGATCTATTTCCATTCTTCTACAGGTTGACATCCAGTTATGCCTGCACCATTTGTTGAAGATTCTTTCTTTTTTCCACTGTATAATTTTAGATTCTTTCTAAAAAATCAGGTGTTCATAGGTGTATGGATTAATATCTGGGTCTTGAATTCAATTCCATTGATCAACATCTCTGTTTTTATGACAATACCAAGCTGTTTTCATTACTGTAGCTTTGTAATAGAGCTTGATGTCAGGGATGGAAATGCCTCCAGCAGTTCCTTTATTCTACAGGATTGTTTTGGATATCCTGATTTTTTTTGCTTTTATATATCAAATTGATTATTGTTTTTTCATGATTTGTGAAGAATTGTGTTGAGATTCTGATGGGATTACATTGAATCTACAGATTACTTTTGGCAGGATTGCCATTTTTACTTTGTTGATCCTTCCTATCCAAGAGCATATTATGGTATATTCTTCAATTTCTTTCTTCAAAGACTTAAAGTTCTTCCCAACTAGATCTTTCACAACCTTGGTTGGTGTTGCCCCAAGATATTTTATGTTATTTGTGACTATTGTGAAATGTGATGTTTCTGCGATTTCCCTCTCGACTTCTTTATCCTTTGTGTACAGGAGGGCTACTGATTTTGGGGGGTTGATCTTGTATCCTGCTACATCACTGAAGGATTTATCAGTCATAATAATTCTCTGGTACAGCTTTTGGAGTTACTTATGTACACTTTCATATCATCTGCAAGTAATGAAAATTTGACTTCTTTTTCAATTTGAATCCCCTTGATCTCCTTATGTTGTCTTATTGCTATTGCTAAAACTTCAAGAACAATGTTGAAGAGATATGGAGAGAGTGGACAGCCTTGTTTTGCTCCTGATTTTAGTGGAATGGCTTTGAGTGTCTCTCCATTTAATTTGATGTTGTCTTGCTGTATATTGTTTTTATTATATTTAGGCATGAACCTTGTATCCTTGTATCCCTAATCTCTCCAAGTACTTTATCATAAAGGGGTGTTAAATTTTGTCAAATGGTTTTTCAGCATCTAACGAAATGATCATATGCTTTATTTTCTTTCAGTTTATTTATATTATGGATTACACTGATAGATTTTCATATGTTAAACCAGCCCTGCATCTCTGGGATGAAGCCAACTTGTTCATGGTCAATGATTTTTTTATGTGTTCTTGGATTTTGTTTGCCTGTATTTTATTGAGAATTTTTGCATCCATAATCATGAGTGAGACTGGTCTGTAATTCTATTTCTAGGATGAATCTTTGTGTGGTTTTGGTATCAGGGCAACTGTAGTCTCATAAAAAAAGCTTGGCAATGACCCCCCTGTTTCTATTATGTGGAACACTTTGAAGAGTATAGGTATTAGTTTTCTTGAAAGTTCTGATAGAATTCTGTGCTAAATCCATGTGGCCCTGGGCTTCTTTTGGTTGGGAGATTTTTGATAGCTTCTGTCACATTTTCCAATTTTGTGGCATACAGGCTTTTGTAGTAAGATCTAAAGATTCTCTGAATTTCCTGTGTCTCTGGTTTTGTCCCCCTTTCATTTCTGATCTTATTAATTTGTGTATTCTCTCTCTGCCATTTAATTAGTTTGGATAGGGATTTGTCAATCTTGTTGATTTTCTCCAGGAACCAGCTTTTTGTTTCATTGATTCTTTGGATTGTTTTCTGTGTTTCTATTTTGTTGATTTCAGCCCTCAGTTTGATTATTTCCAGTCTTCTAATCCTCCTGGGTGAGTCTGCTTCTTTTTTTTTTCTAGAGCTTTCAGATGTGCTGATAAGTCTCTAATGTGTGCTTTCTCCGTTTTCTTTATGTGGGCACTTAGTGTTATGAACTTTCCTCTCATCACTGCTTTCATAGTGTCCCATAGGTTTGAGTATGTTGTGTCTTTATTTTCATTAAGTTCAAGGAAGTCTTTAACTTCTTTCTTTATTTCTTCCTTGACCCAGAAGTGGTTCAATAGTTGACTGTTCAGCTTCAATGAGTTTTTAGGCTTTCTGGAGGTAGAATTGTTGTTGAATTCTAACTTTATTCCATGGTGATCCAATAGTACACAGGTGGTTACTACAATTATTTTTTATCTGTGGATGTTTGCTTTGTTACCAATTATGTGATCAATTTTTGAGAAGGTTCCATGAGATGCTGAGAAGAAGGTATATTCTTTTCTATTTGGGTGGAATGTTCTATAGATGTCTGTTAAGTCCATTTGGTTCTTTACATATGTTAGTTATCTTATTTCTCTGTTAAGTTTCTGTCTGGTTGACCTGTCCATTGGTGAGATAGGAGTGTTGAAATCTCCTACTATTCGAGTGTGGGATTTGATATGCTTTAAGTTCTAGTAATGTTTCTTTTACCTACGTGGGTGCTTTTATATTAGGGGCATAGATATTCAGGATTGAGACTTCCTCCTGATGAATTGTTCCTGTTATGAGTATAAAGTATCCTTCTCCCTCTCTTCTGATTGATTTTAGTTGGAAATCAATTTTGTTAGATATTAGGATAGCCACACTCACTTGTTTCTTAGGTCCATTTGATTGGAAAACCTTTTCCCAACTCTTTACTCTGAGGTAGCGTCTGTCTTTGAGTTTGAGTTGTCTTTCTTGTAAACAGTGGAATGTTGGATCCTGTTTTCATTTCTATTCTCTTAACCTGTGCCTTTTATAGGTAAATTGAGTCCTTTGATATTGTCATATTAATTACCAGTGGTTGTTAACTCAAGTTATTTTTTTTCTTGGTAGTGTTTGTGTTTCCTTTCTTTGAGTTGTGCTGGTGGAGGTTTGGCTGTGTTATTGATTTTGTTGGTCTCCTTGGTTAGTGGTTTTCCTTCTAGTACTTTCTGTAAGGCTCCGTTTGTGGCTATGTATTTTTTAAATCTGTTTTTGTTTTGGAATATCTTGTTTTCTCCATCAATGGTGAATGCTAGCTTTGCTGGTTATAGTTGTCTGGGCTTGCATCCATTGTCCCTTAGTGTCTGCAGCACATCTATCCAAGACCTTCTGGCTTTAATGGTTTCCACTGAGAAATCAGGTGTAATCCTGATAGATTTACCTTTATATATTACTTGACCTTTTCCCTTTGCAGCTCTTAATATAATAATTTTGATTTTTATATGGCAAAAATATGTTTTTTTGGTTAAGTACCATATACCAAAATTAAATCGAGACCAGGTGAAGAATTTAAATAGAACTATAAGTTGCAAGGAATTGGAAGCTGTCATCAAAAACCTCCATATCAAAAAAAAAAGCCCAAGACCAGATGGTTTCAATGTAGAATTCTACCAGAACTTCCAAGAAGAGCTAACACTTATACTCCTTAAGGTGCTTTACAAAAATAGAATCAGAAGGGTCATTGCAAACTACTTTTATGAAGCTACAGTTACCCTGATACCAAATCCACACAAAAACTCAACCAAGAAAGAGTATTACAGACAAATCTCACTAATGAACTAAATGCAAAAATTCTCAATAAAATACTGGCAAACAAAATCCAAGAACACATCAAAAAAATTATCCATTATGATCAAGTAGGCTTCATCCCAGAGATGCAAGTCTGGTTTGACATACGAAAATCTATCAATGTAATTGATCATATAAATAAACTGAAAGAAAAAAATGATCATTTTCTTAGATGTTGGAAAAAGCATTTGACAAAATTCAACACCCCTTTATGATAAATGTCTTAGAGAGATTAGGGATAAAAATGTTCATACCTAAATCTAATAAAAGCAATATCCACCAAGCCGACAGCTAACATCAAATTAAAAGGAGGGAAACTTAAACCATTCCACTAAAATCAGGAACAAGACAAGGCTGTCCACTCTCTTCATACCTCTTCAACATACTGCTTGAAGTTCTTGCAATAGCAATAAGGCAACATAAGGAGATCAAGGGGATTTGAATTGGTAAGAAAGAAGTCAAACTTTTGTTATATGCAGATGAAATGATAGTATACATAAGCGACCCCAAAAACTCTACCAAAGAACTCCTACAGCTGATAAACACCTTTAGTAATGTGACAGGATGCAAGATCTACTCCAAAAAAAAAATCAGTAGACCTCCTCTACACAAAGAACAAAGAAGCAGAGAGGGAGATCAGAGAAATATTACCTTTCACTATAGTCAAAATAGCATAAAGTGTCTTTGTATAGCTCTAACCAAGGAAGTGAAAGACCTATTTGACAAGAACATTAAGTCTTTGAAGAAAGAAATTGAAGAGGATAGCAGAAAATGGAAGGATCTTCCATGCTCTTGGATTGGTAGTATCAACATTGTAAAAATGGCAATTCTAGCAAAAGCAATCTATTTATTCAATGCAATCCCCATCAAAATCCCGACACAATTCTTCACAGACCTTGAGAGAACAATAATCAACTATATATGGAAAAAAACGGATAGCCAAAACAATCATATACAATAAATGTACTTACAGAGGCAATACCAGCCCTGACATCAAACTCTATTACAAAGCTACAGTAATGAAAACAGCTTGACATTGGCATAAAAACAGAGATGTTGAACATTGGAATTGAATCAAAGACACAGATATTAATCCACAAACCTATGAATACCTGATTTTCAATAAAGGAGCTAAAAGTATACAATGGAATAATAAAACATCTTTAACAAATGGAGCTGGCATAACTGGATGTCAATTTATAGAAGAATGAAAATAGATCCATATCTATTGCCATGCACAAAACTCAAGTCCAAATGGATTAAAGACCTCAATATAATTCTGACCACACTGAACCTGATAGAAGAGAATGTGGGAAGTAGTTTGCAACACATGGGCACAGGAGACCACCTCTTACATATAACCCCAGTAGCAGAGACATCAAGAGTAACAGTGAATAAATGGTACCTCCTGAAACTGAGAAGCTTCTGTAAAGCAAAGGACACTGTAATTTAAACAAAAAGGCAACCTACTAACTGGGAGAAGATCTTCTCCAACCCCACCTCAGACAAAAGACTGATCTCCAAAATATATAATGATATCAAGAAACTAGACATTAAAATTTTGAATAACCCAATTAAAAAATTGGGTACTGAATTGAACAGAGAATTCTCAACAGAAGAAGTTCAAATAACCCGAAGATACTTAAGATCATGTTCAACTTCCTTAGCAATCAGGGAAATCAAAACAACTTTGAGATACCATCTTACACCTGTCAGAATGACTAAAATCAAAAACACCAATGATAACCTATGCTGGAGAGGATGTGGATTAAAGGAGAATGTGCATTGCTGGAGGGAATGCAAACTTCTGCAACTACTTTGGAAATCAGTGTGGTAGTTTCTCAGAAAATTGGGGATCAACCTACCTCAGGATACATCAATACCACTCTTGGGAATAAAGAAAAAGTATGCTCAATCATACTACAAAAACAATTTGTTCAACTATGTTCATAGCCGCATTATTTGTGATAGTCAGAATCTGGAAACAACCTAGAGCCCAAAACTTAAGAATGGATAAAGAAAGTGTAGCATATTTATACATTAGAGTCCTATTCTGTGGTTTTAAAAAAAGGTATCCTTAATTTTGCATGCAAATGGATGGAATTAAAAAACGCCATCCTGGGTGAGATATCCCAACCCCCCCCCCCGAAAAAAAACTGTATGGGTTGTACTTACTCTTAAGTCTATACTAGCCATAAACAAAGGACATTTATCCTATAGTTCATGATCCTACAGAAGTTAAATAATGTGAACCTTCCCCACCAAAAAAATAAATAAATAAACTTATATATACCCACCTAAAAATTGGAAATAGACAAGATTGTGAGACAAAATTTGGGAGCATGGGGGCAGAGAGTAGAAAGAAAGGGAGAAGGGGAGGGTTGAGCAAATCTTCAGGGGATGGGATATTAGGATTGAGGAAGGACAGATATGAGAGCAAGGAAAGAGATAACTTGATTGAGGAAGCCATTATGGAGTTGGAAAGAAAACTGGCTCTAGAAAAATGACCAGGAATCCATAAGGATGACTCCAGCTAAGATGCTAAACAATAGAGGAGAGGGTGTCTGAATTGGCCTTGCCCTGTAGTCAGACTGATGATTATCTTAAATGTCACCATAGAGCCTTCATCCAATAACAGATGGAAACAAAGGCAAAGACCTACCTCAGAGCACTGGACTGAGCTCCCAAGATCCAGTTGAAGAGGGAAAGGAGTGAGTGTATGAGCAAGGAAGTCAAGATCATGAGGGGTTCATCCACTGAGAGTTTGCCTGAGCTAATGGTAGCTCGCCAACTCCAACGGGACTGAAAGTGAACGAGCATGGAAACAAATTATTACATTTGAATTTGATTGACAGTTGGGGTAGACTGAGGGGTTACTGATGGTAATACTGGGATTTGTCTCTACTGGCTTTTTGGGATCCTATTCTCTTTGAATGTATACCTTACTTAACCTAGATGTAGTAAGGAGGGCTTTGGACTTTCCACAGGTCTGGGTGCATCGCCCTCTCTTAGGACTGGAGGGGGTAGGGTTGAAGTTGGGTGGAGGTATTGGGAGGGGAGTGGGAGGAGGGGATTGAGTGGGAATTTGGATTGGTATTTTTAAGTAATAAAAATAAATAAAAAGAAAAGTCTAGAGGCCGGTTAAGCCAGTCCCGTTCCGCGCTCCTCTGCCTTTTCTTGACAGATGCCTCTGTGTCCTTCAACAAGGACTTCTTGGCAGGTGGAGTGGCTGCAGCCATCTCCAAGACAGCAGGAGCACCCATCGAGCGGGTCAAGCTGCTGCTGCAGGTGCAGCATGCCAGCAAGCAAACCATGGCATATAAGCAATACAAGGGCATTATAGACTGCGTGGTTCGTATCCCCATGGAACAGGGAGTCCTATCCTTCTGGCGTGGAAACCTGGCCAATGTCATCAGATACTTCCCCACCCAGGCTCTCAACTTTGCCTTCAAAGGTAAATACAAGCAGATCTTTTTGGATGGTGTGGACAAGAGGACCCAGTTTTGGCGCTACTTTGCAGGGAACCTGGCATTAGGTGGTGCTGCTGGGGCCACATCCTTGTGCTTTGTGTATCCCCCCTTGATTTTGCCCGTACCCGTCTAGCAGCTGATGTGGGCAAAGCTGGAGCTGAAAGGGAATTCAAAGGCCTTGGTGACTGCCTGGTTAAGATCTACAAATCTGATGGGATTAGGAGCCTGTACCAAGGCTTTAATGTGTCAGTCCAGGACATTATCATCTACTAAGCTGCCTACTTTGGCATCTATGACACTGCAAAGGGAATACTTCCAGATCCCAAGAACAATCACATCTTCATCAGCTGGATGATTGCACAGTCTGTCACCGCTGTCGCTGGCTTACTTCCTATCCCTTTGACACGGTTCGCTGTCGTATGATGATGCTGTCAGGATGCAAAGGAGCTGATATCATGTATACAGGCACGATCGACTGCTGGAGGAAGATTACTCGTGATGAAGGAAGCAAGGCCTTTTTCAAGGGTGCATGGTCCAACGTTCTCAGGGGCATGGGCGGTGTCTTTGTGCTTGTCCTGTATGATGAGATCAAGAAGTACACATAATTATGTCGTAGGTGTTCTCCCCGAGAACAGGCATGTTGTGTAATACACCATATCTTGAACATTCTGGACAGATTCTCTGGGCTTGTCTGTTTTATCGATGGCAACTATTTACCAGTTGAAAAGTGGGAAGCAATAATATTCATCTGACCAATTTTCTCTTAAAGCCATTTCCATAATGACAATAATGATGGGACTCAATTATATTTTTTATTTCAGTCACTCCTGATAATAAAAATTGAAGAAATAAAAAATATCTAAAGACAAAATAAATAAATTAATAAATAAAAAGAAAAGTTTAAGTGATTAAAACAATTTAATTGCCATATTCTGAAGTTCTCTGAAAGATTTGAAGAACTAACATAACTACAAGCTTGAATATTATAGATGAGTTTTTCTTAATTTTTATTTCTTAATTATACATTACGTTTTTAAATGAGCTACACAAAACAATACCTTAATCAAGATCAGAAATACATATACATATAACAAAATTGAATTTAAATTTGAAGCAATAACCAAGATCCATACAAATGCAAATTATTTATATTTATATCATATCCTTGTTTAAATGTAATCAAACATTTATAGTCAACATTTGGAAATATGGATGTAGTTCTGTCCAAACTGCTTCTTGATGATTGGGGACACTGTTAATCAGGTCTTTCATTGTGTATCCTGTGTGATAGGTTCATTTTCATCAGCAGATGGGCAAAGTAATTTTTTGAGGGGTGTTCAAGGTGACCTTTTAGAGATTCTTGTTTCATTCAATTACTAACCTGGCCCAATCCTGCTTAGTTTAAAATATCAGATGCAATCAGGCATGTTCAGTGTAGTATGACACCAATTTGTTTGAAGGAGTGAGCCACTTGTTGATTCCTGGCTGCTCAACCCTGAGATAATCATACAGAAACTATATTAATTAAATCACTGCTTGACAATTAGCTCAAGCTTCTTATTGGCTAACTCTTACATATGAATTTATCCCATTTCTATTAATCTGTGTATCACCACATGGCAGTGGTTTACTGTCAAAATTTCAGCTTGTCTGACTCTGGCAGCAGCTCCATGCTTCTCTCTGACTCTACCCTTCTTTTTCCCAACATTTAGCCCAGATTTCCCTGCCTACCTAAGTTCTGCCTTGCTATGTGTCTGAAACAATTTCTTAATTCATTAATGGTAATCACAGCACAAAGAGGGGACTTCCACATCACCTTCCATTCACTGTTTAAATAAAAATGGTTTTAACTTTAACACAGTAAAATTACATATAACCAAACAGGTATCATACAAATATTATGATTACAATATTTATATTGACTTTATCTTTTACACTATCAAAGGAAAATTATAACTGTAACTATAAATTTTTCAACTCCATCAAAGACTCTAGAAGATATAATATTACTTAAGTAAACAGGAATTACATTGCAAACAACTTCCAAAACTCTAGAATTGACAGAGTCATCTTGCTATTTGAACAGTTACCTGAAATTTGTCTGTACTGTTGGGACATCCATCTTCAGCCCACAGGCCCATAGTATCCAGCAGACTTTTCCATAAAGCAAGAAATTTCAAAGACAATTCTGCCTAAATTGGCAGTTTTTCAGTCACTTTCTTCTGTGTCCTGCAGAATGTCTAGCAGACTCTTTCATGAAGCAGGGACTTTGAAGGATGTTCTCGTATTTAAACAAGGTTAGCAGTCATTTCTCTGCAGAGCCTGTGTGTCTAGTTTAGCAGTTCTGGCAAGAGTAGTTTCTTGCCAAAATGGCTAACCAACTCCATAAGGAACTTCTTCGATACCCATCATCTTCTTGATATAGATTGGTGCTGCTAGGAGCAGATGTGTCTCATGACATGAAAAGTCCTAACTTCTTAAAACATTTAAATTCAATATTCTAAATATATCTGAAAGATTTGAAGAATCCATTTATAATTGAAAATGTCTCTATATATCTAGAAAACCCAACTAACCTAACTATAAGCTTAACTGTTATAGATGATTATCTCTTAACCTAAATTTCTTTATTATACATTACATTTTTAAATTAGCTATACAAGCACAATACCTTAATCAAGAGCAGAAATATACTATACACAGTATAACAAAACTGACCTTAAATTTGTATCAATAAACCAAGATCCATACCAATGCAAATCTCTGTAGCATATCCCCCCTAAAACATAAAGAAATATTTATAAGCGATATTTCAAAACATGAGTGTAATTTCGCCAAACTGCTTCCTGCCTTCTATTGGATAAAGTATTTTCTTTGTGGGAGTGTTTACAGCCACTTTTCATGGAGTCTTGTTCCATCAAATCATATTGGTCTGGAAGCAATTCATTCTTTCTCATCCTCTGTGAAAACAAGAAAAGAACCTCTTTTCCAAAGCAACATATCCTTGAACCCAAATGTGGAAGTCATGATACCTTTATAATATCCATGCTGGTTAAGCTTAGCAGCCCATACAATAAAATGTCTCTCTGTACTTAGCTCATTAACAGTCAAAAATTCAAAGGTAACACAATAATATACATAATCCAGACTCTCTGAATTTTCCATTCTTATGTGACTTATTTTTCTTTACTGCTTTTAATGTATGACAATCTGTACTTTGTCTCTTTAAGAACTTTACCCCTCATTAAGCATTAACTTTATTTTATGACTCTCTATATACTCTTTTTCTCCTCTCTTTCAAGCCTACATACATTTATCCAACACTCATCTGGATTTGTCTTTATTACATGTGTATAATTCTTTACTGTCCAGGAGCACCTTTTAAAATGCTAAGCACTTCTTAAAACTTAAGCTGTGCCATTACTATGGTATATACAGTACTTCTTGCTTGCATGACCAGTCCTGCATGGTGGGGCTGCTCATGCCTCTTACAGCCATGCAGACAGCCCCATTCTCAGTCACACAGCCAGTCCATGTCTCCATTAAGTAAGCTGCAATTGTCTGCTTAAAACCCCACTCAAATGCCCTGTAGCCAAAACTAATACATGAAAGTGTCAGAGATTATGCTGGTAGCATATCCCAGAAAGCCAGCGTTTCATAACAGTTCAGCTTTTTTTTTTCTTTTTCCTACTGCTAAATCAGGAAATCCTTTCATAAAGGAGCTGATGCATGCTGCCAGCAAACAGCAAGAAGCTGTGTTAAATTCTCTGTTTTTGTGTCTCTAATTCCTTTTCAAGCCCTCTCAGGTTTTAAGTGGATTTTAGTCACCACATTGGCACCAATTTGTTGGAGAAAGGAGGCTGCTTGTTGGTTCCAAGCCAGCCAGCAGGCTTAGACATTGAATAATCATACAGAAACTGTATTAATTAAATCAATGCTCAGCCTAACTTCTTATTGGCCAACACTTACATATTAATTTAACCCATTCCTTTTAATCTATATATCACCATGTGGCTGTGGAAAACTGACTAAAGTTCCAGCATCTGTCTCTGATGGCTCCATGGATTCTCTCTGACTCGTTCCTTCTTTCTCCCAGCATTCAGTCCAGTCCTTCTCGCCTACCTAAGTTCCGCCCTATTAATTGGCCAAGGCAGTTTTTTTCATTAATCAATAAAAGAAACACATAGACAGAAGAAATTCCCAAACAATTTAACCATTCTTTGAACAGGGGTATTTAGGTTGTTTCCAATTTCTGGTAATGAAAAATAATGCTGCTCTGGACATAGTTGAGCACGTGTCATTGTGGTATGATTGAGCATCCTTTGGGTATATACACAAAAGTGATATTGGTGGATCTTGAGGTAGGTTGCTTCCTAATTTTCTGAGAAATAGCCATACTAAAATCCAAAGTGACTGTATCTGTTTGCACTTAAACAAGCCCTTTACCCCACATTCTCTCCAGCAAATCTTGTCATCAGTTGGTTTTATCTTGGCCATTCTTACAGGTGGAATCTCAGTGTTGTTTTGATTTGTATTTCTCTGATGGCTAAGGTTGTTAAGCATTTCTCTAAACATTTTTCAGTCATTTTAGATTCATTCATTGAGAATTTTCTTTTTAGGTCTGCACCACACATATTTTTGGAATATTTATTCTTTTGATGACCAACTTATTTATGTATTTTTTTGTATATTTTGGAGATCAGCCCTATGTCTGATGTGAGGTTGGTGAAGATCTTTCCACATTATGTAGGCTATGATTTTATTTTGTTGACTGAGTCCTTTGCTTTACAGAAGTTTCTCAGATTCAGGAGGTCCCATTTTTAAATTGTTTTCCTCAGTGTCTATGCAACTGAGGTTTTTGTTTAGGAAGTATTCTTCTGTGCCAATAAGTTTAAGTGTACTTCCTACTTTCTCTTCTATGGGGTTCAGTGTGGTTGGTTTTATGTTGAAATATTTGATCCATTTATATATAAGCTTTGTGACAAGCAATAGATATGGATCTACTTTCATTCTTCTAGATGTTGATACCAACTATATCTGCACCATTTGTTGAATATACTTTTTGTTTTTCATTTTATATCTTTTTTCTTTTTTGTCAAAATCAGTTGTTTGTAGGTATGTGAGTTGATATCTGGGTCTTTGATTGGGTTCCATTTTTGCTCCTGTCTGTTTTTATGCCTTAACAAGCTGTTTTCAATACTTTATCTCTATAGTAGAGTTTGAAGTCAGGGATTGTGATACCTCCACATGTTCCTTTACTGTACAGGATTGTTTTGGCTATCCTGCTTTTTTTATTTTTCCATATGAAGCTGAGTATTGCTTTTTCTAGACCTGTGAAAAATATTCTTTGGATTTTGATAGGCATTGCATTGAATCTGTAGATCATTTTTGGAAAGATTGTAATTTTTACTATGCTAATTCTACCAAGAGCATAGGAGTTCTTTGCAGTCTCTAGTGTCATTTTCAATTTCTTCAAAGATTTAAAGTTCTCAACATACAGGTCTTTCATTTGTTTTGGATAAAGTTACTCCAAGATATTGTATATCATTTATGGCTATTGTGAAGGATGATGTTTCATGGATTTCTTTCTCATCCTATTTATCATCTGTATTATGGGGGGGGCTACGATTTTTTTAAGTCAATCATATTCTGCTTCATTACTTAATTGTTTATGTACAGTAGAAGTTCCTTTACAGAATTTTTGGAGTCCTTTATGTAAACTATCATGTCATTAACAAATAGGGAGTGTTTGAATTCTTCTTTTCTTATTTGCATCCACTTGATCTTATTTTGTTATCTTAATGCTCTAGCTAGAACCTCAAGTACTATTGTGAATAGATGTGGAGAGAATGGACAACCTTCTGTTGTTCTTGATTTCAGGGGGATTGATTTGAGTTTTTGTCCATTTAATTTGATATTGGCTGTTTATAAGCTGTATATATTTTTATTATGTTTAGGTATGTTTCTTGTATTATTATCTTGAAGGTATGTTGTATTTTCTTTAAGGTTTTTTGGACATCTAATGAGAAGATCATGATTTTTTTCACTTTTTTATATGGTGAATTATTTTGACAAATTTTCTTATGTTGAACCATCCCTGCATCTTTGGGATGAAGCCGACTTGATAATTGTGGATGAATTTTTGGATGTGCTTTCGGATTTGGTTTGCCAGAAATTTATTGAATATCTCTGAATCAATGTTGAGAGAGATTAGTCTTTAATTCTCTTTCTTAGTAATGTCTTTTTGTGGTTTGTATATTATGGTAATTGTAGCATCATGAAAAGATTTTGGCAACGTTCTTTCTGTTTCATTGTGTGAAACAATTTGAGCAGTACTCTTATTAATTTTTCTTTGAAAATCTTTTAGAATTCTGTGCTGAAACCATCTGGCCCTCATCTTTTTTTGGGGGGTTTTGAGTCCTTTGATTACAGTTTCTATTTCTTTAACAGTAATAGGCCTGTTTAATTTGCTCATATAGTCTTGATTTAATTTTTAAAAGTGATATTTATCCATTTAATTCTCCATTTTCTTTAGTTTTTTTTAATTTTATGGAATACAGGTTTTAGAAATATGTCCCTATGTTTATCAGAATTTCCTTTTTATTTTTATGATTTGTTCCCCTTTTTATTTCTGGTTTTGTTAATTTGGATATTTTCTCTCTCCCTTTTGGATAGTTTAGATAAAGGTTTGTCTATTTTGTTGATTTTTCTCAAAAACCCAACACGTTGTCTTATTGATTCTTTGTATTTTTTTCTTTGTTTTGATTTTGTTAATCAATTTGATTATTTATTTCCATAGAGTCTTTCTGAGTGAGTGTGTTTCTTTTTGTTCTAAAGTTCTCAGGTGTTCTGTCAACTTACTAGTGTGGGATTTTTCCAGTTTCTTTATGTAGGCCTTTAGTGCTATGAATTTCCCTCTTAACACTCCTTTCATTGTGTCCCATAAATTTAGGTATGTTGTGTGGTCATTTTCATTGAATTTTAGAAAGTGTTTGATTTCCTCCTTTATTTCTTCCATGACACATTGATGATTCAGGTGATCATTGTTTAATTTCCATGAGTTTGTGAGCTTTCAAAAATTACTGTTGCTATTGAATTCTAATTATATGCAATGGTGACCCAATATGGTAATAAGGAAACTCCAACTTTTTTATATCTGTGGAGGTTTGCTTTTTTACCCAGTATGTGGTCAATTTTTGAGAAGGTTCCATGAGATGCTGAGAAGAAAGTATATTTTTTTTATATTTGGATCTAATGTTCTATAGATGTCTGTTGAGTTTCAATTAACAAAATAAAATCTGATAGGTCTGCTCTTATATGTTTCTTGACCTTTCTCCTTTGCCACTCTTAATATTCTTTATTCTGTATGTTTAGTGCTTTGATTATTATGTGGTGAGGGGACTTTTTTTATCCCATCTATTTGGTGTTCTGTAAGCTTCTTGTATCTTCATGTACGTATCTTTCTTCAGGCTGGGAAAATTTTCTTCTATGATATTGTTGAATACATTTTCTGTGTTTTTGAGTTGGACTTCTGTCCCTATTATTTTTAGGTTTAGTCTTTTCATGGTTTCCCATATTTTCTGGATATTTTGTGCTAAACTTTTGTTTTATTTAATGTTTTCTTTGATTGATGAGTCTATTTCCTCTATTGTATCCTCAGCACTTTTGTATTCTGCTGTTTATGCTTGCATTTGTGGTTCTTGATTATTTTCTCATAATTCTCATTTCTATCAATCCCTTGTTTTGTGCTTTCTTATTGTTTATGTTTTTGTTTTCAAGTCTTGAACCATATCTTTGGTCTGTTTGATTACTTTTCTTTGATTATGGTTTGGTTGCTTTTTCCTCTATTTCTTTGAGAGACTATTTATTTCCTCTTTAACTGTATCAAACACTCTCCTAAGGTTATTTTTATATCATTTTTCTACTTTATTTATATTTGTGTTCAAATCTTGCTGTTTTAGAGTCACTATTTTTTGTTGGTGTCCTTTTGCTCTTCGTGGTGTCGTGTGTGTTCTTACCTTGCACACCCATATTTTCCTCTGATTGGTGTAGTTGGGTCTCTGGTGAACCATCCTCCAGGTGCCAGTGAATCCAAGGTTCAGATGGTTGCTCCTCATGGTGCAGTCTGGGACAGAGTTCCAGTAAACCCAGTGGTCACTCTGTGTTTCCAGAGATTACTCATTTCTTATAGCACTTGCTCTGTATGACCAGAAGTCATTCATATGTGCTTTCATTGAGGTTGATTGCTTGGGGCTGCTCCCATTGAGGTCTCTGCCTTGGTCTTCCTCTGGCAGAGGTCACTGTCTCTGGCCTGCTCCAGTGAAGATCACTGTCTCTGGCCTGTTCTAGCAGAATTTGCTGATTCATACCAAGTCCTGCAGAGGACTTTGGCTCCGGCCTGCTCTCTCAGCATTGGATCCCTGATACCTGCTCCTGTTGAGGTGATGATTTGGTGCTTATCCAGCTGAAGTGGCTGACTCAGGCCTGTCCCCACAGATCTTTTTGGCTTGGGCCTACTCCCACAGAAGTCGATAGTTTGGGTCCAGTCTCACTGAGTCCCCCCCCTTTTTTTTTTTTTTTTTTTTTTTTTTTTTTTTTTTTTTTTTTTTTTTGCTCCTGCTTCCTCAGACATCCCTGACTAACACCTGGTCCTGCCGATGTTTCTCACTGGGTCCAGCTCTCTTAGTGGTCACTCACTTGTACCTGGTCCTTTTGGACGTCATTGCCTCAGGACTCTTCCAGCTGATGTCACTGACTCAGGCTACCTATGGCAGAGGTCAATGGCTCAGGCTTACTCCTGTGGAAGTAGCTAGCTCAGGACTTTTCCCACAGATATCTCTGCTTTGGGCCTATTCCCACAGAGGTCTCTTGCTTGGACCCAGTCCTCCTGAGGTCTATGGCTTATGCCCTCTTCCTCAGATGCCACTTACTTACACCTGGTTGTGCATAGGTCTCTGGCTAGGACTTGCTCCTTCAGTGGAGGCTCCCTTGTTCCTGCTCCTTTGGAGGTCATTTCCTCAGGACTGTTCTGGCTGAGGTTGCTTATTCAGGCATGTTCATACAGATGTCCATGGATTTGGTCTGCTCACACAGAGTTCCCTGTTTTGGACCCAGTCCCACGGAGGTCTATAGCTTAGACCTGCTTCGTCAGAGGTCTCTGACCTGTGCCCAGTCCTGTCAAAGTCCTGTCAAAGACCCCTCAGAGGTTGCTCCCTTGTCCCTGTTCCTGTGAAGGTCACCGCCTTGGGACTGTTCCAACTAATGTCAGGTATGCTCTGGAGAAGATAGCTGGCTCAGGTCTGTCCCTGTAGGGGTTACTGCCTCAGGCCTACTCTAGTGGAAGCTGCTATCTCAGACCTGTTCCTATGGAGGTTGCTGCCTTGAACATTCTCCTGCTGAGGTTGCTGGCTCAGACTTGTTTATGTGGAGGTCATTGGCTCAGGACTATATTGGGCCTGTTCCCATGGAGGTCTCTGGGTTGCACCTGGTCTTGCAGAGGTTCGTGGCTCAGGTCTGCTTCCAAGGAGATCCCTGAATTGTGCCTGGTCCTACAGAGGTGACTGAAGCCTGCTCCCTCTGCAGTTGCTCACTTATATCTCCTTTTTTGGAGATCATTGCTTCAGGCCAGCTCCAAATGAATTTGCTGGCTCAGGCCTGTTCCCACAGAAGTCCCTGCATTGGGCCTGCTCCCTCAGAGGTCCCTGCCTTGTGTTCAATCCTGTCGAGGTGTCTAACTAGGCCTACTCCTTCAGTCACTCCCTTGTGCCTACTCCTGCAGATGTTGCTGCCTCAGGCCTATTCTAGCAGAGGTCATTGGCTCACACCTGCCCATGTAAAGGACATTGCCTCCAGACTGCTCTATTTGAAGTTGCTGCTTCAAACCGACTCCTGTGGAGGTAGCTGACTCAAGCCGGTTCTGATTGAAGTCACTGGCTCAGGTCTGCTCCAGCAGAGGTTCCTGGCTCGGGCCTGGTGCCACAAATGTCCCTGGTTTGGTTTTGCTTCCATGGAGGACCCTATCTTGGACCTGGTTGCACAGAGGTCTCTGGCTTGGGTCTGTTTCCTTGGCAATTGTCCCTTTTACATTCTCTAGTGAAGGTTGCTGTTTAAATCTTTTTGAAGCATCATGTTATTTTTATGTATCTCATCAACCTGTGTTGGTAAGTGTCAGTTCAAAAGCATATCAGAGTTTGAATTTAACTAAGTCTCTATTTCATATTTGCATTTGGATTCACATCTTTCACAACTGTCAAAGATTGATGAATGTGGCATCATCATGTTGAAAGATTATTAAATGTCACACAGTCGCCTGGCACAAAATGGCTGACAGAAAGTCAATGATGTAAACTCCATGTGGGGGTGAAGAAAGCAGGGGATAGATCTGGGGCATCACAGAGTTTGGCAAGCTGTAAGCAGTCAATGAATAATTTCATTCCAGGGAAGAATTAAATGAGGTTTAATGGAAATGTTGTGAGAGTACCTACATAGACAGGTATCTAACTTCTAAATATTTTGATTTACAGTTAGAGGAATCTGGTTCCTAGAATGAAATGAAATGATGTGTTTGGCTGACTTCTTGAAGTGTTGTTTATATATTTTACATTTAAAAGTCTTAAGCACATTTTCTGATTTAAGAGCAAAGATGACCTAAAGTGACTTTGGTGTATAGTACCCTCTTAAGAATACAATTTATCCATTCTGATATCAAAAACACTAAATTGTCATGGCCCTGCTATTTCACATTTTCAGAGGTTTACTTACAATTTCCATATACTTTATTTAGCTTTCATTTTACTAACTGTACTTCCATTTTTATAAGCTCATTTCCTAAAGTTACTAAATATAAATAATGTTTAAAATAGTATGGAAATGCTTATGCAATATTAACATTGAACTTCAGAAAACGTTTAAAGTCCCCATACAGAATCGAGGATGCTTTTCTTAAGTTTACTCAGTCTCTCTCCCTATTTGTGTTATTAGCTTATGCAAGGTGATAAAAACATCACTATGAACTGCATCCAGGTATCCTTTAGGTTGACAAAACAGTTTAAGCTAGTTTGCCTGTATTTGATAAAAATGGAGAGAATGAAATATGCCAAGTGAGAAGTAAAGTATGGGAAAGATTACAGCATAAGACTGCATTAGTTAGTTCTCTTTGTAATCATGATTTACTTGGTTATTTTAGAATGAGTTATGCACCTGTCAGTAAGTGTACTGGAAAATATTATCTATTTCAACTCATAAACACATTTAAAGATCTTTGCCAGACTATTCAAGTGGCAACTATTCTAAATCAAATTCTTATAGTCATTTTATATGTAAAAGTGAAAATCACTTTTGATATAAAACTCATGTAAATATGATTCAGAAAAGTGAATAGACTTTATTCATTTAAGCTTACCTCCTTGAAAAAGCCTTCACTACCAGTGAAAATAAAGGGATAAGTAGAGATGTTATTAGCAATCAAATATATGAGGTAAATTTACACATTCTTATTTAATGACATCATGTGTTGTTTTGATGAAAATAGATTCACATTTAATCTTCCTAAAAGAATAAAACAGAATAACTAGGAAAAGTATCATAATCTCCTAATAGGTCTATTTTGATTCATAAATTAATGACTGTTATCCTGGAGAATATCAAAATTATTTTATCCAATTATGCTTACAATCTTTAATTTCACAAGTTTGTAGCAAAATACCAAATAAGATGCAATTCAAGTGAAATAGATTCTATCATGATGGAGAGGGAATACAGACAGCCTCAGCACAGGGAGTTTATATTGTAGCAACAATCAGAACATAAAGAGTAAATAGAAGTAAGATCAAGATGTAATTACAACTTCATGGAAATTTTATTTGCTGGGTGTGGGTGAGAATTTTTCTTTAAGTGTGTAGCACCAAAGGAGGTGACCATATTCTTGTTTAATGAAGACCTCATATAAAAGGATATTTGGCTAACACAAAATAGTCTTGGTGGGTTTATTTTTAAAAAGGTTATCATAACACTGGTTTTGGAAACAAGAGTATAGCTATAAGATCACATAGAAACAGTTTTGAGTTCATGCTGCACCCTTCCTGGCAGGGACAACAAGTAATTTGGTTACTGTCAACTAACTAGGTAAGCCAGAGACTACTCTTGTCCATTTTGGATATGTGAGGTAGTATTCTAAACTATGATCTTGGGGATAATACAAAAACTTGCTTAGAAGGTCTAAAAAGAAGCTAAAAAAAATCAATAAAATCTGAACATTGTCAAATTCTTGAAAAAAAAAAGGTTATCATATTGGGTAGGTGAATTGAGGTGGGAGGACCTAGAAAATATTAGGAAAAAAAAGTTTTGCTATAATCAAAACACAGTTACAGAAACTATCAAAGAACTTAGAAACAACAAACAATAACTTAAAAAAAATCAAGAAAAATTACCATCAAGTTTCCATGTTCTAAAACGTGCTGAACCTTCAAAACAAAGTCCACAATCTTGGAACAAATCTTCAAACATAAAATCCTTTGGAGGATATTTCTCATTTCAACCATGTCAAGGCTTACTTGAGAAAAAGATATTTCTTTGTACAACTTCCTTGTCATCATTAATTATCAACCAGCCTTTTCAATCTTAATTTTCTTTCTTCTGTTGTCTTGTTGCTATGTCTCTTTCTGTCAGATATGATTATTCCTGATTCCTTTAATCACTTTTCACCATTAAGTGACTTATTACTAACATATCTAATTCTCTGCATCTCTTTTATAACTTCTCTCTTGTATTGTTCCCTTACTCCATTGTCTTCTTTAAAATAAAAATAAAATTTTCATTTGCTCTCTATTTTGTGGACCAAATTTTACTTAATAAAAGCTTGATTGCTTTGATTGACTTTGAAGTACATTTGTTCATCTCTCCTTCCATCCAAATTTTTCTTTGAAAGAGTTTATACTCTCAATTATATAAAAGTGTATGATCATATGATCAGTAACAAGAAAAAAAATAATGTTCTCAATAAGGCAGAAAAAAGGGCACAGTGGAGTATGGAAGGGTCATGAAAAGGCCTTTCAAGTTAGCATGGAAAAATCAAATTGGCTGAAAGGAAGGCTGGAAAAATTGCTGACAAAATCTATGAAGGTAGGGTGCTTCTTCAAGCATAAAATTATTCCAATGTGTTATAAGGTAATTGTTATATTAAATTGTTATATTAAAACAATATACTACTAATTGTTATATTTAAAAAAAACACTCCTCAATGGAGATTTAAGCAACTAATGTGGCATATAATGAATTGAGTTGTATATAGAACCATGTAGGCATGAAAAAAATTCTACATTCAACTATACTACAGACCTTTGGGTCAAAACACAGTTATGATATAAAATTCCTGAAATTCTTACTCTTTCTGCAGGAGACACACTTGAATTATATTCTCATTTTTCCTTCTGAGGTAATCTGAGGTATCATTTTCTGACCTGAAACTTATCAGATGGATCAGTATGATCTTTAATGTTACTTCATGTTTCTATGATATTCAGTGCTGATGGGTCAACATGTTCAGTTTCATGATGTGCTGAGGACTATGCACAGGGATGTGAGCATGATAAGCAGGTGCTCTTCCCACACCTTCAGCCAGAACAACTAACCACTTTCTATGTTCTCTTTCCTTTCTTCCATAGATGTTTGTTTTCTTAAGAAGCATCACTGTGCCAATACATTCATACATAACTTTAACTAAATGGGAAGTAGAAAAATGTAAGATATCCTGAGTAAGTTGGGAGCATGGGGACATTGGAAGAAGTTTGAAGGGGAATGGAGATGTAGGGAGGGGAGCAGAGAAAAATATAGAGCTCAATATAAATAATAAATAATAATAAAAATAAAAAGCATCTCTACTGCTATTTAATTCTTTTTTACATGGCTCAGTTCTTATTTTAAAGTATTTTATCACATTTTTCATTAATTGGAATTGTAAATATGTATGTATGTATGTATGTGTGCATACAGTCATACATACATACATATAGGAGTTCTGTTAGGTATTGAATGTTACCTGTACTCTAGTGAGTGTTGGTGTATACATAAGAGAAGAAAGCAAAATTGTTGAAAGATAATGACCCAACAGTTTATATGTAGCACAGAAATTCCTCACTAAGATAGCAAACTCAAGATGTAGATTTATGCCTCTACTTTTTTTTAATCAGAATAAAAATAGAGCAAATAAAATTAATGATTTTAATATATAAATGAACTTTTGATGGATGGTTAATAATGAAGAAAAAATTCTCAGTCAGTACATGTTTTTTTTTAAAAAAATTATCAGAATTACAAAAAATAAAAATCTAGGTCACTAACAGTCTTATTATTAAAATGTATTATAACTTTCTACTACAAACAGTTTTGTAATATCTTTGAAATATTTAAACTGACACCCTATGGAAATTCTTTCTACACAAAGGCCTCATATTAATCTTAAGATAAGCCCTGAAGATGCTGACGAATAAAGGACTTCTAAAAGCCTTCTGGGCAAAGTGCCATTTAAATTTTGTAAACTGTCCAGGGTAGAGAAAGTTAGCCTTTAAGAGATTTATCTACATGTCCTTCATCTATTAGACTGAGTTACAAAGGGATATATAAAAATCACTGCATCTCTATGGATTATAGAAGTGTTTTAAAGGGAACATAGAAAGTGTTTGTCTCTCAAGATTATTTACAGAGCAATAGACTGTGGAAAATCTTTAGGGATCATCAGAGCCCATTTCTTCATATGCTTCTCTGTTAAGACAAATGAGTTAGAACATAGACTTAAGAAGACAGCATTGTTAAGACATAAAAATTATGCTACTGGGGTTGTACTCAGGCATTCATCTCCTATACCAATGTGTTCCAAGTGTGCTTCCCACTTTCACTTCTCTGATGTTCAGTGTGGTTGGTTTTATGTTGAAGTCTTAGATCCATTTGGACTTGGGTTTAGTGCATGGCCATAGATACGGATCTACTTTCATTCTTCAACATGTTGATATCCAGATATGCCAACACAATTTGTTGAATATGCTTTCTTTTTTTACATTTTATATTTTTGCATCTTTGTTGAAAATCAGGTGTTTGTAAGTGTGTGGATTGATATCTGGGTCTTCGATTGGGTTTCATTGGTGCTTCTGTTTGTTTTTATGCCAATAACAGCCTGTTTTCAGTATTGTAGCTCTGTAGTAGAGTTTGAAGTCATGGATTGTGATGCCTGCAGAAGTTCTTTTATTGTACAGGATTGTTTTACTTTTCCAGTTTTTTTTTCTTTTCTTTTTCCATGTGAAGTTAAGTATTGTTCTTTCAAGATCTATGAAGAATTTTGCTTGGATTAGTTGTAGGATGACAGTTTTTTTTTCTGGAAGCCCAGACCATAAATAACCACACACACACACAAAAAAACTGTAGTAATTAAATCACTGCTTAGCCTATTAGCTCTAGTTTCTTTTCTTTTCTTTTTTTTTAATTGAGCTCTACATTTTATCTGCTCCCTTCCCTGCCTCTCCACTCCCCACTTTGACCTTCCCCCAAGGTTGCCACTCTCCCAATTTACTCAGGAGATCTTGTCTTTTTCTATTTCCCATGTATATTAGATCTATGTAATTATCTCTTAGTGTCCTCATTGTTGTCTAAGTTCTTTGGGGTTGTGAGTTGTAGACAGGTTTTCTTTAATTTATGTTTAAAAACTACTTAGGAGTGAGTACCTGTGATAATTGTCTTTCTGTGTCTGAGTTACCAAACTCAAATTAATGTTTTCTAGTTCCATCCATTTTCCTGCAAAATTCAAGATGTTGTTATTTTTTTTCTGCTG
The DNA here is from genome assembly GCA_028537955.1 of Microtus californicus. NCBI lineage: Eukaryota > Metazoa > Chordata > Mammalia > Rodentia > Cricetidae > Microtus > Microtus californicus. The sequence continues at coordinate 3,196,225 of JAQJZF010000006.1, read as the reverse complement.
TATTGTTGTAACAAGGGCGGTGGGGCTGCGTCCCCACCACCCCGGCCGCCTACATGGCTAGCTTATGCCCGGAAATAATTACACGAAAACTATATTCATTTAATCACTGTTTGGCCCATATCTATCTAGCCTCTTCTAGGCTAACTCTCGCACCTGGACTAGCCCATTTCTAATCATCTTTGTAGCCCACGAGGTACACTTACCAGGAAAGGTCTTAACCTGTGTCTGTCTGGAATGGGAGAAACATGGCGACTCCTTGACTCAGCTTTCTTTCTCCCAGCCTTCTGTTCTGTTTACTCCACCCACCTATGTTTTAACCTATGAGGGCCAAGCAGTTTCTTTATTACTTAACCAATGAAATCAATAGATTGATATATGACACTCCCACATCACTGTATAGTTCTCCATTGTGTAAATGTACCACATTTTCCTTATCAATTCTTTGGTCGGGGGGCATTTAAGGTGTTTCCAGTTTCTGTCTATGATAAACAATGCTTCTATAAATATAGTTGAGCACATGTCCTTGTGACATGATTGAGCATTCTTTGGATATATACCCAAAAGTGGTATAAAATGGTATTACTGTGTCTTGAGGAAGGTTTTTTCCTAATTTTCTAAGAAATTACCACAGTGACATCCAAAGTGGTTGTACCAGCTTGTATTCCCACAAGAAATGCAGAAGTGTTCCCTTTTCCCCACAACCTCTCAGCATAAGTTGTGATCAGTGTTTTTGATCTTGGCCATTTTTACAGGTGTCAGATGGAATCTCAGAGTTGTTTTGATTTGCATTTCTCTGATGACTAGGGATGTTGAACATTTCCTTAAGTGTCATTCAGCCATTTTAGATTCCTCTGTTGAGAGTTTTCTGTTTAGGTCTGCACTCCATATTTTTTATTGGATTATTTGTTCTTTTGATGACTAAGTTCTTGAGTTCTTTGTATATGTTGGAGATCAGAATTCTCTCTGATATGGTTTAGTTAAGAACTTTTCCCATTCTGTAGGCTGTCATCTTGTCTTTTTGACTGTCTCCTTTGCTTTACAGAAGCTTTTTCATTTCAGAAGCTCCCATTTATTAATTGTTCCCCTCAGTATCTGTTCTTCTGGGGTTATATTTAGGAAGTGGTCTCCTGTGCCAATATGTTCATGTGTACTTCCCACTTTCTCTTCCATAAGGTTCAGTATAGCTGGCTTTATGTTGATGTCATTGATCCATTTGGACTTGAGTTTTGTGCAGGATGATAGATATCAGTCCATTTTTATTCTTCTATGTTTTGATATCCAACTATGTCAGCACCATTTGTTAAATATGCTTTCTTTTTTCCATTTGATATTTTTCGTTTGTTTGTCAAAAATCAGGTGTTCGAAGATTTGTGGATTAATATCCATGTCTTCTATTTGGTTTCATTGGTCCTCCTATCTGTTCTTCTGCCAATACCAGGCTCTTTTTAGTACAGTAGCTCTGTAGTAGAGTTTGAAGTTAGGGATTGTGATGCCTCTAGAAGTTCTCTTATTGTACAGTATTGTTTTGGCTATCCTGGGTTTTTTGCTTTTCCATATGAAGTTGAGTACTTTTCTGGAGGTCTGTGAAAATTTTTGCTGGGATTTTGCTGGGAATTGCATTGAATCTGTACCTTTGGTAAGATTGCCATTTTTATTATCTTAGTTTTACCTATCCAAGAGCACGGGAAATCTTTCTACTTTCTGGTGTCTCCTTCAAGTTCTTTCTTCAAAGATTTAAAGTTCTTGTCATACAAGTCTTCCACTTGTTTGGTTAAAGTTACTCCAAGGTATTTTTTGCTATCTGTACATATTGTGAAAGGTGTTGTTTCACTGGTTTCTTCTGCAGCCCTTTTATCATCTTTGTAAAAGAGGTCTCCTGATTTTTTTGAGTTAGTCTTGTATCCTGTTACATTACTGAAAGTGTTTATGAGTTGTAGAAGTTCCTTGGTAGAATTTTTGGGATTGCTTATGTAAACTCTCATATAATCAGCAAACAGTGAGAGTTTGACTCCTTCTTTCTGATTTGTATACCCTTGATCTTAGGCATAGTGATCATTTGATGTTTTACACTGATGGTGTTTCTCTGCTTCCAGATGTTGTTTTACAATTTCCTTCTCTTTCTTTTTTTAGTGTTAAGTATTCTTTTATATTTTAATTATTCTTCATTGAAAAATTATATAATATGTTTTGTTCATGTTTTATACTTTCTTAACACACTCCATGTGTTCCCAGTCTCCATGTCCATCCAACTTTATATTCTTTTTTTCTTTTTTTGAAGACACACACATGCATACACACACACATACACACATATGCACACACAAATATACAGATATTCATAAAAATGAAAATAAAAATAAACAAGAGATCAATAATGCAAAAATTGCAAAAACGAAGAAAAGAAAAAAAACAGAAAGTCATCAATGATATCTTTGAGCTTGTTTTGTGTTGGCCATCCATTTGTTGGCCATCCACTTCTCTATACTGAGCTGCCTTAAGTGTGATTAATACTTGATATTGACACTACATTACAAAAAAATGATTTTACTTCCAACTGTGAGTAACAACTACAAATGACTTTTTGTTTAGGAGTAGAACCACATATCCACATCTCCTTCTCAGTCCTAAATTGCCTTTTGACCTTTAACTGTGCAGGTCTTTTGATTTCTGCTGCAGTCCCTGTGAGTTCAGTGTGCATCAATCCTGTTGTGTGTATGTATAAAATATTGTATCCTTGTACATATCCACAAGGACTTGTTCTTTTTTTTTTTTATTGAGAAAAAAATTTCCGCCTCCTCCCATCCTCCCACTCCTTTCCCCCTCCCCCCACTCTTTCCCCCCTCCCCACACTCTTCTCCCCCTCCCCCAAACCCTCTCCTCCTCCCCCCACTCCTCTCCCCATCCCCCCACTTCTCTCCCCCTCCCTCTACAGTCTGAAGAACAGCCAGGGTTCCCTGCCCTGTGGAAAGTCCAAAGTCCTTGCCCCTCCATCCTGGTCTAGGAAGGTGAACATCCAAACTGGCTAGGCACCATCAAAGCCAGAACATGATGCAGGATAAAAACCCAGTGCCATTGTCCCTGGCTTCTCAGCAGCCCTCATTGTCCGCCATATTCAGAGAGTCCGGTTTTATCCTCTGCTTTTTCAGTCACAGTCCAACTGGCCTTGGTGAGCTCTCAATAGATCAGCCCCACTGTCTCCGTGGGTGGGTGCACCCCTTGTGGTCATGACTTCTTTGCTCATGTTCACCCTCCTTCTGTTCCTCATTGGGACTTTGGGAGTTCAGTCCAGTGCTCCAGTGTGGGTCTCTGTCTCTATCTCCATCCATCGCCAGATGAAGGTTCTATGGTGATATGCAAGATATTCATCAGTATGACTATAGGATAGGATCATTTCAGGTTCCCTATCCTCTACTGCCCCAGGAACTAACTGGGGACCTCGCCTGGGGCATCTGGAAGCACCTCTAGGTCCAAGTCTCTTGCCAACCCTAAGATGACTCCCTTAATTAAGATATGTGCTTCCCTGCTCCCCTATCCAAATTTACTTTATCCCAATCATCCCATTTCCCCAAGTTCTCCCAATCCTACCCTTCTCACTTTTTCTCTCCACATCTCCCCTTACCCCCTCCCACCACACCCCCAAGATCCCGATTTTTTGCCCAGCAATCTTGTCTACTTCCCATACTCAGGAGGATAGCTATATGTTTTTCTTTGGGTTCACCTCCTTATCTAGCTTCTTTAGGATAACAAATTATAGACTCACTCACCTTTGTTTATGGCTAGAACACAATTATGAGTGAGTACATCCCTTGTTCATCTTTTTGGGTCTGGCTTACCTCACTCAGAATAGTGTTTTCTATTTCCATCCATTTGCATGCGAAATTCGAGAAGTCATTGCTTTTTACCGCTGAGTAGTACTATATATTCCACACTTTCTTCATCCATTCATCCATTGATGGACATCTAGGTTGTTTCCTGGTTCTGGCTATTACAAACAATGCTGCTATGAAGATAGTTGAACAAATGCCCTTGTCATATGATCGGGCATCTCTTGGGTATATTCCCAAGAGTGGCATTGCTGGGTCCAGGGGTAGGTTGATCCCGAATTTCCTGAGAAACCGAAACACTGCTTTCCAAAGTGGTTGCACAAGTTTGCATTCCCACCAGCAATGGATGAGGGGACCCCTTCCTCCACAACCTCTCCAGCAGAGGCTATCATTGGTGTTTTTGATTTTAGCCAATCTGACAGGTGTAAGATGATATCTCAAAGTTGTTTTGATTTGCATTTCCCTGATCGCTAAGGAGGTTGAACATGACCTTAAGTGTCTTTTGGCCATTTGAACTTCTTCTGTTGAGAATTCTCTGTTCAGATCAGTGCCCCATTTTTTAATTGGGTTAATTCGCCTTTTACGGTCTAGTTTCTTGAGTTCTTTATATATTTTGGATATCAGACCTTTGTCTGTTGTGGGGTTGGTGAAGATCTTTTCCCAGTCAGTGGGCTGCCTTTGTGTCTTAGTGACAGTGTCCTTTGCTTTACAGAAGCTTCTCAGTTTCAGTAGGTCCCATTTATTCAATGTTGCCCTTAATGTCTGTGCTGCTGGGGTTATACCTAGGAAGCGATCGCCTGTGCCCATCTGTTGTAGGGTACTTCCCAATTTCTCTTCTATCAGGTTGAGTGTGTTCGGATTGATATTGAGATCTTTGATCCATTTGGAATTGAGTTTTGTGCATGGTGATAGATATGGGTCAATTTTCATTCTTCTACAGGTTGACATCCAGTTGTGCCAACACCATTTGTTGAAGATGCTTTCTTTCTTCCATTGTATACTTTTAGATCCTTTTGAAAATGAGGTGTTCATAGGTTTGTGGGTTAAAATCTGGGTCTTCAATATGATTCCATTGGTCAACTTCTCTGTTATTATGCCAATACCACACTGTTTTCATTACTTTAGCTCTGTAATAGAGTTTGAAGTCAGGGATGTTAATGTTTCCAGAAGTTCCTTTATTATATAAGATTGTTTTGGCTATCCTGGGTTTTTTGTTTTTCCATATAAAGTTGATTATTGTCCTTTCAATATCTGTGAAGAATTTTGATATGACCTTGAGGGGGATTGCATTGAATCTATAAATTGCCTTTGGTAGAATTGCCATTTTTACTATGTTGATCCTCCCAATCCAAGAACAAGGAGATCCTTCTACTTTCTGGTATCCTCTTCAATTTCTTTCTTCAATGCCTTAAAGTTCTTGTCAAAGAGATCTTTCACTTCCTTGGTTAGAGTTACCCCAAGATATTTTATGCTATTTGTGGCTATTGTGAAAGGTGATGCTTCTCTGATTTCCCTCTCTGCTTCCATATCCTTTGTGTATAGAAAGGCAACTGATTTTTTGGAGTTGATCTTGTATCCTGCCACATTACTAAAAGTGTTTATCAGCTTTGGGAGTTCTTTGGTGGAGTTTTGGGGTCACTTATGTACACTATCATATCATCAGCAAATAATGAAAGTTTAACCTCTTCCTTCCCAATTCGAATCCCCTTGATCCCCTTATGTTGTCTTATTGCTATTGCTAAAACTTCAAGCACTATATTGAAGAGGTATGGAGAGAGTGGACAGCCTTGCCGTGTTCCTGGTTTTAGTGGGATGGCTTTTAGTTTCTCTCCATTTAGTTTGATGTTAGCTGTCGGTTTGCTGTAAATAGCTTTTATTATATTTAGGTATGACCCTTGTATCCCTAATCTCTCCAAGACTTTTATCATGAAGGGATGTTGAATTTTGTCAAAAGCTTTTTCAGCATCTAATGAAATGATAATATAGTTTTTTCTTTCAGTTTAATTATAAGGTGGATTACATTGATAGATTTTCGTATGTTCAACCAGCCTGCATCTCTGGGTTGAAGCCTACCTGATCATAATGGATAATTTTTCAAATGTGTTCTTGGATACAGTTTGCCAGTATTTTGTTGAGGATTTTTGCATCAATGTTCATGAGTGAGATTGGCCTGTAATTCTCTTTCTTGGTTGAGTCTTTGTGTGGTTTTGGTATCAGAGTGACTGTAGCTACATAAAAGGAATTTGGCAATGACTCTTCTGTTTCTATATTGTGAAATTCATTAAGGAGTATAGGTATTAGGTCTTCTTGGAAGTTCAGGTAGATTTCCGAATTGAAACCATCTGGTCCTGGGCTTTTTTTGGTAGGGAGGTTTTTGATAACAGCTTCTAATTCTTCGCGACTAACAGGTCTATTTATTTCATTCACCTGGTTTTGTTTTAGCTTTGGTATATGGTACTTATCTAAAAAAATGTCCATTTCTTTTGCAGTTTCTAGTTTTGTGGCATACAGGCTTTTGTAGTAAGATATAATGATTCTTTGAATTTCCGCTGTGTCTGTGGTTATGTCCCCTTTTCATTTCTGATCTTATTAATTTGCATATTCTCTCTCTGCCATTTGATTTGTTTGGATAGGGGTTTATCAATCTTGTTGATTTTCTCCAGGAACCAGCTTTTTGTTTCATTGATTCTTTGGATTGTTTTCTGTGTTTCTATCTTGTTGATTTCAGCCCTCATTTGATTATTTCCAGTCTTCTACTCCTTCTAGGTGAATCTGCTTCTTTTTTTTTCTAGAGCTTTCAGGTGGACTGTTAATTCTCCAATGTGTGCTTTCTCTGTTTTCTTTAAGTGGGCACTTAGTGCTATGAACTTTCCTCTCAGGACTGCTTTCATAGTGTCCCATAAGTTTGAGTATGTTGTTTCTTTATTTTCATTGAATTCCAGGAAGGCTTTGATATCTTTCTTTATTTCTTCCTTGATCCAGGTATGGTTCTGTAGTTGACTGTTCAATTTCCATGAGTTTGTAGGCTTTCTGGGGGTAGCATTGTTGTTGAATTCTAACTTCAATCCATGGTGATCTGACAAGATGCAGGAGGTTACGAATATTTTTTTGTAACTGTGTTAATTTGCTTTGTTACCCAGTATGTGGTCAATTTTCGAGAATGTTCCATGAGCTGCAGAGAAGAAGGTATATTCTTTCCTATTTGGGTGGAATGTTCTATAGATGTCTGTTAAGTCCTTCTGATTCATTACCTCCATTAATTCTCTTATTTCTCTGTTCGGTTTCTGTCTGATTGACCTGTCCATTGGTGAGAGAGGAGTGTTGAGGTCTCCTACTATTAGTGTGTGCTGTTTGATGGCAGCCTTGAGTTTTAGTAATGTTTCTTTTACGTACGTGGGTGCTTTTATATTAGGGGCATAGATATTCATGATTGAGACTTCTTCCTGATGAATTGTTCCCGTTATAATATAAAATGTCCCTCTCTATCTTTTCTGATTGATTTAAGTTTGAAGTCTACTTTGTTAGAAATTAGAAGGCCACACCTGCTTGTTTCTTAGGTCCATTTGCTTGATAAGCCTTTTCCCAGCCCTTTACTCTGAGTAGGTGCCTGTCTTTGTGGGTGTGTTTCTTGTAAACAGCAGAATGTTGGATCCTGTTTTCGTATCCAATCTTTTAGCCTGTGCCTTTTTATAAGTGAGTTGAGTCCCTTGACATTAATTGATAATAATGACCAGTGGTTGTTAACTCCGGTCACTTTTTTAGTAGTCGAGTTTGTGTTTTTCCCTTCTTTGAGTTGTGCTGGTGAAGGGTCTCTAGATGTTTGAATTATTGTGGTCATTGTTGGACCCCTTGGTTTGTGATTTTCCTTCTATTATTTTCTGTAAGGCTGGATTTGTGTAAGGCTGAATTTGTGGCTACGTATTGTTTAAATTTGTTTTTATCCTGGAAAGTTTTGCTTTCTCTATTTATAGTGAACCAAAGCTTGGCTGGGTATAGCAGTCTGGGCTTGCATCCATGGTCTCTTAGTTTCTGAAGTACATCTATTCAGGACCTTCTGGCTTTCATGGTTTCCATAGAGAAGTCAGGTGTAAGTCTGATAGGTTTACCTTTATAAGTAACTTGACGCTTTTCCTTTGCAGCTCTTAATATTCTTTCTTTATTCTGTATGTTTTGTGTTTTGATTATTATATGGCGAGGAGATGTGTTTTTTTGGTTCAGTCTATTCGGTGTTCTGTATGCTTCTTGAATATTCAAAGGAATATCTTTCTTTAGGTTGGGAAAATTTTCTTCTATAATTTTATTAAATATATTTTCTGGACCGTTGAGCTGTACTTCTTCTCCTTCTTCTATCCCAATTATTCTTAGGTTTGGTCTTTTTATTGTGTCCCAGATTTCCTGAATGTTTTGTGATGAGAATTTGTTTGTTTTGCTGTTTCCTTTGATCAGTGTGTTTATTTTCTCTATGGTATCTTCAGTGTCTGACACTCTTTCTTCTATCTCTTGTAATCTGTTGGTAGTACTTGTCTCTGTAGTTCCTGTTCGTTTACCCAGATTTTCCATCTCCATCCTTCCCTTGGTTTGTGTTTTCTTCATTGCTTCCATTTCATTCTTCAAGTCTTGAAGTGCTTCCCTTATCTGTCTGATTGCTTTTTCTTGAATCTCTTGGTTTTCTTTTGTGTCTCTGAGTGATTTATTCATTTCCTCTACCTTTTTGTTTGTAATCTCTAATTGTTTATGGCAGTTTTTCACCTCCTGTTTAAGGTCTTCTATTAATTTCATATAGTTCACTTTTGAGTCTATTTCTTCTAATTCTTCTGGAGTAGGGTGTACAATTCTTCTTATTTCGGGATCCCTGGATTCTGGTGATGTCATGTTGCCTTTCAGGTTGTTGGGGGAATTCTTGCATTAGTGCCTTCCCATCTCTTCCTTCCAATGGAGCCCTGAGAGGCCTGGTGTCTTGGTCCAGTCTTTGCTGTGATTGACTTTCTGGGTATATCTCTTCAGTGTAGAAGGAGGATCCGTTCCAGTCCAGATGGAACTCCTCAGCACCAAAGCATGGATGCCTGGTATTCCAATGACCCGAGAACACAGGGGGCAATTGGGGGGCAGGGTGGGGACGACTAGAACACAGGACACCCTGCCGCAAAAGCTGAAGGTGCAAGTGCACCCTTTCCGGGGGTCCTTGAGGTCTTCCACGTAGGTAGGCTCTCACCGCTCTGGGTGGGTAACCTTAATGTAGGAGCAGAAAATTGTTCCTGAGCAAAGGACCTTGCAGAAAGCACAGGCTTGGGGGGGGTCGTGTGTAAGAAAGACAGCCCTGCAGAAGGAGCTGAGGGAGGGGGGTTTGTGCTCTCTTCCGGGACAATCCGCCCCTGGATAGCACACACTCACCCGTCCAGATGGGATTTCTCAGCAACTAAACAGGGCCGCCTGGTAGCCCAATGATCCGGGGGTGAAAGGGTGAACAGAGCAGGGATGGGTGGTATCCAGAAGACCAGAGGAGCGGCTGGTGCACAGGCTGAAGGTGCAGGGCTCCCTTACAGGGGACCCTGAGTCCTGCCCGGTAGGCAGGCACTCACAGCTCTGGGTGGGTAACCTTAGTCAATGACTTATTCTTAATATTTTTCTGTCTCTTCTGTTTATATCACTGAGCCTTGAGGGTAGGGGATTGATAGATATACTGTTTAGATCTAAGTGATGTAAAATTTCTTACTCCATGCATATGTCTTATTGTGCATTTCTGTGTTAATTATCACACATAAAATATAATTTGATCAGCTTATTCCTCAAATCTTTTTTTATTCATTCTAGATCATTGTAGCTCCAAACCCCAAGCTTAATTTTCTTTTCTCTTCTCCTCTCCTCTCTAATAACCATCTGAATCCAATGTGTGCATTCATATCCTTGTGGTTATCCTTCCTGCCACCAAGAGATGTTTGGTTTCACTTACCAGAGCCATAACTTAAATAAATCTTTATTTCTCTACCCTAGAGACAATGTATTAAATGTACATAATTACTAAGGTAGGGAGAGAGGCTCATAAACTCCTTCATGTTTCATGATAGAATGTTGACCAGCTTTATCTTGTATAAGTCTTATTTCGATAAAAGTAGCTAGCCTGATTCCCAGAGTTCAGTGGTCCTGGTACTCACAAACCTTTGGTTCTTTTATTCTTTTGGCTCCTTCTTCCAGGATAGTCTCTAAATCTTGAGAGTAATTATGATATAGATTTTCTATCTCTGGCTGAGGTTGCCATACCAGTAATTTTCTATATTTTGACAATTTGTAAGTTCACTGATAACCAATATCTACTGTACAAAGAAACTTTTCTTATAAAGTCTGATGGCTTCATTAATCCACAAGCAAAAGAGACAAGATCTCTTGCTGAATTGGATCTCAGAGATTAAGCATTGTCAGGCCTTATTTCATCAAAGTTCTGCCTGTCTCCACCTCTCCAGTATGGAAATTCCTGAAATGTTCTGACATACTCAGTCAGAACCAAACTCTGTTCTCATACTTGTAAAACAAATGGCTTACTGGATAAGCTGTCTCCACATTCCATACAAGAACAATAATAAGCAGATACTGTTTTCATACAGTTAGTCTTCTGAGGTAAGACAACAATGTAAGAAAGTTGAACTCAATTATTTATAACACTTCATGATTAAAACTGTTGATGTGGGAAGGTCATATGTCAATCTGTTGATTTCATTGGTTAATAAAGAAACTGCCTTGGCCCATTTGATAGGCCAGCCCTTAGGTGGGTGGAGTAGACAGAACAGAATGCTGGGAAGAAGGAAAGTGAGCTCAGACACCATGCCGCTCCTCTCCAGGTCAGACATGATGAAGCTCCAGCCCACGATGGACGTATACTGGAATCTTTCCCGGTAAGACACCACTTTGAGGTGCTACACAGATTATTAAAAATGAGTTAAGCAAGATATGAGAGTTAGCCAAGAAGAGGCTAGATATAATGGGCAAGGCAGTATTTATGTGAATACAGTTTCTGTGCTGTTATTTTAGGTGTAAAGCTAGCCATGCGGGAGCCGGGTGGGATGAAAAGCAGGCCTGCCAGCAGCTCTATCTACAGACAGTTGATAAATAGTCTTTGCTGAGGGGGAAATAAATAATATATTCCATCTCTCCCAACCTCCCTACAACAAACTGAGGTTCCAAACCTTCAATGTTTAGGATCAACTAACTTTACATGACTTATTTTCAGAGATAGATAAGGTATACCCCTGCAAAAATGTTGCAATGGAAAGTTGTTATCTAGCAGATCCTATGGTTTCTTTATGCCACAGAAAGACCAGAACCCTCTTCTAATCAGTCCCTACTTACATTGTCTAACCACCACTGTGTTGTAGTAGTGGCAGGGCTGTGTCCCACCACCTGGCTAGCTTTTAGCTTATGCCCCAAAATAATTACATAGAAACTGTATTTTTAAACACTGCCTGGCCCATTAGTTCCAGCCTCTTATTGGCTAGCTCTTCCATATTGATCTAACCCATTTCTAATAATCTGTGTAGCCCACAAGGTGGCTTATCTTAACTTGCAGTTGTGTCGGGTGGGAGAATCATGGTGACTGACTGACTCTGCTTCTTTCTCCCAGAATTCTGTTCTGTTTACTACACCTACCTAATTTTCTGTCCTATCAAATGGCCAAGGCAGTCATTTATTTAAAAAATGATTTTAACACAAAACAGAAGACTCTCCTCCATCACATAACAGGAGGAGCTCCTTGTTTGGTTCCTAGACACTCGGTTACCTTAGACTCAAAATAATCACACAGAAACTCTATTAATTAAAACAATTCTTGACCCATTAGCTCTAACTTCTTATTGGCTACCTCTTACATCTCAATTTAACCCATATCTATTTATCTGTATATCATCATATGGTAGTGGCTTACCAGCAAAGTATTGGCAAGTTTGACTCTGGTGGCAGCTCCATAGCATCTCTCTGACTCTGCTTTCATGCTCCCAGATTTCTATTTAGATTTCCCTACCTAGCTCTGTTCCTTTATAGCTCTGCTATAAGCCCAAAGCAGTTTCTTTATTTATTAACCAATTAAAGCAACACATAGACAGAAGGATCTTCCACATCACACCGCCAGTATGATTACCACCAAGATACATAAATTATTGCAGAATTACTGGTTTGATACACATGTGAGGGGCCCATAATCCTCTATAGTATCATATTCTACAAGAGGAAGTAAACTATCAACAGGATATCACTCTGATTGATGTGGGAGGGTGGCTCAGAATATAGCCCTGCAAAAGCTTCTTTAATTGATTATATTTCATTGAGTTTTGAAAATTTCAGTTTAGAATATTTAAAAAATAAAAGTTTCTTTATTAATGTAATTTATTTTAGAAGACAACGTGATGGTTTTTGTCTTTATAAACATTTCCAAAATAGAAACATGTAATGATTTAAACCTTTACTTATTATCTTACCTATGAATAAAATACACAATTCAATCCAAATAATGAGTCTTTATGTATCTCATGGACAATGCCAATATTCCCTTCCTCATACTAAATGCTGTGTAACTTTTCCTGGAAAGAAATAAAAGTGTTACTCATCCCATACAATGCAATGATGACAAAACTAGGCGGTAATTACAGCAAAGTTCAACTTGGTGAATCAATGAGTTTATTGATTACTTATAGAAGTATAAGTCTAAAAAATAAAGAAAGTTTGAAATCAACAGCATCACTTAAAAATTAATCTCACAATAGTTATATCTATGAAGATATTTGCTCTGTTTCTAGTCCATTCTCCAGCCATTCTTTTTAATTGATTTTATTGAGCTATACACTTTGCTCCTTTCCCTTCCTCTCCCCTCCTCTTCAACCCTGTAACATGGTCCTCATGCTCCCAATTTATCATGGAAGTCTCAGCAATTTAATAGAGACAACTCTGTGGCAGGATATACTTTCAGTTCTGAGTCCTGATTGCTGGAGGCAAGAGGCTACATAGAAAATTTGATACAAGCATCTATTAGAGAGCACTGCCTCAAAAATAATTTAAATAATAAAGTTAAATGTAGTAACTATTATTATGTGCTTTGTAAATATAATAAAATTACCAATATGTGGAAATGAAGTAAGTTGGTAAAAGAAAAAGGAAAGGCATAATACATGGATGCTTAATGTGTATCAGGCATACATTTAAAAAGAGGCATGGACTAAAATTTGGAGTGTCTACCAAAATAACATTTTAGAACAAAATGTCTTGATATCCACATTGAAATATTTTCCTGACTCTATGAGAAAAATAAGAATGTTAAAGTTGGAGAAAATATGTGTTCGGAGCATCAAAACCAATTAATTTATGTGAGAATTGAAATAAACTAAACACTATTTTAGAAATTTAAATCTAACTAAATTGTTTCTATTTTTCAGAGAAATTTAATATAAGTACAATAAAATATTTATTTTAGACTCATGTCACTGATTCCCTTAGAGTCTTGTTTCTTTCTAATTTCATGACAATTTATTACTATTTTGTAGGTAAATACATTTTGTCCTAATTTTCTCTCCAAATTGCCTAATTAAATACATTTGATCAGTTTGAAGTGTTATGAAATTGGTGTCCTCCCAGCTGGGCAGTGGTGGTGCATGTCTTTAATTCCAGCACTTGGGAGGCAGAGGCAGGAGGATCTCTGTGAATTCAAGGCCAGTATGGTCTACAAGAGCTAGTTCCAGGAAAGGCACCAAAGCTACAGAGAAATCTTGTCTCAAAAAATAAAAATAAATAAATTGGTGTTCTCAACTTTACAACTTGTTGTTAAAGCAAATGTTCATAATCTCAACTATGTTGATTGCTGTTTCTAACATTGATTATGTAGCATTTGTTTTTGAAGTGACAGTGGATGTAGATGTGCCCTGTCTCTGCTTTTTGGGTGCAAGATTCTTCGTTTATTCTTCTCTTAGTTCCACATCTTTCTGTATACATTTTTAATGAATCTATTTTGGTAATGGTAGAGTAGACTAAACTTAGTTCTTTGACTTCTCAGTATGTCTTCAAGTGGTATCATCCCTGCTTGATGTATCCAATTTATCCAACTTGTTTCTACTAATTTAGATTCACTTCTGTATTGTCTCCTAAAGATTCCAAAGTATAATTACCCAATATTCCTAATTTTATTGTATAGAGAACGAGAGATGCAGCATACTTGAAAATTCACAAGCAACCATTACTTTCCAAATGTAGTTAAATAAATACAATTAGATAAAAAAGTAATGTTATATAATTGCCACAAGTTTTCACGTACTTTTATGTTTTTCAATCCCTTTCATTTTTAAAATTTATTCATTTTTATTTTTGCATATGAATGTTTTGGTTTAATTCATAACTATGAACAAGTATGTGCCCAATACCTGCAATGATCAGAAGAACAAAACATATCCCCAAAAATGCAGTCATGTATGCTCGTGAAACTCCATGTGCATGTGAGAAATCAAACTTAGACCCTCTACAGGAACAGCTGTTCTTAACTACAGAGCTAGAGGTCCAGCTTCCATTTTTCTTTCTTTCTTTCTTTTTGTATTTTTATCTATATGGATGAGAATTGAAATCAGAGTTTTCTGCATCCTAGACAAGTACTCTACCATTGATCTATTATCTCAGATATGTCTTAGTTTTCACCATATAATAATATAGAATGTCTCAAAGATCAACGGTTTTACTAATCTTGATTACTCTCTCACTTTCTATTTGTCTTTCCCTCTCCTCTCTCTCTCTCTCTCTCTCTCTCTCTCTCTCTCTCTCTCTCTCTCTGTGTGTGTGTGTGTGTGTGAAAGAGAGAGAGAGCGTGTGTATGCATGCAGTGTGTACTTACTATTTTAGACTGGTTTGGATAGTTAACTTTTGAAATTCTTCTGTGGAAAATTCATATAATGAAAAATAATAGATCCTTCCTTAGAAGAGTTGGTTGTACTTATTTCTCCTTGATGATCTGGCACATGGCCGATGTAGAGTAATTTTAATCTGAGGTGACAGCATGCAGTTCTCTCACTCATGAGAATACAAGTTTAGCCTGAAAATGGCTAACAAATCCAATATGTTGTCACTGTAATGAACTATCATTCAATGTAATCATTATTTATTTTTCTTATTGTTATTCTCTTTTAAAATTCAATGCTAGAGGCAGTATTCTTTTGACATCCTTTGCATTTATAAAGAGTGGAAACCCTCTGAGGGAATATCCATCTCTTTTACTTTTCATGAGGGCAGTAGTTCTGTAGACTGACATAGAGCAGATTTTATATATGACCCCACAAATTGGCTAGGTTTGAAAACATAACATTCCTCTTGTTAGGTTTATAAAGAAATCTGTATTTGTTTGTATGTTTTGATTTGTTGAGTTCTGCAGCATAGAAAATATTTTATTTGAAATTATTTGGTTTTTCATATTTTTCCTGAGATGTTTGTTTCTAATAAAGAATTGATCCAAGTTTCTTTTATACAATTCTTATCTTAAATTTTTAGGAATCTATGAATTTAAATATTTCATCTTGGAAAGTCAGAATTTTAAGTAGTTATTTTCTCTATCCCCTCTCCCCTTTAGTTTTAAGTTACACATTTCATAATTGAACAAATTTAAATAAAGGCATTCCTGAAAGTTTGAAAATAGTTTAAAATGCAAGCAGGTCTGCACTGATACATTTTTAAAGGCTTTTATTAACACTTAGAGAAGTTATCTCTTAGTTAAAACTGACCATTTGAAACATTTTGGGGAAAACTTTCATGACTCACACAAATTTATGTGAGCAGAAATTTAAATGCAATCTCATTAGAACATGCAGTAAGAATATATATGAAATAAATATATGTGTATATATGTATATATAATTAATAAAGAATCTAAGTGAAATATATTCTCTAAGCAAAGTATATTCTCTACAGGTGAACAAGATTCTCCAGAAATAATAAAGATTGAATAAGCACATTGGGTTAATTTTTAAGATCATTGTTTTAAGTTTACAAAATGATTTTCTATGTAACAGCCTTGACTTCTTGGAACTCAGTTTCTTAGCCAGACTGGACTTCAGCACACAGAAATCTGTCTGCTTATGCTTCCCAAATGCTAGAAATAATTAAACAGAATGGCTGCTACTACCCAGCTAAAGATTATGTTTTAATTGAAACATTCCATTTCCTTTCCTCTTTCCATACCTTCTTATAAACCCTCAAGTGTTTTTCTTCAAATGGTGCTGTGGGAGCACATTCTGCTCCTTCAGCCATTAGGTTTTAAGATACCTGCCCGCTTGGGCATGGTCTCTTAAACTGAAAAAGCAGTGATACCCATATGCTTACTCTTGCTTTGGCTCCTCCTTTTGGCTGCTAGACTCTGTTCTTGTTTGTTCAGAGGATTGATGTCTAGGACAGTGATCTGTAAGTTTTCACTTTAAATAAATAACCCTTAGATTATTCATAATTCTGAACTGGTGTGGGATTGTTTTGTGACTTATGTTATCAATTGGTACCCAACATTTGGTTTTAGAATGCCAGTGGCTTGGTTTTCCCTGCCTGGACAGGTGGCAGAATCAAGTCTACTAGGCTTACACAGGTGGGAGAGCATGTTCCTGTCACCATACAGAAAGATATTTCCAGGCCACACAATGTGTTGCATGGTGAATTTAGTTTTTACTCAGATAAAAAAGGGGGTTTATATGCTGCATGGTACTGTTCAGAGTTTAGGTCATGAAGATGGCTCCCACCTGACAGTCCTAAAGCTAAGGTGAACTACCTCAACCATATTGAAAGTGTGAGAGAGGTGAGAGGCAGAGCCAGCACCTCTGAGCCACTGGGCTATTATTATAATAGTCTCTGTGCCACTAAGATCAAGTTGCTTATCATTTTAAGAAATGCTTCTGAAAAAAAATAGTTTCAGATACACAATAAAAACAAATTCAGATAGAAAAGAACTCTAAATGGGTCACAGTATTCAGTAAATGTATATAGGCTTGTGAGAAAAAAAGAAAAAGAATTTAGAGAGTCATAAAATAAAGGTAATGTTTTAAGCCAGGCAGTGGTGGCACACGCCTTTAATCCCAGCACTCGGGAGGCAGAGGCCAGCCTGGTCTACAAGAGCTAGTTCCAGGAAAGGAACCAAAAGCTATGGAGAAACCCTGTCTCGAAAAATCCAAAAGAAAAAATAAATAATAATAATAATAATAATAATAATAATAATAAAGTTAATGTTTTAAAAAGGGTAAAGTTTTTAAAGAGACAAAGTACAAATAGTCTTTTAAAAGGATTAAGTAAAAATAATCCACATAAAAGTGAAAAATTCACAGAGTATAGATTATGTATACTATTGTGTTATCTTTGAATTTTTTAACTGTAAATGAGTTAAATACAAAGAAATTTTCATTGCATGAACTGCTAAGTTAAACCAACATAAAGGTATATTGATTTCAAAATTTGAGTCTAAGGACATTTTGCTTTTAAAAAAAGATTCTTCTTTTGTTTTCACAGAAAATGAGAACCTGTGGATTGTTTCTAAACTAATATGGTTTGAAAGACCTTGACCTCCTGAAATTTTGCCATGAACAACCTCAGAATATTACTTCACTCAACTGCTGACTAACATGAACCAAGCCCACAGGATACACCATTAAAGACCTGATTAACAGTGCCCCAAACAGCAAGAAGCAGTATGGACAAAAATATACCCATATTCTCAAATATTGTTTATAAATGTTCTTTTACATTTAAATGGGTTATGATATAGATATGAATAGTTTTCATTGATATGCATCTCATTTTATTGATACAAATTTAAGGTCAATTTTGTTATATAAATGTGCATTTCTGATCTTGACTATGGTGTTGTGATGGTGTAGTTAATTAAAAATGTGATGTATAATTAAGAAATATAAGTTAATAATTATCTATAACAGTCAAGCTTATAGTCATTTTAATTAGATTTTCTAGATGTATAGAGATATATTTCAGTTAGATAGGTATTCTTCAGATCTTTCAGAGACCTTTCAGAACAGGGCATTTAAAATGTTTAAGAACTTAAGACTTTTCATGATAGTGAGACACATCTGTTCCTGGCAGCACCAAGCTACTTCAGGAGAATTATGGGAATTGAAGAGACTCCTTATGGAGTTGGTTAGTCATTTGGGCAAGAAACTGCTCTTGCCTGTTCTGCTTCATGATACCATGTAAAAAATTGACATGCAGAGCCCACAGAGAAATGACTGCTGAACTTGGCTAATGATGAGATGATCCTTCAGGGTTTCTGCTTCATGAAAGAGTCTGTGAGACATTCTTCAGGATACAGAAGTAAGTGATGAAACTGTCTTTGAAATTTTGTGATTCATGAAATAATTTGCTGGATACTATGGGCCTATTGGCTGAAGAAGGATGCCCCACCGGTACAGAAGAACTTTGGGTAACTGTCTAGGCAGAGATGTCTCTGTCAATTCTTGAATTTTGAAAGTTGCTTACAATACACTTTCTGTTTACTTAAGTAATATTACATCCTTCTGGAGTCTTTGATGGAGTTGAAGAATAGATAAATAATTGTTGTTATAGTTTCTCTTAGTTATAATAAAAGATAAAGTATATATAAATATTGCAACTGTAATTATTTCTTGATAACTGTTATATGTAATTGTGCAGGATAATTGTCTGTATTCTGTCAATCATGTTTTAAATAAATGCTGATTGGCCAGGAAGGAAGTATAGGTGGGTCAATCAGACAGGAAGTAGAGGCAGGGCAATGAGATCAGGAGTATTCTGAAAAGAAGTATGCTCTTTTGGAGTCCTTCCCAGACCACCGAAGAAGCAGGATGTGACCTGCCCAGCTGAGAAAAGTACCAGTGGCTAACATAGATCAGAATAATGGGTTAATATATGTGATAAGAGCTAATAAGAAGCCTGAGCTTATGGGCCAATCAGTTTATATTTAATGCAGACTCTCTGTTTGATTTTCTTTGGGGCTTGCCATCTGTGAGGTACCAGGTGGGACAGAAACCTCAGCAAGCTGGCCCTACATGTTACAATGTAATTTTACTATGCTAAAGTTAAAACCTTCCTTTTTAATTAAACAGAAAGGAAGGGCATGATGAGGGAGTCCCCTCTCTGTGTTGCTTGTATTGGTTAATGAATAAAGAAACTCCCTTGGCCTGATAGGGCAGAACTTATGTAGGCAAAGAAGACAGAAATAAATTCTGGGAGGAAAATAGCAGAATAAAAGAGATGCCATGGTTCCACCAGAGACAGATGCTGGGAATTTTACCCAGTAAGCCACTGCCATGTGGCAATACACAGATTAATAAAAATGGGTTAAATTAAGATGTAAGAATTAGTCAATAAAAAACTAGAGATAATGGGCCAAGCAGTGATTTAATTAATACAGTTTCTGTGTGATTATTTTGGGGCTAACCTAGATGGGCAGCTGGGACAAACAAGTGGCCTCCTACTTCTACAAAATTCATTCACTAGATTTTTAATAAATTTTATTGTACACACACACACATGCATGTGTGTCTTTTTAAATATTGCCTATTCAGTTTATATATGTTACCTTTATGCATATTATGGACTGAAAGTCTGAAATTGTAAGCTAGCAACCCCAATTAAATGTTTTCATTATAAAAGGTCATGTGGTCATGGTGTCTCTTCATAGAAATAAGATATAGTTGAAGACTATACATATGTGAGTATAACTACAGATGTTTATAGGCTATAGTAGTAGTATCTTAATGTTGTTTTCCACAGTTGAGTGACTCTATATAGTTCATTAAGTGTACATGTTTGGCTCTGTCAGTAAGTTTGAGGTAAATATTTCTGTGTCAAGGCAGGACTTGCCAGTTGAATAAATTTTTATTATTGCTGTGATTTCAGCATGTGGGATTAGTTTGCACACATGCTTTTTTTAAAGAGGGATGTCTGGCAGTCCTTTCAGTATGGAGTGTTCTGTTACTGATACTCAAATGTCAAAAATATGAGCCATTAGGTGCTATCACCCAGTAAGTAGTGACTGCTTTGGTTTTATATGGTTATATTTTAACAATAAAATGGTCTGAATGCCAAAATTTAGAGTTTATTTTCAAAAGATCATAATAACGTGCCAGTTCACATGCAGATTCACATTGTTAATTGAAGTCATAATCCAGACAACTCATTTCAAATATTTTAACTTCAAGAGACATTGTGTGTTAGTATGGCATATTAAACAAAGCAAAGAAATTTAATCAAAATTAGAAGACAGAGAATGCTTCTAAGCATAATTAGACATTATTTGAATGTGCAAATTATTTGCTATTAAGCTTCATTTTTAGATCTGTATACAAAGTCACAAACATTGATGTGCTTGAATAACAATCTTAGTAGAAATTGTTATTTTAAATTTCTTAATAAATAGCTGATCCAAATCTATTGATCATCTGATAAATGGTTGCACAAACAAGAGTCAAAGAAATTAAACATGGTATCTTTGTCAAATACAGCATGTGTCACCTGAATCTATTTTGAAATAATCTAGTCAAAGTATTTTTAAAAATGAAACTATTTCTAACACTAGTTAGACTATAAAAATTAGTTTTCTTTCTTTTTTTTTTTTTTTTTTTGATTTTCGAGACAGGGTTTCTCTGTAGCTTTTGGTTCCTATCCTGGAACTAGCTCTTCTAGATTAGGCTGGCCTCAAACTCAGAGATCCACCTGCCTCTGCCTCCCGAGTGCTGGGATTAAAGACGTTCACCACCACCACCCGGCTTAGAAATTAGTTTTCTATATTGTTAGAAATAGAAAGAATTTTAGTTTTAATATTTTGATTCATATAAACATTCTTTCTATTTCAGAATGTAAATCAATCCTTATTAATCCTTAAAACATGTCTAAAACTATACAAAAATTAAAAATCATATCATTTACATATATTGAAATTCTACTTTCATATATTTTCATATTTTATAAGTTGATGTTTCCAGTTTTATTATTGATTGTTTCTGCTCAAAGATCATGTATATTTTACATATAGTTAATATTTTATTATTGTTTCTAATGTAGTTAGTTTTTTGACAATAAAGTTGTTAGTAGCATTAAGTATTTATAATATGTTTTAGATTTCTTATGGTTCATCTTTACAATTTAATGACTTTACATTTTAAAGACAATATCATGCTCTGTGAATTGTCAAAGTAAATGCAGGAAGCAATGTGCTGTACAATCCAGGAAGGGTACTGATGAGTTTCACCCTGTTATAACAAGTTTCATGCAGGTGGGTGATTTGAATTGCTTTCAGGAGCATGAGTGACACAGAGGAAGTTGTAGCCATTGAAAAGTCATTCTGGCTACTTCCTGGGGATTTTCTGACAAATGTGCAAGCAACTCCATTAGTCTCTTCCTCCTTAACAATCACTATTTGCTTATCAAACAAGAAGGAATGGATCTTTCCCTTTTAATACAGTTTGAGCTTTCTCTGTTTCACAAGTTTTAGTGGCTTCCTGAGTTCTGTTTAGGAAGGACACTTCAATTTGAATAAAGCAGGTAGACAAGACTGTTACTTTTTAAAATAACAAATTTCATCTTGAAATAATTAAATAAAAGTATTTATATTTTAAATATTTAAATTTATTTCTTTGTAAATTAGAAACAAATTTAGAAGTATAAAATTTTATTTCTTATAGAGTTTTCTATCCCACCTGGTCTCACAGATGTTCTCCCAAAGAAACACACAGAGACTTACTAGTTGACCTATTAGATCAAGCTTCTTACTAATTCTTATATCTTAAATTAACCCATAATTCTTGTCTGTTAGTAACATGGCTTGTTAACTTTTATCAGTGAGGCATTCTCATCTTGCTTCCTCTGCACATGGGTTATGACTGCAGACTGAGTCTTTTCTCTTTCCAGAATTCTCCTGTCCTGGTGACCCTGCCTATACTTTCTGCCTAGCTACTGACCAAGCAGCATTTTATTAAACCAACATAATTGACAAGTCTTTACAGGGTACAAATCATTGTCCCATAGAGAATGGATTTCCAAAATATCAGTACAAGGATTAGGGATAAATCCTGGTGCCACTACCAGCCCTGGCATCTTCCCCAGCCATACAACTGTAACTCATATTCAGAGGGTGTAGTTTGATCCTTTGCTACTTCTTTCCCTGTCTGGCTGGAGTTGGTGAGCTCCCATTAGCTTGAGTAAACTGGTTCAGTGGAGTTTCTATCATGGTCTTGACCTCTTTGCTCATATTCTCATTCCTCCCACTCTTCTACTGGACTTTGGGAGCTCCACTGTGGGTCTCTGCTTCTGTTTCCATCAGATTCTGGATGAAGGTTATATGGTGACATTGAAGATATTCATCAACCTGAAGTCCATGACCCCAGAGAAGCTAAGAAACAAGGTGAAATCTAAGAGAAACATACATAGATTCCTCCTAGAAAGGGAAAATAGACAAGATCTCCTGAGAAAATTAAGAGCATTGGATTGCAGGGAGAAAGGAAGGTGAAAAGGGAATAGGAAGGGAGAAGGGGGAGGAGAACTTGAGGGAATGGGATAATCCGGATGAAGGAAGAACAGGGATGAGAGCTAGGAAAGACATATTTTGACTGATTCTTGAATGGCTTCAGAATTTGTGTTATGATATAATAGCAATTATTATTTAAAAGTTAGATATGGTTTTTTAAACTTTCATACTTATTAATAAAACAAGCCAAAATATAACTGAGTGTCATCATTAAGTATAAACTTATATTAATATTAATAAATGACCTTTCATATTTTTGGGGAACTATGAATATTAGTCATAATTTCAGTGTAACAGATTGTGTGGAATAAACACAGTGATCTGTGCCATTATCTGTAGTCAAAGTATGTCTTAAATTTTTTCTTCAGTTGAAACATATTTGCAGTTTAGAATTACAGTTTAGAATGAAAACAAAATAAACTCAATTTCAAGGAACAAAAAACAGAAAATGGGTGATATTATTGAATCATTGTAGACATAGAATTAGTAAATAGAACACAGAGATAATGGTTTGACTAAGAATGGCCCTGATAGACACAAGTGTTTGAATATTTGAAATTTAGAATGTCACTATTAGGGAATTTGGCCTTTTTGGAGTAGGTGTGGCCTTGTTAGAAGTATGTCACTTTGGAGGCAGGCTTTGAGGTCTCAGATATTCAAGCATGTACTCATGTGGCAGTCTTGTTCTGCTGTCTCGGTTCAAGGTAAAGAATTCTCAGCTCCTTAATCCAACAGTATGTCTGCCTGCATGCTGCCATGCTTCTTGCCAAGAAGATAATGGACTATACCTTTGAAACTATGAGCCAGCCCCAATTAAATATGTTCCTTTATAGAAGTTGCTGTGGTCATGGTGTCTCTTTACAGCAATAGAAGTCCTAAATATGGAAGAAGTTGGGACCTAGGACTGGGGTATTGCTGTGTAAGAAAACAATGGGTTTTTTGGAGGAATGTGGACATTGGACATTGGGACATGGAATAGAAAGAAACTGAACAAATTAGGTGGGGCTAGTGGGCCAGAGTAGGAGTAGGAACATGTATTCCATTGGAGTAAGGAAGACAATGCTGCTGAGGATGATGTGGACTGTGGGTGCTTGGACCAAAAGGTGTCAGAGGAGAAGGATATCAGTATGGTGTCTAGAGATAGCCTTATGATATTTTAGTAAAGAATGTGGCTCCTTTTTGTCTTTGCCCAAAGAGTCTACCTGAGGCTAAATTGAAGAGTATTGGATTAATTTAATAGAAGAAATTTCAAAACAGCCTAGTATTGACTCTGTCTTGTGGTTATTTGTTTCACTTTTATGAACACTTATAATGAAATCTAGCAAATTGAACATGTAAAAATGATAATATACAGATTGAGGAGAAATGGGGGCACCAGGGAGTGGAATGAGCTAAATCCTGTGTTCAAAAGGATAAAAAGATTAAAGAAATGCTTGATGTTAAATGGAATAATGGAAGAGATGACCTCAGGCCAAGATATCATGCTGCTAAAATTCCAATTTATGACATGGATTTAAAAGAAAGCTCAAATCCTGGTCTGGTGGTGTGCGCGTTTAATCCCAAACTCCAGAGGCAGAGGCAAGAAGATCACTGAGTTTAAGGCTAGCCTGGCCTACAAAATGTATTCCACATATCTAAGTTTCAACATTCAAGTTTAAACAATGAAAATAAAACCATCAAAATAAGAAAGCTCAGGAAGATGTAATTGAACAAGTGGAATATTTTCCAGCCCATCCACCAGCAGAAGTCAAGTAGACATCAAGATTATGTTAAATTACATATGTTTGTTTAGATTATCAGTAAATACAATGAAATATTTCTGTAGTTAGCTCATTCACCACCAAAAACTTTAATAAAATAGCAATAAGATACATTATCCAGACTCTATATTTTCCATCTTTATGTGACTTCTTTTTTACTCTATTTATTTTACTTTTATTTTTAATTGATGTAGGTGGGTCTTCTGTCAATGTGTTAATTTTATTGGTTAATAAAGAAACTGCCTTGGCCTTTGATAGGCAGTCCTTAGGTGGGTGGAGTAGACAGAACAGAATGCTGGAAAGAAGGGAAGTGAGGCAGATGCCATAGCTCTCCTCTCCAAGATGGACACAGGTTAAGATCCTTCCCAGTAAGCCACCACTTCTTGGTGCTACACACATTAATCGAAATGGGTTAATCAAGATGTGAGAGTTAGCCAATAAGAGGCTGGAACTAATGGGCCAGGCAGTGTTTAGAAGAATACAGTTTCCATGCAATTATTTTGGGTAAAACTAGCTGGTGACCGGGAGCTGAGAGGCGGGAAGTGGTCCACTGCTCCTACTATGGGAGTTGTGCCCAATGCATGGGCCAAGCAGTGTTTAAAAGAATACAGTTTCCTTGTAATTATTTTGGGTAAAGCTAGCTGAAAGCCAGGCCACAGCCCACTACTCCCACCACTACACTTAATTTTTGGTTTTTTTGAGACAATTTTCTTTCTATTTCTTTGTCTGTTTTGAAGCGCTGTAGTCCAGGTTGACCTCAAACTCACAGAGATCTACTTGCCACTGCTTCTGAAATGCTGGTATTAAAGGTATGTGTCACCACACTCTAACACTCAATTTCTTTTTTAAGGACCTTCCCTTTATATTTTCTCTCTCCCAAGTGTATGTACATTTTTAAACATACTGCAAATCTTTTAAAGATTTTTTTTTGCATCTAAATTTGTATTTACTGTATGTCTTTTTCTGACCAAATCAGTCTTCAATCTGCTAAGTAATATGACTTCCTAGTTATATAGCTATGGATTTGTCAGGTGGCTCCACTTTATTTCTTGGCTTTTTGAGAATCTAGCTTCATGGTACAGATATTGGCAGGAGCCAGAGTTATTGCCACATCTCTGTGGAGTTTTCAAGTTTATGCCAACACATGATTCTTGAATCATGCTTCCAACTGTACATAAACACCATTTAAATGTCTGTGGCAGGACCTTTAAAAGAGGTGTGGAGTTTTTGAAGCTAAAGCTGAGTCAGGAAGTCTTTCTTTAAGAAGTCACAATTTTGCTTAT
The DNA here is from genome assembly GCA_028537955.1 of Microtus californicus. NCBI lineage: Eukaryota > Metazoa > Chordata > Mammalia > Rodentia > Cricetidae > Microtus > Microtus californicus. The sequence goes on along the minus strand of JAQJZF010000006.1, from coordinate 3,170,856 downwards.
CTCTAGCAAATGAAGCCCAATGCTGCTACCAAGAAGCTATGTTTGACTCTGTTCTTTTTTCTCTAGAATCTTCTTTTTTTTCTTTCAAAGCTTTCTTAGGCTTGTCTGGAAATTCTTGCCAAACATTTGGATACCATTTGTAGACAGAGGCTGCACTTTCATTTTCCAATCACCCAGACCAGAATAATTATATAGAAACTATAGTAATTACAGTACTGTTTGGTCAATGGCTCAGGCATATTTCTAGATGGCTCCTATAACTTAAAGTAATACATTTTTAGTAGCCTATATATTGTCATGAGGCTGTGGCTTCCTTGGAATGTTCTCTCATCTTTCTCCTTTAGCAATGACATGGTGTACCTTTGTCTCTGCATACTCTATCTTTATTTCTCTGCTGAAATTTCCTGCCTGGATATACATTGGCTGAAACAGGTTTGTTCATCAACCAATAAAGCAACACTTATACAGAAGGACATTCCTTATCATCACCAAAGTGAGTCTGTCTTGCAGGAAACAAAATGAGAATGCCTTACTGATAATAGGTAGCAAGCTACATGACTAAACATATATAAAAATTATGGGTTAATTTAAGTTGTAAGACCTAATAAATAATAAGCCTGAACTAATAGGCCAGTTTATAATTAATAATTTCCTGTATTAATATAATATGATATTAATTATATAAGGCAAGTAGACAAGGAGAATTCTAAGAGGAGGAAAGGCAGAGACACGGTCACAAGCCAGATGCACTGAAGCAAGAAGAAAATGCCTCACTGAGAGAAGGTAACAAATCACATGGCTAAATATAGATCAGAATTATGGATTAGTTTAAATCATAAGAGCTAGTCAGTACTAATTCTGAGCAACTTACAGTTTATAGTTAATTCAATTCAGTTTATAGTTAACATAAGACTCTGAACTAGGACTGACTAGAACAGAAACTTCCATCTAAAGGATTTCCTATTGGATATAATATTGAACTCCCTTGACCTTGGGACTCCTCTTAGACCCTTCTTCCTCATGCTCTAAAAGCCATGGAGACCAGCAAACACACTAGTAAAATAGTTCAGGTAAGTAATTAAAGCATTCTCATCCCTAACTCTACACTCAGCTACTGTGTGCAAAATTCAAAGTCTCCATATATCCTTATGTTTTGTTCAAAACAGTAATATGATATGGACCCCAGCTAGTTCTGTCCTTAGATGGAAGCCCAAAGCAGGGTCTTCAGACAAGCTTCAGTCAGTGTCACCTAAACCAAGTGTTATTTAAGTGTAGAATGCATGATTATTACACATTTTGCTTGCTTCATTCAGTCTATAAACCAAAACTGATGTATTTAGCTGACTAGCTTACCTTGTTACTTTCTAGCATATTCTGAAGTAAATTCAGTTTGATTAATTGCATTATTGTATTCTTTATTAGAATGTGATAGATGATTGAATATTATGAAAAGTACTATGAGGGGAAGAAAAATTTACAGTTATAGTTGGACAATAAAAGAATATCTTTAAATGTAAAATTGACACATATGTGAGCTTCCTACAACATTAAAGTTCAGGTTTCTATCACTGTGTATTTATTGTACAGAGTGATGGTTTCCACAGTCAGATTTTCAGTCTCATTTTTAATGTAATTTGACTGTACTCAACACTCATTGTTACCTGTTTGTTCTCTCTCATTTTCCCATTCCTGCTTCCAAACATTTCCTTCTACGTACGTGTGTGCAAGTTATAAAATGGAAGTCAAATCCATCAAAAGCATCACTGACTTTCACAATCAATACCAAAAGCAACAATTACTGATCATTTTAATTAGAGAATATTTAAATTTTCTAAATGATTTTGCAAAAAATAAATAAAAATGCATTACATAAAATAGAGTTACTAGGAAGTTGTAACATCTTCTGAATGAACTCATGGACAAATATAAAGAAATAATTAGCAAGAAAATGTTTAATTATAGCAATTGAAATTTCTATTACAGTATTATTACTGACATTTGCTTTCTGAATATTTTATATAATGTTTTGTTTGAGCTAGACATACACTGCTCTTTGTAGTTACACTGTGGCTAGTGATCTGGACATAAACTACTGTGATATTTCCTAGAGTATCAGTTATACAAACAGCACCATACTCACTGTCAAAGTGTGTAAACTCAAGTACAGCCTGTAATCATCTTTCAGCTAGAAGAGATGATAATCCATTTTTATTCATTCCATTCTCACCCTTTGTCTACCATATAAATATATATATATATATATATATATATATGTGTGTGTGTGTGTGTGTGTGTATAGCACATATACATATATAAACATATACATATAAAATGCATTCATACATATATGCAAATATACATACATGCAAATATACAAACAAGCAAATATACATGCAAAGGATCTGCCACAGAACTGTGTAAGCTCCATGCTTTCAGGTTTAATGTCCATGAATTCAGAGAGTTTTGTTTAGTTGACTTAGAAGGCCTTGTTCTCCTGGTGTCCTCTATCCTCTCTGTTTCCTCTGGTTCTTCTGTCTCGAGGAAAGATTAATTGGAGACATCCCATTTAGATCTGTGTACTCTTTTTGAATGGATCCGCCTTTAGGTCTTTATGTTTCTTCCCATGTGCTGCAAAAGGTATCTTCTCAGATAATGGCTGAATAAGACACTGATCTATGAGTATAGAACATTATATTTTAGATCTATTTTAAATAAAATTTAACTTGTAGTATTAAAAATAAATTTGTTAGAAAAAACACACAATATTATTTATATTGTAAGTATTATTTTCCTTTTTCAAAGGAACAGGAAATGTTTAAGTAAAAATTATTGCATATTATAATGCAATTTTTGAAGTACATTAACCATAATTATTAAATCAATCAAAAAGTGATGAATAATCATCTTCATGTTGATAATCAACACTAACTATGCTCAAACAATCAATATCTTCTGGAAAAATTTCAATGATATATTAGTGCTAAAATATTATAAGGGTAACTATCTAATAGTCAACAATGAACTCAATATCAAAGTTCTAAGAGATGTACTTTTCAAACAAATGTTTTTAAGGGAAAAATAGACATGATTACAGTGAAAACATGATATAAAATTATTTATTATAATATATTTTGAATATTTTATCAGCTATAGGAATAACTGACATAATAAAATGTACTCTTTTAATGCCATCTCATTATCACTGAAAGGCATGCAAGTACATTTTTATATGAAGATTCTTCAGCCACTCTTGTGTCAGAAGTTTCAAAGTCAGATATCAGATTAGTACAGAGCACAATTGAAAAGAAAAATTCAAAGTTTCATTTGACAGACAGCTTGAAAATATCGATGACATGGTACAATAAGCTTAAAAAATCACAAATGTTAGTTGTCCTGTTTTAACCATATAACTGATGCTGTGTCACACTTACAATATCTCACTTGCACAAACACTTGAAGCTTATTTCATTTTTTTCAACATTTTCTCCTCTATTACAGGAAGGAGAAAATGAATTTATTAGAAACTAAAAACCAAGATAAACAGTATTTATTTATTTATTTATTTGGCTTTTGAGGCATCTCAGCACCTAAAGATACCTGCTATCACCCTGATTCCACCTCAGTGGTTTATCTGATCTTGAAAACCTATTGCCACCTGCAAATTTTTCTCTGGACAGCTTCAAAGGCAAGTGTTTCATAATCATTCAAATTCTTGATGCATAAGGTCATCTTGCCATTTGTATTTGGGAGTATTAATAACCTGTATAACAATTCAGCAGGAAATAAGTGTAATCAATTAATATAGAAATAACACAGTTAATTTAGGAGATGCTGAAAAAGCCATAGGAAAATAAATCCAACATTCCCTTTTACTAGAATCTCTGATGAAATTATGAGTGTGGAAGCTGATTCTTCCATACTCTAGGGGTCTGTGAAACACAGCAGAATTGGTACTGACAGAGAAAATCTAAAATTATCTTCTGTAACATCAGGACCATGACAAAGATGCTTTCTATTATTGGTTGTTCAATAAAATGCAGAATCTGTGGTGAATGCTATAAGGAGTGTGTGTTAGTTCACCTCCTGGAGTTGTGAAATTTGAATACCCGAAAGAACAATTTAAAGGGAGAAATTGATTTTAGGCCTGTGGATTCAGATGTTCCAGGCTATTGTCCAAGTTGATCTGGCCCATAAAAGAGAGGAAATGTCCAACCCTTTTATTTTCTACTTTTCACACAAGTGCCTTATTGCCAGCTAATTCCACTCACACCCAAGGTAAGTGTTTTCTTCTTTCTGGTCATTTTGAAAACACCCTGACAAATGTGCTCACTGGTGTTTTTTGTCAATCAGATCAAGTTAACAGTCTGGGAATAAGTTGAAGTAGGGGAATTAAAAAAATAAATAAATAAATAAAAGGAGAGCTTTTAAGTTGTAGAACAGGATATACAAAGTAGTGAGGGTAATATAAGACAGTACAGATGGTTGATATTTTTGAAGAATGCAAAATCAATTTATGAAAACAACAATAAAATATACTTCTTTATATAATTAAAGTAGTCCAAGGATACATTTGATAAAAAAGAATATATTAAACTTTATATGAACTAGTTCCAGATTAAATATTGTATCAGATTTAAAGAAAAAAAACCTAAGAGTTGGAAGTCATGTATTTTAGTTATTAAAATTCTTCAAATTTTCCAAATTTCCAAATTTGAAGAAAATGCTTGAAATAGATTTTCAAATCAATCCTCTTCTTTCAACTTGGGTCCTTATTAGTAGAATCTTTTTACCAGACAATGGTGTCAAGATTCTCTTCGCCCTAATACCCCTTACTTAGGATGTTAGACATAAATCATCATAAACACAACTAAAATGAGACAGAAAATGAAAAAAATTAAAGAAATTTGAAAAACAAAACATTGACAGTGGGAAATTTATGAACACTAGGGAAAAAGGTATGTCAACAAAACATTTTTCCATGTATAAGGTAAAATATTATTTAAAAAATTTACGTCAGCAAAAGAAGAAATTAATTTTAAGTTATGAAATTTTATAAAATATTAACCTAATACCTAAGTATAGCAAAATTAGTTTTTTTTTCTGGATACTAATTCAATGAATGCTAATAAGCATAATTGTAATAAAATAGGTAAAAATAAATACATTACAAAAGCACTGCTGAGATTAAACAAATAAAGGCATAAGGATCATTTTTTCATATTTGTCAGAGTGTGGATGTAAATTTTTAAATAAGAATGACAATAATTAAATGCTGATGTGGGAACACAAGAGAAGCTTTGATATAGCAAACTTTAAACTTCACAAAGAAAAGTAATGCTATACAAACCAGCACATATTACTCTGCTAAAAAATGAAGTAATTTTAAAACGAATGTTAAAATTTTTAATAATATTTTCAAACACAAATCACTAATCAAACTGTAATATACTCATCTAGTGAGTATTTTGTAAATGATGATATTTTGAATTTTTTAAACACAATTTATCTACTTTTTTAGTTTACCTAATAGAGACATCAGTGTTTACTACATTTCTATATTCTGTGATGATTTCCATTATTTATTTTTGCCTATTAAGGAAATTGAGCATACTTATGCTACACAGGTTTAACTCTTTTATAATACACTGTTTTTTTTTTGGAGAACATATAAAAGTTACAATACATACTGACTCTATTTTATCTATGTCTCTGTGTATAAAATATAAATTATATATAAAATTATTATACAAAAGTTTAGTTCATTTAAACATAACTTCCAAAACAGTAATTAATCCTTTAATAAATTTCATAAATTTTTGTTGTACAGAATTAAAATAAATTTGCCTTTTTGTATAATGTATAATAGCTTTTAATAATATTGTTCATAATAAAACTACTAAATGCTTTATATATGTTTTTGTTATTGAAACTATTATGTCTTCTGTCAAAAATCATTTAAAATTTTCCTACTGCTTATAATGTTAGATCAAATCATTTCTTCATGGAATTAAAAAAAAAACAAAAAAATGTGAGGATTAGCTAAATATATCTTTACAACTGAAAACACCCTGTTCAAAAGATATAGCTTATCTCACATATAGAAAATGAGAAATGAGTTAAAGCTAATCATGTTCTGATCATTCTATAATGAATTTGATAGTTTACTTCCCCTGCATACTGATATGAATCTGCCATTTCCAAACTAGAAAGAATTAAGTTTAATTGTTATAAGGCTCCTCATGGACTATATGTTGAGAATATTTCAAGAACTGACCAAAATGAAAAAAAATGGAATGCAGGTAAAAGAAGGAAAAGGTGCTTGGGGCCTTTGAAAACGTGATTGCATATTGTCTTTCTATATTTATATTCTTTTTCAAACATTTGCAACATCAGTCTTATAAGGATGTCATACTATTTTTATTGTCTTTGAATTATATAAATAGGTTTTCTTTGTTTTAAGTTTATACAATCAAGATTAAACATTAAATTATTACTATGAAGATGCTAAAATTTATGTTATTACAATACCAAATATGGTTTGGCACAAAATGGCAATAGATGCATAGCATAATGTAGTAGAGATGAAAATACAGTATTTATTTTTTATTTCTTTAAAATTGCATAAACAAATTTAAGCAAAATATTCTCTTACTTGAATTTTGACTTCCTACAATATCAATACTTTGTGCTTAACCACTAGCTAGTACTCTAAACAATATAACAAATGATTATATATTTACTATAAATAAAAAGAGGAGAGTAAGGTAACATTTACAATAATTACTGACAATTTACTATTTTGGGGGTCTCTTTCCTTTTATGGACAGTCTGTTAATATGATGTATCAGTGAAGCATAAACATATTAAATATGAGTAAAACTGCACATCAAGGGTGACACATGATCTTTGATACTAAGCTATATTGTGATAATTAAGTAACCAGAGCTCAGGAGATTTAAACTGTTCTCACAGTTCAGAAACTAACTATGAGCTATTATTGCCTTTTGTTTGTTAACTCGTGTAATAAAGTAGATTCATAATAGTATTATTGTTATCTATTCTAAGTTCTAAGAATCTGAGTTTTTTCTTTTGTACCATTTTTTAAAATAATTGTCTAATGATTTATTTAGATAAAGAATATCTTATTTTTTATATTTAATGTGAAAAAAGAAACTAATATCAAATAAAGTTTTAAAAGGAGATGTGTAGAATATATAATATTATTTTTAAAAATCAATGCAAATTTTTTTTCAATGAGAATGAGTTACATGTAAAGAAGATAAAATATTTATGATGGGAAACCTGCATCAGTCAATGGCCTTTGCGAGAATGGACCAGGTTGGGCGTGGATTTGGGTATCAAATGTCCCATCGGACCATTGCTCACTCTGTTGCTCCCTGCTTAGCAGTCCTGGATGTTCAATTCCATTCCTGTTTCCTAATTGTGATCCATGAGTTTTTTTTTTTTTTGTAAGAATATGAGTAGCGGGGCTGCGTCCCCAGCACCCCGGCCACCTGGCTAGCTTATGCCCAAAATAACAACACACAAACTGTATTCATTTAAACACTGCTTGGCCCATTTCTATCTAGCCTCTTCTAGGCTAATTCTCACATATTAATTTAGCCCATTTCTATTCATCTGTGTTGCACCCCAAGGTGCGCTTACTGGGAAGATTCTAGCCTACATCCATCCTGGGTCAAGCTGAATCGCATCTGCCTGCCTCAGAGAGCAGAGCTATGTGTCTGCCCAGGAGAGGGGAGCATGACGTCTCGCTCCAGAGCAAAGCTGTCGAGTCTGAGCTCACTTCCTCTTCCTCCCAGCATTCTGTTCTGTTTACTCCACCCACCTATGTTTTAACCTATGAGGGCCAAGCAGTTTGATTATTGCTTAACCAATGAAATCAACAGATTGATATATGACACTCCCACATCATTTTTTTAATAAAGAACACCTTAGTTCTTTTAATGAAGAACATATTAGGAGATAGTGTGGAGTTCCTTTACTCACATTACATCCCATTTGATGCATCTCCGTTCATCTGACACCCAACATGGGAATGAGTCAATGCTTACTGAGACTCTCCTTGCCTTCCAACACACTGTGGTCCAGGCAACACATTTCTCTTTCACACATGGCCTAGTTGCTCCTAGCAAGGACCTCTACTTTTCCCGCTGCAGTCCAACATTGAGGGGACTCACAGTTCAGGGAAAGCTTTGGGTGTCCTTATTTTTATTCTGGCCAACAACCCCCTATGTGTATGGAATTGCTTCATTGTCCTTAATATTTATTCTTAATTTGTTAAACAAAGCATATTTATTGGGATCTAAGTAGGCAACAGAGCTTGGAATCAGAGCAAGTTGGGAGAATTTGAACTGCTCACATCTCTCCTCTGAATCCTTCTACCATACTGCTACAAATGCAACACCTGCAGGCAAATAATACTTACAATGATTCACTGCAGTTACAAAAGAGTGATAAGTAAATTGAAAAAAAAATAATGTTGTATGATGAATTACAATATTATCATTCAGGAATTTAATAATCCTTTTTGTGTACACTATGGATTGGGTTCTTCAATGCTTATATGATTTTCCATATACATCCATATATTTAATTTTGGGAATTAGCTTTGTTTTTCATATTATATCATTAAGAAAATTATTTGATAACAGAGCAAGGATTAAGGTACTTTTAGAAATGATAGAGTCTTTGTTGAGTTACAATGAACAGCTAGTTGAAAAAAATAATACCATTAAAAAGGATAACATTAATTTGACAGACAACAGTTCAAGCCAAGTCAAAGGGTATTGAGAAATTATCTGAAAAATTCATACTGTTGGAATTTGTTTTAAAAAATAATGATAGATTAATGGATTGTGAATCCTCTCCAGGAAGGCAATATACACACTATCCAAATAATGTCCAATTTGAGATGTTATCTACTAAACAAACTTCATTCCTTGGAATCATATAGGCACAATAAGGACCAGAAACTAAATGAATCAATGAGGGCACTAGAAGAACACACAGACGTGTAGATTCAGACTTTACAAAAGGGAGTGTTAAAAAGATTCAAAATGATTGAGGTAATTATCAGAACTGAAGAGCAGAGAGAGAAGGTACAAGAACAGGATTTAACATTACCAAAATGTGCCAGAGTACAGAATGCCTAACCCAGTGTTTTAACTGTTAATCTGGTTATATCCTCTGAAAAGACATCTAGTACTAAATACCCTAAAGTATTTAAAGAATATAAATGGCAACCTATAAATAAGAATGATCCAAAGGAAATTAAACAATCAATAATATCTTATGGCTTGAACTCACCATTTGTTAGAGAAATGGTATAAATACGGGCTTTAAGCAATAAACCTACCCCAAACAATTGGCTTCAATTAGTTTCAGTGGTACTGGGATGGAGATAGAGACAGAGACCCTCATCAGAGCAATGGACTGAGCAAAAGGAGGGAGTCAGGACTGCGAGGGGTTGGTCCACCCACTGAGACAGTGTGCCTGATCTAATGGGAGCTCACCAAATCCAGCTGGACCTGGATTGAATGAGCATGAGATCAAACCTGACTCTCTGAATGTGGTTGCCAATAGGGGTGGACTGAGAAGCCAAGCCATCGATAATGGCACTGGGACCTGTTTCTACTGCATGTACTGGCTTTTGGGGACCCTAGTCTATTTGGATGCACACCTTTCTAGACCTGGATGGAGGAGGGAGGGCCTTAGACTTCACACAGGGAAGGGTTTCCTGCCCTCCCTTAAGGAGGAAGGGGGAGAGGGGAGGGTGATTGGGGGAGTGGGAAGCAAATGGGAGGAAAGGAGGAAGTCTAAATTTTTGAATGAAAAAATAAAAATTAAAATGGTTAGCTGATAAAAATACAGTTTAAAAATGGCCTTTAACAAAGAGAAACTAGAACCTTTATAAAAGCTGGTACAGGAGCAATTAGATGCTCCCCATTTTGAAGACTCAACCAGCCTTTGGAATTTTCCTGTATTTGTTGTTAAAAAGAAATCTAGAAAATGAAGAATCGTGAGAGACCTAAGAGCTGTCAACAAGGTAATTCAACCTATGGGCCCTCTACAATCAGGAATTCCTTTGTTTCTCTATTACAAAAAGAATGGTCCCTCATAGTTATTGATTTAAAAGATTGTTTCTTCAATATACCTTTACAAAAAAAGGACAGAGAAAAATTTGCCTTAGAATAACTCTCAGCCTTCTAGGAGATAGCAGTGGATCATTCTCCCACAGAGAATGCTAAATAGCACCACCATGTGCCAATACTTTGTAAATCAACCATTGAAAATATGTCAGCCATTTCTTAATCTATAATTTGCCATTACATGGAAGACTTTTGCTATCTTATTCAAATGCAGATACCTTAGAAAAAAAATGTTTAAAGAAGTAAAGAAAGTTTTGCCTAAATGGGTATTACAGATTTCTCCTGAAAAAACTACAAAGAGTAGATTCTATCAATTACTTTGCATATAGAATAGTTTTACAAAAAAATTAGAATACAAAAGGCACAAATAAGGGGAGACTGATTGTGGACTCTTAATGACTTTCAAAGATAAGAGACAACCAGTCTACAACCAGCTTTTGGAATAGCACCTGATATAATATTCATTTAAACAAAAGCTTAGAAGGTGACAAAGTCTTAAATATTTCCAGGCAACTAATAGCTGAGGCTGAGAATAAATTAAATCTTGTTGAAGAGAAATTACAGGAGAAACATATTGATAGGATGAACCCAAACATTAAATGCATTCTAGTCATATTGTCTTCCAGATTTCTCCTGAAAAACTACAAAGAGTAGATTTCCCCTATAGAAATTTTAATGCAGAGGGAAGATAATATATTAGAATGAATCATTTTATCTCATTAGTCAAGTAGAAAATTAAAAAATAATGCAAAAAAGTTTCTAGATTAATTGTAAAAGGAAAATTGAGACTTTATCAACTAGCAGAAATATACAAAGAAAAGATTATACAGCCTTTTACTACTGATGAAATTAAACAATTATAGGAACACAATAAATCCTGGCAAAGAGCTTGTGCTAATTTGGGGGATATATTAATAGAAATTATCCCAAAAGTAATAAAAATAATCTTGTAAACAGAACTACTTAGATTCTTCCCCAAATTGTATATAACACACTAATAACTGGAGTCTGTACATTTTTTACTGATGAAAATAAATCAGAAAAGGCAGGTTGCAAATCAGAAGATTTAAGTAAAGTGGAAGAAAACCCTTATAATTCTGTATAAAATAGAAAATTACATGTTATTTTTCTCATACTAAGAAATTTTAAAGAAACTCTCAATATAGTTATTGATTCATAATATGCACAGAGAGATGTCTTATATATTTAAATCACTGAATTCATACCACATGATACAGAATAGACTTTATTATTCATTGAGGATCTATATATAACCAAGAATCAGCTTTGTTCCATATACATAACACACATCTCATCCCATATGGGTTTGCCATGTGTCTAGCACAAGGTAATGCAGAAATCAGTCTATTATATACTGGAAGTGAGCTGAAGGTCTCAGAATTTCATAAAAATATCATGTCAATATCAAAGGTTTAAAGTTTTCTATTACATGAAAACAAGCTAAGAAATTATAAAGAGATGCCCTACTTCCTCTTTATATAGCTAAATACCATTACCTGCAGGAAGTAATCCAAAGGTTATTTAAAGAAATATAATCTGGCAGGTGGAAGTCTTCCCTTTTACAAAATTTGAAAAATTGAAATTTGTACACCACACCATTGACACTTATTCAGGTTTTTAATGGTTAACTACCTTGGGGTCAGAAAATGCTGATTTGGTAATTACACATTACCAAATTATTATAAGTTATGGCTATTGAAGGTATACCTGCACAAATATAGAAAGATAATGGTCGAGCATATGTGTCTAAGAAAATGAAATAGTCTTTGCTTATCATAATATAAAGCATATTGCAGGTATACCAAACAATCCTAAAGGTCAGGCAGTTATAGAAAGATAAAATAAGACTATAAAGGATAGGCTAAACAAAGAGAAAGGGATGGAAATACCCCCAAAATAGACTGCATAATGTTTTATGAACCTTGAATTTCCCTAATGCTAATGAGACATTAATTATGGCAGCAGAGAGACACTAGATAATAGGAAAAAAACCTGAAATAAATCAGCTGGTAAATTTCAAGGATGTGTTGACCTTAGAAAGGAAACCAGGAGACATGCTTCATTGAGGAAGGTGTTTTGCTCTCGTTTCCACATGAGAATAAAGCTATATATTTGATCGAATTAATAAAGATTTGATTTGAAAAAGAGAATCCTCTTGAGAAAGAGAAATGATAATTTATCCACAGATGTCACAAACATACAGGTGGTAAGAAAACCAATAAGAGTTGGTTTCAAGGTTCTCAGTTGACTGAGGTTTCTGTCCTGCCCAGTCCTGCAGCCATTAAGTCCCAAAGAATCACACAGAGGTCTACATTAATTATAAACTGATTGACCTATTAGTTCAAACTTCTTATTAACTCTTATAACTTATATTAGCATACCATTCTTGTTCATGTTAGCCACATGGCTCTGTACCTTTTTTGGAGAGGCAGTCACATCTTGCTTGTTCTGTGTCTGGATCACGACTACAGAATGCAGAATCCTTTTCCCAGGATTTTTCTCTTCTTATTGCCCCACCTCTATTTCCTGCCTGGTTGGCCACCTTCCTGCATGACTACCAGCCAATCAGCATTTTAATAAACAACTGCAAGAAACAAATGTTTCCAGGGTAAAACCATTGTCCCACAGCAGTTCTCTTCTTGTCTTTTCAGGAAAATATCTTCAAAAAGTCAGTAGACTCTGGATGCTTGGATGCCTAAAGAGGAAAAAATACCTATCCAGAAATGATTACTGAACAAAGAGGAATATGACTTATGAGAACAGGTCATCTGCAATGTAAAATTTTACTCTTGTTCTCTATATACATTTATATATACTATCTATTAAATAATAAACTCACTAAAAAATCAAAGATGGCTTTGGAGTTAGACAATGGCTATCCTCTAAATACAGGAATGCTGTTAAAAGACAAATTAAGAGATTCTGTCTCAAGTCAGGATCCATTTGGTATGAACAGTATTAAGAAATATTTTAGAAATAAATCTAATTTTCTCCATAACTACTTTGTCTATATTGTATCTTTCTTTGAATATATGTCTATATAATGCTTAAGTTTTCCACAATGAAAAATTGATTTTCATGCAGTAATCTTTGAAGTTTCTAGGAAAAAGATGGGGCACCACAACAATGACTCAACTTGGTTGATATGATATCATGATGCTGATAACACTACTATAAGACCAGTTTTGTGTACCATCTGCTCAAAATGGTTCCAACTTGGTTAGCTGACATGACACACATTCTTACAATGTTCTGGCCAGAACTCCAAATGACAAGTTTAGAAAAATCCTATCGACTACTCAGAGAACATTTGCAATTATACTAGGCAGTGATTTGGCAACGTAACCATCATTTGATTTTACAGGATCCCACAGAAAGAACATCACACCCATGAAAGCTGGAGCTAATTTTAGAAGATAATGGCCCTTCTCCAAACAAAGTCTGTCTTCAGGGTTAGGGACATCATTTAGGGGTTAATTAATACTGATATAGGCTTAGTGGTTGTTGTGAAAATTTTGTAGGTTCGTGGATCTCAAAAGAATTGAATAGGAAAATAGGTAGATTAATGTGAGCTAACACACACTAATAATAACAGTAAGCAATAGAATGAATACTTGAGAGTTATTATTTATAGACAATTTACTTTGCTATAAATTCTTATATATTGATAAAAAATCAAATTATATTTTTATATTGAATATAATCCTATTTCTTTTTCAATATTTGAATATCTAGGCAAAATTATTTTGTCAAATTGTAGGCATGCATTTTTCTACCCCTGTTTAAGACATTTTGCTTACTGATCTAATTTTAGAATTTATTGATCATATTGCATTATTTATTTCTAATTATGTTCAAGATACTTATACATTGTTTACATTTTGATGTCATTGTTTTCATTTGCAGCACAGTTCTTAATAGATTGGTTAATTTTCTAAAAGAAAGTTTTATTCTTTACGTTATAAAAGTATTAAGCATTATATTTCAACAGTCATCGATTTTCATCATACTAATACTTAGACTAATCAGGTTCTTTATATATGTATATATTTTAATATAGTTAGATAGGGAATCTTCAACCACTTCAATGAACTGAAGAATATGACATTTAAATATTTTTGGGTTCTGTTGATGTGAGAAAAACTATTGCTCCTGGCAGCACTGTCTATTCCCCTGAGAGAATGTTGAGCACTGAAGAAACACCACTTGGAGATTGTTATCATCTTGGCAAAACTGGCCTCTGGGCAAGGAATTGCTCATGCCTCAACTACTGACAAAATGCATAGTTTCTGGATTATTCAAGAAGGATACAAGAAAAAAGATTTGCAAATCTCGCCGTGGCAGGGTAAGATAGTTTTGAAAATCTTCCAGCTCTTGAAAATAATCTCTAAATTACTCTTGGTTGCTACAACATTGCAAATGAGACTTTGGGTGATTGCCCAGGTATCAAGTTCTCTCTTTCATCTACTGCATATTTTGGAAGCTACTTGATTGCACTTCTTGCCTACTCAAGTAATATTATCTCCCTCTTCAGGCCTTCAGGAGTTGAACATTAAATAGTTGTGTTGTTAATTCTTATGAATTATGGATTGTATTATTCTAATACAATTGTATTAGAATATATTAAATTGTATTATTCTACTACAAGACAGACTCCTTGTGATATAATAATTATTGAAACATTTATCATATGTTTATTGCTTGATACTGTTTATGCTGATTGTAATTCTAATTGTTTTGACTTGATATCTCTTCTTACTCTATATAGTTTTTTGGTTTTTTTTTTTTTTTTTTTGGTTTTTTCGAGACAGGGTTTCTCTGTGGCTTTGGAGCCTGTCCTGGAACTAGCTCTGTAGACCAGGCTGGTCTCGAACTCACAGAGATCCACCTGCCTCTGCCTCCCGAATGCTGGGATTAAAGGCGTGCGCCACCATCGCCCGGCTCTATATAGTTTTGTATTGGGTTTGGAACTCTCTTATTTAGACAAAGGGATAGGTGATGGGACCTCCTTCAGCCAATGGCTTTTGAGAGGTTTAGCAGGTTGGGCATGGCTTTGGATACTAAAAGTCCTGAAGGACTTCTTGAATGCTTTCTTGCTTCCTGCACACCACACTTGGAAGTTCAATTCTGTTCCTGTTTCTTAACTGTGACCTGTGAGTTCCCTTTTAGTAAAGAACACCTTAGTGTACCATATGAGAAGCTAGTGTGAGATTATTTATTTGCATTTTTCCCATCTGACATTATTACTTCATATGTATTTTCAAGACTGTACAATTTATTGAAAATGCCTGATTTGATATATTTTCATATTTTGTATATCTATATGTTCTACATGGCTTATATTCAATGTATCCATGTGAAAGACTTTTATATATGTTGCAGTAATCCAGACGCATGGTTCTAGAAAAGTACAGACTGGTCATGTCACATCTGCTAGAAGAGCCAGATTAACAAATATAAAAGAAAATTAATATGAGCAATAAATGCTAAAATAGCATTTTCAATGTAGAACATTAACTATAAATCTTAAAATAATTTGCCCTTCAAGTTAGTATCAGAACGTAGATGTCACATAAAATGCATTCATAAATGGAGAATATATGTCAAAGACAAAGTTCTTTAAAGAAAATTCCAGTGTGATGATCCATAATAATAAATCAGCCAAAAGATTTTTGTGTATTGCTTATGAAAGAAACTTCGCCTTCAGGTCAACCATTGTGAACAAGCTGAGAATGAAGCAACACTAGTGCTGATCTTGTATGAGTCTGTAAGAAGGATGTCTTGGGTCTTTGAAAGGCAGCAAGTATAAAAAAGGCACATTTTTTCATATCCACATTTTTTTTCATAGAGCAATAAAAAGAAATATTCAGGCAGCATTTTGCTACCCTATGCACTGAAAAAAATGAATATGAACCTCAAATCCAAAAATAGACAATTTTGTCACATTCCACTTTTTTCATTTGTTATTGTTTTTGAATTATGTTATTGTTTTCTTTTGGGTGAGATGTGGATGCATAAGAATATATAGGGATAGATTAGTAGGCAGTTGTTACAGGCAGCTGCATGCTCTTGTAGAACTTCTACAACCTTATCTTCTTATACCAGTCAATAGCAGGGAACACTCCAGTACTACTACTGGGATATTAAAGAACCCATTTAGTTTTTTCTATATCACCTCCATGAATGCTATACTATTGTTAAACAGAGAATGCATGACATATTCTAAATGTTGTATAAACTGGTGGTTTTTTTTGTTTTTTTTTTTTATTAAGGAAAAAAATTTCATCCTCATCCCTCCTCCCACTCCTCCCCCCTCCTCCCACTCCTCCCCCCTCCCCCCACTCCTCTCCCCCTCTCCCCACTCCTCTCCCCCTCCCCCGACTTCTCTTCCCCTCCCCCCAGTTCTCTCCCCCTCCCTCTGCAGTCTGAAGAGCAGCCAGGGTTCCCTGCCCTGTGGAAAGTCCAAAGTCCTTGCCCCTCCATCCTGGTCTAGGAAGGTGAACATCCAAACTGGCTAGGCACCCTCAAAGCCAGAACATGATGCAGGATCAAAACCCAGTGCCATTGTCCTTGGCTTCTCAGCAGCCCTCATTTTCCGCCATATTCAGAGAGTCCGGTTTTATCCCCTGCTTTTTCAGTCACAGTCCAGCTGGCCTTGGTGAGCTCTCAATAGATCAGCCCCACTGTCTCTGTGGGTGGGTGCACCCCTTGTGGTCCTGACTTCTTTGCTCATGTTCACCCTCCTTCTGTTCCTCATTGGGACTTTGGGAGTTCAGTACAGTGCTCCAGTGTGGGTCTCTGTCTCAATCTCCATCCATCGCCAGATGAGGGTTCTATGGTGATATGCAAGATATTCATCAGTATGGCTATAGGATAGGATCATTTCAGGTTCCCTATCCTCTACTGCCCCAGGAACTAACTGGGGACCTCGCCTTGGACAACTGGAAGCACCTCTAGGTCCAAGTCTCTTGCCAACCCTAAGATGGCTCCCTTAATTAAGATATGTGCTTCCCTGCTCCCCTATCCAAACTTCCTTTATTCCAATCATCCCATTTTTTGATGTGCATCAGGCTTTCCTCATTAAGAAACCATGGCTATTGTAGTCATTCATTAAGAGGTAATTCTAATATATTATGCACTTATAAATTAAAATTACAGAACTAGGAAAGAATTTCTTTTTTTTTGTAATTGTCATCACATTGTTTTGATTTATTATTGCTTATTGGTCTCATAATAATAGATGCCATTTTCTTTCTTTCTTTTTTTTATTGAAAAAAAGGAAAAAGACCCAGGCCAGCTGGCCTTGGTGAGATCCCAATAGAACATCCCCATTGTCTCAGTGTGCGGGTACACCCCTTGAGGTCCTGAGTTCCTTGCTCGTGCTCTCTCTCCTTCTGTTCCTGATTTGGACCTTGAGATTTCTGTCCAGTGCTCCAATGTGGGTCTCTGTTTCTGTCTCCTTTCATCGCCTGATGAAGGTTAATATTCAGGAGGATGCCTATATGTTTTTCTTTGGGTTCTCCTTATTTAGCTTCTCTAGGATCCCTAACTATGAGGACTACTGAGAACTCAAGAACAATGGCAATGGGTTTCTAATCCTACTGCACGTACTGGCTTTGTGGGAGCCTAGGCAGTTTGGATGCTCACCTTACTAGACCTGGATGGAGGTGAGGGTTCCTTGGAATTCCCACAGGGCAGGGAACCCTGATTGCTCTGCGGGCTGAGGAGGGAGGGAGTCTTGATTGGGGGAGGGGGAGGGAAATGGGAGGCAGTGGCGGGGAAGAGACTGAAATCTTTAATTAAAAAATAAATAAATTAATTAATTAAAAAAAATAAAAAAAAAGAAAAAAAGGAAAAAAAATGTGTCCGCCTCCTCCCAACCTCCCAATCCCCTCCCCCTCCTCCCACCCTTTTCCCCCTACCCCCACCCCTCTCCCCCTCCCTTTCCAGTCCAAAGAGCAGTCAGGGTTCCCTGCCTTGTGGAAAGTCCAAGGTCCTCCCTCCTCCATCCATATCTAGGAAGGTGAACATCCAAACTGGCTAGGCTCCCACAAAACCAGAACATTAAATAGGATCAAAACCCCGTGCCATCATCCTTGGCTTCTTATCAGCCCTCATTGTTCGCCATGTTCAGTGATTCCGGTTTTATCCCATGCTTTTTCAGTCACAGTCCAGCTCGCCTTGATGAGCTCCCAATAGATCAGCCCCACTGTCTCAGTGTGTGGGTTCACCCCTCGTGGTCCTGACTTCCTTGCTCATGTTCTCTCTCCTTCTGCTCCTCATTGGGACCTTGGAAGCTCAGTCCAGTACTCCAGTGAGGGTCTCTGTCTCTATCTACATCCATCACCAGATGAAGGTTCTATGGTGATATGCAAGATATTCGTCAGTATTATTATAGGATAGGGTCATTTCAGGTTCCCTATCCTCAGCTGCCCAGGGAACTAACTAGGGACATCGCCTTGGGCTTCTGGGAGCCACTCTAGGTTCACGTCTCTTGCCAACCCTAAGGTGGCTCCCTTAACTAAGAATTGTGCTTCCTTGCTCCCCTATCCAACCTTCCTTTATCCCAATCATCCTTTTTCCCCAAGTTCCCCCTGTCCTCCCCTTCTCCCTTTTCTCTCCCCATCTCCCCTTACCCCCATCCCACCCCACCCCCAAGATCCCAATTTTCTCCCCGGCCATTTTGTCTACTTCCCAAAGCCAAGAGGATAACTATATATTTTTCCTTGGGTTCATCTTCTTACTTAGCTTCTTTAGGTTCACCAATTGTAGACTCCATGACCCTTATTTATGGCTAGAAACCAATTATGAGTGAGTACATCCCATGTTCATCTTTTTGGGTCTGGGTTACCTCACTCAGTATAGTGCTTTCTATTTCCATCCATTTGCATGCAAAATTCGAGAAGTCATTGTTTTTTTACCGCAGCGTAGTATTCTAATGTGTATATATTCCACACTTTCTTCATCCATTCTTCCATTGAAGGGCATCTAGGTTGTTTCCAGGTTCTGGCTATTACAAATAATACTGCTATGAACATAGTTGAACAAATGCTCTTGTCATATGATAGGGCATCTCTTGGGTATATCCTCAAGTATGGTATTGCTGGGTCTAGGAGTAGGTTGATCCTGAATTTCCTGAGAAACCGAAACATTGATTTCCATAGTGGTTGCACAAGATTGCATTCCCACCAGCAATAGATGAGGGTACCCCTTCCTCCACAGTCTCTCCAGCAAAGGCTATCATTGGAGTTTTTGATTTTAGCCATTCTGACAGGTGTAAGATGATATCTCAAAGTTGTTTTGATTTGCATTACCCTGATCGCTAAGGAGGTTAAGCATGACCTTAAGTATCTTTTGGCCATTTGAACTTCTTCTGTTAAGAATTCTCTGTTCAATTCAGTGCCCCATTTTTTAATTGGGTTAATTAGCCATTTAAAGTCTAGTTTCTTGAGTTCTCTATATATTTTGGAGATCAGACCTTTGTCTGTTGCGGGATTGGTGAAGTTCTTCTCCCAGTCAGTGGGTTGCCTTTTTGTCTTAGTGACAGTGTCCTTTGCTTTAAAGAAGATTCTCAGTTTCAGTAGGTCCCATTTATTCAATGTTGTCCTTAATGTCTGTGCTGCAGGGGTTATACATAGGAAGCGATCTCCTGTGCCCATGTGTTGTAGGGTACTTCCCACTTTCTCTTCTATCAGGTTCAGTGTGTTTGGACTGATATTGAGGTCTTTAATTCATTTGGACTTGAGTTTTGTGCATGGTGATATATATGGGTCAATTTTCATTCTTCTACAGGTTGACATCCAGTTGTGTCAGCACCATTTGTTGAATATGCTTTCTTTCTTCCACTGTAAACTTTTAGCTCCTTTATCGAAAATCAGGTGATCATAGGTTTGTGGGTTAAAATTCAGGTCCTCTATATGATTCCATTGGTAGACTTCTCTGTTTTTATGCCAGTACCACACTGTTTTCATCACTGTAGCTCTGTAATAGAGTTTGAAGTCAGGGATGGTAATGCCTCCAGAAGATCCTTTATTGTATAGGATTGTTTGGCTAATCTGGGTTTTTTTTCCATATAAAGTTGATTATTGTCCTCTCAAAATCTGTGAAGAATTTTGATGAGACCTTGATGGGGATTGCATTGAATTTATAAATTTCCTTTGGTAGAATTGCCATTTTTACTATGTTGATCCTCCCAATCCAAGAGCAAGGGAGGTCCTTCCATTTTCTGATTCCTCCTCAATTTCTTTCTTCAATGCCTTAAAGTTCTTGTCAAATAGATCTTTCACTTCCTTGGTTAGAGTTACCCCAAGATATTTCATGCTGTTTGTGGCTATCGTGAAAGGTGAAGTGTCTCTGATTTCCCTCTCTGCTTCCATATCCTTTGTGTATAAGAGGGTGACTGATTTTTTGGAGGTGATCTTATATCCTGCCACATTACTAAATGTGTTTATCAGCTGTAAATTTCTTTGGTGGAGTTTTGGGGGTCACTTATGTACACTATCATATCATCTGTAAATAATGAAAGTTTAACTTCTTCCTTTCCAATTCAAATCCCCTTGATCCCCTTATGTTGTCTTATTGCTATTGCTAGAACTTCAAGCACTATATTGAAGAGGTATGGAGAGAGTGGACAGCCTTGTCGTGTTCCTGAGTTTAATGGGATGGCTTTGAGTTTCTCTTCGTTTAATTTGATGTTAGCTGTCCACTTGCTGTATATAGCTTTTATTATATTTAGGTATGACCCTAATCTCTCCAATACTTTTATCATAAAGGGATGTTGAATTTTGTCAAATGCTTTTTCAGCATCTAATGAAATGATCATATGTTTTTTTTCAGTTTAATTATATGATGGATTACATTTATAGATTTTCATATGTTGAACCAGCCCTGCATCTCTGGGATGAAGTCTACTTGATTATAATGGATAATTTTTCTAATGTGTTCTTGGATTCGGTTTGCCAGTATTTTGTTGAGCATTTTTTTGTCGATGTTCATGAGTGAGATTGGCCTATAATTCTCTTTGTTGGTTGAGTCTTTGTGTGGTTTTGGTATCAGAGTAACTGTAGCTTCATAGAAGGAATTTGGCTATGCCTCTTCTGTTTCTATATTGTGAAATACATTAAGGAGTATAGGTATTAAGTCTTCTTGGAAGTTCTGGTAGAATTCCGCATTGAATCCATCTGGTCCTGGGCTTTTTTTGGTAGGGAGGTTTTTGATAACCGCTTCTAATTCTTCGCGACTAACCCATTTAGTTCTTTCTATATCACCTCCATGAATGCTATACTATTGTTAAACTGAGAATGCATGACTTATTCTAAATGTTGTATAAACTGGTGTTTTTGGTGTGCATCATACTTTCTTCATTAAGAAATCATGGCTCTTGTAGTCATTCTTTAAGAGGTAATTCTAATATATTATGCATTTACAAATTAAAATTACAGAACTAGGAAAGAATTTCTTATAGCAGACAGTTGAAATTTTTAATGGAATCATACATGAGTTTTCTGTTTTATCTGTAATTGAGATATGTTAAGTTTAAGTATGTTAATAGTAATCTTTGGGTGATCATTGTTGGTTCTCAGCTGAAAGAAGAAATATATGCATGGTTACACAGGATAAAGTTAAATGAAAATAGAAAGAAAACCTGCACATCCAACTGGGGCCATGGTGATATCCTGGCCTGCTATTGACAAAGACCTTGTCTGAGTCTGTGGTCCAACCACAATAGGTTCTATGTTGATATCCCTGGCCCAGGTTGAGATCAAGGACAACAAAGATTAGAGTCTCGCCGGGCGACGGTAGCGCACACCTTTAATCCCAGCACTCGGGAGGCAGAAGCAGGTGGATCTCTGTGAGTTCGAGACCAGCCTGGTCTTCAGAGCTAGTTCCCGGACAGGCTCCAAAGCCATAGAGCAACCCTGTCTCAAAAAAAAAAAAACAGACAAAAAAAAACCCAAAGATTAGAGTCTCTGCTGCAACCTATGGCCATATTAGTGTTTAAGGGTCATATCACTGCTGGAGCCATACAGTGCTGAGCACCCTGTACAGCCATCTGAGGCCATGGTGTCATCTATGCCTTGATTGCTTCCCTTATCTGGATCCATAAACCTGCTGCATCTTTGATTTGCATTGATGTTCATGATTCCTCTTACCACTGAAGACAGAGAGAATAGGGATATACAGAGTAGGTTCTGCCTCTCACTGTTTGCAGCAATGGAGAGAAATGGCACTGCCCCAGCCAACTGCAATACTCACAAGATAGTGGGCCCTACATCTCTCCTAGGAAACACAATAGAACTGAACCACTGGTAGGAGTAGAGATGAAAAGTTTCTGAAGGCATGAGAGTAGGAGTACTAGTCCTACTATCTGTAACAGTTGTGTAGGTGAGGGAGAGTTGATCCCTTTAGCCTCATCACCTTCAGTGGATGAAAAAGATTGTGCTAGGGACACAAGACTGGAAGAGTGGATCCTACAACTCATAGGATGTATCACTCAGGAGAACAGGTATTGCACCTCATCTGGGCAGCAAAATAAATTTGGCCCTGTTGATAGACTTGCAGGTGATCAGGCACTGCAAAGGTTTATGAGAGGTCTGGACCCACCTTTTATCTGCCACATAATGAGACAGATGAGGGATGAGAAAGAAATACTCTCTCCCATACTTGCCTCTTAGTCATCTGTCGTGGGTGGGAGAGCTGGTCGTGAGTTCATGAGTATGAGGGAGCTGGTTCGTTTTCTTTTTTTAAATTTTAATTTATTTTTCAAGGGCAGAAGGCAGATATAAAGTGGCAGAGAGATGAATGTGTTCAGGATGTATGATGTGAAATCCACAAAGAATCAATGAGGAAAAAGTCTAAAATAATCTTGCCTTTTCTCTTGCACTCCTGATTTTTTTCAGTCACATTGAAAAAACATGGACACTTAATTAAGAAGTATTGAAATTACATTGAAACAAATGCCAATGTAGATAATTTTTCCAAATGTTTAAGGTCAAAATATTACAGAGATGACTTTCAAATTTTTCATTTTAATACTCTTATTATTGAATGAAACAGAGTACTTTTGAAAAATATGATCTATTCAATGTCAAACTTTTGCAATATAATGGGTTTTTCAACTCCTTTTTTTATAAAGCAAATTATGAAACAAATCAAGAACAGTATAAAGATTTGATAAAACAAAAACTACTTGTGCGAAATGAAGAATAACCTCATCTGTTCAGATAGCAGAGAAGCTCCCCACAGTAAGAAGAACTGTGCACTCATTTCTCTTGGTATTTTATCACTTCATGTATAGGTTTAGGGTTGTGATATTTTCATGTTCCTGACTGCTGATAATACTTTCCTGACAAATGTGAGTTCACAATATATTATTGAGATGAGATTATGGCACTTGAACACTTTCTGCAACGAGAGGCCATGAATAGACTGAATTTGTCAACTTAATCATGACATCTACTGATTGTAGTCTCACATGCAAAGAGGATACTTTTCATATGAATACACACTTTGTTTACAGAGTCAAAATACATGTCTGAAAGATTATAGATTTTAGCATAGGTACTACACATAGAAAGGAGTTTTCTCTGTGGAGGACAAACATCTCAGTGTGTCCAGTTGATTATTGCCATAGCCCCTTCATTATGTATGTGATGTGGTTATTGTAGACTTGGAAGCACAGAGTTGTGGTTATAAATGAGACTCAAATATTATAATAAAATTTAAAAAGCTCAATCAACAGTATTTTTTCACTGTAGGAAGACCTGTTTTTGTTCTTTGGTTCTCACATTTTCCTTACTATTATAGAAAATCATAAAATATCATTAAGTTCTGATTTTAGCCATTCAACATACTGTCATACGTGACTAAACATATTTTGTTTTCAGTGGGCCCAAGATAAGAGATAAACTTAATCTGGAAACTCAGATGTTCTGATCTATGCCTTCAAGATCATTGTCTACCCAGGGTAGTTTTTCCTTACTTCCAGAAAGTGATCTGAGGAGAAATTCTGCACCATAAAACAGCAAGACAGTCAGTATTTACCACTTTAGGTTTTCAAAGTGTATCTGATTATCTAAGTGTTTCTAAATGTCTATATACATAGACATTTCTATCATCCACACTTCCAAGATTTACTCTCCAGCTTTCTATCCAACCTTCACATGCAATTTTTTTTTAAATAGTACCAAGTGAAACTATGCTGATTAGCATTTTAAATGTGGGAACATTTTCCTTACTGAAAGTTCTTTTCACAAAATCTTTGGCATAATTAATCATATTGTTTCAAAGATAAAAAGGCATAACTGGGAGGGTCCATCACAAAAGATAAAAAAAAACTTAGACATGGAAATGTCTGCTTTATTTCAAAAAAGAGTGCTATGAACTCCATTTCAGGCATGAGTTCGACACATTAAAGATATATCAAAATTGCAATTTATCATATGTTATGTATTTTGAAACTAATAGACTTTGAAATTTTAGTTATTGACATGATGAGTATAACAGAAATCAGTAAAATAAAAGTATTCAAATATTTCCACTTGTACTGATGTGATAATAAAATGTGTGAAATGGTCAGACTGTAAATAGTTTCCTCTTTAAGTCCACAAACACTGAACAAGTACAAATACAAGAATAATCTGAGAAAGACTTAAATTATAACATCCATACTGAGTGAGAAACATTTTGTCATCTGTCAAAATGATGACAACTATCAGACCCATACAGCCAATCTTCAAAGCAGAATACGAAACACCAAAGGATTCACTTAAATAAAAATTGGAAAGCTATCCATGGTGGTGTAAATGTAACATCAATACTCAGAAGGCTGAGAAATAGTATTCTATTAAGATAGAGACTTATATGTAATTTATAGAGTGATTTTGAGGTCACAGACCATATAGAAAAACAATATATGTATGGATGTATGTGTTTATATGTATAATGAAATTATACTTATTTTTTTGCTTTATATTGAATCTGATGATTTTTAGGATGCTATATATAGTGTGATCATCTGTTGTATATATTGCTATCTCTCTGGATTATGCAATCTTTATAATCACCTTTATTTTCATTGGAATCAACATGGAATAATTTTAATTTATCTAGAGAATTCATAATGTAAGTTTAATTTGCAGCCACAATATTTTCTGTAGTATGGTAGCAAAAAGGAGCATGTGATTATATGTCAGAGTATATAGTTTTCTAAGTGTTAAGGAAGTCTGCTGACAATTAGTACTGCACGGATTAGCTCATATCTGCAACGTTGTACTGTAGGAATTCCTACCACCAGTAGCCTTTAATCTATCTGCCCACTTAGGCGTGGCCTTGTATACTATTTATGCTGATGTAAAGATCACATCTGGCTTCTTTTATGGCTGCAGGACTTGGTTGCTGTTCTCTGTTCCAGCAGAGGATTGTGATCTGTGAGTCTACCTCCCAAACAGATAACTATCTGTTAGTCTCAAGTCTGAGTTAGTGTGGGATTTTTTTTAAGTGTCCTTCTTTGTCTGACACCTCATATCCTCATATGGATTAAGACCCACACCTACCGGGTGGACAGCCCTAAGGCCTAACCAGTCCACAGCCCAGAAAGTCTCCCAAAACTGCCCGATTGGCTTTATTTTAAGTACAAGTTTTTTTTATTTCTTTCTTTATTATTATTATTATTATTAAAAATTTTCTGCATCCTCCCCACCTTCCACTTCCTTTCCCCTCTCCCTACTCCTCTCCCTCTCCAGTTCAAAGATCAGTCAGGGTTCCCTGCCCTGTGGGAAGTCCAAGGTCCTGCCCGTCCATCCAGGTACAGGAAGGTGCACATCTAAACAGACTAGGCTCCCTCAAAGCCAGTACATTCAGTAGGATCAAAACCCAGTGCCATTGTCCTTGGCTTCTCAGTCAGCCCTCATTGTCTGTCACATTCAGAGAGTCCGGTTTGATCCCATGCTTTTTCGGTTCCAGTCAAGCTGGCCTTGGTGAGCTCCCATTAGATCAGTCCCACCGTCTCAGTGGGTGGGTACACCCATCACAGTCCTGACTTCCTTGCTCATGTTCTCCCTCCTTGGAAGCTCAGTCCAGCGCTCCAATGTGGGTCTCTGTTTCTATCTCCATCCATCGCCAGATGAAGCTTCTATGGTGATATACAAGATATTCATCAGTATGGCTATAGGAAAGGTCCATTTAAGGCTCCCTCTCCTCAGCTGCCCAAGGAACTAGCTGGGGATATCTCCATGGATACCTAGGAACCCCTCTAGAGTCAAGTCTCTTGCCAACCCTAAAATGGATCTCTTAATTAAGATATCTTCTTCCCTACTCCCATATCTACCCTTCCTTCATCCCAACCATCCCATTCCCCCAGGGTCTCCCCATCCTCCCCTCCTCACTTTTCTCTCCCCATCTCCCCTTACTCCCACCCCACCCCAACCCCCAAGATCCCAATTTTTGCCTGGCAATCTAGTCTACTTCCAATATCCAGGAGGATAACTATATGTTTTTCTTTGGGTTCACCTTCTTATTTAGCTTCTCTAGGATCACGAATTATAGGCTCAATGACCTTTATTTATGTCTAGAATCCACTTATGAGTGAGTGCATACCAAATTTATCCTTTTAGGTCTGGGTTACCTCACTCAGAATAGTGTTTTCTATTTCCATCCATTTGCATGAAAAATTCAAGATGTCATTGTTTTTTACCTCTGAGTAGTACTCTAATACTTATATATTTCACATTTTCTTTATCCATTCTTCCATTGAGGAGCCTAGGTTGTTTCCAGTTCTGGCTATTACAAATAATGCTGCTATAAACATAGTTGAGCAAATGCTTTTGTAGTACGATAGGGAATCTCTTGGGTATATTCCCAAAATTGATATTGCTGGATCCTGGGGTAGGTTGATCCCGAATTTCCTGAGAAATCGCCACACTGATTTCCAAAGTGGTTGCACAAGTTTGCATTCCCACGAGCAATGGATGAGTGAACCCCTTATTCCACATCCTTTCCAGCAAAGGCTATCATTAGTGTTTTTGATTTTAGCCATTCTGACTGGTGTAAGAAGGTATCTCAAAGTTGTTTTGATTTGCATTTCCCTGATCGCTAAGGTGGTTAAGCAAGACCTTAAGTGTCTTTTGGCCATTTGAACTTCTTCTGTTGAGAATTCTCTGTTCAGCTCAGTGCCCCATTTTTTAATTGGGTTAATTAGCATTTTATAGTCTAGTTTCTTGAGTTCTTTATATATTTTGGAGATCAGACCTTTGTCTGTTGCGGGGCTGGTGAAGATCTTCTCCCAGTGAGTAGGTAGCCTTTTTTTGTCTTAATGACAGTATCCTTTGCTTTACAAAAGCTTCTCAGTCTCAGGAGGTCCCATTTATTCAATGAGGCCCATAATGTCTGTGCTGCTGGAGTTATACGTAGGAAGTGGTCTTCTGTGCCCATGTGTTGTAGAGTACATTGCACTTTCTCTTCTATCAGGTTCAGTGTGTTCAGATTGATATTGAGGTCTTTAATCCATTTGGACTTGATTTTTGTGCATGGTGATAGATAGGGATCTATTTTCATTCTTCTACAGGTTGACATCCAGTTATGCCAGCACCATTTGTTGAAGATGCTTTCTTTCTTCTATTGTATACTTTTACATCCCTTGTCGAAAATCAGGTGTTCATAGGTTTGTGGGTTAATATCCAAATCTTCTATTAGATTCCATGGGTCGACTTCTCTGTTTTTATGCCAATACCAAGCTGTTTTCAGTAATGTAGCTCTGTATTAGAGTTTGAAGTCAGGGATGGTAATGCCTCCAGACAATCCTTTATTGTATAAGATTGTTTTGGCTATCCTGGGTTTTTTGTTTTTCCATATAAATATGATTATTATTCTCTCAAGGTCTATGAAGAATTGTGATGTAATTTTGATGGGGATTGCATTGAATATATAGATTATTTCTGTAGAATTGCCATTTTTACTATGTTGATCCTCCCAATCCAAGAGCAAGGGATATCCTTCCATTTTATGGTATCCTATTCAATTTCTTTCTTCAAAGACTTAAAGCTCTTGTCAAATAGATCTTTCACTTCCTTGGTTAGAGTTTTTTTCTTTCTTTTTTCTTTTTTTTAAACCCCTGCCACAGCAGAGTGAACGGCATGGAGCAACTTGGAAATTTCCCAAGCTTGCAAACATCTCCTCCCACCCTCCCACACTGCTCTAGTGCAGCTTCTGGTTTGTGCTCCCTTTTCATGAGTTCTGGGCTTCTTGTTCCATGTATGGAATGTAATTAATTGCTTTTAGTTTTTCAAAGAAAGAATATTTTTCAGTATTTAACCAGTACCAAGGTAGGAAATGAATGTGTCTCAGGATTGCTTGTGTTGCCACAGGCTGCATTGCTACAAGTAGTGACTATGCAACCATGACACCTGCGGGACAATAAAGATTATTACACCTAAAACATTTTACCAAATCTTATAACAGATAATAATATGACAGACTACATTAACATTGACTCTTTTAGTAACATTTTTCTATACTATGGATTGTATTCTGCAAGCTTATATGGTTATGGTTATATATACATTTATTGGATATTGGGATTCAGTTTTTTCTTCATATTATATCCTTAAGAAAATTGTTTTATAACAGAGAAAAGAATGAGGCACTTTTAGAAATAATATAGTCGTTACAGACTAATAACAAATAGCTAGTTGACAGGATTAATACCATTGAAAATATAAAGTTACCTGAAAAAATATAATATTAAAAAAGATAACATTAATTTTACAGACCCATATCTAAGGGTACTAAAAATTATCTGAACTAATTCATACTGTTGAATTTGACAGTCAATATTTGTTAAAAAGTTATGATCGTTTAGCAGAGAGAGTATCTCTTCAGGATGGCAATCTGCACACTATCTAAATAATGTCCAAGGTTGAGGCATTATCTTTAAAGGATAAATTTCAGTCCTTGGAATCACATGGATAGAATGTGGACCAGAGGCTGTGTGCCTCAGTGAAATTACTAGAAATATATTCAGACCAGGAGATTCAGGCTTTACCAAAGACAACAGAAAAAAATTTGAATTGATTGAGAATATTATTGGGGTTTATGAAAAGGGAAAAGGCACTAGGACAGGGTATACCATCACCAGTAGCTGTCAGAGATGGCTTATGTAGGTTTTAGCTTTCTATCCTGTAATTTACTCTGACAAAGCATCAGGTTCTAAAGTCCTAAAAGGATTCAAAGAAGGTAGAGGGATACCTATAGCAATGAATGTTATAAAAGAAATTAAGCAAGCTGTCATAACTTATGGCTTACATTCTACATTTGTTAGGGATATGATAAAGACATAGTCTTCTTGCATTAAGGCTATATGACTGGTTTCTGTTAGTGTCAGCAGTCATGGATAATGGGTGCCAATGATGTTTAAATGTTATTTCAGAAAAGAGGCTAAATTTTTAGAGCAACAGGTAAAAGCAAAAGGACTTGAGACTTCTCAAGTTCAAATTCTTGTTGAGGCCACTTATGCTGGCCCACAAATTCAAACTCTTTACAATGAGCAACCCTTGTCCCTATGACAGAAAGCAGCCTTGAATACTTGGGACAGGATGAAAGAATCAGGAAAATGAATTAAATCATATACCAATATTAAAAAGGGCCAGAGGGAATACTTTAATGACTTTATATAAAGATTAACTAAGGCTGTACAAATATGAGTAATAGAACCAGATGCTAGAAGACTACTTATTGAATCTCTGGCTTTTGAAAATCCTAATATAGAATGCAAAATGCTATTTGAGACTTTAAAGGTTAGATCTACAGCTATAAATGGATGGATCCTGCATACAATGAACATTGAAACATTTGACTATAATACTGAATCTTGGGTAGAAGAAGCAATTTTCAAATGAATGAGTAGACATAAAAATGACAAATGTTTTAATTGTGGTAAAATAAGACATCTGAGAAGGGGTTGTAAACAAGGACTTCCTAGAAATAATATCTCCTCTAAGAATTGCAAGAATAGGAGGAATCAGCCTTCAGGTATATGTAGAAGGTGTATCAAAGGCTGTCATTGGACCAAGGAATGCAGATCAAAAAAGACAGAACAGACGAACTAATATCACAGAAAAACTCTTTGATGGGCCTCTCACAGATGAAACCAATATGGGTTAAATAATTGCTGCTAACTGAAGAAAAGCTGCAGGCTTTAGAACAGCTGGTACAAGAGCAATAGATGCTCACCATATTGAAGATCAAGCAACCCTTGGAATTCTCCTGTATTTGTTGTTAAAAAGAAACCTGGTAAATGGAGAATGGTGAGAGATCTATGAACTGTGTCAATAAGGTAATTCAACCTGTAGGCCCTCTATAATCTGGAATTCATCTATCCTCTCTATTACCAAAAGATGGCCTCTTATTGTTATTGATTTGAAAGCTTGTTTCTTGACTATACCTTTATAAGAAAAGGATAGAGAAAATTAGCCTTCACAATGCCTACTTATAATAATTCTCAGTCTACTAGGAGATACCAATAGACTATATCCCACAAGCAATCCTCAATAGACCTACATTGTACCAATACTTTGTAAGTCAGCCATTAGAAATAATATATAAGCAATTTCTTAAGTCTATAATCTATTATTAACATTGATGACATTTTGTTATCTGATTCAAATACAGATATTTTAGAAAGGATGTTTAAAGAAGTAAAGAAAGTCTTGCCTAAATGGGGATTACAAACTGCTCTTGAAAAAAATACAGAGAGCAGATTCTGTCAATTACCTAACTTATAACATAGGTTTACAGAAAATTAGAACACAAAAGGCACAAATTATGAGAGACTGGTTGTGGACTCTTAATGGCTTTCAAAGGTTGTTAGGAGACATTTTCTGTCTATGACTGGTCATTGGGATAACACCTAATCTAATAATTCATTTAAACAAAACCTTAGATGGTGATAAAGACTAGAAGAGTTCTAGAAAATTAATAGATAAAACAGAATAGGAATTGACAAATGTTGAGAGAAATTACAGGAGACACATATGGACAGGGTGAATCCAAATCTTAATTGTATTCTAGTCATATTGACTTCCAGAATTTCTCATACAGGAATTTTAATGTAAGGTGATGATATTATCACAGAATGGATATTTTACCACATAAACCAAGTAAAAAATTAAAAATGTATGTGGAAAAATATCTGAATTAATTATAAAAAGTAAATTGAGACTTCATCAATTAGTGGGTATAGATCCAGCAGAGATTATAGTGCCTTTTACCACTGATGAAATAAAAAGGTTATGGAAAGACAATGTACCATAGCAAAGAACTTGTGCTAATATTTTGGGAGAGAATAATAGCATGTTGACAACTGATAATTGCTGTAAGAGGTACAGTTGGTTTTCTTTAAGAATGTGACCATGGTTATACTTCTCATAATGCAGGAATTGGTCTCATACCTAAGAGCTTTTTGTAAATATTTACAATAATTGATAAAAAACAAAAGAAAATCTAAGAAAAAATAAAACAAAAGGACAAAGCTCTGAGTGTAGAAAAGTGGAATTGGATCTGGAAGCAGTTGTAGTATGATATATGAATATGATCTGACACTTGTGAAACTCTCAAAAAATTAATAGAGGTATTAGTTATAAAAAATAGTAGATGGTAGGATGACTTTTTACAATGTAAGAAAAGGTTGAGTCTAAAATGCTACAAGTGTTGTCTTCACTGGAAATAAGATTGTGTGTTATGCTCTTTTACACCTTCAAAGTAGCCTTGGGGATGTGGCAATTATATGTTCTGGTTTTGCCCAGTATACACACAATTTCCCAAAAAGGAGTACTCTGAGGGAAATAGTTCTCTGCAACTATGTACAAAATGTAAAATATTACTCACCAAAAAATAAGTTACAAATAATTGTCAAAACCAGGAAGAACTGATACTGATCATCTGGTTGACAAAGAGAATGTAGTTTAGAGCAGAGTTCAAAGAAGTCAGGGAAAAATCAAGGTAACTCTCTTTAAACACAATTCCAAGGTCCATCTTTCAATTGCTTTCTAGGTCTTCTGGGTTACTGACCCACAAATTGGAAATATAATTTTTTATGTCATTGACTGTATTTCTTTGCTAACACTATATGTAAACTAACACATTGTAGGTGTTTTAAGCAATAAATATTTGTTTCCTTATAGTTCTGCAGCTGAAAGTCTAATATAAAGGTGCAAGCCTCTATGGTTTCTTCTGAGATTGCTTATTGGGGTTTACAGATTGCTCCATCTATTGGATGTGACATCAAAAAGTTGTAGTATTTTTATCTCTCTCATAATATTTATTCCAATATTATTCTTCTCTCATACATTAAACCTACTGCAATTTCCCCTCCCTTCCTTCCACTGAATCTCTCCTCCAAACTCCCTTCTTTCCCAGACCCATCTCCCCTCAGTCTACCTTTCAACAACAGTATGGATCCCAAGCCTTCCCCATAAACAGTGAAATTACTAAACATGATCACTTCTATTATGCATTGGTGATACTCTAGTTACTCATCAGATCGCATAAAGTTTTTGCCTTTTACTAATATGCTTTGGTGAAAGCTGTGTCTTTGTGAATATTCAAAATATTTCACGTTTTCTTTCTTCAAAACAAGAAAATTATATTTTATATCTTTTAAAACAAAAATTACTGTGAGATATTTAGCATTTTCTAGCAGAAAGTAATGTATGATTGGGTAAATAAAATGGACATTATTGTCATACTGAAATACAATAACCATGTTTCATGATTTTTCAAAGCCATATTCTCAAAAGTCATGAAGGCACCAAAGTGATGCCAGCCTCTGCTACATGTTGTGCTACAATAGAAGAATCCTGAGCACAGAAGAGCCTATGATAAATGGCAATCAGCCTGAAATTTTTTGGGAGGGAAATACTGTCTCCATGTCCAGTGACAATTGCTTTAAAACCTTGCCTGAAAACAATTTTGAATAAAAGTTATGAACATATTTATTTAAAAAATATTCAGGTTCTTGAGTTCTTTATATATTTTGGAGATCAGACCTTTGTCAGTTGCGGGGTTGGTGAAGATCTTCTCCCAGTAAGTGGGTGGCCTTTTTGTCTTAGTGACAGTGTCCTTTGCTTTACAGAAGCTTCTCAGTCTCAGGAGGTCCCATTGATTCAACAAGGCCCTTAATGTCTGTGCTGCTGGGGTTATACGTAGGAAGTGGTCTCCTGTGCCCATGTGTTGTAAAGTACTTCCCACTTTCTCTTCTATCAGGTTCAGTGTGTTCAGACTGATACTGAGGTCTTTAATCCATTTGGACTTGAGTTTTGTGCATAGTTATAGGTATGAATCTATTTTCATTCATCTACAGATTGACATCCAGCTTTGCCAGCACAATTTGTTGAAAATTATCTCTTTTTTCCATTGTATACTTTTAGCTCCTTTATCGAAAATCAGGTGTTCATAGGTATGTGGGTTAGAGTCAGGGTCTTCTATTAGATTCCATGGGTCGACTTCTCTGTTTTGATGCCAATACCAAGCTGTTTTCAATACTGTAGTTCTGTAATGAAGTTTGAAGTCAGGGATGGCAATGCCTCCAGACAATCCTCTATTGTATAAGATTGTTTTGGCTATCCTGGGATTTTGTTTTTCCATATAAAGTTGATTATTGTCTTCTCCAGGTCTGAAAAGAATTTTGATGGGGATTGCATTGAATCTATAGATTGCTTTTGGTAGAATTGTCATTTTTACTATGTTGATCCTCCCAATCCAAGAACAAGGGAGGTCCTTCCATTTTCTGGTGTCCTCTTCAATTTCTTTCTTCAAAGACTTAAAGTTCTTGTCAAAAAGATCTTTCACTTCCTTGGTCAGAGTTACCCCAAGATATTTTATGCTATTTGTGGCTATCATGAAAGGTGATGCTTCTCTGATTTCCCTCTCTGCTTCCTTATCCTTAGTGTATAGGAAGGCAACTGATTTTTTGGAGTTGATCTTGTATCCTGCCACATTACTAAATGTGTTTATCAGCTGGAGGAGTTCTTTGGTAGAGTTTTTGGGGTCGCTTATGTATACTATCATATCATCTGCTAATAACGAAAGCTTAACTTCTTCTTTCCCATACGAATCCCCTTGATCCCCTTATGTAGTCTTATTGCTATTGCTAGAACTTCAAGCACTATATTGAAGAGGTATGGAGAGAGTGGACATCCTTGTCGTGTCAAGAAACTAGACCGTAAAATGTTAATCAACCAAATTATAAAATGGTGCACTAAGCTGAACAGAGAATTCTCAACAGAAGAATTTCAAATGGCCAAAAGACACTTAAGGTCATGCTCAACTTCCTTAGCGATCAGGGAAATGCAAATCAAGACAACTTAAAGATACCATCTTACACCTGTCAGAATGGCTAAAATAAAAACACCAATGATAGCCTTTGCTAGAGAGGTTGTGGAGAAAGGAGTAAACTCATCCATTGCTGGTGGGAATGCAAACTTGTGCAACTAGCCGGGCGGTGGTGGCGCACGCCTTTAATCCCAGCACTCGGGAGGCAGAGGCAGGTGGATCTCTGTGAGTTCGAGGCCAGCCTGTACTACAAGAGCTAGTTCCAGGACAGGAACCAAAAAAAAGCTACGGAGAAACCCTTTCTCGAAAAAAATCCAAAAATAAAAAACACAAAAAACTCGTGCAACCACTCTGGAAAGCAGTGTGGCGATTTCTCAGGAAATTCAGGATCAACCTACCCCTGGACCAAGCAATACCACTCTTGGGAATATACCCAAGAGAAGCCCTATCATACAGCAAAAGAATACGCACAACTATGTTCACAGCAGCATTGTTTGTAATAGCCAGAACCTGGAAACAACATAGATGCCATTCAATGGAAGAATGGATGAAGAAAGTATGGAATATTTACATATTAGAGTATTACTCAGCAGTATAAAACAAGGACTTCTTGAATTTTGCATACAAATTGATGGAAGTAGGAAACACTATCCCGAGTGAGGTAAGCCAGACCCAAAAAATAGGAGCATGGGATGTACTTACTCATATTTGGTTTCTAGCCATAAATAAAGGACATTGAGCTTATAATTCGCGATCCTAGAGAAGCTAAATAAGAAGGTGAATCCAAAGACAAACATATAGGCATCCTCCTGGATATTAACCTTCATCAGGCGATGAAAGGAGATAGAGACAGAGACCCACAGTGGAGCACCAGACTGAAATCTCAAGGTCCAAATCAGGAGCAGAATGAGAGAGAGCATGAGCAAGGAACTCAGGACCACGAGGGGTGCACCCACACACTGAGACAATGGGGATGTTCTATCGGGAACCCACTAAGGCCAGCTGGCCTGGTTCTGAAAAAGCATGAAATAAAACTGGACTTGCTGAACATAGCGGAAAATGAGGACTACTGAGAACTCAAGAACAATGGCAATGGGTTTTTGATCCTACTGCACATACTGGCTTTGGGGGAGCCTAGGCAGTTTAGATGCTCACCTTACTAGACCTGAATGGAGGTGGGTGGTCCTTGGACTTCACACAGGTCAGGGAACCCTGATTGCTCTTATGAGGGAGGGGGACTTGATCGGGAGAGGGGGAGGGAAATGGGAGACGGTGGCGGGGAGGAGGCAGAAATCTTTAATAAATAAATTAAAAAAAAATTCAGAAGTGTAAGAGATCCATGGAGGATATTATTATAATGCATATTTTATACAAAACAATTCAAACTTCACAAATAAATATGCTAGCTAACAAGATAAAATTAAAATAACACCAAAAATTTAAAAATGACAGAGTTTTAACTGTGTATTGTCTAAAGTACCTTGCTTTCATAAACAAGACTAATCTTAATTTTTTTTTACCTTTTTCAAAAGCATTTAAACAATGAAAAAGTTTCAACTGATACATATTTGGCCAAAATCAGCATACACTAAATAAATTCTGTAATGATTGATTGAACAAATATAAACATATTCCTATTTCTGAAATATAAATTTATTTCCAACAAAGTAACTCAATTTAGGAAAAATAAATTCTTATTAGTATATAAGGAGATTAAAATAACTGTGTTTCATTTTTTTACTGTGCTATAATTTTTCTAAACATCTTAACAACATCTCAAAATTTTGACCTTGGTTTATCTAAAGATAAGAAAATCTTTGAAATTATCATTTTTTAAGGAAACTCTGTTACATCCTCAGTATTTCAGAACTATTTGCTAAATGAGAAAAAAGGATAGTGTGATACATCAGAGAATGTCATATGGTTTATGCATAATGGAACCTAAATATATAACTATAATCATTTGCTTGCTGTGTACTCAACAATATTGTACAGTGTAGATTCAAAAATAATTTGAAATGATTTTAAGAAATTAAAATATTTAATAGATTATAAAGAAGTGATGAGGGTTAATGCTCTTGCATAATGTAAAGATTTGTCACTCATATTGGTTTAATAAAACACAGATTGGCCCATAGCCAGGCAGGAAGAATAGATAGGTATAGGGATAGACTCACAGATCAGAATCTTCTGCTGGAACAGAGAACAGAAACTAAATCCCACAGCTGGAAAATAGGCTGGATGCATGCTTTACATTAGCATAAATAATGTAAGAGGCTACACCCCATAGGGGAGTTAACTACTGGCTGTAGGATTTCCTACAGCAGTAACAAACATTTTAAAACAAATGACCTAGTTGATAACTATAGTAGATTTTACTCAAACAGAAAAGAATATACCTTCTTCTCAGAACATTATAGAATGCTCTATCAAATTGACCACAAACACGGTCACAATACGTGTCTCAGCAAATACAATAATAATGGCATAACCGGCTGTATCCTTACAGATCAACAGGAATTTCAACTTAGTTGCAAGAAAAAAAAAAAACAGAAAACCTATAAACTCACAGAAATTGAACAACACTCTAATAAATAAAAACCGGGACCAAAAAGAAATAAAGACTTCATATAACTCAATGAAAATGAATGCACAACATACCTATTACAATGAAAGTTGAGATAAGAAGAAAGTTCATAGCACTAAATACCTTCATAAGGAATTTATAGAGATCTCATACTAACTAAACAGCACACCCGAGAACTCTAAACACAAAAAGAAGCCAGTATGTCCAAAAGGAGTACACAGCAGTACATAATCAAAGTTAAGGGTGAATTCAATAAACTAGAAACAAAGAGAACAATACAAAAATCAATGAACTCATTAGTTCTTTGAGAAAATCAATAAAATATACAAGCTCTTATCCTACCTAATTAAAAGGCAGAGTGAGTATCCAAATTGTAAAAATGAGATCCAAAAAAGGGGACATGACAGTAAACCCAAAGGAAATTCAGAGAATTATCAGGTCATACTTAAAAAACTTATGCTCCATAAAATTGGAAAACCTAGAATAAATGCATTTTTTCAATAAATACCTCTTACCAAAGTTAAATCAAGATGAGCTAAACAAATTAAGTAGACCTCTAACTCTAAAGAATATAAAAGTAGTCATTTAAATTTTCCCAATCAGAAAAACAAAAAAGTGGGGGAAAGAGACAAAAAATACAAAATACTAGCAAACTGAATTCATGAACACATCAATAAGATCATCCATGGCCAATTGACTTCATAAAGAGATACAAGAATAGTTAAACATACAAAAAATCAATCAATATAATCCATGACATAAGCCAACTTAAAGGGAAAAAAGCATAAAATTATCTAATTAGATGCCAGAAATCCTTTGACAAAATCCAACACCTCCTGGGAGACATTAGGGATAAAGGGAAGAAATCTGTCTCCCACGACCTCAGTGACTCCCTAAGGCACATACTGTGACTGGATAGAGCAGACCAGCTTAGTAGCTAGAATGTCCAGTCTTTCGTTATATATTTAATACAATACACAAAAGTCCAGCTGGAGCAATAAGACTGATAGAGTACAGGAGAAACAAAATGGAAATGAAGAAATAAAAGTTTACTTATTTGTAGATAATATGATAATATATAGAAACAAAACCAAAATTTTATTGGGCAAATTCTATAGCTCATACTACTAAAAAATAAATAAAATGAAATCAGTCACTCTCATATATGCAACTGATAAATGGACTGAGAAAGAATTCAGGGGAAAGAATTCTTCACAATAAATATAGACAATTGAAAGATGTGTATGACAAAAATGTCAATTCGTTGAAGAAAGAAGTTGAAGAAGATATGAGAAGTGGAAAATTCTCCCTTGATCATGGATCAGTAGAATTTACTTAAAAAAAAAAAAAAACTTTTGAGCCTACCAATACCAATCTAGAGATCTAATGCAATTTCTATCAAAATTCCAACACATCACATTGTTTACAGACTTTGAAAACACAATATTCAATGTCACATAGAAAAAGAAGAGGACAACTGCAAACCTCCAAACCCTAAGACAGCTAAAACAATTCTTGAAAATAAAAGAATTTCCAGAGGTATCACCATTTCAAGTTCTAAAACAGAGCAATAGTAATAAAACCTGAATGGTATTGGCACAAAAAATCAAATTGATTCAAAGACCCATATAAAAATCTATATACATATGGATTCTTCATTTTTGACAAAGAAACTAGATATACATAATGGAGAAAAGAGAGCTTCTTCAACAAATGGTACTGGTGTAACTGTATGCCTGCATTTGGAGGAAAGGAAATAGATCCATATTTTTGATCTTGCACAAAGCTCAAATCCAAGGAGATCATAAACCTTAACATGAATTCAGAAACAAAGAACCTAATACAAGAGAAAATATGGAAGAATACTAAAAATATTTTCAGAAGAAACAACTTCTTAAAAACTCAGATAATTATTTATTAATTATTAAGAGTGTACTCATGAAACTAAAAATTTTATATAAGGCAAGGGATAAATTCAATTGTTCTTATTGGCAGCCTAAGTAGTCAGAAAAGATGCTCATTAACTCCATATCTTAAAAAGGGTTAATATCTAAATTGTATGAAGGACTCAAGAACCTCAATGACAATAATCCAAATAATCCACTCAAAAACTAGACTACAGATATAAAAAGCATTCTCAATGGGAGATTATGAAACTTCTGAGAAAAGCTTAAAACATGTTCAACATTGTTAGCCATCAAGGAAATGCAAATCAAAATGACTCTGAGATTTTATCTTACTTCTTTCAGTATGAAAAAGATTAGAAATACAGCTCATTCTGGAGAAGATATGGGGAAAAGGGGACACTTTTGCTGGTGAGAGTGCAACCTTATACTTTGGAAATCTAAATTGTAAGTCCTCAAGAAGTGTTACTCAAAACCAAGCTATACTACTCTTGGGCATATACCGAAAGGATACTCTATGATACCACAAGGACACTTGATCTATTATGTTCACAGTAAATGTATTCATAAATCATAGAAAATCAAAACAACCTAAATGTTCTTCAAACAACAAATTAATAAAGAAAATATGGTGCATTTACACAATGGGGTATTACTTAACAGTTGAAAATAATGATATCAAGAAATTTGCAAGCAAATAGAGAGAACTAGAAAAAGTCATTCTGAGAAAGGTAACCAAGACCAAGAAAGACAAGCCTGCTGTTTAGTCACTTATAATTGGATATTAGCAGTTTAAAAAAAAGGAAAATGATGTTACAACACACACACACTGTAACAAGGAGGCTTCTGGGAGGGATACTTGAATCTCCCTAGGAATGTAACATGGAGGATCCTGTGTGTTTTGGGGGTTTTTGTCCCCCCTGGTATCCCATACCTCTTAAGCCCCAAAGAAAATCACACATAGGTCTCCATAAATTATAAGCTGATTGGCCCATTAGCTCTAGCCTCTAACTGGCTAACTCTCACATCTTGATTAGCCCATTTTTATGATCTATGTTAGCCATGTGGCTCAGTACCTTTTTCAGTGGGGCAGATTACTGCTGCTTCGGTGATCTAGGCAGGAGTGGGAGGAATCAACTTTCTCCTTCCCAGAATTTTCCTGTTCTCATTGCATCATTTCTACTTCCTGTCTGGTTTTCCCACCTATACTTCCTGCCTGGACAATCAGCGTTTATTTAAAACATGATTGACAGATTATAGACAATTCTACCTCACCACAGGAATGAATTAGATGAGTTTTTGAGATTAGACTAGAGTTGGGTGCAGATGAAACATTAGAGATCAAGTGGAGGGAGAGTACAGAAAGAGAGAATAGGAATGGGGGGAACATGGGAGGTTGTGTGGAAAACTAATGCAGTGGATACTTCATAAAACCTCTGAGGGAGAGTTATCTTCATAATGGAGGATAGGGATCCTGAACTGTCCATTTTTTTTAACCAAGAAATGTTTTTAATGGTGAGATTGGGACACTAAATCAGTCAAAATGCCTTCTTCTACAATCTTTCCAACCTTTCAGATAAGCTAAGGCAATGGTGGCTCGGAGCTCATGGGAGTTACCAACCAATAAATTTCCTAAGTTCAGGTCCATTACATGAGCGGGTGCCAGTGCCCCATACTTCGTGGAAAACCAGAACCAGAGGTTGCATGGCCCAGAGTCCTAGGGTACAGACAAGCATAACTGGCAAAATAATTAATAATAATAATAATACTGATAATAAATAAAATTAAATTAAAACATTATTGAATTGATTCATAATGATTTTCTGCTATATTCATAAACCAGTGACTAACCCAGTTGTCATCATAGAGGTTTCAGATGGAGAAACCCACAGTTAAACATTAGGCAGAATTTAAGGAAGCACAAAGAAGAAGGAGAAGTTTGTACAAGCCAGAGAGTAAGGAAACCACAAGAACATGGCCCACAGAATTAAATAAACAGAAAAAAATAGGGACAGTAATCATAAATCTTTCATGTCTTTGCTAGGTTCTTACATTATGGCTTTTCACATTGCAATCTTTTTGGGGGCTCCCTAACAGTGGGACTAAGGTTGACTTTTATATTTTTCCCTGTTCTTGGGACCCTTTTCCTCCTACTGATTTGCCTCTTCCAGCCTCTGTTGCAGAGGTAGCATTGTGCTGGCAGCTGAACTTGGTAATGTAAAAGCCATCCAGGTTGTTCTGATTTTGAATGGAAGAAATGGTCATGGAGTGCAACAGTGACTTGGCATTATGAGAGGCTAGAGAGCCCATTGGTGAATGTGCAACCTCAGTGGTGTTGAAGGCACAGGACTGGGGTTGATCCAAAGAATTTGAAGTGTAGCACCCTGAAGACAGCCTAAGAGAAGCTATTTGTAAAAGTGCAACCTCATTGCAGCAGATTATCCCAGTACTGTGTAAAAGTCTTTATGGTGGGATGACTATCAAGAATAATAGCAGTAATGGAGTAGAGCTAGCTAGAAGATAAAATGTGTGTGTTGGAGAGGACAGAAACTAGAGAAGCAAGAACTCATGCTTCTTGGAGGAACATGGAAAACTGTGAGTGAATACCAGATAATTGACACTGAGTTATCTATTCTCTTGGTCTTTGTTATTTGTTGCTTCAGATTATGACTATGTCCTGATTCTTCCCTCTCAAATAAGGTATTTAATTTAAATTTGTTTTTTTAGAAGCCCATAGATGAAAGACTTTGAACTTTCAAGAGATTTTTGATTTTTAGAGAGATTGGATATTTTAAAGAGACTTTATTTTATTGGATATGAATGTATAAAGACTGTGGGACTCTTAAAAATAATTATTATTTTAGTGTGAGATTTTGTGTATGAATAAGGAAGTTTTGTGGCTTAATAGTTGGGATTGATGTATTTATATGTCAAGTTGACAAGGTGTTTGCAACAAGATAGATTACCTTAAAGGAGGGAACACCAATTTTGAAGAAGATTCTCATCATAAGATCAAGTTGTAATGCATTTTCTTAATTAGTGTTTGATTGGTGAGGGCCCATCCCATTGTGGGTTGTGATATCCTTGGGCAAGGGTCCTGGGTTCTATAAGAAAGCAAGTTGAGCAAGTCTTGAGGAACAAGCGAGTAAGTAGCGTTCCTCCATGACCTCTGCATCAGCTCCTGCCTCCAGGATCCTGCCATATTTGAATTCTTATCTTGACTTCCTTTGATGATGAATAGCAATGTGGAAGTAAAAACCAAAATAAAACTTTCCTCCTCAAATTGTTTTTGTTTTTGCAATAATAGAAACCCTAACACAAAAAAAAAGTTAAGAGATTTTTGAATATTTAAAAAGACTTTGAACTTATAAAATATTGAATCTTTTAAGATTGTGTCATTTTTATAGTAGTACTATATTTTATATTGTGATATTAGTATGAGTTAACTCAAGTAAACAAGAAACTAAAGATTGTGGATTGATGCTGATATGTTTATGTGTTAAACTGACAAAAACAAAGAATTGTTTAGCTTTTATCAACCTGACTCAAATTAGATTCACCTGGGAAAAATTAATTTCAGCTAAACACTTCTAATAAGTCCTGTGGGTATATGTCTTTGGGGACATGGTATGTATTATTCTTTGATGTGGGAGGCCCTTTACAGTGTACTAACATCCTTGGATATGTGGTCCCGGACTGATTGTATAAGAAAGCAAACTGAGAAAACCAGTGTTTAGTATTCCTCAAAATTCTCTGCATCCATCCACCCACTGAGACAGTGGGGCTGATCTATTGGGAGCTCACCAAGGCCAGCTGGACTGGGACTGAAAAAGCATGGGATAAAACTGGACTCTCTGAACATGGCGGGCAATGAGGGCTGATGAGAATCCAAGGACAATGGCACTGGGTTTTGATCCTACTTCATGTTCTGGCTTTGTGGGAGCCTAGCCAGTTTGGATGCTCACCTTCCTGGATGTGGATGGAGGGGGGAGGACCTTGGACTTTCCACAGTGCAGGGAACCCTGACTGCTCTTCGGACTGGAGAGGGAGGAGGAGAGGAGTGGGGGGAGGGGGGAGACTGGGAGGAGGAGGGGGAGGGAAATGGGAGGCTGGG
Source organism: Microtus californicus (assembly GCA_028537955.1). NCBI lineage: Eukaryota > Metazoa > Chordata > Mammalia > Rodentia > Cricetidae > Microtus > Microtus californicus. The sequence continues at coordinate 3,127,737 of JAQJZF010000006.1, read as the reverse complement.
AAGAGGCAGAATTTTTTTTCAATTAAAAAATAATTCTCTGCATCCGAGCCTGTCTCCAGTTGCCTACAATAAATTTCCTTGATAATATATTGTCATATGTAAGTGTTTTGTTCCCCAAATAGCTTTTGGTCATTCAAAGACTCAGAAAGGAAATTGGATAAGTGTCAAAGGAGTTCCCTAACATGATGGTCTACCTTTAACTGAAGACTTTCTTTTTCAATAAAATACTTGGATTTCCTGTATCCAAAATAAAGGAAGTAAAACAAAAGAGAAAATTCTATCTTGTTTTCTGTGTTCTGCATGAGCATATATAAATAGGCATACTTGTCTCAATTTCATACATTCAGCACACAAACATAATCAATTTTAAACGCACACTAATCAATTCAGTAGAAACGGCTCTTGTAAAATGTATCTACATTCTAAATATAAACTTACATTTTAAAAATTATGAATATATAGACAGACAAAAATACATTTGTTCATGTGTGTTTGACTTTTCTTAGTGTTGATGTTCTGAAATAAAAATGTAGACAGAAACTGAAGTATCTCTCAGCTAACTGTTCTAATACTTTAAAAATGTCAATTAAATATATAGAAGGTTGATAGGAAATTTTTCATATTAAAATAAAACTATAATGACCAGGATGGACTGTTAATGCAGAAAGAAAAAAACTATTATTTGAAATAATGGGCAAGCAAAGTAATAAAATTAATAAAGACTAAAACAGTAGTATTTTACCTATGTAGTGTAATGTAAGTTAATTTGCATGCTTAAAATGTCCTCAAAAATTAACAGGCATCACAAGTATAATCACCTTAACTTATATTACTCATCATAGTGATTCTCTAATGTCATTCAACTTATTTCCTCTTTGTCTTAAGCAATACTAATAACTAGTAGAATCATCTTGTCCCTCAGTCAACATGCAATTAAAGTTCCATGAATGAATATTCTTGGAAGAGTTCTTTGTTCAAGCAGTTTGTGAAATTATCTTCTGGCTGCAACATTCATGCTCATGCCATTCTTCAACTCTATAGCTGATATGCACATCCCATCATATAAAATGGTTTCAACTGCAGCACACTTAGAATGAGGTAGTTTAAGAACACTACCATGAAATTGTCAGAAATTGATTTTTTTAAAAAATAGAAAATACTATCCTTTTTCATTTTACATACCAATGCCAATTCCCACTCCTTCCCATCCTTACATTCCCTCCACCTACTCCTTACCCCAAACCCCATCCACTCCTCAGAAAAAGTGCTTTGGGGAAGGTCCAAGGCTCTCCTTACTATATCTAGACTGAGTAAGGTATCTATCCAAAGACAATACCCTCCCAAAGCCATTAAAACAGTAAGGATAAATCCACGTGCCACTGCTAGTGGCCCCTGAAGTCTACCCCAGCCAGAAAATTGTCACCCACATTTAGAGGGAGTAGTTTGAACCTATACTGTTTCTTTCCCTGTCTGATTGGAGTTGGTGAGCTCCTCTTAGCTCAGATATAGTTTCAGTAGATGTTCCCATCATGCTTGACCTCTTTGCTCATATTCTCACTCCTCCTACTCTTCAACTGGGCCTTGAGAGCTCAGTCCAATGCTCCAATACAGGTCTCTGCCTCTTTTTCCATAAGTTGCTGGATGAAGGTTCTATCTTAATATTTAAGATATTCATCAGTCTGACTACTATAGTTCATGATCCTAGAGAAGCTAAGGAACAAGGTGAACTCTAAGAAAAACATACATTGATCCATCTAAAAAGGGAAAATAGACAAGATAGCCTGACAAAATTGAAGGCATGGGGGTAGGGGTGTAGGGAGGGTGGAAGGGGACGATGAGGGGAGAAGAGCATGGGGGAAGAGAACTTGATAAAACAGGATAGTCACGATAAATGAAGGATAGAGATGAGAACAAGAAAAGTGATATTTTGATTGAGGGAGCCTCTAACAAGCTTTCAAGAAACCTGACACTAGAGAAATTCCCAGGAATCCACAAAGGTGATCCCAGTTAAAACCAAAAGCAATAGAGGAGAGAAATTCATTCCTGGATGTGGTTCACAGTTGTAGCTGCTGTATTCACCAAAAATGATGATATGCTCATTTCTATTCCCTGGAACACAGAACATGTCATGCCACCAGGTAAACCGGCTTGGTGCAAAGGCATGGTCCTAGGTCCAGGCAGCTCTATTTGAAACAGTTTTAATATGTTAACGATAAAGTTTGAGTTCTTATCAGTGTGTATTGGAAACATAATTGGAAATAAGATTTTAATTATGTGAATATTAAAGGCAGGCCAGTTGGAAGGAGCCACTGGTTTGTTACCAGCTTCTTAGTCCCAAAATAATCACACAGAAACTGAATTAATTAAATCACTGCTTGTCCCATTTGCTCTACCTTCTTATTGCCTAAGTCTTACATATTAATTTAACCAATTTCTATTAATTTGTGTATCGCCACATGACAGTGGCTTACTGGCAAAGTTCCAGTGTCTGTCTCTGTCAAGGCTACATGGCTTTTCTCTAACTCCACCTTCCTCCTCCCATGCTATAGTCCAAACCAGTTTTTTATTCATTAATCAATAAAAAAAACACATACACAGAAGAATCTCTCACACCATAGGCCTATGATTTATCAGCCAGCATCTTTTAATACAGTATAGTAAGACACTCAGATAAATGTGCTGCAAAAAGGTAGACTGTCCTATAAATGGTTACCTCATAAAAATAGTTACAATCACATGTCTTCCCTGATTAATTCTCACCCATTATTCTAATCAGAAAAAAACCACTCTATATCTTCCTACTTCCTCAAATCTCACCAAAGTAGAATAAGCTCAATTTAAAGCATATAATTTAATTATTATTTTCTAGCTCTCATTCAAGATATTTCCTTTTTGAAGGTCATAAATGTAAAAAGGAGCTGACATAGATAATGTCCCTGTCTATCTATGTATACTTGGCTTTCTGACTTAGATGCAGAGTTAAAGCCCAGATTAATGCAAGTGGTTTTTTGAGTAGTGTATCTTCTGTTTAAATTAGAAAGGATCAGGAGAATATCTGAGGTAGGAAGAATTTCAGTAGGTTCAGGAGAAGATTGAAGGATTTGGAGGTCATTATCCCATAAGAACTGGCTCATTTAGAGCCTTCTATATTCGGAGTAGGAAATTAGATTCTGTATCTTGACAGACTTCCTACAATAACCTTTCTGACATTCAATGCAGCAGTTACAGTCATAACATTCTAAGGAGTATAAAAATTATTTGAGAAATATAGCTTTCCTCAGTCTATAATGTAACAAAATTTATAATACAGAAGCTATTGTACATTATTTTCATTATTCATGATTTTTTTTGTTATCAGGTTTCTATAATGTTCTACATATTAATAATTTGCATTTAAAACACTCTACCAATGTTTTCTCCTCATCATTTACAACAGCTACAGAATGCTGACTATATCATAATTTTATAGAGAAGGCACATTAAATAACTACTACTATGTCAGAAAACAAAAGTAATGAAAATGAAAGGAAAGGGTTGTTGACAAATAAAGCTAGAAGAGAAATTTCAAAAAAAGGGGGTTTCAGCTTCACAATGTCACTCTGAAAATTTCTGTAGTCATTGAATCACCAGCTCTGACCTACAAAATGAAAAGAGATGAAGATATTTTATTGCTGTTTGAAATGTGGAGTAGAATGGAATCTCTGTTTAACAAAAAATTTCAATTGAAGACTTGATAAGCATACTGTGCTTTTAAACCAAAATCAATAATTTCCCTCAGGAGAATTCAGGATTTTAGCTTCTAACTTATTAGGGCTCAATAAAACTGGCAATAGACATGAATGGATATGAAAATACATAAGAAAAATATTTATGTCATAATAAGACACTGGATAGGAAGCTACCAGCTTTCAGTTTTTAATCAGATTCATGTATCACAATATTTTGTATTGAAATTTAATATAAGGTTTTGTTCGTCTAAAATATTTGTGATTGCATATTTTATATTTATTCTTCTGTTCCAAATTTATAGATTCTAATAATATTTGTAGTGTTTATCATTGTTAGTTTTAATTTGTGTTTTAAGATATATAGATATTGTATGTGTTAGTGAACAATGGTTTGTATTTGTTAGTAACTAGCTGATTGTAATATTGAAAAATTTAACAAGCTATTTGGATGCATATGTGTGAATGTGTATATTTATATATCTGTTTCTATTTCTCTAGGATAGATTACTCATTTTGAATTAAAAATAAAAGTTTTATTGCTAAGGTTTTGATAGAGTTACCATTCACAAAATCTTCAAATACAAATTTTCCAGTAATTTGAAAACTATGGTAAATTTCTTAAACTAAAATGAGAACTACTTAACATTTTGTTTTATTTCCATTCATTCCATCACTCTTTTTCACCTAATACTAATAATATTCCTAGTTGATGAAAATTATGATTCCACAGTTTCCATAAGCAAATATCATATTTCTATGATAAACTTAGCCTCTGTAACTGAAGTAGCTCAATAGAACCTAAAGTCTAGAAAGTTATGGGAAAGCTCCAACTCTCCAAACCCACCACTCCCCATAGTTCTTCAGCATTCTCTCTTCTCTATCTTCAGAGTGTTCTTATTTTAAGTCAGAAGGGTATATCTCATTTTATGCTGAGTCATGATATTCTTAATTGGTTCTGGATAGTAACACCACCTGCTAGATTTCAGTGCCTTGCTCAAGAAAATGGTATATGTGTGGAACTGTAATCAGACAATCTAGATTTAGTGGCAGATGAGAGATGTTACAACCAACAATGTATACCAGGTAAGAGGAATGACACTCAAGTATTTAACTTCTATCTACTATTTCTTGTCCTGATTTTCACTAAGTCTTCTGAAAAAATATCCTATAATTCACAACTTAAAGGCATGTTTATATTTTACAAATGACTTCATTTTCTCTACTTCAGGAATACTGTATCCAGTTTTGCAAAACTGAAACAAAAATATTAATGCATGTTTGTTTAGTGTCCACCATCACAGGGCTCTAGGGAAAATAATATTTAAAATAATAATATGAAAGTACAACAGAGGTTTTCATGGTTACCCAAACTTTTATAATCCTTATTTATTATATGATGTCTTTCTGGTTATTTTGGTTCATGTCTGTAATCCTAGCATTCAGAATGTAAAACAAGTACAGGGCTGCAGGTCTGGGGCCAGTTTGATTTACATTTCTAGTTGTAAGTCAGCCAAGGCTACACATTGAAATCCCAACTGACAAAATAAAAGACATGTTTTTTTTTAATTTTTAGACTATAAAATTAATAGCTTAATTTGTTATCCATTGATTTAAATACACCTTAAAAGACTAGGCATATATATGATACAACAATAACATCTTCAATGATTGCTCTTTTACTGATTTCTTAAAATTTAAGTCATCTTCAGACTTATTTAATCAGTCAGTCACTACAGTCTCAAAGAATTTCTATTTCTTTCCTTTTTTTTGTAATGAACACACTACATTTATTAACTCTTAATTTTATATTCTTATATGGACATTTATTAAATAGATTTTCAGCTATTGCTTTGCATAAACAACTATAATTTCACATTCTTTCATTAACTTGCTGTACACTCAGAGTATGAGAAGCACACAATACACAGGAATACTTAGCAACCCCCATTTTATAAAACAAAGCTTGCCTTACTAAATCTTGATGGGACAATATAATTTTATCCATTAGAAATATAAAATGGAATACTTTTATAAAATGTGGAAGAGTTGGGGGTCAAAGTTAGCTTGTACATGACATTCACAGAGTGTGCTTTCTCAAGTATAGAACTTGATTTACTCAAATGAAAATATCCATGTTTTATATTTTGCTACCCCTGACATCTTGCACTTCAAAACCCTTAATAAAAACCTTTTCTATTAAATTTACCTAAAGATTTACTTTAATCATCATTGATTAGATTATCCAGTTTAAAAAATCATGTAAATAAGATCACAATATGAAGATGATGATTGTGACAAACATGCATATTATTATTTATATCAATATTTCACATGTTTCTTTTGGTTCTTAATAACCAGTTACTGAATGATGTAAGCTGTTGTAATGAACACTTGGAATCATTCCAATCTGAAGTACATAGTGACTCATATGTCAGTCACTGACTAGGCAAAGTTAAGAGAACAAGGAATACAGACTCATTTTTCTTCTGTTGTATCACTAGTTTGACTGCCAGTCCAGGATATACAAATAAAACGAAAATTAAGTTGTAATATTTAATGTTTACAATATATATTGCTAAGTGTATGTATAAGCCTTTTACCTAAAAGTTGACATGTTTTAGAGAAATAAACCTTCTAATTTAAATCTCATGTTTTCAAATAATCTTAATCATAATTTAATATTTATTTATATGTCATTATAAATTTATATTTTTATTAATAGTTGTAATTATGTGTGTGCCTGAATTAAATTTATGTGTACTATTTGTGTTCAGATGCCCATGGAGGTGAGAGTTCATCAGTTAATCTAAAACTGGAGTTAGAGATTGTTGTCTTCCTCCTAATTTAAGAACTAAACTCAGGTTTCTTTGCAAGATGACAAATGTTCTTAACCACTGAACCATCTCCCCAGATCCTGTGAAATACATTTTGTCATGTAAAATAAAAACACTTTATCTCATAGGTTATACAAAGATAAATGGTATGCCTCAATTAACTTATCAGTTATAGTAGCTGAATTATTTCCCAGGAGTCATGTTTTTAATAATACTTCATGTTTATGACATGCACTTGAATTAAGTATTGTGGGTGATATGAGTTTTGTTTTACATATTAATATTTTATGTATTATACTAAACATTCACCCATTTGGGGCTTTCCTTTTAGAAATAATGTGCTTATTGCATCAACCATCATGGAACCCTTTTCCAATGGCAGGATCTTTATCAAGACTTTTGGTTGATTCTAATGAGTCATCCATATTAGGCTGTCTCACTAGAATTAATTATACTATGCTTAGGCTTCCTTTTGCTACTTTCCTCCCATCTACAAATATTATGGCAGATGTATTAGTGAAAATATCAGGTAATATTTCTTATTTTTAAACCTCTCCAGATTCTTTGCTGAAGATCCGTTTTTTTTCCCTCATGACAAACACATGCATGTGACAATTTCTTTTTAATTAAAACATTTGCTTTACTTGTGTATTATTTGTTTTTTTTTCTTAAACTTTTTAAACATCCATTTCTTTCTTCAAACATTTTTACTAAACTCATGTCATATTTCTTTGGAAACTTCTATAAAATAACATTTTTGTCTTCCTTGGCATATGTTTTTAGGTTCTTCAGTTTGTTAATCTGAGGTGTTTATGATTTTCTACTATCAAAAGACTTTTTATAGCACTAATGTAAATATTAAAATTTTGTGCATATATAATATAATTATTTTACTAAGATAACTTGTGAATTTTTATTTAACCCACAGTTTATTTGGAAACATATTTCATAATTTTTCAACCTACACTGATCTTAGTTTCATTTTCTTTATGAATTTTACTATAACATGAGCATTTGAGGATTCTTGGTTATTATTGCCTTTATTAGTTAGGAAATCATGAAATGCTATGTAAAATGTTATATGTATCAAAGTGACAGGGGAATTTTATTAGCTATTTTGTTTAAATATTTGTATTTTTTCTGAATTTTGCCTTAAAGAATGAGTAACAGAAGCAGATTGTTAAATTTCCTCTAATTCTGTGATTTTATACACTTCTTTTATTTTCCTTGTATAATTTAGCATTCTTGACTATCCATATAGAATAAGACTCCTTGGATCTTCCTGTGCTATCTCACAAAATTAAATGTCTTTTCCTTTTTGTAGTAATGATTTGCACATAATATTCTTATTAATATATTCATTTCTCTTCATTTATTTGTTTTAACTTTTTTTTATTTTTATTTCTGCTTGTTGTTTTTGACACAGAGAGTTGTATTACTGCCCTGATTGTATGTACTTGGGTGTTTCTTAATCCTTTTATTCTCTATCTTTGAAAGTAAATGTGTTCCTTTCATAATATATATATATATATATGTATATGTATATGTATTATACATATTCTCTCAGCCAAGCCAAACCCCTTCCTGTCTCCAGCTCCCCAGTGCTGGGAGTAAAGGCATATGATTTCCAAGCATTGGGATTAAATAAATCACCACTGCCTTGTTCAGTTTCTACTTGAAAGTTGATCAGTCTTGTTTATCCCAGGGTGAACTTGAACACACAGAGATCCATCTACCTATATACATACATACATATATATATATATATATATATATACATATATATATATATATATATATATATATATATAAAATTTGAGAAAGCTTTTGTGGGCCATGTTTCTAATGTTTTCTTTTTCCTACTGGCTTCTAAAATCCTTCCCCCTCCCCCAGGTGATATTGTGTTTGTGCTATTACAAATAAAACTTTCCTGAGGATCAGAATGTGGAGCAAACCACTAATTAGCTTTGGAGGCCAGGCAGTGGTGGCATACAATTTCAATCCCAACACTCAGAAAAAATAGGTAGATGGATCTCTGTGTGTTCAAGTTCACCCTGGGATACACAAGACTGATCAACTTTCAAGTAGAAACTGAACAAGGCAGTGGTGATTTATTTAATCCCAATGCTTGGAAATCATATGCCTTTACTCCCAGCACTGGGGAGCTGGAGACAGGAAGGGATTTGGCTTGGCTGAGAGAAGAATATAAAGATGGAGGAGAAAGGGGTTCATGGCATTCAGTCTGAGTATTTGTGGAGACACTGTATTGCCCACTTTTGTCTGAAAATTTAGTACATATAAAGGGTCTTACTAGAAGCTGGTTCATTTACTTCTCTGATCTTTCAGCATTCACCCTGATATCTGACTCTGGGTTTTTATTATTAATAAATACTAGAATCTGCGCTACCTGTCCCCTCTTCTGAAGTGTTTCTTGCACTATATAGGTCTCTACGTCTGCTCAAATTAGCTGGCAAAAGAAGACTTTCTGATGACAACTGCGCTAGGCACAGATGATCTCTGAGTATAGCAGATAATAACATAAAGAACAATTTCTTTCATTTTCTCCCCAGTAGTGTCTTTTTTGCTAGTTTGTTTGGCTTTTTGTTAGTTCGTTTGTTTTGTTTTTTGAGACAAGTTTCTCTGTGTAGCTTTGTTGCCTGTCCTAGAACTAGCTCCTGTACATCAGGCTGGCCTCGAAGTCACAGGATCTGCCTGTCTCTGCCTTCTGAGTGCTGGGATTAAAGGCCTGCACCACAACTGCCCAGCGTTTTACCCAGGCTTGTTTAGTTCTCTCTTAGGTGTCTGTGGTATTCAGTCTATGGTACCTAGTCATCCAGAAAAAAAGATGGAAATGTGCTATGTCATTTGGTGAAGGACTCAAGTTAGACAAAATATTGCTTGATCACTACCACAAGTTCTGTACCATCATTACCACAGTAATTACCTTGTTGGTAGGTCAAATTGTATTTACAAGGATTTTTTTGTTGTTTGTTTGTTTGTTTTTGTATTGGAGTCCCAGTACAATTGTTGAAAGTCTTGATTGATTGCAGACTTCATTTGTCTCATTACTAAGAGTCCTTTCTACATAAACCCTCATGGAATTCCACTGCACTCATTTTCAACTTCACTCCCCAAACACCCTGAAATTCTAGTCGTCTTTCAAAGTATCTTTCTCTCCATCACCAACATCACACACTTCATGGTCCATCCCGTTGTTGTTCCTTTTGGCCGCAAACCACCTGATAAATCTGTTTTAATTCCCCTTACCAAGGAGATAGATGTGTCCCTCCATTAAGCCAAGATACACAGGAGTATTATATCAAAGTCTTGAGGTACATGGATTCCCAATTTTTTGATGAACTGCCATATTATCATAGTGGCTGTATAAGCAATGGAGGAGTGTTTCCTTTGTTCTGCATCCTTTGCAGCATGAGTTATCTCTTTTGTTTTTCATCTTCTATTATGACAGGTGTAAGAAAGATGGAATATCAAAATAGCTTTGATTTTCATTTCCCTGATGGAGAAAGATGATGAATATTTTAAACATTACTCAACCATTTGAGATTCCTCTATAGAGTATTTTCTGTTGGATTATTAACTTTGCTGAAATTTTATGTTTTGTATATTAGCCCTCCATTGGATAAGGAGTTGATCAAAATATTTTCCAATTTTATAAGCCACTGTTTTGTGCTATCGACAGTGTCTTTTGCTTTACAGAGGTTTGTTAGTTTTATGAGGCCCCATATATTAATTGTTGATGTAAGAGCCTGTGCTTTTGGTGTTGTGTTCAGGAAGTTGTCTTCTGTGTTGATGCATTTAAGGCTATTCCCTACTTTCTTTTCAACCAGAGTCAGTGTTTCTGCTTTTATATTGAGTTCTTTGAACCACTTTGACTTGAGGTTTATTCAAGATGATACACATGGATCTATTTTCATTTCTTTTTTTTTTTACATGAAGACATACAGTTAGGCCAACAACAAATCTTGAAGGTGTTCTCGGTTTTTTCCATTGTATATTCCTGGCTTCTTTATAAAAATTAGATGTTTATAGATTTGTGGATTTATGGCCTGTTTTTTATTTGATTCAGTTGGTTAACATGTCTGTTTTTATGTTAATATTGTGCTGTTTTTGTAACTATAGACTGTAGTACACCTTGAAATCAGGAATGGTAATAGTACTGGCAAGTTTTTTTATTGATTTAGATTGTTTGAATTATTCAGTTCTTTTCTTTTCCATATGAAGCTTAGTATTGACTTATCAAGCTTTGCAAAGAATAGCATTGGAATTTTTAGGGCAATTATATTGAATCAGTGGTTGTTTGTGGTAAGATGGAGATTTTTACGATGTTATTCCTACCTATCCATAAGTATGGGAGACCTTTGTATCTTCTTAAATCATTCTCAAATTCTTTCTTTAAAGACTTAAAGTTTTTTAATACAGCTCTTCCACTTCCCTAATTAGTGTAATCCTAAAATATTGCTTGTGGGTATTGTAGAGTATTTTTACTCTGATTTCCTTCTCAGTCTTTCATGTGAATAGAGGTGGGCTAATGATTATTTTATTTTGTTTTATTTTATAGTGGAGTTAGTAGTGTATCCAGTTACTTTTTGAAAGGTGTTTATCAGCTATAGTAGTTTCCTGGTATAGCCTTTAAGGTAGAACTGTATTCTTCTGATAAGGCAAAAATCAATACCCTTCCCCAACATTGATTTTGGAGAGATTCTCTTTTGACATTTTATGCCCAATTAAATAAAAAGCATTAGTAAGTTTTACAGGTTACTCTAGATTAAATGGTCATGCTTTTGATGAACTATCATCTTTTCTAATTAAGAGGTGTCTCTTGTTTAAGTTGAAACTTTTTTATTATATTTAAAAAAAATATCAACCCAAGTTCCCATACACTTTCCTCCTCCCATTCCTTCCACACACCCTCCCACCCCACCTGATCTAATCCTCAGAAAGGGTAAGGCACATTGCTTTGGGGGAAGGTCCAAGGCCCTCCCTACTATACCTAGGCTTAGAAAATTATACATCCAAAGAGAATAGAATCACAAAATTCCAGTACATGCAGTAGGGATAAATCCTGGCGTTATGGCCAGTGGTCCCTCAGTCTGCCCAAACCATGCAACTGTCAACCCCATTCAGAGAAACTAGTTTGGTCCCGTGCTTGTTCCTTCCCAGTCCATTGCTGATGGGAATGCAAACATGTGCAACCACTTTGGAAATCAGTGTGGCGGTTTCTCAGGAAATTCGGGATCAACCTACCCCTGGACCCAGCAATACCACTCTTGGGAATATACCCAAGAGATGCCCTATCATACTACAAAAGCATTTGTTCAACTATGTTCATAGCAGCATTATTTGTAATAGCCAGAACGTGGAAACAACCTAGGCATCTCAATGGAAGAATGGATAAAGAAAGTATGGAATATGTATGCATTAGAGTACTACTCAGTGGTAAAAAAACAATATCTTGAATTTTGCATGCAAATTGATGAAAATAGAAAACACTATCCTGAGTGAGGTAACCCAGACCCAAAAAGATGAATATGGTATGTACTCACTCATAAGTGGATTCTAGTCATAAAGGACATTGATCCTATAAATCGTGATTCTAGACTCACTAAATAAGAAGGTGAACCCCCCAAAAAAACATACAGTTATCCTCCTTAATATTGGAAGTAGACAAAATGGCCAGGCAAAAATTGGGAACTTGGGGGTGGGGGTAAAGGGAGATGGGGAGAGAAAAGTGAGAAGGGGAGGATGGGGAGAGCTTGGGGGGAATGGGAGGGTTGGGATGGAGAAAGGGTAGATATGGGAGCAGGGAAGTATATATCTTAATTAAGGGAGACATTTTCGGCTTGGCAAGTGACTTGACTCTAAAGTTTCTTTTTTTAAAAGGAAGAGTGAAAATCCACTTTTTTTCTTCTTCCTGTCAATGACTAGTTTGACCAGCATTTTTTTTTGAAGATTCTATCTCTTCTTCAATTTATATTTTCTGATTCCTTGTCAAAAATCAAATGGCTATAACACTGTGTGCTTATCAATTCTAGCACTGATCAGTGAGTATTTTATCTCAGTACCATGATGTTCTTATTAGTATACTTTTGTAATATAACTTAAAAACTGGCATGCTGATACCTTCAGAAAAGTTGTGTTGTTCAGGCTTGTTTGGGCTTTCCTGAGTCTTTAATAATTCAAGGTGATATTAAAAGTTGTTTTATAAATTCCTCTAAAGAATAATTTTAGAATTTGAGTTTTGGTGGGAATTACATTGATTCAAGTCCCTTTTCATAGGATGGCTGTTTTCATAGCACTAATGTTGCAAGTTCTCATATTATGGGTGGTCTTTCTATGCTGTAATCTTCTACACATTCTGTGGCATACTTATGCATTCCCAAACACAAATACATGAATAAAAGTAATATATATATATATTACATATTTTGATGAAAAGCTAATTTATAAATTTTAAATATAAAGATGTCATTGCTATCCCACTTTTTATTCCAATGTAGTTTAGCAAGATTTTATAAAAGTAGTATATAATCTCAGAGTCTTGGTGAGAATTTAATTCTGAAGTAGTACCATAGTTCAAGATATAAATTTCCTTTTCATGCAGTTCACTGAAAATGTTTGGTAATAAAATATTTATAGTTATATAATATACATATATTACATGAAAAGAAAGAATTAAGCAAACAAGAAGAATTTCAGTTCATCACTTCTAAAGAAAGTCTTAAAATCATAAGAAGTTGACTAAATACAGACTAGACATATGGGTAAAACATAATATAATATGTTGTATTAAAACATACAACAATTTATTGTCAAGTGAGAAAGAAATTAATAAGAGCATGTAAGATTATATACATATATCCCTTTATAATGTATGTGCATTGTTACAAAAATTAGCAAGTCAGTCTAAATGTTAATTATGAAATTCAATACATTTTTCTTAATGTTTATTTTATATTTTCCAAATATTTAAATGATTTCATAATTCAAGTTTATTTTAAGGAAAACATGATAGAAAATAAATTAAATGCAATAAGATCAAGTGGGCAGAAATAGAAACACACCTGTCTGCCCAGAGAACTTTGTCCCAGGCAGGGAGAAGAAATTAAGGACCTGAGCCTTTTTGGCACCACTAGAGCTGCATGGGTGAAGATGGACACACACTCCTCTGCCAAAACCTGTTTGATATCTGCATAGAGAAGAAACTTTAAGCACACCTGTAGCCTTCTGCTGCTGGGGGTCAGGCAACATTGTAATGAACAAATATATGGTAAAGGGTAAAGTATGAGAGAGAGAGAGAGAGAGAGAGAGAGAGAGAGAGAGAGAGAGAGAGAGAGAGAATAGTTCATGTCTAATAGAGAGAAGCAGAGCTGCAGAGGCAAAGACAGTGAGGAATGGGTTGATGTGGGAGGTCTGCTTGCCACCTGACACCTTGGTGACTAGAACGGGACTGCTGCCTAGGACCATATCTGGGTCTGTATTCATGGTCTGTGTTGATTGCATGGCCTGTATGTCTCTCATAGTCCTCCTAGATCCTGAGGTGCCCGGCTGCCAAGTGTAACGATTTAGGGGACCGAGGGATATGTCTCAACTAGGGCCAAGCAGATTTCAATGGCCTGCGCTACTTTGGCTATGGTGTTGACTGAGCCCAAACTGCTTCCAAGAGCCATATCTGAGTGGCTGATTCTACTGAAAACACAGTATGCATTGACATCTGTGGCTTATTTTACCATTGAAAGCAGATGCCTGATGTGTGGGTTGACATTTTAGGCCATGTTCATGCACAATGGTCATGCTCCTGTTGGCATCACACAGATCTAATTGTGGTGCATTAAACCTCAGGGACATGGTAACTTCTGGTTTAATCTGAAGCCTAGGGACAAGTCTGGGTCTATGTGTCTACTGCAGTCAGGACCTACATTGTGCTGCTACCTGGGGAGCAAGAAACAGCCAGACTGCTGATGATCATGTCTGGATTCGTGGACATTCATCAACCAGGGTCTGTGATCATGCCCATTGCCTGTGTTACTACATAGGCCCATGTGAAACATGTGTTGAACCATGTGTTGAAGTGTGAGTGCCCTGCTGAGCTTACCCTGTCCGTCACTGGTCCAGGCAGAGCCACCCACTCCACAATGGAGAGTTAGTCCTGCCTTTCACTGCACCGGGGCAGTGGACCCAGTGCATGGTAAACTTGACCCCCATCCTTAATAGAAAAGTTGCCTCTGTTCACCTCACAAACACTTGGGAAAACTGGCCACACCCATCATGACAGGCATGAGAGTCCTGGCTACGCCCCTCATCTGAGGGGGAAGATGCTAATCGTCCAGCCAGAATAACAGTGCTACCACACAGACATATATCCAGGGCTTTGTATGGTCACTCCCCATAATGTCCCCTATGTATAACTCGCTGGAGCAGAAGGGACTAGCCCTACAAACCACAGACATAGGATCTCCATAATTTACGGTAACTGCAGGATATCTAAGAGGAGTTTTAAATGTAAAAGAAACTAGAGGTTTTGAAACAATACAGTATACAATGAATATTTGCAAATAAAGCTTGTTGGAGAAAAATGTATATTTCATGATATACCACAGCTCCCAGTACCACTGACATGAATGAAGAGGTAGTAGACTGAGGAGGAGAAGGCATTTTTTAATGTTGTTGTTTGTATTTTGTTTTTTTCTATTAATATTCTTTTTTGAATTTTAAATTGTCTCATTTTTATATATTTTTACTTCCTTTTGTGGGGAGGCACTGCAAGGGTGATTGGGGAATATGGAGGAGTTATATGGGATTAGAACATAAAATTAATTAATTAAATATTTCAGCCTCAAAGGTGGTTTTTCTATAATGACTCAGATTTGATGTATCATATATTTCTTAATCTTCACATGACCTTGCACAAATAACCATTCATGCAATGAAAATAGTAACTGAATTTATTTTGATATATGAAAAGTGCTACTCCTTGCTTCTCATTCAAAATTTTAAATCTCAAAAGTAAGTTATCATACATCAAATTAACTCCTCATGTTCCTGCTGTCTTCTAAGCCTTAGTCTGCAAATTATAAATTCTCATTGTAATAAAGAAAACTTTACTTTAGGAATCAAGTGAGGCATTATCTATGAAGCAGAAGCTAAAACACTGAAATTACCTCACTGTTCTCTGTGATTGTAGCCAAATATGGTAATTCACTAATGAATTGCCACCTTTCTAACTGCAGGTAATGGGAAGGTGACCAGTTGTTCACCATCTGTAGCTAATTTCATTTTCCATGATATAAAGTGCTGTTTTTAAGCATCTTTTATGTTGTAGTTCCATTCTAAAATGGATTCACCATGTGGAAGTTACAGAGCAAATGGGCATACATAGGCAATTCAGAGAAAATTTGGCACTATCTCCTCCCTAGGTTGCTGTCATTTCATGAACTCAATGCACTGCCCTCCTTGATATCCACTCCATTTGGCATTCCGCAATCCTGCTCCATTTGGAAGTGAGAGAACTCCTATAAATCCTGGACAGCCTTAGCTGGCTGTACAGCAGATGTATGGGAAGTGTTGTTTTTGAAATTTGTACCCTCTGTAGAATAAAAGTAGCGGTTTAAAATATGCTTCTCAGACTATAGTTTCTATTATTTTGATATTTGTCCACTTGAAATGCAATTCTTAAATGTGAGCCACAATCTTCCCATTTTCTCTTTATCTTACTAGGGATTTTGTTATGAGCAAAAGTGTTGTAAGTTTAAATTATAACAAAACGTTCTCTTTATTTATACAGTCAGATTGAGATTTCACAGCATTTTAACAAGGGAAAAATGTGGAGGAAAATATGGTTTAATGTCTATAGTACAGCACAGATTTTAGGGTTATATAATAACATGGTATATTCATTGAGCAGGCTTTCATTGAATATTTTGAAAAAAAAAGTATTACAAAGCTGGTTTTTGTGAAATTGGTACACCAATTATGAAACTATAGATGCAATATGTGCAGACAACTAAGTCAGGTAGTAAATCTGAGATTGTATAAGAGAGATAATTGGAACAAAACCAAATGGTTTTTGTGTATTTGTGTATTTGGGCATATGTGCGTGAATCCAAGTGTACATGGACAAACACACACACATGTGTTTGTGTGTTTGTGTCCTTGTGTGTGTGTGTGTGTGTGTGTGTGTGTATGTATTCCATGTGTACACACAAGTAGTTCCAAGGTAAAAGATGATGTCAGGAATCTTCCTCCTTTCATTTTTTCTTTCAGTGTGTATCTCTGTAAAATAAAATCCACAACACACCAACATAAAGAGATTCAAACAAGCTTTACCATAGGGTTAGGGTTAGGGTTAAGAAGAAAAAAAAAACAAGCTTTACCACCTTCAGATTTTGGAGTCAGGCTGAATTTCTCTAGGATCTGGGCATATTAGCCATTTAGATTTTTTTTCTTTTACCAACTCAGTTAACATTCCAGAACTTACTGCAAAATTCCTATGAATAATAACACGGTTTACTTTGAATTCTAACCACCATCCATCTTGGGTAGGAAAAGCATGGTGTCTGTCTCATTGCCTTCTTCCCTATATTCTGTTCTTTCTACTTTGCCTACCTAAGCTGCCATCCTATCAAAGGCCAAGGCAGTTTCTTTATTAATTAACCAATGAAAGCAACACATAGAAAGAAGACCCACCTATATCACTTATTATTCTTAGGTTTGATCTTTTCATGATGTCCCAGATTCCCTGTATGCTTTATGTTAGGAATATATTGGATTTAACATTTTCTTTGACTGGTGAATCATTTTCTCTATCATACCATCAATGAATGAGATTCTCCCTTCCATCTCTTGTGTTCTGGTGATGATGCCTACATCTGTAATTCCTGTTCCCTACTCCAAATTTTCCATTTCCAAAATTCCTTGGTTTCGGTTTGCTTTATTGTTTCTACTTAATTTTTTAAGTCTTTTTTTATTTTCCTTTTTTTTATAGAAAGAAAAAAAAGAAATTCCCACCTCCTCCCAGCCTCCCATTTACCACCCCCTCCTCCCACTTTTCTCCTACTCCCCCCACTCCTCTCCTCCTCCCTCTCCAGTCCGAAGAGCAGTCAGGGTTCCCTGCCCTGTGGAAAGTCCAAGGTCCTCCCCCCTCCATCCAGGTCTAGAAAGGTGAACATTCATACTGGCTAGGCTCCCACAAAGCCAGAACATGAAGTAGGATCAAAACCCAGTGCCATTGTCTTTGGCTTTTCATCAGCCCTCATTGTCGGCCATGTTCAAATAGTCCGGGTTTATCCCACGCTTTTTCAGTCACAGTCCAGCTGGCCTTGGTGAGCTCCCAATAGATCAGAACCACTGTCTCAGTGGGTGGGTGCACCCCTCGTGGTCCTGACTCCCTTGCTCATGTTCTCCCTCCTTCTGCTCTTCATTGGGACCTTGGGATCTCAGTCCGATGATCCAGTGTGGATCTCTGTCTCTATCTCCATCCATCGCCAGATGAAGGTTCTATGGTGATATGCAAGATATTCATCAGTATGGCTAGAGGATAGGGTCATTTCAGGTTCCCTATCCTCAGCTGCCCAAGGAGCTAACTGGGGACATTGCCCTGGGCACCTGGGAGCCCCTCTAGGTTCAAGTCTCTTGCCAACCCTAAGATGGCTCCCTTAATTAAGTTATGTGATTCCCTGCTTCTCTATCCAACCTTCCTTTCTCCCAATCATCCCATTTCCCCAAGTTCCCCCCATTCTCCCCTTCTTACTTTTCTCTCCCCATCTCTCCTTATTCCCGTCCCACCCCACCCCCAAGTTCCCAACTTTTTGCGCGGCAATCTTGTCTACTTCCCATACCCAGGATAACAACTATAAGTTTTTCTTTGGGTTCACCTTCTTATTTAGCTTCTTTAGGATCACAGATTATAGACTCAATGACCATTATTTGTGGATAGAAACCAATTATAAGTGAGTACAACCCATGTTCATCTTTTTTTTTTTTTTTTTTTTTTTTTTTTTTTTTTTTTTTTTTTCTGAAGCTGAGGACCGAACCCAGGGCCTTGCGCTTGCTAGGCAAGCGCTCTACCACTGAGCTAAATCCCCAACCCCCCATGTTCATCTTTTTGGGTCTGGGATACCTCACTCAGGATAGTGTTTTCTATTTCCATCAATTTGCATGCAAAATTTGAGAAGTCATTGTTTTTTACCGCTGAGTAGTACTCTAATGTGTATATATTCCACATATTCTTCACCCATTCTTCTATTGAAGGACATCTAGGTTGTTTCCAGGTTCTAGCTATAACAAATAATGCTGCTATGAACATAGTTGAGCAAATGCTTTTGTCATATGATAGGGTATCTTTTGGGTCCAGGGGTAGGTTGATCCCGAATTTCCAGAGAAACCGCCACACTGATTTCCAAAGTGGTCAAACAAGTTTGCATTCCCTCCAGCAATGGATGAGGGTACCCCTTTCTCCACAGCCTCTCCAGCAGAGGCTATCATTGGTGATTTTGATTTTAGCCAATCTGACAGGTGTAAGATGATATCTCAAAGTTGTTTTGATTTGCATTTCCCTGTTTGCTTAGGAGGTAGAGCATGATCTTGAGTGTCTTTTGGCCATTTGATCTTCTTCTGTTGAGATTCTCTGTTCAGTTCCGTGCCCCATTTTTGAAATGGGGTTAATTAGCATATTAAAGTCTAGTTTCTTGAATTCTTTATATATTTTAGAGAACATACCTTTGTCTGTTGCAGGGTTGGTGAAGATCTTCTCCCAGTCAGTAGGTAGCCTTTTTGTCTTAGTGACAGTGTCCTTTGATTTACAGAAGCTTCTCAGTCTCAGGAGGTCCCATTTATTCAATGTTTCCCTTAATGTCTGTGCTGCTGGGGTTATACCTAGGAAGTGATCGCCTGTGCCCATCTGTTGTAGGGTACTTCCCACTTTCTCTTCTATCAGGTTCAGTGTGTTCAGATTGATATTGAGGTCTTTGATCCATTTGGACTTGAGTTTTGTGCATGGTGATAGATATGGGTCTATTTTCATTCTTCTACAGGTTGACATCCAGTTGTGCCAGCACCATTTGTTGAAGATGCTTTCTTTCTTCCATTGTATGCTTTTAGCTCCTTTATCAAAAATGAGGTGTTCATAGATTTGTGGGTTAAAATCCGGGTCTTCTATATGATTCCATTGGTCGACTTCTCTGTTTTTATGCCAATACCACACTGTTTTCATTACTGTAGCTCTGTAATAGAGTTTAAAGTCAGGGATGGTAATGCCTCCAGAAGTTCCTTTATTGTATAAGATTGTTTTGGCTATCCTGGTATTTTTTTCCATATAAAGTTGATTATTGTCCTCTCAAGATCTGTGAAGAATTTTGATGGGACTTTGATGGGGATTGCATTGAATCTATAAATTTCCTTTGGTAGAATTGCCATTTTTACTATGTTGATCCTCCCAATCCAAGAGCACGGGAGATCCTTCCATTTTCTGGTATCCTCTTCAATTTCTTTCTTCAATTCCTTAAAGTTCTTGTCAAATAGATCTTTCACTTCCTTGGTTAGAGTTACCCCAAGATATTTTATGTTGTTTGTGGCTATCATGAAAGGTGTCTCTGATTTCCCTCTCTGCTTCCATATCCTTTGTGTATAGGAGGGTGACTGATGTTTTGGAGGTGATCTTGTATCCTGCCACATTACTAAAGGTATTTATCAGATGAAGGAGTTCTTCGGTGGAGTTTTTGGGGTCGCTTATGTACACTATCATATCTTCTGCAAATAACGAAAGTTTAACTTCTTCCTTTCCAATTTGAATCCCCTTGATGCCCTTATGTTGTCTTATTGCTATTGTTAAAACTTCAAGCACTACATTGAAGAGGTATGGTGAGAGTGGATAGCCCTATCGTGTTCCTGAGTTAAGTGGGATGGCTTTGAATTTCTCTCTGTTTAATTTGATGTTAGCTGTTGGCTTGCTGTAAATAGCTTTTATTATATTTAGGTATGACCCTTGTATTTCTAATCTCTCCAAGACCTTTATCATAACGGGATGTTGAATTTGTCGAATTCATTTTAAGCATCTAATGAAATGATCATATAGTTATTTCTTTCAATTTATTTATATGATGGATTACATTGATAGATTTTCAGATGTTGAACCAGCCCTGCATCTCTGGGATGAAGCCTACTTGATCATAATGGATAATTTTTCTTATGTGTTCTTGGATTCGGTTTGCCAGTATATTTTTGAGGATTTTTGCGTTGATGTTCATGAGCGACATTGGACTGTAATTCTCTTTCTTGGTTGAGTCTTTTTGTGGTTTTGGTATCAGAGTAACTGTAGCTTCATAAAAGGCATTTGGCAATGACTTTTCTCTTTCTATATTGTTAAATACATTAATGAGTATAGCTATTAGGTTCTTGGAAGTTCTGGTAGAATTCTGCATTGAAACCATCTGGTCCTGGGCTTTTTTTGGTAGGGAGGTTTTTGATAACATTTTCCAATTCTTTGCAACTAACAGGTCTATTTAGATTATCCACCTTTTCTTGGTTTAACTTTGGTATATCGTATTTATCTAAAAAAGTGTCCATTTCTTTTACATTTTCCAGTTTTGTGGCATACAGGCTTTTGTAGTAAGATCTCTGAATTTCCTCTGTGTCTGTGTTTATGTCCCCCTTTTCATTTCTGAACTTATTAATTTGCATATTCTCTCTGCCATTTGATTAGTTTGGATAGGGTTCATTAATCTTGTTAATCTTTGGATTGTTTTCTGTGTTTCTATTTTATTGATTTCAGCCCTCAGTTTGATTATTTCCAGTTTTCTAATCCTCCTAGGTGATTCTTCTTTTTTTTTCTAGAGGTTTCAGGTGGCCTGTTAAGTCTCCAATGTGTGCTTTCTCCATTTTCTTTAAGTGGGCACTTAGTGCTATGAGCTTTCCTCTTAGGACTGCTTTCATAGTGTCCCATAGGTTTGAGTATGTTGTTTCTTTATTTTCATTGAATTCAAGGAAGACTTTAATTTCTTTCTTTATTTCTTCTTTGATCCAGTTGTGGTTCAGTAGTTGACTGTTCAGTTTCCATGAGTTTTTAGGCTTCTGGGGGTAGCATTGTTGTTGAATTCTAAATTTAATCCATGGTGATCTGATAAGACACAGGTGGTTACTAATATTATTTTTGTCACTGTGGAGGTTTGCTTTGTTACTGAGTATGTGGTCAATTTTTGAGAAGATTTCCATGAGCTGCAGAGAAGGTATATTCTTTCCTATTTGAGTGGAAAGTTCTATAGATGTCTCTTAAGTCCATTTGATTCATTACCTCCATTAATTCTCTTATTTCTCTATTAGGTTTCTGTCTGATTGACCTGTCCATTGGTGAGAGAGGAGTGTTGAAGTCTCCTACTATTAGTGGGTGTGTTTTGATGGCTGCCTTAATTTTTAATAATGTTTCTTTTATGTATGTGGGTGCTTTTATATTAGGGGCATAGATATTCAGGATTGAGACTTCATTCTGAAGAATTGTTCCTGTTATAAGTATAAAATGTCCCTCTCCATCTCTTCTGATTGATTTAAATTTGAAGCCAACTTTGTTAGAAATTAGTATGGGTACACCTGCTTGTTTCTTAGGTCCATTTGCTTGATATGCCTTTTCCAAGTACTTTACTCTGAGTAGGTGCCTGTCTTTATGGTTGAGGTATGTTTCTTGTAAACAACAGAATGTTGGATCCTATTTTCATATCCAATCTCTTAGCCTGTGCTTCTTTATAGGTGAGTTGAGTCCATTGACATTAAGTGATATTAATGACCAGTGGTTGTTAACTCCAGTCACTTTTTTTAGCAGTAGAGTTTCTATGTTTCCCTTCTTTGAGTTGCACTGGTGAAGGGTCTCTAGATGTCTGAGTTATTGTGGTCATTATTGGACTCCTTCGTTAGTGATTTTCCTTCTATTACTTTTTGTAAGGCTGGATTTGTGGCTACATATTGTTTAAATTTGTTTTTATCCTGGATAATTTTATTTTCTCCATTTATAGTGAATGAAAGCTTGGCTGGGTATCGTAGTCTGGGCTTGCATCCATGGTTTCTCAGTTTCTGCAGAATATCTATCCAGGACCTTCTGACTTTCATGGTTTCCTTAGAGAAATCAGGTTGATTTACTGTTATAAGTAACTTGGCACTTTTCCTTTGCAGCTCTTAATATTCTTTATTTATTCTCTATGCTTTGTGTTTTGATTATTATATGGCGAGGTGATTTTTTTTTTGATCCATCCTATTCAGTGTTCTGTATGCTTCTTGAACCTTCATAGGTATATCATTCTTTAGGTTGGGAAAGTTTTCTTCTATAATTTTATTAAATATATTTTCTGGACCATTGAGATGTACTCCTCCTTCTTCTACTCCTATTATTCTTAGGTTTGGTCTTTTTTATTGTGTCCCATATTTCTTGAATGTTTTGTGATGAGAGTTTGTTGGACTTGCTGTTATCTTTGATCAGTACATTTATTTTCTCTATGTTATCTTCAGAATCTGAGATTCTTTCTTCTATCTCTTGTTTTCTGCTGATTATGCTTGTTTCTGTAGTCTCTATGCATTTACCTAGATTTTCCATGTCCAGCCAGCCCTCTGTTTGTGTTTTCTTCCTTGTCTCCAATTCAGTTTTCAAGACTTGAACTGTTTCCATTGTCTGTTTGATTGTTTTTCCTTGGTTTCCTAGGGTATCATTCACTGCTTTATTCAATTCTTCAAACTTTCTGTTATACTTCTCATCCATTTCTATAAGGGCATTTTTTTACATGCTGTTTAAGGACGTCAATCACTTTCATAAAGTCCATTTTTTCTACTTCTTCTTGATTAAGGTGTTCATGTCCTTCTGTTGTGAGGTCGCTGGGTTCTGGTGGTTTCATGTTGTTTTTCAGATTGTTGGGTGAATTCTTGCATTGGCGCCTGCCCATCTTTTCCTCCGAATGGTCCCCTAAGGATCTTCTTTTACAGGATCAGGTCTCCTTGCCCACTGATGTACCTTCCCAGTAATGACACTCTCCCGACGTGGCTCTTTATGTGCCCCAGTGATGGCTCTCCTGGTGCCGAGATCAGATCTCCGTGCTGGTTGGGTAGCTCATAAACAAAGTGCCTACCTTGCTTGCTGCAGGCAGGCTATTGAAACAAAAGAATTCCTGCCCACCCGGCTGCCCTCCAGATTAAATCTCAGAGCCCAGACAAGCTGAGCTGGGTGATATTATGTGCCCAAAGACGTCAGGGAGGCAGAAGTGGGGAGGGTTCTGGATGCACGCTGGGTGGGGTAGGAAGAGAGAGGCAGTATGAAGGAGTATAGGCCCTGCAGGAAGTAGTTCCTTGTCCTGGGCTGCTGCTGCAGGTCAGAAACTCACTTACCCCAGAGCTAATATTTTAAGTCTTGAGCCATTTTCTTTACCTGCTTGTTAATTTTTTCTTGGCTTTCTTTAAGGGTTTTATTTATTTCTTCATTTTTTGTCTTTTCCTCAAGTTCTATAAGTAAATTTTTAATTTCTTCTTAGGATGCTCTATAATCTTCATAAAGTAATTTTTAAGTTTATAATCTTGTGTTTCAGATGCATTGGAATATTCAGGTTTTGCTGTTGAAGGAACATTTGTTCTAGTGGTGCCATGTTGCTCTTTAGATTGTATATATATTCTTTTTTTGACATTATTGAACTCAACATTTTTCTCTGTTCCCTTCACTGCCACTCTCCTCCCCTTCAACCCTCCCCCAAAGTCCCCATGTTCCAAATTTACTCAGGAGATCTTGTCTTTTTTTACTTCCCATGTAGATTAGATTTATGTATGTCTCTCTTAGTGTTCTCATGCTAGTCTAAGTTCTCAGAGATTGTAGTTTGTAGCCTGGCTTTCTTTGCTTTATGTTCAAAAACCTCTTGTGAGTGAGTACATGTGATAATTGCTTTCTGTGTCTGTATTACCTCACTCAAAATGATGTTTTCTAGCTCAATCCATTTTTCTAAAAAAAAAAATCAAGATGTCATTATTTTTTCTGCTGTGTAAATATACCACATTTTCCTTATCCATTTTTTTGGTTGAGGAGCAGTTAGGTTATTTTCAGGTTGTGGCTATGACAAACAATGCTACTATGAACACAGTTGAGCACATGTTCTTGTAACATGATACAGTGTCATTTACTAATCTTTTCTTCCAACTGGTATGGCTTGTGCCAGTTTTTTAACTGCTATCGTTTATACCTGTGCCTAGGTATTTTGAAGTTTTTCCATCTCTTAATGTTCACACTTGTGCCTATCTAGATTGCTGGGTTTGTGGCAGATGTCTTTTAATGGGAAATATGTTCAGGAACTTGCAATTGAGAGACAGAGTGGGTCTTGGCAGGACAGCATTCAGTTCAGGCACCACATGGCCTGGAGGCATGTATCTCACATGCTTGGAGGCTAGTGGGGACACAACCAAAGTAGTGGAATTCTACTCTATGTAGGGGCAGGGTCCAGTTGCCTTGCTTATGCTTGGATATGAGGAGAAGGAGTATGGAATATTTCCTGATGTTTAGTTAAGGTCTATACTTTGGGACAGTCTAACTGAGAGTCCAGTCACTCATCTGTTTTTCCAATTGATATGGTTTATGTCTATGTAGTCTGCTAGGGTTGCCAAAGAATGCTGGACATAGGTAAGATTTTTCAGATTCTTGCTATTGTGTGGCAGAATGGGTCTTGGAAGGACAAAATCTCATGGCTGGTGAGGTTGGGGGCACAGACTGGGGGCAGGTATCTTACCTGCTTGATGCTTTTAGAAATTGTGTCATAGTAAATTCGTTTTAAAATAGGCAATAACTTTTTAAAATATCAGGCATTTTCTTGTAAAACTTTAATTTTCTTAACTGTAGGGTCCTGTAACCACACAAACAAACAAACAAACAAAAATCCTAAGTTAGTACTTTCTTCAAGAGGGAAGAATTTGAGCTTATTAACAATCCAAACAAAGTTAAACAAAACTCAAATTGTAAGTAGGTGAACGTCCAATTATCTGATATTCACTAACAATCATTTTTACCTAAACAAGGGGCTAGGGTTACTTCCCTGGCTCTGCCCCCTGCAGCATACACAGCTTTTCTTCTAGCCTCTGGATTTCTTTACTCCACTACTACTAGGTTGTAGTACAAATTCTAGCTGGTCTTAATAATAAAAGCCCAGAGTCAGATATAGAGGTTAATTCTGGAGATAGAAGAAGCAGAGAGGCCAGACACTAGAGATTTCTTCTACTTCTACCCATATTCAGACCAAAGAATGATTATGTCTTCAGTCTATATCTGCAGAATCCATTCATCTCCATCAGCCCTCATACTCCAACTCTTTGTCTCCACCAAACGTCAGAGAGCAACTGTCCCCACCAAACCTCAGACTGCAATAATCACTTAAACTTCAGATTTCACTGAACTCCTGTCTCTTTCTGCCTTAGATTCTACTCTCTACCCAGTGATATCACTCCTGTTTTCACCTTCCTAGTGCTGGTAGTAAAGATGGGATCACCTTTGTGTGAGCACTGTTTATTTTTTAAACAGATTCAATCTCAAATAGCTCATTATTGTAGGAAGGCTCACAGCTTGTGGTTATCCACCTACTGGGTGTGACCTCTTATACTCTATATGCAGATGCAGAGCCTGAATCTAGCCCTTCTCTTCCTTTGCTCTGGCTGCTTGTTCAGATTGTTGGATTGCTGGTTTTGATCTCCTTCCACCATCCAAGCAGAAAACTCTGATTTGTGAGTTTACCCACAAATAAATCCCTATATATTATCAATTCTGAGCAAGTGTAAGATTTCTTTTCAGCATCCGTGTATTTCTAAATGATGAGCTAGTATGGGATTTCTTTTAAATATCCATGTATCACTTGGCACCCAATGTGGGGCTTGAAACCACCACCCTGAGATTCTGAGTCTCATGGTAAACGGAGAAGTCAATATGGGTTAAGCAGTGGTCTCTAGCTAAAGATAAGTTGCAGGCTTTAGAACAACTGGCAAGAGAGCAACTAGATACTCACAATGTTGAGGAATCAACCAGCCCTTGGGATGCTCCTGTATTTGTTTTAAAAAAGAAATCTGGTAAATGGATAATGTTGACAGATATAAGAGCTTTCAATAAGGTAAGTGCCCTTTACAATCTGGAATCTCTCTAACTTCCCTATTACCAAAACGATGGCCTCTTATAGTTATTAATTTAAAAGATTATTTCTTCACTATACCTTTACAAAAAAAGGATAGAGAAAAATTTGCCTCCACAGCACCTACCTATATTAATTCTCAGTCTACTAGGATATATCAATAGACTATCCTCCCATAGGGGATGCTCAATAGCCTCACATTCTGCCAATACTTTGTAAGTCAGCTATTTCAAATAATACATAAGCAATTTTCTAAATCTATAATTTACCAATACATGGGTGACATTTTGCTATCTGATTCAAACATGGATACTTTAGAAAGAATGTTTGAAGAAGTAAAAAAAGTTTTGCCAAAATGAGGATTACAAATTGCTTCTGAAAAAATACAGAGAGGAGATGTTGTCAATTACCTAGGTTATAAAATAGGTTTGCAGAAAATTAGGACAGAAAATGTACAAATTAGGAGAGAATTGTTACAGACTCTTAATGACTTTAAAGATTGTTAGGAGACACTTCCTATCTATGACCAGCTATTGGGATATCACCTGATCTAATAATTCATTTAAACATGTATATGGATGATTCTTATTCCTGATTAATTCTTGTAACTTAATAAATAAAGTCAATTCTGTATCAGCTGATATAAATTCAACAATTGCAATATGCATAACAACTTTGTGCATATGGCAAAACAGTATGTTTAAAGGTTCCATATAAGTTCTTAGAACCATGAGAATAGCATGTACTTCTGACTCTCGATGGATTCATAAAGACTTAGGTCAACTTTATTCAATTTTTTTTTATTTTCAATCTGACATTGTGATTTGTTTGCATCAGTATGAAAGGTAGAGGCTCTAAATATTGGTCTTTCCTACACAATGAGAGGAAGGATCCAGAAATTTATCTTTATAAGTTAAATTCTCTTCCCTTTGAGATAATTGTTATTCTCTCTCAAAAAAATACTGCAAGCTTTTTTCCTGGGTTTATTTTCCACTTACAATTTTCCAATTTCATCTTTAGTGAATGTTTCTGAAAGTTCTCCTGGGTCAAGTCCTAGTAATTAATGAAGTCTCAATTTTCATTATAGAATTAATGCAAAAAATTTTTCCGCATACATTTTAATTTTTTTGCACAATTTATGTGTGAAAAGATCCATTTCAAGATAAGATTTTCTGTGTGCCTTGAAATTCCTACATGGATATTCTTGAAGGATTAAATGGACAGAATGCAGTTAAGCTTCAAATCTATATACTCCACATTCTCTATCTGTATTTTTTCCCCAAAAGGCAATTCTCTTTCTATTGCAGCTGATAATTTGCTGTGACTATTTAAGTTATTGTCATCATGTAAGATTTTAACCAAATTGCACAGTTCATCAGTACCTATCTTAATAGTGGGCTTTAGATAGGAAATGTCTCCTAGTAATCCTTGAAAATCATTAAGAGTCTGCCATTGATGTCTCCTTATTTTCACCCTTTGGTGATTGGATTTTTTGTAAATCTATTTCATAGCCTAAATAATTAATAGAATCTCTTCTTTGAATTTCCAGGACCAATTTGTAATTTGCAACAAGGCAAAAACTTTATTTCTTCAAACATTCTTTTAAAGTATCTACATTTGAAACAGTTTGTAAAATGTCATCCATTTCATGGTCAACTATAAATCCAGGAAATTACTTACATATTTTTCAATGACTGCCATACAAAAAATTGTTACAGTGTGGAGCTATTTAACATTCCTTGTTGTTGAACCTTCCAATGATATCACTTAGCAGATTGAGAGTTACTATAGTTAGACACTATGAAAGCAAATTTTTTTCCTCTGTCTTTTTCTTGTAAAGATACAGTGAAAAAAACAATCTTTTAAATCAGTCTCTATAAGAAACCATTCTTTAGACTATAGGGACAAAAATGAAATTTCAGACTGTATTTGGGCGAATATTAATCTGAGTATTCTATCTGCTTTAACGCATTCCTCTTGTAGGAGACCTATTGCTTTTTCCTAGATGCTCAGCCCCGAAATTACCACAGAGAAATTGTATTAATTAAATCACTGCTTGGCCCATTAGATCTAGCTTCTAAATGGCTAACTCCTGCATATTAATTTAACCCATTTCTAGTAATCTGTGTATCACCATGAGGCTGTGGCTTATTGAGTAAAGTTCCATCATCTGTCTCTGGTGAGGCTACCTGGCCTCTCTCTGACTCCAGCTTCTTTCTTCCATCGTTCAGTTTAGTTTTGACCACGTAGCTAAGTTCTGCCTTAATATAGGCCAAAGTAGTTCCTTAACTCATTAACCAATTAAAGCAACACATTGTAGAATATCCACACCAAATTCAAACAAATCCATTGCTATGTAACCCACATATGGCTTTAAATTTCCTTTCTGCCCTTCTATTCCTATACATTTGACACATCTCATGTTCTGTTTTACCTGAGATGAAGTTTCAGTCCCTAAAAGCTCATCATTTACCTATTGAATAGATCAATTTAAAAGCTAAGATGAAGGCGTAAGTCATAAACAATCCCACACCAGTTTGGAAGAGACAATGCCCAAATGGGCTGGTATCTCAGTGGCTATTGGCTGGAGGAGCAGAAGGAACTCCCGCAACATCTCCCCCTTTTGTTTAAGTAAGAGAGTCCTACACCTACTATGAAATTACATACAATAAGTACAAATATCCTATTCTAACTAGCTTAGGTCTTGTATAATAAATAAATAACTTGGCCACGTCATAAGAAAAAAGTAACTACATTTATATAGTCATCAACCCCATCAAAGATCTGAGAAGGGAAATAATGTTACCTGGGTAATTAGGAAGTTCAGTAAAACAACTTCCAAAATATGCAACAAATCACAGAGACAACTAGATAACTGGGCAATCACCCAAAGTCATGTTTGCAGTGTTGAAGCAACCAACTTTGGCTAACATACCATTATTAAAGGCAAGGAACTTTTCAAAACTATCTTACCGTCTTGGCAGGATATGACAGTCCGGTTTTATCCATTGATGCATGCTCTGTATCTCTGTCAGTGGTTGAGCTATGGGCATTTCTTTGCCCAAAGGCCAGATCTACCAAAAAGAAAGGCTCCAGGTGGAGTGTCTTTGGTGCTCAACATTCTCTCTGGAATAGAGTGGCATTGCCAGGAGCAATTGTGTCTCACTACCACAAAACTGTGAGTTAGATTAAAGGCCATTTTCTACAGCTCTTTGAAGAGGTTGAAGATTTTCTATCTATACTGAGTATAATCTCAATGTATCTAAATGACCTGATTAGTCTAACTATAAATGACAAACCTAGAATACTATTGATCTATATAATTCTTAATACCTATCTAACTTAAAGACTAAGAATTAGCATCTATGAAACAAATGAGGAGAATGACCTCCAAATATAAATAATGTACAAATATACATTGCAGTATGGTAAATATATATCAATACACAAACAATATATAAGTATCTTAATCAGAGGTAGAAATGTACACTGCAATATGGTAAATATATATATATATATATATATATATATATATATATATACAAAAAATGTTTTAAACAGAGCTAGAAACATGCATGCATACAATAGTCAATATAATTTAACTTTGTATCAATATACAAGAATCGATACCAATATATTTGTCTAAAAACAGTAACTCACAATTACAAATCTATTATCTCATCATCCCTTTTTTTTCAAAATGATCCCTGAGCTTATAAAATCCCCCCCCCCAAACCCTCAACCATATACTAATTTTTTACTTGGTGTATTAGGTATAAATATTCACTCTAAAATAATATCTTCCCTCTGCATTAGAATCCCTGTAGGAGAAATTCTGGAAGCAATATGACTAGGATACAGCTAAGATTTGGGTTCACCCTATCCACATGTACCTCCTGTAATTTTACCTCAATCATTGTCAGTTCCTTTTCTGCTTCAGCTGTCATTTTCTTGGACTATTCAAATCTTTATCACCATCTAAGGTTTTGTTTAAATGAACTATTAGATCAGGTGTTATCCCAACAGCTGGTCATAGACTGGAAATGTCTCCTAACAATCTTTGGAAGTCATTAAGAGTCTTTAATCGATCTCTCCTAATTTGTGCCTTTTGCCTTTTAATTTTCTCTAACCCTATTCTGTAACCTAGGTAATTAATAGAATTTCCTCTATGAATCTTATCAGGGGCAATTTGTAATCCTCACCTAGACAAGACTTTCTTTACTTCTTCAAACATCCTTTCTAAAGTATCTTTATTTGAATCAGATAACAAGATGTCATCGATGTAATGATAAATTATGGACTTGGAGAATTGTTTACGAATTATTTCCAATGGCTTACTTACAAAATATTGGCACAATGTAGGACTATTGAGCATACCCTGTGGGAGGATAGTCCATTGATATCTCCTATTAGGCTGAGAATTATTATAAGTAGGCACTGTGAAGGCGAATTTTTCTCTATCCTTTTCTTGTAATGGTATAGTGAAAAAACAATCTTTCATATCAATAACTATAAGAGGCCATCCTTTTGGTAATAGAGAAGGCAAAGGAATTCCAGACTGTAGTGGGCCCATAGGTTAAATTACCTTGTTGAAAGGTCTTAAATCTGTCACCATCCTCCATTTACCAGATTTCGTTTTTACAACAAACACAGGAGAATTCCAAGGGCTGGTTGATTCTTCAATATGATGAGCATCTAGTTGCTCTTGCACCAGCTGTTCCAATGCATGTAATTTATCTTCAGCTAGAGGCCACTGTTTGATCCATATTGGCTTCTCAGTTAGCCATTTTAAAGGTAGGGTTGTTGGTACCTCTAAAGGTTTGGTATTTGCTGTATGTTCTTGTACAGCCTGAATGGCTGGTGACCTTTTTCCATAATACCTCATCATATCCTTCCCAAAATTATGAATTCCTGGAAATACAGGAATGTTAATCTGGGTATTCCATTGCTGTAGCAGGTCATGGCCCCATATATTTATTGCAATATTGGCTATATATGACCTTAGTCTTCCTATTTGCCCTTCAGGTCCTATGCATTCAACACATCTTGTGCTTTGTTCTACATAAGATAAGGTTCAAATTCCTAGGAACTAAACATCTACCTCTTGAAGTGGCCAATTCGGATGCCAAGATTCTGGAGTAATGATACTTACATCTGCACCTGTGTCTAATAAGCCTTCAATAAAAGTGCCATTTATACAGACTCTAGGCTTTGTTCTTTGATCATTAATAGAAGTCTGCCAAAATATATGTTTATTCTGTCCTACTGGGTTTTTTGACTCATCCTCCATGCGTCATTCATCATTTAGACCAGTATTACTTTTTGCAGCAGAAATTGGAGCTTTTAATTTTCTTGGTGAGGCACGTTCTCCACTGTGACTGGGAATGATTGGGCCACTGTTGGCTTGGGGGCCTGTGAGAGGCCCCTCAAGGAGTTTCCTGATCATATCAGGTTGCCCCGTCTGTCTGTTGTTGACATGCATTTGTTGGACCAATGTCGGCCTTTACTGCATCTCCTACATATACCTGAAGGCCGAGGTCTCCTATTTTTGTCATTCCCAGAAGAGATATTATTCCTAGAAATTCTGTGCCTGCAATCCCTTTTCAGATGTCCTAATTTACCACAATTAAAACACCTGGCAGTTTGATGTCTCCTCATTGCTTTGGAAATCGCTTCTCCTACCCAAGATTCATCATTATAGCTAAACATCTCAACATTCATCGTATGCTGAATCCATTCATCCATAGGTGCTGATCTAGACTTTAAAAGCCCAATTGTCTTTTTGCATTCTATGTTTGCATTCTCAAAAGCTAGAGATTCAAGAAGTATTCGTCTAGCTTATGGGTCTGTTACCCCTATGTCCAGAGCCTTAATTAATCTTTGCAAAAAGTCAATAAAGGGTTCTCTCTGTCCCTACCTAATTCTGGTATATGATTCAACCCTTTTTTGCTGGATCTTGTATCCTATTCCAAGCATTTAAAGCTGCTTGGTGACATAGACACAGTACTTCATCGTCATAAAGAGCTTGGACCTGTGCATCAGCATATTCTTCTGCACCAAGAATTTGATCTTGGGAAACCTCGACATCTTTTGCTCTTCCTTGCTGTTCCATATGTTTGGATTCTTCTCTGAAATAAATTCCAAACATCAAGGAAGGTCCATTATCTAAAACTGCAGACACTAACTGATGGAAATCATGGGGGGTAGCTCTAGCATTAGAAACCCAAGTCCTTATCATTTCCTTTATATATGCAGAATGCAAGCCAAAATTAACAATAGCTTGCTTAATTTCTTTTAGATCATTCATTGCTATTGGTGTCCATCTAGCTTCTCTGACTCTCTTTGAGCCTTTAGAAGTTGATGCTTTGTCAGAATTAAGTATAGGGTATGTCGCTAGAACCCTGGGTAAGCCAGTTCTAATAGCTGGTGGAGGCATTGTGTCCTGTCCTTGTGCCTCCTTACTCTGTTCACCAGCTCCAATAATTTCTCCAATCTTTTCAAATCTTTTTATCATTGTCTCTCTTAAATCCTGAATCTCCTGACCTGTATATGTTTCCAGTGATTTCACTGAGGTATCAATTTTTTGGTCCCCATTCTGCACCTATGATTACAAAGCTTTAATTTTTTCCTTCAAAGATAACATGTCCTCCTTAAACTTTTCTTGTATATAATGTAGATTCCCATGTTGGAGGTACATTCTGTCTGTTACCTTATCAAAACATTGTGATAAATTCTGAAAGTCAAATTCAACAGCCTGAAACCTTTCAGGTAACTTTCTAGTACCCTTGGATATGGAGACAATTTTGTCTGTCATAGTATCCACTTGTTCAGATAACCTCTGATTTTCAATAATTTTAATCCTGTCAATTAGTTGTTCATTATTAGTTTGTAACGATTCTATCGTTCTTAGGAGTGCCATATTCTTCCTTAATGATAGAATATGGAAAAAAAACTGAAACCTAGTAACAAGCAAATTAAGGTATCCCCATAATCATATAAACCTTGTATGATGTAATCCATTGTATCAGTAAATACAAATTTACTAATCCATTGTCTTAGTAAAAACAAAGCAGTAAAATTTGCGTTAGAAACAAAAACTGCCATAATACCCTTTATCCAGCAGGTGGCACTGTTGCTGAGTGTGATGAAAATGGAGTCCTGTTTCAGTGCCTTAGTAGAAACTGGAAAATGCGAGTTTCTCAAAAAGTAAATGTAATTAAATCAATTCCATAGACAGAACCAGAAACCCAGAATCTAGGGGTAGAGAAGAGCAACCTGGATGCCATGTATGCCTCCATGTGACAGAGTCACCCCGAGGGGTTGTAGCTTTTGGCAACTGCTTGCTCTCTGGTCCATGCCACTCAAGCGCTGCACTTGCAAGGGAGATTAAAAAACGACTCAGAAAAGAGCAAACCACGCGGGCAGAGACTATGCGAGCCTGTGGAGTTTAAATCCATGTGTGGAGGCAGATGATAGGGTGCATGGGGACTTGAAGTCAATCTGAGGTGTCTAAAGGGAAAATATAAAGAACTGCAGCATGAAAAGCCACTGCGTGATAATTTATATTAAACTGCTGGCTCCACGCACAAGGCATAGGCCACAAGGCACAGGCCGCGGCTGAGGAAGGGAGGGCTCGTGCCAAACGAAACTCGTGGCAGGCAGCTGAGCAGGGGGGCTGAAGGAGGGGGTTCTAAAACCAAACGTTGGGCGCCAGATGAAGGCATAAGTCATAAACAATCCCACACCAGTTTGGAATTATGATTAATAGGGTGGTATTTATTTAAAGGGGAAAAAACTTACAGATGACCGTCCCAGACAACAGATCTCTGCACAATCAGGAAGAACTCTAGTCGCCAGAACCAGAGCAGGAAGGAAAGAGAGCGAGAAGGGAAGTAGCCGCTTTTTTAAAGGGAGAGAGACCATGCCCCAAAGGGCTGTTATCTCAGTGGCTATTGGCTGGAGGAGCAGAAGGACCTCCGACAACACCAAAATTCTGGTGAAATTATTGCTATACTTGACTATGTCTATCAGACCTTCAATAACAATATGATTTACTTGGATTTTTAATTTTGGTATTTTTTCATTCATAGAAGTTCACCAAAATATGTGCTTTATGGTGTTTCCTGCATTTTTGTTCTGTCTTCTATGGCTCTTCTAGTATCCATAGGAGTATGGTTTCACACTATAGACAATTGGTTCTTTCATTGGTCTGAGAAGGCATTTTCTCAATGATGACAAGAAATGACAGAACCAGATTTGATATAAAGGCTTGAGAGGGACCACAGAAGAAGTTTCTCAATGCCAAAGAAGTGCCTTGAATGTTCCATGTTGATCTACATTCATTTAGGCCAATATCTGCCTTTGCCATCACTTCTGCATAATCCATAATTGAGGGGTCTTCTATTCAGATTATGCTTAGAAAATTACTATCTCTTGGAATGCCCAATTTACAGATATATTTAAAGTTGCCTTGTTTGTGACAATTGAAACACTGGATATTTCAATTTTTCCTCGGACCTCTGGAAATCACCTCTTCCATTCAAGCATTATTGTGGTCTTGAGATTTAATATTGATTGTGTCTCAGAACCATTTGTTCCAAGAATGCTGATCTTTCTTTAAAGGCCTAATTATCATTTAACATTGTGAGTTAGAATTTTCAAAGGCCAGAGATTCAATTATTATTTGTCTAGCTTCCAAATTTGGTGTCATTCTATTTACTATTCCTGTCAATCTCAGTAAGAAATCAATTAAGGTTTTTTTCAGGACCTGTGCACCCTTAGTAAATGATTCTATCTTCTTTCTTACATCTTCAGTTCTGTTTCAAGCTTTCAACGCTGTTTTATGGCATAAATTCATGATGTGGCCATCATATGGGTTTTGCATTGCTATAGTAACATAATCTCCTTCTCCAAGAAGTTGATTTTGGGAGATTTCCATACACATAGCTCTAATCCTTTGCTTAATGGTCTAAACCTCCTCTTTCATCCATGTTCCTCATTGTAATTGTAAACTAGGCTCCAAGACTGGTGTACCCAAAATTTTCCAGTCATTGTGCATAGTTCTATTATAAATTGAATGTGAGTTTAACATCTGTTTCACAAAAGGTGAATTCATGCCATATGAGACTATTAACTTATTGAATCTCATTTAGTATAATGTTGTCATAGTGGCCTAATCATCCCCTAAAGAGCCTCTATCATTTGGTAATTCCTGTAAGGTTACAGATTTTATTAATGTTGATTGTTTGAAAATATTAATTTGTTTCTCTCTAATATATTAATGCAATGATGTAATTGGTTTATCATTAAATTCCTCTGAATTTGAATATTTCTATGATCTATTTTATTAAGCTTTTCTAAGGACTGTATCTTATATTTCATTCCAAACATCATTTTAAAAGATAAACCAAGAATTACCAAACAGATAATGAGAATTATCAAGATTAGAATTAATAGTATTTCAATCCTGGTTAAATTAATTTTCCTGTCATTTAACTGTTCTTTTATAAAATCACACATTATGCAATCATACAGAGACTCATCTTTCTCTATCATAATTGTGTTTCCCACATTTTAATATAGGAATAAAACTCTCTTTTAATTAATTCCTCCCTTCAAGAATTTCCAATTTTCTCACCTCATCTTTGGACATTGATAATGAAGATACAAGTCTGTTTGCTGCTGTGCAGAAAGCTTTACTTTACTTCAAGGCTTCTTCCTAGTGTGATAGCAGCACAAGATTGGTCAAGGAAAAGCCCACCTGGAAAAAAGAAAGGAAAACCTACCTGGTAAGATGGTGACTCTGGTTGTGTGTAGCTCTGGCCTATGCAACTGGCTGCAAAGCTATAGGCAACCAATCTGCTAATGAATTTTTACCTCAAAAGTTGGTTGCCAGGTATAGTGCAAATTCTAGTTGGTCTTAATAATGAAAACCAAGAGTCACATATAGGAGTAAATGCTGAAGATCAGAGCAGCAAAGGTGCCAGAATAGCGAGTTGTTATACCTTTACCAATGCTTACACTGAAAGGGCAATGCTGTCCTCAAACTATAACTTCAGACTCCATCTCCACCAAACATCAGACTGCAACTGTATCCATCAAACCTCAGACAACACCTCTCACTACCAAAGCTTAGACTTCACTGAGCTCTTTTCTCCTTTGGCCTAAATTGGACTCTCCACCTAGCTATGTAACTCATGTCTTTATTTCATTTGTGATGGGATTAAAGGCTTGTGAACTCAAGTGCTGAGATAATCTTTGTGGGAGCTGTTTCCCTTTAAGACAGATTCAATCTTGTGTAGTACGAGATAGTCATGAACTAACAGAGATACCACTGCCAGTATCTTTTGAGTTCTGGTTTTAAATGTATGTGCCACTACTCACTGGCTTCCAGTTGCTTAGCTCTGTACTTTAAACTTCAGGCAAGCTTAATTTGTTAAAACATAAAGTATCATTACCTGTGGTCCTGTTTTGGTAGTAACATCTGAAAAGTTCCTAGGATCCTTTACTATTCTTTTATTCTATTTTCACCAAGAGATCCCCTGGGCTCTCCTCATGGTTTCCAGCATGGCTTCACAATGCCCAAGCTTCTATTGCTCTTCATGATTCCTTCATGCCTTCAAAACCAGAAATATCTAGGTTATTTTTATACTAAGTAAGCTCCCATAAAGAGACACAATGTTAGCTGCCTTTGGAATACAGTTTCCATGTGCTGACTCTGAGGGAACACTTCACAGAATATTATTCTTACTGATGACAGAATTTCCTTAATCAAAGCTCCACCTAACCAGCATTAATTGTCCCAGTAACTTCTGTGATGCCAGTCTTTTGTTAAACATTTTGACTCCAGCCAAAACTGAAAAGGTGCCACATATGTTTTTTGACACAAATGACTAAGTTGCTGTGAGAAGTCTTACACCGAGTGGTTACCTGCTCACTGGAGCATGGCATCTTATACTATATAAGCCAATGAAGAGCATGTGTCCACTCTCCTCTTCTGGCTATGGGATTTTTGAGTCTACCCCTAAGTAACCATCTATTTCTCAATTCTGAGATAGTGTAAAATTTCTAATAAGCATTTTTTATCATTTGATGCCCATGTAGATTCAGAATCCTGGCTGGTCCACGGCCCAGACAATTTCCCAAACCTGCTCACTTGACTTGCTTTTACCTTAACATTTTTTTTTTGTAGAATCCCGCCAGCAAAATTGACTGTTTGTGGCAAGTTGGAAATTTCACAGGTGCACACACTGCTGCATTCCCTGGGGTAATTTCTTGCTGCATGGCAAAATGGGCAGCTTCTGTTTTCTGCTCCCTGCCTGTGAGTCACCACCAGTTGAATTGCTTCTTTTGGCAACTCTGCAACCATGCCATCTGATGGACAATAAAGATTATAGTTTACCAGATCACATAACAGGTAATCAATCAATCAATATACCAGACTACATTAATATTGCAACTTTTACTAACTTTAAATAATACTACAGATTGTATTATGCAAAGCTTTTATGGTTATGGTGATACATCAGTTTATTGGGTATTAGGACACAGTTTTCTTTTCCATATTCTATCATTAAGAAAGAATATGACACTTTTAGAAATGATACAATCTTTACGGACTAATAATTAACATCTAATTGACAATACTAATACCATCGAAAATCAAAAGTTGCCTGAAAAAAATAATTCTATTAAAAAGGATAACATTAACTTGATAGACAAAATTGAATCCATATATAAGGGTCCTAAGAAGTTATCTGAAATCATTCTTACTATTGAATTTGACAATAAAAATGTGTTAAATGTGATAATAAGTTAGCAGATAGACTATCTCTCCAGGATGGCAATCTGCATTCTATTCAAGTAATGTCCACAGAAAGATGAGATGTTATCGTTAAAGGAGAAACTTCAGACCTTGGAATCACATGTGCAGAATGAGGACCAGAAGCTATGTGCTTCAGTGAAATTACTAGAAATACATGTAGGCCGGGAGATTCAGGCTTTACAAAACACAATAAAGAAAATATTTGAAATAATTGAAGAAATTATTGAAGCTGATGAATAGAGAAGAAAGGCAAAAAGACAGGATTCAACATCATCAGTAGCTGTTAGAGATGACTTACCCAGGGTTTTAGTTTCCTACTCTGTAATCTGCTCTGACAAAGCATCAACTTCAAAAGGTGCAAAACGATAAAAAAAGTAGATGGATACCTATTGGAATGAATGATCTAAAATAAGTTAAGCAAGCTGTTATAAGTTATGTCTTGCATTTTGTATTTGTTATAGAGATGATAAAATCATGATCTTCTAGCATTAAAACAATGCTACAATACTGGATTCAGTTAGTTTCAGCAGTCCTGGAAGATGCACCTCAATTAATGTTTAAAATTTATTTCAGAGCAGAGGCAAACATTTTAAAACAAAGGGGGAAAATAAAAGGCCTTGAGACTCCCCAAGACAAATTCTTGGTGAAGGCTTGTATGCTGACCCACAGGTTCTTTACAATGAACAGTGCTTGTCTATATGCCACAAAGCAGCCTTAAATGCTTAGAACAGAATTCAACAACCAGGAAAATGAATTTAATAATATGCCAGGGTTAAACAGTCCCAGAGAGAACATTTTAGTGACATCTTACAAAGATTAACTAAGTCTGTACAAATAGGAGTAACAGACCCACATGCTAGATGAGTACTTATTGAATCTCTGGCTTTCGAAAATGCCAATTTAGAGTGGAAAAAGATACTTTGGTCTTTAAAAGTTAGATCAGCATGAACATTGAGACATTTGGCTATGATATTGAATCTTGGGTAGGAAAAGCAATTTCCAAAGGAATGATTAGACATCTGAGAAGGGATTGTAGACAAAGAACTCCTAGAAATAATATCTCCTTTAGGAATGGCAAGACTAGGAAGTCTCAGACTTCAGGTATAAGTAAAAGGTGTAGCAAAGGCTGACATTGTACCAATGAATGCAGATCAACAAAAGACAGACAAGGAACCCCGTACCATTGAGAAATTCCTTGAGTGGCCTCTCACTGGCCCCCAAGCCAAAAGTGACCCAGAAATTCCCAGTAACTGTGTGGTTCATGCCTAAACAGGGAAATTAAAAAATCTAGAGACTTCTGTAGAAGACCATACTGTTCTAGATGATGGCATAAACATGGAGGATAAATCAAAATTCCAATAGGAAATAGAAAACATATTTTGACAGACTTTTATAAATTATCAAAGACTAAAGCTAAGAGTGTATATTAATGGCAGGCATTATATTTGTTGGTTTGATAGCCACAGGTATGCATGTTAGTATTATTCCTCCAGAATCCTGACATCCAAAATGGCTTCTTCAAGAGGCAGATTACAATTAGTAGGAATTGAAATCATATGGGTTGACTGTATTGGGCTAGAAGGTCAAAGAGAGAAGCTGAGAAAATATGTGGCTAATATTGCACTACATTTGTTGTGTTGTAACATGCTGCACAATAGAATACCCAGATTCAAATTCCTGTAGTCCCAGGAACCTATAATTCTGGACAGGATATTATAAGGTACTATACACAAAGGTCATCATCCATTTAGTCTGTAGAAGAACATAAAGAAATTAGCAAACCTTTAGAGGTACCAACAGCCCTACCATTAAAGTGGTTAACTGAGAAACCAATATCAGTTAAGCAATGGCCTCTACCTGAAGATAAGTTGCTGGCTTTAGAGCAGCTGGTAAAAAGCAGCTAGATGATTAACATATTAAAGAATCCACCAGCCCTCGGAATTCTCCCGTGATTGTTGTATGATAGAAATCTGGTAAAAGGACAACAGTGACAAATCTAAGAGCTGTCAATTAGGTAATTCAACCTATGGGCACTCTACATTCTGGAATCCCTCTGACTTCTCTATTACCAAAATGATGGCCTCTTATACTTATTAATTTGAAAGATTGTTTCCTCACTAGACCTTTACAAGAAAAGGATAGAGAAAAAAATGAACCTTCACAGTGCCTACTTATACTAATTCTTAGCCTACAAGAGATATCATTGGACTATCCTCCCACAAGGAATGCTTAATAGCCCCACTCTGTGCCAATACTTTTAAGTCAGCCACTGGAAATGATATGTAAGGAATTTGTTAGGTCGATAATTTACCAATACATGGATGACATTTTGCTATCTGATTCAAACATGGATACTTTAGAAAGAATGTTTGAAGAAGTAAAAATAGTTTTGCCAAAATGAGGATTACAAATTGCTTCTGAAAAAATACAGAGAGGAGATTTTGTCAATTACCTAAGGTATAAAATAGGTTTGAAGAAAGTTATAACACAAAAGGCACAAATTAGGAGTTACCTATTGCAGACCCTTAATGATTCTGAAAGATTGTTAGGAGACATTTCCATTCTATGACCGGCTGTTGGGATAACACCTGAAACAAGTATTTATTTAACCAAAACCTCTGATGGTGATAATAACATGAATTGTCCCATACAATTAATAGATGAAGCAGAAAAGAAATTGACAATTGTTGAGGAGAAATTACAGGAGGACACATGGATAGGGTGAGTCCATATCTTAATTGTATTCTAGACATACTGCCTTCTAAAATTTCTCTTACAGGAATTTTAATCCAGAGGGACGATATTATCTAAAGTGGATCCTTTTACCACATAAACCAAGTAAAAAAAAAAAAAAACAAAAAGCTTGTGGTGAAAAAGCCTCTGAATTAGTTACAAAAGGTAAATTGAGACTTAGTCAATTAGCAGGTATTATGTCTGCTGGCAGACATAATAGTGCCTTTTACAACTGATGAAATAAAAAAGTTATAGGAAGACAAGAGCTTGTTATAAATTTTTGGGAGAAATTAGTAGCAATTATCCTCAAAGGTATTGACTTAATATTATAATGTGAACTTCTTGGATTATCCCCTAATTGTACATGATGCTCCAATAGCTGAAGCCTGTACCTTTTATTCTTTTCAAAGAAATTAGGGAAGGCAGGAAACAAATTAGAAGAATTAAGTAAGGCAGAACAAAGCCCTTATAATTCTGTCCAGAAAGCAGAATCATATGCTATTCTCATGGTGCTAAGGGAATTTAAAGAAACTTTTAATATAGTTACTGATTTGCAATATGCAGAAAGAGTTATATTTCATGATAAAACTGCTGGATTTACACCAGATGATACAGACTTGACTTCATTATTTATCCAGGTGCAAGACATAATCAAGAATAGGCTTTGTCCTATATACATAACACATCTCCCATCCCATATGTGTCTGCCAGGTCTTCTAGCACAAGGTAATGCAGAAATTGATAAATTATTGATTGAAAGTGTGTTGCAGGCTTCAGAATTTTATTTAAAAACTTCATTTCAATAGTAAAGGTTTAAGGAAAGCATTTTCTACTACATAGAAACAAGCTAAGGAAATTATTAAAAGGTGCCCTACTTGCTCTTTCTATAATCAAACATGCTACCTGCAGGGACTAACCCAAAGGGTACTCAAAAAATGAAATCTAGCAGATGAATGTGTTCTACTTTGCAGAATTTGGAAAATAAAATATGTATACCACACAGCATTGACAATTCTTCAGGTTTTCAGTGGGCAACAGTTTTAATCTCAGAAAAGGCTGATTCAGTAATCACACATTAATTAGAAGTTATGAGCATCAGGTTTATACCTACACAAATAAAGACAGATATATAAAGTCCAGTATATGTCTCTAGAAAGATGAAACAATTTTTTTGCTTATTATAATATTAAGAATATTATAGGTATAACACACAATCCAGTCAGGCAGTTATAGAAAGATCAAATTGAAGTATAAAAGATATGTTCAACAAATAGGGATGTGTGAAAATGTCACCAGAAATAGATTACATAGTGCTTTATTAACTTTGATTTTTCTTAATGCTAATGAGAAAGGGACAGCAGCAGCTGAGGACACTGGATAATAGAAAAGTCTTCCAAATTTAGTCAACTGGTTTATTACAAGGATCTTCTGACCTCACAATGGAAGCCAGAAAATGTGCTACATTTGGCAAAGGCTTTTGCTATTGTTTCCAAGGAAGAAGAAAAACTGGATCCCATCAAAATTAATAAAGATTCAGTTTTAAATGGAGAAAACTCTTAAAAGAAAAAGAAAAGCTCATCCACAATGGTAACAACTATATAGATGGTAAGAAAACTTTGTAAGAGTTGGGAGAGGGTTCTGTGCTTGTCTTTGCAGGAAAATACTCATCTTCAAAAATCCAATAAACTCTGGATGTTTGGATTCAGACAGAAGGAAAATTAATTATCCACTAAGATTCATCGAGAAAAAGTAATCCAATTTGTGGAACTAGGTAACTGATATGTGTGTTTGTGTTTATGAATATATAGAGCTGGCTTTCAAATTGGACACTGGATCTGCCCCCTCTCTAAATTGAAGCATGTTGTTAAAATAAAAATTCAGAGTTTCTGTCTGATTTCAGGAGCCAGAATATGGGATAGAAAGAACAAAGAATTTAGAAAAAAAATTCACTTTTATTCATATCTACTTTTGTCTCTATCATTCCTTTTATTGAACATATATATATATATGCACATATGTCTATCTATATAAATAATGTTTAAGTTTTCTACAATAAACAATGAATTTTCCTACAATAACCTTTTAAGTCTCCAGGAAGAAGGTGGGGCCATACATGAACAATTCCACCTAGTTGATATGATATCAT
Organism: Microtus californicus; assembly: GCA_028537955.1. Lineage (NCBI taxonomy): Eukaryota > Metazoa > Chordata > Mammalia > Rodentia > Cricetidae > Microtus > Microtus californicus. The sequence goes on along the minus strand of JAQJZF010000006.1, from coordinate 3,084,337 downwards.
GAGACTGATAGTGCTACTACAAAACTCTTTTGGGTACCAGCTGCTCAAGATGGTTCAAACTTGGTTAGCTTAAATGGTGCACTTTTTTTTACAAGATTCTGGACAGACCTCTACCAAATACTCAGAAACTATTTGCAATTATCTCAGACATTATTCTTGAAACTTAGCCATCATTTTACTTTCACAAAATCCCATTGAAAAACATTGACAGCTGGAAGTAATTCTGAAAGACAGTGTCCCTTCTCCCAACAAAGTTCATCCTCAGAGTTAGGGACATCGTTTAGGGGTTGATTATAACTGGTATAGAGTTGGGGGTTGGGAGAAATTTTATAAACTCAGGAATCTCTTTAAAAAAGGAAAATTGAGAGTAATAGATTAGTATGAGCTACTCACACTAATAATAATAGTAAGCAATAAAATGAACACTTGTGAGTTATAACTTGTGTGTTATAGGCAATTTCATTGGTATAGATTCTTGCACTTTGATATAAATTTAAATTATATTGATTATTGTATGAATGCATCCTTTTACCTCTGCTTAAAACATTTTTATATCTTTATATGTATTTATCATATTGCAATATACATTTTTACCTCTGATCAAGATACTTATACATTGTTTACATTTTGAGTTCATTGTACTCATTTGTTGCACATTTACTTATTGTATAATATTCTAATATGAAGTCTTAGTCTTTAAGTTATAAAGGTATTAAGGATTATATATCAATAGTCATCTATGTTTGTCATACTTATATTTAGACTAATGAGGTTCTTTAGATACATAGAGATTATATTCTGCATAGATAGGTAATCTTCAACCACTTCAAGGAGCTGTAGAATATGCCATTTATATAACTTAAGATTCTGTTGAAGCGAATCACGATTGCTCCTGGCAGCAACAATCTATTCCCAAGAGAATGTTGAGCACTGAAGACACTCCACTTTGAGCTTGTTTTTTTTTTTTTTTTTTTTTTTTTGGCAAAACTGGCCTTTGGGCAAGAAATGCCCATTCCTCAACCACAGACAAGATACATGGTATCTGAAAATAGAAATTTCCTGCCTCTGAAAATGGTCTGTTAGTTACTCTAGGCCTTTACCAAAGTTGATTAATTCAATGTTGCATATGAGACTTTTGGTGATTGCCCAGGTAGCCAGTTGTCTCTGTCATTTGTTGCACATTTTAGAAGTTTCTTGATTGCACTTCGTGCTTACTTAAGTAATATTATTTCCCTTCTCTTATCTTTGAGGGGGTTGAAGACTAGATAGTTGTAGTTACTTTCCTCTCATGACTTGACCAATTTATTTACTATACATATTTGTTCTTATTGTATATATTTTTATATTAGGCTTAGAACTCTCTTATTTAAATGAAAGGGGGAGGTGCTGTAGGAAGTTTTATAACCAGTGGTTACCTGCCAACTGGGCTGTGGCCTCTTGTACTATATAAGCTGATGTAGAACATGTGTCCACTCTTTTTCTACTGTGGGATTTGGTTTCTGGTCTCTGTTCAAGAAGAAGATTCTGATTTGTGAGTCTACTCCCAATTAAATAACCATCTATTCTGAGCTAGTGTGAGATTTTTTTACCATCATCTTCACCCAATGGAGACTTTACTTCTCTCTGAAATGTTCCAATCCAGGCCTCCATCGTATGCACTGCTCTCCCTTCATTCTTATCTTCCAATTTTCTGCAAGTGGCTCACTGATTTTGCAATTATCAATGGCTTTTATAGCCTAGAGTACTAAAGTCTTTTCACCATCCTCCTCAAATATAGTGAAGTCTCTTGCAGCAATAGTCCACTATCCTAGTACAAATTAAGTCTACTAATGGTGTGGTTATCTGTGTGGCTAAGGAGCAAGGTAGATAGAAATGGAATTTTTAAGCCTTATTGCACAGTTAGTAATCAAAAAAATCAGGACTATGGCTTAAACAGAATGAGTACCCAGAAGCAGAATCTGGTTAAGAGTCCATGAAATAGTACTTTTTATTGGCTTACATTGCACAGCTTGCTCAGGCTGCTTATGAAATTCAATACTACCAGCTGAGGGTTACCCTGACTCACAATGGGCTAGGCTCTCCTCCATGATTGCTATTTAAGAAAATGCCCTATGAGCTTGCTTATAGTCAGATTGTTTGGATGCATTTACACAATTGAACATTCTTCCTTTAAGATAACACTGACTTAAGTGAAGTGAAATTAGTCAGTAGAGGGACAGTTAGATAAATAGTTCAAAATTCTCTGCTATTAAAAGAGCTTAAGACCAGCTTGGAATACATTTGAATATTCCTTAGAATGTAATATAAGAATATTATTGATATTAATAATTACCATTAGTATAAAATATAATATTTGTGAATCACAACAATGGAAATAATATATAAACTGGAGAAATACACAGTGATGATTAAATAGAGTCTTTTTAGTTCAAAACCATATAAATCCTGGATTCTCTAATATAGAAAATGCAATTGTTTCCCAGATACATGTATATGCACTCCAGAAGGTACATAAAACAGAATTCCTCACTGCCATCCAATATTTTATATTATATACTTGTTTTAATATCACTTTATAATAATAATCACTACTAAATGTTGCTAAATTCAGGTAATTTTGCAAAAGGAAAATCAAATTGAAAATAAAAAAAATTAGAGCTAAAAAGTTCAGCTTTTAATCTATTATTTACAATTTATTAATTTATAATTAATAAATGCTCCATTATGAAATAGATGATATAGATAAAAGAAGCATTAGTTATGCATGTTAGAGCTGAACTAATTTATTTGGAAGTTTATCTTTCTTGTAAACCATGTGGTTCTAAATATACAGATACTTGAGATCCAGTGTGGTTTCTGTTAATCCATGAATACTCATATTTTCTGTGTGAAAGAACGATAATTAATGTGATGATCTGTAAAGTACTACATGAAAAGGGAGTTTAGCCTTTGGCACTCTTGATTTAAAGTGAGATAAAAAATTACATTTAGTCAAAAGTTTAGGATAAAATTCCTTAAAGTATAGAGTGCCTGTATCCCAAGATTCTAACAGTCACAATAGAGAAAACAGCTTTGATTCAAGATATCTCCATTTATAATGGGGAGCATAACTAATAAAAAGACCAGATAAAATCTTTTAATAGAAAATAAGTAGGCAAAAACCTTTTTAAAACACATACACACACACACACACACTCATATCTCTTCTATGGGTTTGTGGTCTGTGCTCTATAAGTATTCAGAGTAGTTGCTGTCTTTGTAATTACTATGAAAAAAGTAGGAGTACCTCTTACATACACATGAGGTTGGCTCAGAAAAGTGTGCTTATATTCATCTCTTCAAACTTGACTAAACAAGATGTGATAATACCTTACTTTTCTATTTGGATTAATTTTCACAATTATGCTATGAATTATTTATTAAATATTATTGAAAAATAGGATACTTTTTAATTACTTGGAAAGGATAACTATTGTTTTTTTATTCTGGGTTTCCATGGGAAATTTTCAAATAGTCTATTTTAATTGTAACAAACTGATGGACAAAAGTGATTTTTATGGATAAATAATGAATTTCCATGTCACCAACATGGGGCCTGTATTTTTATGTACTGCCTGAGAAAGCTGAGGAAAAAAGAGATAAAAAAGAGAGTGGGAGAGAAAAGGATATGACTCTTTTAATAGACTCTGCCAAAAAGCAAGCCCATGAGCAAATGGCACACTAAGTAGAAGTAGCAAGCTAAATAAAAACATCTGCTACATTGAGGGCACCCACTTCCAAAATTGGGGTGATTGAATACAACTCCCAGACAAACCCAACTTTGTAGGACTTGCTGTCTTCAGAGACCTAAAAAGGGGGTGGGGCTAGCTACCAGCAAAGGGTTTATATATCACTGCTTCTCAGTTTAATGTTTGTCTCACATATCAGGATGCATGGCAACTGCACAGCTGCATGAAATTCTTAAAACAGGTTTAGATTGAAAAAAAGTTTAAACATGTTAAATGTGCTTAATAATGTCTATAAGTTTAATAAATAAATGAAAATGCATATAAATCATCATAGAAAAAGCAAAAAAGTAAATAGTTTAATAATAATAAAGAAAGACTAAAGCTATATAAAGGATAACAGCCACATAAGGATGTAAAGTACACAGTTTAGGTCCTGAAACAATGCCAAATTAACACAACATCAGACTACAGCTGCTGAGAGACATGGGATTGTAAAAAAAACTGCTGAAGATGCAGAGATCCACAGGTAAGCATTGAACTGAACTTCAATAGTTCAGTCCATGAAAAGGAGGAGGAAAGTAAGAGCAAAGGCATCAAGACTATTATAAGGATACCCACAGAAAGAGCTTACCAGAGCTGATGGGTGCTCACTGACACCAGAATGAAAAATAGGGAGCCTGCATAAAATCAAATTAGGACCTCTGATTGTGGGTGACACTTTTGTGGCTTTGGGCTGTTTGTGGGGCTACTGGCAATGGAATAAGGATTTATCTCTAGTGTATGAACTGGCTTTTTGGAGCCCATTACCTATGGAGGGTCTTCTTGCTCAGCCTAGAAATGGGGTAGGAAATTGAGATTGAGTGGGAGGGCCTTGATCCTGCCTCATGGAAAACCTTACCGTCTAGTGGGATGGAAAAAAAAGAGGTGGAGGCAGTGGGAGGAAGTAAAGGAGGGGAAACTGAAACTGTTATGGAAAACAAAAAAAAAGATTGTTTTAAAATAATACAAAGAGGAGGACTGCTGAATTAAAATAGTCTAGATACTTTAGGGATGTCTTAACTTTCATATTGTTTTAGAAGAGGGTATGGTTTCATTTCTATGAAAAGAAAAGGTGGTGGATTAATTAAAGAATGATAGATATCTGGTTTGATCAGAGAGATTCCCCTGAGAATCCTGGCTATAGACAGAAATAATCTTAAAAACATTACACGACAAATGATGCATATTTTACCTGCTCAAAACTAGAACAAAAAATCATCTTTGACTAACTTGTGTATATTACACAGCCCATACTTGTGTTTATGCAGATATGTATGTTATCTTTCAAAGTCTGTGCACTTTTTTGAACAAGGGAACCAGTCATTATTAAAAATGGGTGACCCAGCCTTTCAGAGTGAGTCTGTTTCAGTTTAGGTCTGCACCCAGCAAAGTTACAAGACTTTTGGCTGAGGTGGTCTAGACTCATAGACTATTCTAGACTGGACTGTACATAAGCATTTAATTTTCCCATTGCACAGAGGCTGGACAACAAATGGTATAACTGGTTTTCTAGAACTTAACCATTTTTTTTTTAATTTCCTTAGGTTCTCTAAAGATGCTTTCCCTCACTGAAAAAAGAAAATATTATGCCCACATTAACAAGATGTGAGGTGGGTGGTTTTGGGTCATTTGGTGAATTATAAATTCATCTTTTAGTAGGGATAAAGGAATATCAGATAAAAAAGTCTTTTAGTTTCAAATGCTTTTCATTGGTTTGGATTTTGGTATATTGATAAAAATTTAAAGTTATTTTTGTTAGACTGTATGAATGTTTTTCTACTCTTGTTTCTGGTATTGTGACTATGTAGCTCATTTAAAATGTAATATATAATTGGAAAATACGGGTTAGTAGTTAGTCATCTATAACATTCAAATGGGTAATCATATTAGGTATGTGTTTAAGGTTAAACAGATGTTTTAGAGAGATAGTAATCTTCAATCACTTCAAAGACCTGAAGAATATAGCATTTAAGAAGTTTAATAAACTAAACCTTTTAATGAAAGTGAGAAATATCTGATCCTGACAGTACCAGTATGCTCTCTAGATGGATGATGGGCATCAAAGATCTTTCATATGGAGTTTGATTTCATTGTGGCTAAGTTAACCATTTATGCTAGAAACTCTCTTTGCCTCAGATGTTGACAGTATACTCTCCAAACTGGACATGAAGGACCCAAAGGAATACTACTGCTGAACTTTGATGAAACAAGGTGGGAACTTCCTTCAAATTTCCTGCTTTATAGAAAAATCTGACAGATATTTCAATCCTGTAGGCTGAAAATGGATAGACTAACATTGCACAGAAGCTTAGGATGACTGTTCACGAAGCAAGATGTCTGTCATTTCTAAAATTTTGGAAGAAGCTTCACTGCAATTTCTGTTTACTCAGATAATAGTATATTCTTCTGGGGTCTTTGATAGAGTTGAAGACTAGAGAGTTATAGATACAGTTTTCCTTACTTCTGATAGAATGTAAATTGTGATAGAGTTGAAGACTAGAGAGTTATAGATATAGTTTTCCTTACTTCTGATAGGAGGTAAATTGAGTATAGAGATTTGGACTTATCCAGATAGAATAGAAAATAAAGTGATTCCTATAAATTTTCCAAATGCAAATGGCAGAATATTGTTAGTATAATTTTTACAAAATTGTTTTAGTTGTATATAATTTTAATATATTAAAGTGAAAAGATTCAATTTTATTTAGACAAAATTGGGCAATGTTGAAAAATATTTAACTATGTAAAGATGTGTTACACTTGTTTATGTTGAAGAACATTACCTAACTAAGATATGTTACATTTGTTTATGATACCTATGTTAGTGATGTAAAGATGTGATGAATTTGTTTATCTTGCATTTAATTATGAAAATATGTGTTCTTGTTTTACCTTGCCTGCCTAAGAAATGAGATTAATTTAATAAAAAGCTGAATGAACAATAGCTAGGGAGGAGAGTTATAGATATGAGTAGAAGGCAGAGAAACTTAGTAGAAGGAGAAATCTAGACTCAAAAGAGAAAGAGAAGAGATTGAGAGAGATTGAGAAGGAGCATATGGGGCCAGAACTCAGGCAGTCATGAGCCAGGAAAACACAAGAATCTGTGACAGTAAGATATACAAAAGGAAGAAAAGGTAAAAACACTGAGACAAATGTAGATGAAGAGAAACAGGTTAATTTATAAGAGCTAGTGGTACAAGCATAAGATAAAGTTGAGCATTAAATAACAAGAAGTCTTCTGCCCAAAAGGAAACCTAGCATACATGAATAAGTGATATCTTCAAGTGTATGGCCTTACTAAAATGGTAGAGGGTAGCAAATGGACTGACATTAGCATATCAGGTTGTCTGCATTTAGGGAGCACTCTACAGAAACACTTGACCAAAACCAATAAAATTTAACTTTTCCTGGTACTGGTGCTTTACTTGGTAGAATTGGATAAATAGTGTCACTGTTAACTTTTTATATATTAGATCTTAATCACACACACACACACACACACACACACACACATGGATATGTATACTGCATACACACATGTACTAAATGTATATATGCATATATACTTCTTCAACAGTTGGTAGTTATTCATAAAGATTATCAAAAGTGTTAATTAACCTTCCCTTCTTACAGTTCCTTTGTTATCCTAATCTCCTTTTGCACTGCTCATGCTTCACTACTGTTTCAGATTTCAAGCTCTGTTCTTTGTAAAATGATATTTAATACTTCTGTCTTCAAATTTGATCTCTTTCCTGCTGCTTCCAAGTTACATATCATTTGTGTTTATTCTTAATGGATTATACCTATCCTAAGTACAAAAATTAAGATCCACAGACAAGAAAACTAACAAAGTTTGTGCCTCTGGATCTGGGCTACTTTATTCAGGATGATTATTTCTAGTGTAATCCATTTACCAAGAAATTTCATGATAATTTTTCTTAATAACTCAATAATTTTATTATCCGTTCAACAATTGACAGAAATCTAGGCTGCTTCCAAGTACTTGTTATAAAAAATGATAAACACCACCACCACTTAGACATCTTCTACTGTAGAAGCATATAAAATACATGAAAAAAAATTAAATGCAGTCAATCAATACATAATAAAGGAGATAACGCCTAAACTATGTATTAGATCTCACCAAGTAAAACTTCTAGTTCCAGAATGATTAGGTTTTATTAAAGAATTTAGTAAAGTTCCTATATACTGCCCACCTCCATTATCCAAAGTCTTTTTCCAGTGATAATTCCCCATTGCTGACTGTGACAGCAAAGACAATACATGCACATGTGGTGTGGGAATCCCTTCTGTGTGCTGTGATTACCATTAATGAATAAAGAAACTGTCTTGGCCCATTAGTAGGAGACAGAACTTAGGTAGGCAAGGAAGACTGAACTAAATTCTGGGAGAAAGTAGGCAGAATCAGGGAGATGCCATGGATACATGGCCAGAAATAGATGTGCTGGAAATTTGTTGATAGGCCACAACTTTGTGGTGATATGCAGATTAATAGAAATGTGTTAAATTAATGTGTAAGAGTTAGTCAAAAATAAACTAGAGCTAATGGCCCAATCAGTGATTTAATTAATACAGTTTCTGTGTGATTATTTCGGTTCTGAGCAGCTGGGATGAACAAGCAGGCCCTCTTCCTATAGACTGGTGCCCATGTGGCCTACCAAATTCAAATTAAAAAAACTGAGATGGTTTTAAAAAAGAAATTCTAGAAAATAAATACAGAGTTTAACACAGCTTCTTCTGATTGCTGGCGTGCTGTAGCTCCTTTAAGAGAGGTTGTTCTGACTCAGCTGCAGCAAATAAGGAGCGGTTTTTGAAATGCCATCTTTCTGGGCTGTGCTGCTAGTACAACCTCTATCTCTTTCAGGAGACAGAACATTTGAATGGGGTTTGTGATCAAAGTGTTACAACTTGCTCTTTGGCATAGTAGAGCAGTTGAGTGCCTGAAAGTGGGGTGGTACACATGGCTCAGATGTACAAGTGGCTCCACCATGCAGGGCTGTGCAGAACAAGTGGCAATTTACCATATTTGACATAGTAATAATGCAGATTAAATATTAAGAAGCTCTTAAACATTTTAAAAATGCTTCTGGTCAGAAAATAATGACAGAATGTAATAAAGACAAATTCAGATGAGTCATAGTGTTGGATAACTGTACAGAGGCATAAAAGAGAGAAGAGAAAGGGTATAGAGAGTCATAAATAAAATTACTTGTTGCGGGAGCTCCTTCCACTCCTTCAGCCAATAGTTGCTGAGATACCAGCCCACTGGGGTGTGGTCTCTCTCCCTTTAAAAAAGCGGCCACTTCCCTCTTCACTCTCTCTGGCTTCCTGCTCTGCTTCCGGCAAGTAGGCTCCATTCCTGATTGCATAGAAGGCTGCTGTCTGGGACAGTGATCTGTAAGTTTTTCCCCTTTAAATAAATAGCTTCTCTATTGGTCATAATTCCAAACTGGTGTGGGATTGTTTGTAACTTATACCTTCAATTGGCGCCTGAACATGTGGCTTTTTGGCTACGCGCCTCCAAGCCTTTGGTTGCTGAGCAGCTGCCAGGAGCCAGTGATCTCTCTGACGGGGCCTCCTTCCCCCCCTCCGTGTAGCCTAGAGATACTCTCAGTGAGCGACCACTCCACCGCTGCCAGAGTTCAGAAAGCGCGACTCATCTCGACCTCCCCCGCAGCCTGTTGAGGGCCCATCGGCCCGCCATATTTACCCATGCCTAGCAGCAACAGCAGTGCATAAGACTGCTCCGTGTCCTCTCCCTGCAGGTGGCTGAGTCCAACCTACACTGCAGCCTACCTGTGGTTAAATAATTCACACAGCACTTGGTCTGTGAATTAAACTTCTGTATTTGAGTATAGATTACAGAATGTTTTCCGGTTCTGACTACTCAGTCAGGTGGATTCAGGTGCATCCCTCCACCTATTGGCAGGCAACAGTCATTACAGGTAAAATTTATTTTGATTAAATACAAATAATTGCAGGTTCACTTGAAAATGTCAGGCATTACCATTCAAGGTTTTCACAGCTTTTCTAATTATACCATGGCTGAGATATTACAAGAGGATATCCAACTGGTTTGAATATTCCTGGGGCTTATTATTCTACTTTTTTTGGTGGCTTCTTTAAAATATGGTTTGATATTAGAAAAATGATACAGTGCTTACAGAATGAATTCAGGATTCTTAGGACAGAGGTTGAATGCTTAAGAAAGGGCACAACTGTTTTGAGTGACAACTTTCAGTCAGTTGAGGTAATTTCAAAAACAATTCAGACTGACACCAACCTCCTCAAGAAAGAGTTTGAAAGTCTCAAGGAGGAGAATAGATCTTTGTCTAATATGACTCTGTCAACTGAGAAAAATTTAGAAAAAGTGGAGTCTAATATTAAACACAGCTTTGCTGCTCTAGAGAAGGGGACAGCTGATTTGGCTCATAAACTTCAGTCCCTGTTTGTAGGTGTTGAAATATTAACTGAGAGGATTCAAACCTCTAATAGGACTTTATCAAAGGGGTATGAAAGATTAATGGACAGAATTTCAATACAAGAAGGGACAATTTATGCTATGAAATTTATGTCCAAAGATGATATGTTATCTCTAATGGACAAACTTCATACATTACAATCCTCAATGAAGGCTTTGGAACATAATTCTGGACAGGAGATTCAGGCCTTGCAGAAGGCAATGATGAATAGGATTGAAAAGATTGAGGAAATTCTAAATTCTGATGAAGAGAAGCAAAGGGTAGAAAGGCAAATTTTAACTCCATCTGTGGGTAAATCTCTCCGGGATAATTCTCACAAAACTCTACCTAAAGCTCTACCTACTTTTCCAGTAATAACAACTGAGAAAGTGATTTGTTCCAGAAACCCCAGGGTCATCAAGGAAGATACATGGGAGCCTGTCCATATGAATGATCTGAAAGAAATTAGACAGGCTGTTATGAATTTTGAGATGCATGCCTCCTTTGTTAAAGAGATGCTAAAGTCATGGTCTGGAACATACAAGGCCATGCCCTTTGACTGGCTCCAATTGGCTTCTGCAGTCCTTGAGAGTGGACCACAATTGAAAGTGGCTAGACTTTTAGAACAGCAGGAAAGAGCGAAGGGAATTGAGATTTTCCTAGATCAAATTCTAGGTGAAGGACTCTTTTCCGACCCTCAGGAACAAGCTAATTATGATGAACACACCCTATCCATATGTACTACAGCAGCCTTAAGGGCTTGGGACATGGTGCAAGACCCAGGACAGAGAATGGAATCATATATCAGAGTTAAACAGGGTCAGAGAGAACCCTTTAGTGACTTTTTACAAACACTAACTAAAGCTGTACAAATAGGGATATCTGACCCAGAAGCAAGACATATAATTATTGAGTCTTTGGCTTATGAGAATGCCTATGTGGAATGCAAAAGGGTCTTGGGGCCATTAAAGATGAGATCCATGCCCTTGGATGAATGGGTCTTGCGTACACTTAATGTTGATACATTTGACTATGGCACAGAAGCATGGGTAGAAGAAGCAATTTCCAATGGTAAAAGAAGGCATCATAATAAAAAAATGTTTTAAGTGTGGTAAAATGAAAAGGAATTGCAGACAATGGACTTCCAGAAATAATAATAATAATAATAATAATAATAATAATAATAATAATAATAATAATACTGCCTCTTCTAGAAATACCAGAAATACAAGGACTCAGCCTTCAGGTTTATGTAGGAGATGTGGAAAAGGCAGGCATTGAATGAATGAGAGTAGATCAACAAGAGATAGACAAGGCAACCCATTACCATCGGGAAATGCAATGAGGGGCCTCTTGCAGGCCCCAATGGTGAATATGGTCCAGTCATTTCCAGTTATTGTAGATAATGTGCCTTGCTAGGAAAATTAGAAAGCCCCATACCTGCTGTTAAAAGCAATAATGGCCTGAAGGATGAGTTACGTTTGTTTTGGCAGACTTCTATAAATGAACAAAGACCAAAACTAAGAGTTGTGTAAATGGAATTTTTATTACTGGCTTACTGGACAAAGGTGCAGATGTAAGTATCATTACTCCAGAGTCTTGGCATCCGAATTGGCCTCTTCAGGAGGTAGATGTTCAGTTTCTGGGAATTGGAACCCTCTCTCGAGTAAGACAAAGCAGGAGATGGGTTGAATGCATAGAGCTAGAAGGGCAAATAGGAAAACTAAGGCCATATGTAGCCAATATTGCAGTGAATTTATGGGGTCGTGACCTATTGCAGCAATGGAATACCCAAAGTATTCCATTCTGAGGAAAATATTAAAAGATATTACAGATAGCAGATACCAGCCAATCGGGCTGTACAAGAACACAAAACAATTGATGGACCTTCGGAGGTACCAACAGCCCTGCCTCTTAAATGGTTGACTGAGAAGCCAATATGGATCAATCAATGACCTTTAGCTGAGGAAAAGTTGCAGGCTTTAGAACAGCTGGTACAAGAGCAATTAGATGCTCGACATATAGAAGAATGTACAAGCCCTTGGAATTCTCCTGTATTTGTTGTTAAGGAAAAATCTGGTAAATGGAGAATGGTGACAGATCTGAGGGCTATCAACAAGGTTATTAAATATATGGGCCCTCTGCAATCTGGAATTCATTTGCCCTCTCTATTTCCAAAGGGATGGCCTCTCATAGTTATTAATTTAAAGGATTGTTTCTTCACTATACCTTTACAAGAAAAGGCTAGAGAAAAGTTTGCCTTCACCGTGCTTTCTTATAATAACTCTCAGCCTATGAGGAGGTACCAGTGGACCGTCCTCCCATAGGACATGTTGAACAGTCCCCTCTTGTGCCAATATTTTGTAAATCAACCATTGCAAATAATACACAAGCAATTTCCCAAGTCTATCATTTATCATTACATGGATGGTATTCTGTTGTCTGATTCAAACATAGACACCTTAGAAAGACTGTTTGAAGAAGTAAAGATAGTTTTACATAAATGGGGATTGCAGATTGCTCCAGAAAAAAAAATAGAGAGGAGATTCTGTTAATTATCTAGGTTAACAAATAGGTTTGCAAAAAATTAAAACACAAAAGGCACAAATTAGGAGAGACCGGTTACAGACTCTTAATGACTTCCAAAGATTGTTAGGAGACATATCCAGTCTATGACCAGCTGTTGGGATAACACCTGATCTAATAGTTTATTTAAACAAACCTTAGATGGTGATAAAGATTTGAATAGTCCCAGAACACGGACAGCTGAAGCAGAAAAGGAACAGATAATGATTGAGAAAAAATTACAGGAGGCACATGTGGATAGGGTGAACCCAAATCTTAGCTGCATCCTAGTCATATTGCCTTCCAGAATTTCTCCTACAGGAATTTTAATGCAGAGGAAAGATACTATTTTAGAATGGATCTTTTAACAACACAAACCAAGTAAAAAGATGAAAACTTGTGTAGAAAAGGTCTCTGAATTAATTATAAAAGGTAAACTAAGACTTCGTCAACTAGCAGGCATAGACCCAGAAGAAATTATAGTGCCTTTCAGTACTGATGAAATAAAAAACTTATGGGAAGACAACGAACCATGAAAAAGGGCTTGTGCTAATCTTTTGAGAGAAATTAATAGCAACTATCCCAAACGTGATAGACTTAACCTCATAAGGAGAACTTCTTGCATTCTTCCTAGAATTGTACGTGATGCTCCAATAACTGGAGCCTGTACATTTTATACTGATGCAAATAAATCAGGGAAAGCAGGTTACAAGTCAGATGAATTGAGTAAGGTGGAATAAAGTCCTTATAATTCTGTCCAGAAGGCAGAATTATATGCCATTATTATGGTGCTAAGGGATTTTAAAGAACCTCTTAATATAATAACAGATTTACAATATGCAGAAAGAGTTTTCTTACATAGTGAAATGGATGACATAGAGTTGACTTCATTGTTTATTCAGGTACAAGACATAATCAGGAATAGGCTTTGTCCGATGTATATAACACACATCTGGTCACATACTGGTCTGCCTGGTCCTCTAGCACAAGGTAATGCTGAGATTGATCAATTATTGATTGGAAGCATGTTCAGGCCTCATAATTTTATAAAATGCATCACATCAATAGTAAAAGCCTAAAGAAAGAATTTTCCACTGCATGGCAGCAAGCAAAGGGCATTAAAAAGAGATGTCCTACTTGTTCTTTCTATAAACAAACACCGTTGCCTGCAGGGAGTAACCCAAAGGGTACTCAAAAGAATGAAATCTGGCAGATGGAATGTGTTCCACTTTACGGAATTTGGTAAATTAAAATATGTACACTACACCATAGGCACATATTCAGGTTTTCAATGGGCTACTGCCCTAAACTCAGAAAAGGCTCATTCAATAATCACACATTTATTGGAAGTTATGGCCATCAGGGGTATACCAGCACAAATAAAGACAGACAATGGTCCAGCATATGTATCTAAGAAAATGAAATGCTTTTTTGCTTATTATAATATAAAACACATTACAGGTATACCAAATAATCCTACAGGTCAGGCAGTTATAGAAAGATCAAATCGTACTATAAAGAATATGCTGAACAAACAGAAAGGGATGGAAAATACCCCCAGAAATAGATTGCATAATGCTTTATTAACCTTGAATTTTCTTAATGCTGATGAGAAAGGAACAACAGTTGCAGAAATACATTGGATAATGGAAAAGTCTTCTGAACTAAATCAACCAATTTATTTCAAAGATGTGCTGACCTCTCAATGGAAACCAGGAGGTGTGCTACATTGGGTAAGGGGTTTTGCTCTTGTTTCCACAGGAGAAGAAAAATTGTGGATACCATCAAAATTAATAAAGTTTCTATTTGAAGAAAAGAAACCTCTTGGAAAGGTGAAATGACAGCTCATCCACAATCATGATATTCATACAGGTGGTAATAAAAACATATAGAATATGGGCAGTGTTTTGTTCTTATTTCCACAGGAAAGCATTCATCTTTGAAAAATTCAAGGGACCCTGGATGTTTGAATATTGACAGATTGACAAATAACTGTCCAAAAGGGAGTATCAAGTAAACCAAATAGGTTCTGTAAGTATAGAAATCTAAGATATACAAAATCATATTTCTAAATTTATAGAGCTGGTTTTGGAGATGGACTCTGGCTCAGTCCCTCTCTAATTCCAATCCTGTTGTTAAGAGAAAAACCCAGAGTTTCTGGAGTTTCTGTCTCATGTCAAGAGCCATGATATGGGACAGAAAGAAATATTAATTTAGAAAACATCTTCGCGGGACTGGAGAGATGGCTCAGAGGTTAAGAGCATTGTCTCCTCTACCAAAGGTCCTGAATTCAATTCCCAGCAACCTCATGGTGGCTCACAACCTTCTGTAATGTGGTCTGGTGCCCTCTTCTGGCCTGCAGGCATAGACACAAACAGAATATTGCATACATAATAAATAAATATAAAAAAGAAAACATCTTTGCCTTTCTTCATATATATCATACCTTTCATTGAATATATCTAGCATGCCTTTCATTGAATATATGTAGCATGCCTTTCATTGAATATATGTATATCTATATATGTCTATATGATTAATATTTAAGTTTTTCACAATGAACACTGAGTTTTTCCTGCAGTGACATTTGAAGTTTCCAGGAAGAAGATGGGGCCCCATAACAACAATTCCACCTGGTTGATATGAAGTCATGATACTGATAGTGCTACTACAGGACCTGTTTTGGGTACCAGCTCCACAAGATGGTTCCAACTTGGTTGGATGAAATGGTGCACATCTCGTACAACATTCTGGCCAGACCTCCACAAAATACTCAAAGACTATTTGCAATTTTAAAAGACATTGATCTTGAAATTTAACCATCATTTTACTTTCACAGGATCCCCCAGAAAGAATGTCACCACCATGACAGCTGGAAGTAATTCTATAGGACAACGTCCCCTCTCCCAGTAAAGTTTGCCCTTGGGTTTAGGGACATCATTTAGGGGTTGATTATAATAGTATATGGTTGAGGGTTGGGGGAGGAATTTTATAAGCTCAAGGATCATTTGAAAAAAAAGAGAGGGATAATTGGATGATGGGATAATAGATTGGTACTTGTTGGTACTTGTGAGTTATTGTTTTGAGACAAATATATTGGTATCGATTCTTATATATTGATACAAAGTTAAATTATATTGACTATTGTATGCATGCATGCTTCTACCTCTGTTTAAAACATTTTATGTATTGATATATATATATATATATATATATATATATATATATATTAAATTTACCATATTGCAGTGTAACGTTCTACCTCTGATTAAGATATTTACATATTGTTTCTGTATTGATATATATTTACTATATTGCATTGTATATTTTTACATTTTTTATATTTGGAGGTCATATTGTCCTCATTTATTGAACAGTTGTTCATTGCCTTAGTCTTTAAGTTAGATAGGTATTGAGAATTATATAGATCAATAGTCATCTAAGTTTGTCATTTATAATTAGCCTAATCAGGTCCTTTAGATACATAGAGATTATACTCAGTATAGATACATAATCTTCAACCCCTTCAAAGAGCCTTTAATCTAACTCAGAGTTTCGTGGTAGTGAGACACAATTGCTCCTGGCAACACTGATCTATTCCTGAGAGAATGTTGAGCACCAAAAACACTCCATCTGTAGCCTTTCTTTTTGGCAGAACTGGCCTTTGCGCAAAGAAATACCCATGCCTCAACCACTGACAGATACACAGAGTATCCATACATGGATAAAACAGGACTGCCATATCCTGCCAAGACAGGGTAAGATAGTTTTGAAAAGTTTTTGGCTTTTGAAAATGGTATGTCAGTTATGTTAGGCCTTAGCCAAAGTTGGTTGCTTCAACGTTGCAAACGTGACCTTTGGTGATTTCCTAGGTAACTAGTTGTCTCTGTGATTTGTTGCATAAATTTATTTCCCTTCTCAGATCTTAGATGGGGTTGATGCCTTGGCCAAGTTATTTATTATACAAGACCTACGCTAGTTAGAATAGGATATTTGTACTTATTGTATATAATTTCGTAGTAGGTTTAGAACTCTCTTACTAAAACAAAAGGGGGAGGTGTTGCGGGAGCTGCTTCTACTCCTTCAGCCAAGCGCCACTGAGATACCAGCCCATTGGGGCCTGGTCACTCTCCCTTTATAAAAGCAGTCACTTCCCTCTGCGCTCTCTCTGACTTCGGACTCCGCTTCCAGTGAGTAGGCTCCATTCCTGATTGCATAGAGGGTTGTTGTCTGGGATGATGATCTGTAAGTTTTTTCCCTTTAAATAAAGAGCTTCTCTGTTGGTCAGACTTCCAAGCTGGTATGGGATTATTTGTGACTTACACCTTCAGTTACCGTGTTTTTTAAAAAAGGTAAAGTCTTGAAAGAGACAGAGTACAGACAGTCATTGCTTAAAAGGAATAAAAAAATAAGCCATGTTATAAAATGGAAAATCCACAGAGAGTCTGGATTATGTATATTATTGTATTATCTTTGAGTTTTTTGACCATGAATTAGCTAAATGCAGAGAGACATTTCAGTGTTTCAGGCTATAAAGGTATCTTGATTTCAGAGTTTTAGTCTTAGAATATGGTGTTCTTCTTTGTCTCCACAAAAGAACAATAACCTGTGGATTTCTTTCAGTCTAATATGGTTTCAGGGACCAAAGTCCCCTAAAATGTCTCTGTGAACACCCCAAAAATGCTCTCAAAAATTACTTCACACAATAAACAGCAAGAAGCATTTTGGAGAGATAAACTATGCCTATATTGCAAAATATTGTCTATAAATGATTGTTTACATTTAAAGTGGGATATGATTAGATATGAATAAAATGCATTAGTATGGATATTGGTATATTGATACAAACTTAAGATCAATTTTGTTATGTGTATATGTATTTCTAATTTTGATTAATGTATTGTATTTGTATATATATTTTAAAATATAAAGTATAATCAATAATTATAAGTTAATAGATAATCATCTATAATAGTCAAGCTTATAGTCATGTTAGTTAGATTTTTATAGATGTACAGAGAAGTATTTCATTTAGATAGATATCATTCAAAATTTTCAGAGATCTTAAGAATATGGCATTAAACTTTTTTAAATAACTTAGGGCTTTTCATGATAATAAGACACATCTGCTCCTGGCAGCACCAATTACTTCAAAAGGAAGATGGACATCAAAGAGATTCATTAGCCATTTTGGAAAGAAACTGCTCTTGCCTGAACTGCTTACCTATATATGCAGGGCCAACAGAAAAATGACTGCTGAACTTTCCTAAAGTTGAGATGGTCCTTTGGAGTTCATGCTTCATGAGAGTGTCTGTGAGACATTCTGCAGGATACAGAAAAAATTGACTGGCAAATTTCCAATAAAGGCAGACCTGTCTTTGAAATTTCCTGCTTCATGGAAAAGTCTGCTGTATACTATGGGCCTGTAGGCTGAAGATGGATGCCACAGTGGTACAGAAGAACTTTGGTTGACTGTGTAGATAGCAAGATGTCTCTATCAGTTCTTGAATTTTGGAATTTGCTTGCAATGCATTTCCTGTTAACTTAGGTAATATTATATTATATCCTTCTGGAGTCTTTGATGGTGTTGATGGATTTATAGTTATGGTTATTATTTTCCTTAGTTATGATAAACGGTAAAATAAATAAAAAATATTGAACTGCAATTCTTTATTGATACTTGTTTTATTATATCTAATTTTATTATATTAATGTTAAAACCTTGCTTTTTATTTAAACAGAAAAGATAAGGTGATGTGGGAGTCTCCTCTGTGTATGGTGATTACAATTAATGAATAAAGAAACTGCCTTTGCCTATTGATAGAAGACAGAACTTAGGTAGGTGGGGAAGACAGAATTCAATTCTGGGAGGAAGAAAGCAGAGTATGGGAGATGCCAGGGATTCACTGCCAGAAGTAGACATGTTGGAAATTTGCTAGAAAGCCACAAATGTGGTGGTATTCAGAATAATAGAAATGTGTTAAATTAAGATGTAAGAGTTAGTCAATAGAAGCTAGAACTAGTGTTCCAAGCAGTGATTTAATTAATACAGTTTCTGTGTGATTATTTTGGGTCTAAGCTAGCCAGGCAGTCTATATGAGCAACACACAGACTGAAATCAAACAAAATCTAAGCACTGAAAATTAAGTGAACACAAATTCCCACATCTAACCGAGAAACCATATGGTTGGTACCTACTAGTAGGTTTTCTTCAATGGAGTGGCAGTCAACACACCCCAGGACTGTTGCATGTCCACAAGTATTTGGTCAACATAAGTCACACAATTTTTTTTGTGTGTGAGTGATATGCTTAATGTTTTTTTTTGATTTGGTACTTTTGTCTCATTCATTGACTTTTTTTCAGATTGTCTGTTTTAATTATTGCTTTTAATTTTCTCTGAAATTTTTTTCTTGAGAAAGAGAAAGAATAAGAACTTGGTACATAAGGAAGTGGAGAATATTGGTGAAGAGTTTGAAATGTGGGAATATGTGAAAATACATTTTATGAAAAGCCTTTTAAATAAAAACTATCAAAGGCCATATTGATATCCACCAGGATTATATCTGTGATCCTTGCTGGTATCCATGATAGCATACTCATAACTGACAATGAGAGACATTGAAGACATTTTTGACAACCCACCCCCATAAAAAAGAAAAGAAACATTGCATGCAGAAAGCTATTGAAGAGAGCCAATAAAATCTGATAAAGATATTTAAGTGTTGCTCTTCACAGTTGATGGCTTCTCACAGGGCTTGGATGAAAGTTGGATGGTGGGGAAAGTCTCAGTTTCCTTTAGGGCTGACCATTATGAATGTGTCCATGCTCCAACTAGTATACAACCAAAACAAATTGAACTGCTGGAATTTTTGTTTTGTTTTTCTTATATTTTGATTAGATAGAGTGCAAGGGTGGGATGGTGGTAGATCTGGAAGAAATAGGAAGTAAATGTGATTGGAGAGCATTGTATTAAATTCCCAAATAATTAATAAAATATTATGTTAAAAAAGGAATAAAATTGATACTAATCCAAAGGAGCCAATCTGAGACAACATAACATGTGAACACATTTATATAAAATTTAAAGAATATGAAGCTCCATGGAGAGACTACGTGGATTGTTGATTTCTTGTAACTAGAAAGTGGTAGAGTGGATAGAAACTATTGACTGGTTTGGGGGAGTTTTTAGAGTTTGCTTGTTTGTTTTTCCATGAATTTACTGAGGGTTCTGTCAGTAATTGTAGCACTTCAGTTAATGGCCCACTTTCCAAGCAGTGGCCCCATGAAACATTTTGTCCTCTCTGGATGTACCTCCTGCCCCTAATACAAAATGTACATTTTAGTAAAGTCTCTATCATAATATTTGTTAATAGGACTCAGGAATCTGTGACAGGAGTGAAAGTATGCTAGCTTAAAGAAACTGAGGATCACCTAGCTGACCTCTCTTTGCCAGGTTGTCTACAAAAGAGAACATTTGTATTTTTTTACTCTGCAAAAAAAATGACTGCTATACTCAAATTCCATCCCTATGAATTCATATGTGTCCATCTTCTAAACTGTCTCTATCTCTTTAGGATTACTTTCTGTAAACTACTTGCTGACTTCTGCTCTTGACCTAAGGTTTATTTTATTTCATTAACACAAAATGCAACCTCTGGATTCACAGTGTAATTGATTTTCCACAATGTAATTGAATATTCTGAGGATTAAAGGGGTAATTCACAAAACAATCCCAAACCAGTTTGGAATTAGGATTAATAAAAGGGTTGTTTATTTAAAAGAAAAACTTACAGATCACTGTACTAGACAAAAGCCCTCTGTATGACCAGGAAAAGAGTCTGTTAACTGGATGCCAAGTCCAAAGGAAGAGAGGGAGTGCATGGCTACCACTGCTTTTTCTGGCCAAAGAGAACACACTCAAGTGGGCTGGTATCTTACAGGCTATTGGCTGAAAGAGCAAAAAGAGCCTTGCAGCAGCTGATGAAATTCTTCTGTAATGTGGAATTCCCCTCTGTATGCTGTAAATATCATTGGTTATTAAGCTGTTTTTGGTCAATTTCAATGCAGAATAAGGAAAAAAGGAAATCCCAAGCAGAATGAGGAGGAGAGAGTATGTGAAGTCAGAGAGATGACATATAACTTCCACAAGACACCAGACACTGGTCAGAAGCTTATTGGTGGTCCACAACCATATAGAGATACACAGATAAATAGAAATAGGTTGATTTAAGATATAAGAGCTATTGAATAAAAAGTGTGAGCTAATAGGCCAAGCAGTGTCATAATTATAGAGTTTCTGTGTGATTATGTCAGGTCTAGGTAGCCAGGAATTGAATGAACAGCCTCTAACTACAGTTCTGGAAGTAGATATAGTTGACTTTCTCATTAAGATCCAGTTTAAAATAAAAAAAAATCAAACTATTAGCATCTAAAGAAATAAGTAAATAGAGAAAATAGAAAAGAAATTATTTGTATTAAATATTCTAACTCAGATTTGCTAGATAAAGGAGATACATGTCACAAATCTTACACAATCCAGAGAAACTGATGGTGTTGCAATTGTTGACAGCAACTCTTTATGGTTGAAGAAGGACTCTGTTATTTGTTTCAACTCTTTTTCTTTTATCATTAATCCAGCCATCATCATTCAATCCATATTATCAAGCTGTGTGTAGAAAATATATTTAAAAATAAATTAAAGCAATTAAAGATCACAAAAACTTAAATCTAAAGCTGTAGAACAGATTTGGTAAAGAATTGATCCTGGTGCTATCATTTATAGTAGAGCAGTAACAACATAAGTAAATTTAACCAGTCTATGTAAGAATGAATTTTGTCACTTTACATACATAATTGTATATTATAATAAGGCAATCATAAAATTTATATAAATATATTGTCTTTTACATATTATACATGCATTATATGTGTTTAGATGCATATATACATTTTATTTCTAAAATATAATTATGCAAAGAATGTCTTTTGTTTGTCAATAGATATTATTTAAACTCTATGCTACATATATGGCTTCAGATAATGTATAGAAGAATAATCTGACCTCATACACTTTAAGTTCTTATATAAGAAATAAAAGCTTGTGTATATATATATGCACAAGTGTTTTTATAAATTCAAATGATTGGGCTTCAATGCCTGTATCCTTTTTGAACTTTTAACAAATTAATAGATATTTGAGAATTCAATGAAATATATCTTTCATATACTAAAATCCCTGCTCCTAACTTGCCCCAGATATACCCAAGTTTATACTCCCTGTGGGTCAAAACCATAGAATCAAATCTGAACTTTCCATATGCTCTTGGATGTGTGTGTATCCACTAGATAATTAATGAACTAAAATCTTATGTGTGTGTTCATATGTGTGTGTTTAAATATATGTATGACTTGCCTAGCCATAGGTTCTTAGAGCCCAATTATGGTATCAGGTACCAGTTTTATCTTGTGGAATGGGCTATAAATTCAATAAGAAAATGGTTGATTAAACTGTAATATTCAGACTAACATACATCAATGGGCATATATTTCCAGACTAGTTACTATTATTACTGCTAAGGATTACAGGTCAATGAGATTGGTGGTTGCTTTTCTCCTCAATTATCATGTCTATTTAGTTCTTTGACTGTGATAGCTACCTGATAGAGTTAAGGTTTCTAGTTCGATTTCAGCATAATTCCCCATGATCTATGACTCAAGTGTTAGTCGTTTTCAGTAATGTAACATGAAGACCTGCTTGTTGTAGTTTCCATTCTGCCCAGTTTCCACAGCAGGTAAGCCACAAAGAAAATCACACAGAGAGTCTGCATTAAATATAAACTAATTGGCCCATTAGCTCAGACTTTGTATTAGTTCTTATAACTTACATTAACCCATTATTCTTATCTATGTTAGCAACATGGCTCAGTATCTTTTTTGCCATGTAGGTCACATCCTGCTTCTTCCATGGTTTAGGCAGGACTGTGGAGGAAGCTTCCTCTTCTTCCCAGAATACTCCTGTTCTCATTTTCCCTCCTCTCCTTCCTGTCTGGCTATTGGACAATCAGGATTTATTTAAAATATAATTGACAGAATACAGAATTTTCCCCAAGCATTTCCCCTCTCTTGTTTTAAACAAAGGAATATATCCATAGCCCATTTGTTGGAAATATGGGTATAGTTATTCCTGCTTGTTGGGGCCACTTATAATCTTATGGGGACCTAAAGAAGATTTAGAATTAAGATCATGTCTTGACTAGAGTATCCTGTGAGTCTTGATCATCTCAGGCAGCAGTCTTGAATCTGTTCTGGAAGTAGAACTCTGACATATGGGCCATCTGTTCCAACCAGAGATTTCTCAGGTGATCTTGCTTACACAAACCTATTGTTTTTTAATTCAGAATGAATCCACATCCTCTTATTTCCTGTGGAAGCAAAACAAAATTTATTTTCCAAGGTAATATACTGTTTTACTTCAATTTTGAAGTCAAGTCATATTTAAAATACCTATCTTGGATTAATTCAGTAGCATTTTTAAGCAAATATCTTTTAGCAGCTGTTGCTCTTTCCTCAGCATTTAAATAATTCAAAGAGAGCATAGTAACATACAGTATCTAGACTGTATATTTTTATCTTTACATGGCTGTATTTTAAACTCTATTTCTTTATTTTTAATTTTTGGCTTTTTGAGACAGTCTTTCTATGTATTTGTCCTGGTACTCACTCTGTAGACCAGGCTGTCTCTGCCTTCCCAGTGCTGGGATTAACGTTGTGTGTTACCACACCTTGAACTCACAGAGATCTGTCTGCCTCTGCCTCCCAGGCATTGGCATTAAAGGTGTGTACCACCACACCCAACTATTCTCTTTCTTTTTTTTTATTTTAAAGACTTGACCTTTAATCTGCATATATTTTTAACATACTGTAAACCATTTAGAGGTTTTCTTCATCTTTGAATCTATCTTTACTCTATGTCTCTCTCTCTTTTTCTGATCTCATGTGTCTTTAATTTGCTAAGCAATATGGAGAGGATTAAAGCTGTGGTTTTGACAGCTAGATCCAGCCAATTCCTTAGCTTTGTGAGATTTCAGTCGCATGGTAGAGGTATCAGCCAGAGCCATGTTTATTGCCACAACTCTATTGTGTTTCAAGGTCCTGCCAGCAAGCAAACTGCAGTAGTGTGGTCACAAACCACACTCAAATGCTTTGTAGTCAGAGCACCTGCCTGAAAGAGTCAGAGTTTTCCCTGGCAGGACTGCCCAAAAAGCCAGCATTTTAAAACAGTGCAGCTCTTTTTTCCTGCTATGGCTGAAAACCAAAAGCATGCAGTCACCTTTTATCAACACCATTTAAGTGTTTTGTGGCAGGACCTTTTAAAGAGCTGAATGGTTTTGCAGCTAAAGCTGAGTCAGGAAGCCTCTTTTGAATGATAGTGCTTGGTTGCCCCAAGCAAGCAGAGTTGAACCAAGAAATTTGTATTTTTTTATATTACTTTTACTGTTTCTTTTAAGACTTTATTTTTATAATTGCTTTTACTCTCTCAAGCCTATGTACATTTTAAAACATCCTGTGAACTGTTCAGAGGTTTATCTTTGTTTGAATCTGTCACTATTGCATATTTGTAGTTATTTTCTGAGCAGAAGGGCCTGGTAAAAAATGCTAAGTGGATGTGGCAAGGACCAGCTCAATGGCCCTGCCTATTTGCTCTACCCCACCCAACATGGTGGAGGCATATTCACCATCTCTGTGAACCATGCGCACCACCTCAGTTCCAGGGATGTGTATGTCTATGTTTCTATCAAGTAATTTTTAACAAACTGCTCACAAACCCCATTCAAGCTGAGACAATGAGGATGTTCTATTGGGAACTCACCAAGGCCAGTTGGCCTGGGTCTGAACAAGCCTGGGATAAAACCGGACTCGCTGAACATAGGAGACAATGAGGACTACTGAGAACTCAAGAACTTTGGCAATGGGTTTCTGATCCTACTGCACGTACTGGCTTTGTGGGAGCCTAGGCAGTTTGGATGCTCACCTTACTAGACCTGGATGGAGGTGGGTGGTCCTTGGGCTTCCCACAGAACAAGGAACCCTGATCACTCTTTGGGCTGACGAGGGAGAGGGAATTGATTGGGGGAGGGGGAGGGAAATGGGAGGCAGTGGCGGGGAAGAGACAGAAATCTAAATAAATAAATAAATAAATAAATAGATAGATAGATAGATAAATAGATAAATAAATAAATAAATAAATAAATAAATAAATAAATAAATAAATAAAAAAACACTCTGTAGTGCTATCTCCAAAAAGAGCCAGAGCTGTTTCTGCCATTCTGTCACTATAAACCAGGATACTTGCTCTTAAAGGTGAGCCTCTGCTTTCTGCCAGCAAACAGAGCCTATTAGAAAAAAAATGTGGCAACCAAGAAGCTGCAATTGACTCCTTTTGTTGTTGGTCTAGAACCCCTCCCCCCTTTAAGTCACTTTTTAGGTCTTATATGGATCCATGCTCCATATAGTGGATGCTGTTTCATAAGTGGAGGTTACACTTTTATTTCCAGCTATCCAGACCCAAATAATCACACATAAACTATGTCAGTTACAGTTTTGCTTGGTCAATTTACCTCAGAATTCTTATTGACTAATGCTTATCCCTTAAATTTACCCATTTCTATTAATCTGTGTATCACCATGAGGCTGTGGCCTACTGGTAAAATTCTGGTGTGTACTTCTCCTTTGGCAGCTCCATGGCATCTCTCTATATACCTCATGACTGGGTATATTTTGCCATGCTAGAGGATAAAGCAGATTCTTTATTAACCAATGTTTTAAAAAAATACTCATAGCCTACAGAGGGGAATCCGACTTCATGGAAGTACTTAATTCCTCTTACATAATGAAATACAGTATGATTTATTTAAAATGGGTGTCATTTTTAGAATTCTTTGACATTCTCCAACTAACTTAGAGTCTGTTATGTGTGTAAAATTTTTTTTCCAACAAAGTAACTCAATTTAGGAAAAAATACTTTTTTATTAGTATACGAGGAAATTAAAATAACTGTGTTTCATGTTTTTCTGTGTTATAATTTTTTCTAAACATGTGAACAACATCTCAAAATTTTGACCTTGGTTTATCTTAAGATAAGAAAATCTTTAAAATTATCATTTTTGTTTTAAGAAAATCATGTTACATCCTTAGTATTTCAGAATTATTTGCCAAATGAGAAAAATGATAGTATGATACATCAGAGAATGTCATATTATTTATGCAGAATAGAACCCAAATATATAACTATAATTTTGCTTGCTATGTACTCAACAATAGTGTACAGTGTAGGTTCAAAAATATAATTTTAAATGATTTTAAGGAAATAAAATATTTAATATATTATAAAGAAGTGATGAGGGCTAATGCTCTTGTATAATGTAAAGAGTTGTCACACATATTGGTTTAATAAAACACTGACTGGCCTTTAGCCAGGCAGGAAGTATAGGCAATGCAACCAGACAAGGAGAATTCTGGGAAAAATAAAGGCAGAGAGTCAGTCACCAGCCAGAGTCAACCACATTTCAGAGGAAACAGATGATAGTGCCTTATTGTAAAAAAAGACACAAAGCCATGAAGCTACACATAGACAAGAATTAAGTCATTAGAGATAGTTAGTAACAAGCCTGGGAAATAGGTCAAACAGTTTGTGATTAATATAAGCCTTTGTGTGTTTAATTGGGATTGAATGGCTAAGGGACTAGGTTGAACAAAAACTTCTGTCTACAAAGTAACAACTTGCATTCATACTAATCGGAAGAAGATCAAAGAAATCTCATACTAGCTCAGAGTTGAGAATAATAGACAAGTATTTATTTAGAGGTAGACTCACAAATCAGAGTCCTTTGCTGGAAAAGAGAACAGAAACCAAATCTGGCATCCAGAAAAGAGGCCAGATGTATGCTTTACACTGGCATTAATAGTATAAAAGGCCACACCCCAGTGGGCAGATAACTTAAAGGCTGTTTATGATTCCTACAGCACAAAACTTCATGTTACCCATGGTGTAAAGAAACATATAGCCCACAATTTACTTCTTGATTTTTTTTCTTTTTAAGTAGGCTTGTAAATATTATAGGAAGAATATCACAATCTCATGCCTACCATGTATCTTGAAAGAAGTCAAATAAGTTGTGACAGTCAGATGATATCTGCAAGGAACATCACTCACTTTAGTGCCTTAGGATCAAATTCTAATTAGATGAGTATTGAGACAATGAATTGTGAAATGAAGTGTCAAAGGGTTTTTTGTATTTAATGAAACTGACAATGGCTGTTAAGATGTGAACACATTAGTAGGAAAATGTATGCATTTGTACTTGCATGTAATATATCTGTGTGAGTGCTGATTCTCTAAAACAGTGTATGATTTATTTTACTCTAAAACGAAATTGATATTTTATATGGATGTTGTGCAGATCTACGTGAATCATGGGGATTCATAACTCAAATAAAATTCCTATGCAATAATAAAGCTAGTTTGTGCAAATTATTTTTTGATATGTATATATACACAAATTATATACACATTAAATAAATTTTTTTTAAAATATATTCATTAAAAAAGCACCTACCACTGAAAAATCAAATATAGTTTTTCTTAAAGTCCTATTATTGCTAAATCAATAAGTGCCAGATTTCAAGAGACATGTACAAAATAGTATTATTTTCTTTAGTCAGACTGAAGACTTTCTCTTGGGATGCTGTTTGCCAGGAAGAATTCACTGCTGGAGAATATCAGCAGCTGGCATGATAATGAGTCCATGTTACTGTAAATGAGTTCATTATTATTCCTTTCCTGCTGTCTTGTAATTCACATTGCATGGCATCTATACACAAATAAAAAATAGGTATTGTGCATAGTCGAGCTCTAGTGATCTGTAAGAATTGTATTTGCAAAGAAAAGAACATAGTAGAGAGCAAAAGTACATGAATTTATAAAGTTATGTGGTGAAGGCAGGAAAACAAAGTCAGGGACTTTTCAAGAAAATAAAATCAATTTGAAAGGAGAGTAATCCATACCATCTCTCACTTTTGTAATTAAAAATGAGCTTTTTATTATTATCTGATCACTTGAATGATAAAGATTATGTAGCTCTCTGTTTTCCTTTTTCTTAGGAACCATAACAGTTTATATAAAGTCTTACATTAGTGCAACAAAGATAACCCTATTCTCTTTTGTTAGTGAATCATTAGACATCACTTTAATTAGAAATAATAGTGTTTGATTAAAGAAGGATTTTCTACTTAATAGCAATGGAAAGTAATATTGAATTACATAATACTGAGATAATTCACACAGCTTTGAGTAGAAATAATAAAAAACACAAAAACAACTATTCAGTCAGAATTAGAAATAGAAACTTAACAACTGAAATATAAATTAAACAAATCTAGAATGTTTTAAAATAATGTCAAGAAATAAAGACTACAGATTACAGGTAAACTTTACATTCTGCTACAAGTGTTATCAAGCATTTGAAAGTTGTTAGGGGTAAACAATGTTGGCTGCTTAAGAAAGATCACTGTAAAATAAATAGGGAAATGAAATCAATTGATGCAAAAATCCCCTTTAAAATAGTAACTCAATGTGTTCCTACTTAAAAGAGGTAAAACAAATTTAATCATAGATATTTATGATAGAATGAAATGTAAAAGTTAAATAAATATGCTATTAAGAGAGTATTAAAATTTATTAAGTACTTAGATATTTTAAATGGAATGAAACCTTTAAATTAACATCATAGGAAAAATATTACTGACATGAAACACATTTCTCACCTGGAGAATTAGGAGAAGATAGAATTCTAGTCATGAAACAATACAGTATTGAGAAAAGAAAATATCTTGATTTTTACTTTTAATTGATTTTGAATTTGATTAAGCAAACAATATGTTTTTAATATTTTAGTAAAATTTTAAATCTGTTTAAACCTTAAAAAACATAATTAAACCAATAAAATGTATATTTTATATATCTGTATAGAATGTAGCTACCCGGTTTGAGGCAAGTAGAAAATATTAAGACAAATCATCCAAAAGTCACTTATCTTTTATTCAAGTCTAACTTGAGAAAATTTTGTTCCTTTTTATTTTTCTTTGAAAATTCAAGCTATGTATGCAGAATGAAAATAGGATAAGGGATCAGGAAATTGCAGTGTAATTAGTATCAGAATTTTCAGAAACCTAAAACTGTTCCAGAAGTCCCTTACAAGTACTGGTTGCTTCATCACATGAAATCTAGGCCTTTTCTGTTCATCAGGAGTGGCCTGTTTCTAAATGGAACTCACCACAAGCTCTGTCATTCTATAAATGAACAAGATTAAGTATTAATGAGCCTATGTGTTTTTCTGAATTTTCTCAGGAAATTCTGACTGGAAACAAAATTTGTAGAACATATTTAATCATTTTTATTTTTACAAACAAGTCAAAAATAATAAAATCTGAGAGTAAATATAGACACTTATCTACCTGGCAAAACAGCATGTTTACTTTCAATTTTCTTTCTCTACAGTTATATATAAAATGTACTGCCATGTAAATTAAAATACTCCTCTAAAATAGTAGTTCTCTCACAAAATATGAATTTGGGAAATATTTATTAATTTACTGTGCGAACATTTATAGGGCATAAATTCCTTATAGGGGTGTTATTCTGTTTAAATATTAGGAAATATGAAACTCCCTGCAAAGTTTCAGCTTCATTTACAATCTCCAAAATTACCATAAGCTACTCCAAACACTATATCTCCTTTCATATTGTTTTATATAATAACTGTTTTCCATTCATGTAAATTATTTTCTTCTGCTTAGAATGAAAAAAAATGTAATAAAATAAAATGTAGGAACTTTAATAACTGTAAAGGATGTTAAGGTCACAGGTTACACCTGTGAGCAATTAACTTATTAGTCTACAAATCATATGGAATGAGTTGTAGGCCATTCTGGGATAGGAATCCTCAAGGGTGTGAAAGATTGCCTCCTTCATCCAAATGTGCTTTGGACTCAAGTGAGTAAATACTTAGACACTTCTTTCCAGTGTGCTGGAGGACAACATTTGACTCATAGTGCTGATTCAAATTAAAATGAATATAATCTGCACGAACAACTTGTAAAAATAGTTGTTTTTTTATATCTTTTAAAGAAAGTCTTTTTCTGGTTTTTATAATTTTAATGATCCTGATGTTCCTTTTCATTTTAGTATTTAAATTTTATTTATTTTTCAGCTTTAAAATGGATATATCTTTAGAGTATCCTTCTTCCTCATTGTAATTGTATAATGTTTGTGCTCTGATTCCCTATGTCACAGATTTATTGTCTTTCCAAGTGATTTTACACTACACAAATTTAGTCTTAGCTAAGCAGAGTGATAATAGAGCAATGATCATCATGCCCAGCTCTTACAACTTTCAACGTTCATAAATCTGTTAATAAAGGGCATAGGAAGTGGTTAGTAAACACAGCTTTAAGTGTAAACTTACTTTGATGCTCTGTGGAGACACTAATTTAAACTTGTTATGTTCTGTGGTTCAGTCACAAAGCATACTCTATGCTATGATACATTTTATTTACATGTCATGGTAAAAATCAATTCTTTTTGTATTAAAGCTGCTTAGAACCATAATATTCACTTAGATATGAAAGGTGATTTATCCCTAATGTATATTGGTTCTACATTTGTTATGCTCTTTTGGCAGGAATGTTTGAGTTCGAAGCTCTTTACTGCATTTTGAATAATTATTTTATACTTAACCATAATGCTTAGATATTTACTAGAACTTATTTATTTAAATATTTACACTTATTTTGAGTAATGGTAACAATATGTAATCTAACCATGCCTGGAACTATTACTTCAGAATGAACTTGAATTTATGATAAATCTATAGCCTTAGTCTTCAGACTTCTAGCATTCCAAATATAACCACCGTGGTCAGTGTGCGGTTTGAATACAAGTTTTGTTCTAGAGGCTGTTCTGTTTGACCTCTTTTTTTCATAGATTCTACTGTTCTTGGGGAAGGCTGTAGTAGTTGTAGTAGTTGTCTCATTGGAAGAAGATTACTTTGGTTGTGTTTTGCTCACTTCCAGCTGGAACTATTTATTGATCAGCCTTTCTGCTTCATGATTGATGATATCTTTTAATTTACCTTGTCACAGCAGCAAGTAAGGTAAAACACACAACATGCAGTCCTTATTTGGTTTCCAGCCTGCCAGTGCAGATTGGGCGACTTAGAAAAAAACTGAAATAAATACAAAATAATTATTCAAATACATGTGGAACTGACAGTGAATACAATTTTATCTCAATGCTTGTTCAAAAACAGATCTACACAAAAATCACACATGTAACCTTTTCTAAAAGAAATTATTACTTTCAGTGATCTGAGTAGATACGGAGTTGCTTTTTAATCTTCCTAAGGCATATGCTTATTCATTTTTTTCAGAATGTTACACCTTAACAGTTGTAAATAATTATAATTATAGTCAGAACTATGATAACTTATTGTGGAATCATGGACATCTTTCATTAAATATATCTTGATTACTAGAGTTTTTCATCCTTTTGGTCTTTAAAGAAAAATCTCCCTTAAGCTCATTAACTATTTTCTATTTTTAAAAAGTCCACATATAAAAACAACAAGAGAGCTCTTTATCTCTGCTCCTCTTCCAGCCAATCAAACTATTCTAAATAGCCTAATAATGTATCACATTTACACCATTCATTTTAATTTGAACGAAAATAAGGATAGGTGATAGAAAATAAGAATAGGTGAATGGAAAAGGAACTTAAAACCTTTAAGAACAGTCATGATTTCAAGTATAATTTGTAAAATGAAATATTGTGTGGGTTTGGGATGTTGTCCTACTTCAAAGCTGCCTAAGGTCATAAACTGATCAGTGTCACACAACCACTCCCATCAAGACCCATTTATGGCTGACAAGGCAATGGGAATGAATGACATTATATGTGATTCTAATCACAATCAGAAGAGACATTGCTGAACCAAGTATATGGAAAATATATTTTTTATTTTTGCTTTAATATCATATCATTTGTAAGAATGCATGAAGCAAACAGACAGCAAACTTTTTGGTTAGTCATTTCTGATGAGCTAGGAGATGAAAAAGTTTCATGCTGAGGTAATAAATTTGAAATTTTCTAGGAAATGAGAGAGCCAATTATGCAGCAATGCTGTAAGGTCACTTTACTCTGTAATCCCCAGGAAGATCTTAAGTGCATATATTAAGAATTTAGAGGCCATGTTCAATGTTATTACATTCATAATGGAGAATGTTGACTTTTACCATGAGACATGTAAATGAAAACAATTTTTCAGAGATACAGCCATGAAAACTAGAATTAGGCAAGTAAACAGATATAGGAAGACTCTCTTCCCCTTATTTTTAACTGTCCATGAAATCACCTAGTTATTATGTTATTCACTTATGATATCTTCCTCTCTCTTACAACTGCACACATTTAGCTCTGAAAATAAAATATACTACGCATTATAGTATTGAAATAACTTAAATATAGTTAATAAAGTTTATGAAAATTTCTGAATGGCCTTTATATATCCGACAAGTTACTATGCTTGAAGAACATTAATTAAGGTTT
This sequence comes from Microtus californicus, assembly GCA_028537955.1. Classification (NCBI taxonomy): domain Eukaryota; kingdom Metazoa; phylum Chordata; class Mammalia; order Rodentia; family Cricetidae; genus Microtus; species Microtus californicus. The sequence continues at coordinate 3,051,862 of JAQJZF010000006.1, read as the reverse complement.
TAATCTAATTTTTGGTCTAAAGAGATAAACATTGGCCTTTATTAAAGATGTATTTATTTTATGTGTTCTGGTACTTTGCTTGTATGTATAACTATGTGAGGGTTTTGGGTCCTCAGAAGCTATAGTTTCAGACAGCTAGGAGATGCCATGCCATGTGGGTGCTGGTAATTGAAACCAGGTTCTCAGTGAGAGCCATTATTCTTAAGCACTGATCCATCCCTTTAGCCCCAGTAAACAATGTAATTAATGCATTTTTCCAAAGTTTGTAATTTAGATATATAAGAATGACAGATTTAAATTATCCATGTCTGTTGCTCTTTGACACATTTTGGTTAATGGTTAATATTTAGATTTTTATTATCTTTTTGTATATGTGGTATCTATGTGTATATATACAGAATTGTTTAATTTCTATTTAACTGGTTCATTTTTGTCAGTTTCATTTTTGTGAACACATAAAAGGAGGACATTCACATGCTAAAATCTCATTATATGTTTTCTGACAACATTTACTGTTTCCCTAAGCCAGAATACTGTAATTAATACTCACTTCTCTTTATAGGAATTTATATATACAGAGATTTAAATTAGATTTCTACTTTAGCTCGTTTTGACAAACTGTATGTATTATGTGTACATTGTATAATATATAACATTTTAAAACATTTTACTTAATTTTATTTTTCTAATACAAAATTTTGCAGTTGCTTGCAGATATGATATACTCAGAATGACTACTAAAAAGCATGTTATGTATTAATATTGTTGCTTTTCCCCACATTTGTATTTCATCTAGTATATACTATTATTTAAAATATGACTATGAATACATATTTTTTTAAATTTTAGCAATTGCTCAGTATATATTCTATAAATTTTATATCTACAAATGATTTATCATGCATTAATATTTTGTTCAATTAAAGTTTATCATTTGAGGTCATCAGCACTGACACTGGGCAGATCAAAATAGCATGTTATTTTGGCTCAATGATTCAGCGTCTCTACTACTAGTAACAAATGTGTGTGTGTGAATGTGTGTGGGGCTATTTTGTCATTTCTCAGTGTATTATCCACTGACTCCTTTTGTGCTATGTAGTCAAAGATGCCCTGAACTTAGGACTGCCTTCTGAAAAAGAGCTTCCACAGTTCCTAAATCACTCAAAAACCATCTAAAATTACAAGAACACTGATTCTTTTCACAATTCTGTTTGTTTAAGATCTTAAAATATTTATTGTACTTTTTCTTCTGCATCTGCACTTCTGGACTCAATTTGCATTTATGTGTTCATTATTTTTAAGGAAAAATCAGAACTAAGAATAATTAAAAATATTTAGCAAAATATTTTTGTGAATAATTTAATGAAATATATTGAATAAAAGTACTGTAAAAAGGTACTGGCAATGCAATAATAAACAAAATTGACTTAATTTTTTGTGTTGTGGAGTCTATTTTATGAGATTAACAGTTTAGTTTGACACAAACAATATAGCACAGTATGAGATGAAGATACAAAATCTAGACTATTTTAGCTAATATAATCTGAAGGAAATTCTGAAAAGGAACTTCAATGAGAGAACAGGTTTGGGGGCAAATTACAAAACAAAACAACAATAACACAAACCATGTATTCCTGTAACATGCTTAACTTGAGGAGACTTGGAGAAACAAGTTCAGTAAAATTCAGAAATAAGTTGTGGAAGCAGACATTCCAATTGTTGATGTACAGGAGCAGCGCTACAAATAAGATTTGAAAGTGAGAGGGAAGGAAGAGAAAGTAGTCAGTGTGTGTACAGAAAAGGTCCAGTACATTCCTGAAAGCTATAAAAAGACCTATGGCATATGCTCTATGTGAAAACAAGAGTATAACAGCTTTGAGCATGTGAATATAACTATATTTAAAATAAAGCTAACTTTTCCCTTTTGAATTATAGCAGGTCTATTTCCATATACTACTTTTTTTTCCAAATTATTCACTTCCAAAAATCAAAACCGTTTTTTTTTTTTTTTTTTTTTTTTTTTTTTTTTTTTTTTGGCTGTGGCATCTATAAAACAGGATGACAAGATGAAGCAATTCCAACATACAGATTTTTCTTTTCCTTAGAGAACTGAACTTGCATTTACTTCTAATATATGCTAAAATGAAACCAAAAGGTTTTGATTTACCATGAATTGATTGTGAGAAGTAAAGTAAATCTATCATTTATTTCTGACTTTAAACATTTGAAAAATAGAGATAATACACTAAACTCATTAAAATTGGTCAAGTTTGTATTTCAAAAACACCAACACTAAAAATGAGTGTGGCTGGGAGATGTCTTGGTGTCTAAGAACACTGGCTTTCCTGCAGAGGTTTAAGATTTAATTCTCAGAAATCACATGCTAGCTCACATCCATTCACAAATCCAGTTTAATGGAACCCAATGGCCTCTCCTGACTTTTGTGAGACCAAGACATTCACATGGTCCACATATCTACATGAAGACAAAGTACTTATACATAAAATTAAAATTAACAAATATAAAAATATAATAAAAGAAATTTTGGGGAAAATAATAAATATTACTGCTTGATTTTACATTAAGAGTTGGAAAGTGTGGGTTATTAAAGAAGGATGCAATGTGAGCCCTCCTGTGATAAAAGGAATGGGAGTTATGAAAGTAGGAGCCTAAATTCTAACAGGCCAAGCTGGGCTATCTTCCACAAATAAGCCATTTTTTAAAAATGTAATGGTGAATAGTAAAAAAATGAAATGCCTTCAATGTCCTCAGAGTGAAAAAAGGAGATGTCCAGTGACTCAGGACTATTTAGGTTGTCCTCACATGAGAATACAATTTAAATAGAAAGAAAGAGGTCTGTGCTATTAAGCACAGGTCTCAGTCATCATTGTCTTGGCTCACCTCTTTCATAAAAGATTGTCTAACGAGTTGTAAATCTTTCTCAGTGAGACAAGTTACTCCTTTGGCTGCCCTCGGTGCAGGCTTTCCTTCCCACAGCATGAAATTACTGGGAAAATATCAGTTTCTTTGTGTCCATTCATTCAGTAATCTAATAGCCAAGCAGAAGGAAACATCTCTTCTTAGAGAAACCTCATCCCTGCCAGACTGGTTACATTTCCATAAACACCTCTTTATGTGCTTTATGTTGGAACCTAGCTACCAGACTTTTAGGTACACTGACAAGCATATTGTGAGGATAGTTAAAAGGACTGAAGAGTTAATACAGGAACCTCTGCAGATCTTCAGCACCTATTTACAAAATGTGTCAATGACATTTTTTTTTTTGTGGGAAGTTCATCCAGTAAACCACACTGCCTTATTTTTGTTTTTGCTTTTTTTTTTATAACTAAAATATAAGGGATTTTCACAGATTCAGGAGACAAGTTAATTGATTTAGGGACCCAGAAAAAGAATACATTTAGATAAAAATAAAGACTTAATCTGTTAAAACGGTGTTAACAAATGAGATTCCCCTTTATAAATATCAAGGTTTTAATCCCAATAATTTATCCACATTGGAGATTTGTAACCATGTAAGAGAAAATTTGGTAAGTAGTCCAGATTTAACTAACTTCATACACCAGCAAATTGAGTTTGAGAGGAAGGTAAACTTACTCAGAATCATCTCAAAAAAATTAAAAAAAAGAGAGAGAGAATTCTTCCTATCATCTCCATTTATGACTCAGTTGTTCATGAGGAAGTAGAAAATTACTATAAGTACCAACATTACAGAGAGAAATTACTATAATAAATAAATACAGAATAATGTCTTATGGCTGTATTAGACACTTCTGTGCTAGTGATCCATATTATTTGGATTAACCTTACTTCCTTGTTTTTTGCTTTGATTACATTAAACTCAATAACATAAACACATTTTAGCTAGATAGAAATTATTATGGAAATGTAAAATGCATGGCAATTTAAAGCAAATGTTATATAACCCTGTAAGGAAAAAATATTCAACAAGCTCTTTTGATGATGAACTTTTTTGAAAATTTGTCTAAATTGAACAATTTGAAGCATTTATTCAACTATATTTTAAATATTTGATTTGTTGTTTAATTGTTTGAATATTTTCTGTATATTAAATACTATCCCTATGTCAGATATACTGACAAAAATATTTTTTTCCATTTTATATGTTGTCAAATTATTTTGTTGATTTTTCTCATGTGCTGTGTTGAAAGTTCCTCAATAGATGTACTCTCTTTTTTTTTTCTATGTGGCTTTTTATACTATGCTTTTAAGATTCTATATGAAAACATTGTCTCAATTTAAGGTCATGTCATATTTTCAGTTTTCTTACATGAGATTTTCAGATTTCATTTCATATTTAGCTATTTGATTCATTTTGAAATTAATTTTTGCATTACATAGTTTTCTGTTACATTGAAGAATGTCAATGATATTTTGCTTGGAATAACATCTAATCTCTATGACAATTATTAACAGTATAGACATTTTACAATATTTATTATTCCAGGCCAAAATTTATACCACTAAGCATAGAAAATTTATTTTTAAGTACTTTTGATACTGTTTTTTTTTAAATATTTATTTATTTATTATGTATACAATATTCTGTTTGTATGCCTGAAGGCCAGAAGAGGGTGCCAGACCTCTTTACAGATGGTTGTGAGCCACCATGTGGTTGCTGGGAATTGAACTCAGGACCTTTGGAAGAGTAGGCAATGCTCTTAACCACTGAGCCATCTCTCCAGCCCTTGATAATGTTTTTAAATAAATTTTTTCTTATTTTTTATTCAAAATACTCTGTGGGATATGAAGCCATTGAGTCAGTGATTTGTGTAATGGAATTATGATCTCATATTCCCCATACTTCTTCCAGACTTCAATATAATTTTTATATATAATATTTCCAAAGTTTCCTACATTTTCTAATATATATGAAGTAAAGTATACACACACACACACACACATACACACACACCAATATATGTTTTCTCATGCCTGTTTTCTATTTCCAATGAGACTAACGTATGACTCTGGTGGCTCATTTTCTGTCCATATAATGCAAAGTAGGAACTTATTTTTCATTAATATATTACTTTATAGCAGTATGCACTTAAGACATGTTTTACATCTAAAATGTGATTTCTAAAGATAAATGATTCCTTTCATCACAATTATGGTAAAATATTTTTGAGAAGTAATTAAAGTAGAAATATTTTAACAGTGTCTGACAGGTCTTTCATAATCACTTTTGTTCTTCTATACCACCATGTGTATTTAATTAATTCACAGTGCTGTAAAACCAAACAATGGGACATGAAATCTCTGTGAACAAATGAATTTAAGCTGTTATTCTTTCTGTAAGGCAGTCAGGAAAATCACATCTTTATGAAAGGACATACGAACAGTAACTTTTAGAAAAAAGCATAAACTAAAACTGAAAAAAGGCACATGCATTCACTCCAGTGATTTCTCCTGGACCAATTCAACATTTTGAAATATAAATATGACTTATCAAATCATACTTGTCAAAGGAAAGAATAATCTTTCAATTGAATTGAAGTGATTTAAAGTTTAAAAAAAAAACTATGATCCCTTATTGACAATGTTTAAAGCTGTTGTGTTTTCTCTTCATAATGTCATTTTACAGATATATACATTGAAACTATTTGAAATGATTTTTGTTAAAAAAACTATGTCAGCTCTTTTTAAGCTAATTAAGAGTTCTTATCTGATGTGGGATTCTCCTCTGCATACTACAAATGTTTTATTGTCATTGGTTAATAAAGAAACTGTTTTCTTCCAATGGATTAACAGAATATAGCCAGGCTGGAAGAGATATGTAGAGATATTAGGCAGAATCAGGAAGAAGCCCCATGTAGCCAAACAGGAGACAGATTCTGGACACTGGATGGAACTTTACCCTGCAAGCAATAGCCACGTAGTGATACACAAATTAATGAAGTTGAGTTAGTTTGAGATATAAGAAATAAGCAATGAGAAGCTAGGCCAAGCCATGATTTAATTAAAACAGTTTCCGTGTGGTTATTTTCAGTCTGGGTAGCTGGAAACAATCAAGCAGCCTCCACCAACACACATAGATTTAGAAAGAAAAAAAAAATAGCTAGAGTGATTCCTTTTGTATAAATAAAAATTGATTCATTTCAATTTGGACATTTTCTTTTCTCTTTTATTATATTAACAATGTTATATATGATATAAGTGTAATATGATTACTCTTAACCCATACCATCTCTTGTCTTTCTCCCAAAACCTACCAGATACTACATCTCCCTATTTGCTTTTTTCCCAGCTTCATGAAACTTGGTTTTGTTTTGTGACTCATTTAGTTTAACCAGGGTTATATGTGTTTCCACTGGAGCTTGGTGGACCTCCACTGCTAGAGACAATGACTACTACTCTCCCTAAATCCATAGGTAGCCAATAACTCAGTATGGAGGATTAGAATTCCCAAAGCCCTTCATCTACCCAGACCTGACTGCTGATAGCATTCTTGAGCAAACCCACTGCAGCTATTCTCAGCTTCTGTAAAATGACTACAACCACTAAGCCCTGGGCAGAAGAAGGTATTTTAAACTCTTTCCATATCTTCTGGTTCTTGTATTCTTTCTACTCACTCTTTCATACAATTTTGAGAGTATTAGATTGGAAAGCATAAATATCTTGGTTTTTTCTTTTATATTCAGCATATGAGTCTCTTCATTCTCCAAAATTCAGTGAAAAGAGAGATTTCTATGATTCAGGTTGAAAGCATTATTTGTTTGGGTGTGCAAACACAAATATTGAAAAGACAGTTTGGGGCCATGCTAGTTTCTACCTTGTGCCTATGGCCTCCTTAACCATAATTTTATATTTTTAAAAATATGGTTTACAGTAGGAACAAAACCCAGTGCCATTGTTCTTGAGTTCTCAGTAGTCCCCATTGTCCACTATGTTCAGCGAGTCCGGTTTTATCCCATGCTTTTTCAGACCCAGGCTAGCTGGCCTTGGTGAATTCCCGATAGAACATCTCCACGTACTGGCTTTGTGGGAGCCTAGGCAGTTTGGATGCTCACCTTATTAGACCTGGATGGAGGTGAGTGGTCCTTGGACTTCCCACAGGGCAGGGAACCCTGATTGCTCTTCGGGCTGATGAGGGATGGGGACTTGATTGGGGGAGGGGGAGGGAAATGGGAGGCGGTGGCGGGGAGGAGGCAGAAATCTTTAATAAATAAATAAACAAATTAATTAATTAATTAAAACAAAAAATATGGTTTACACTATTGAACATAAATTGCCCCCGTGGAATGAGCTATTGCAGAGTATGAATTTATTCAGTGTTACTGTTTGAAATACAAGAAGGATAATCTCAACTCAAATGCACAGAAAATATCTTCAACAATATAATAGAAGAACAATTTTCTAACCTAAAGAAGGAGATACCTATAAATGTACAAGAAACACACAGAACACAAATTAGATTGGACAAAAATAAAAAGCCCCCTCATTACATAATAAGAAAATATAAATTATACAGTACAAAAATAATAGCAAAATGTTGCAAAGGAAGAATACCAAGTAACATTAAAATGCACATCTAATACAACTAGACCGTGTTTCTCAATGGAGACTCTAAATACCAGAAGAACTTGAAAGGATTTTCTAGAAAGCCTGAGACCACATATGCCAGCCCAAATGTCTGATATGCTCAGCAAACTTTAGATATTTCATTGTGAAGAGAAATTTAAGCAGTATGTATTTACAAATCTAGCTCTCCAAATGGTAACAAAACAATCTAGAAAAAGGAAGGTAGTTAACTACAGCCTTGAAAACACTAGAAATAATAATTTCACACAACCAAAGTAAATAGAAGGGAATCACAAGCACACACACACACACACACATACACACATACACATGCACACATACCACCAACACCACCAGAAACAACAACAAAATAATGGGTCATAACAATTGTGGGTCATTGTAATATCTCAGTATGAATTATCTAAACTTTCCAATAAATATACAAAGATTAGCAGAATGCATGTGTAAAGAGGATCCATCCTTATGCTGTATCCCAGAAAGACACCTCAACATAAAAAAAGATATTGTCTCACTCTAAAAGATTGGAAAAAGAATTTCAACCAAATGGACCTAAGAAGCAAACTGTTATAGACATTTTAATATCTATTGAAATAGACATTGAACCAAAGTTCATCAAAAGAGATGAGAAAGGACATTGCATATTCATGAAAGGGTAAATCCCCCAAGATGATATTTAAATTCTAAACATCTCTTCGCCAAACACAAGAGTATCTACTTTTGGTAAAGAAACAGTGCTACATCTTAAATTAGATATTGACCTTAACACTGATAGGGGAATTTTTCAATACACTATTGTCACCAATGAACAGGTAATCTGAACTAAACAAAGTAAAGAAATACTGGACCTAACAGATTTCATAAATCATATATACTTAATAGATTTTTTTTAAAAAAAAATTCACCCAAATAGAAAAGAACTTACCTTCTTATCACCTCATAGAAGTTTCTCCAAAATTGAACAGATACCCAGAATCAAAGCAAATTTAATCAGAGAAAATCCAAATGAGATAATTCCCTACAACAGATAAAAACATAGAGAATATCAACAATAATAGATAAAAATAGAAAGCTTACTATCTCACAGAAATTTAGTAATCCTCTACTGACTAAATACTGGTTCAAAACATAAAGAAAGAAAAAAAAATAAAGACTTTTTAGAATTCACTAAAAATTAATTCACAACATATCCAAACATATGATACACAATAAAAGTAGTGCTAAGAGGAAAGTTCATAGCATTAAGTGCCTACATAGGAAAGAAAAAAAAATAAAAAAGGAACCAAACTAAAACAAACAAAACTGGAGAAAACTATTTCACAGCACACCTGAAAGCTCCATAACAAAAATAAATAAGTGAACTGAAAAGGAATAAATGACAAGAAATAATCAAACCCATAAGATAGAAACAAAGAGAATGATACAAAGACCCAATGACTCAAGAAGTTGAAACAATCAACAAGATAAACCAACTCTTATACATCTAAATGAAAGGCAAAGAGAGAATATCCAAATTAACAATATCAAAAAAGAAGGTAGGACATAGTAACAAATGACAAGGAAATACAGAGAATAATAGGACCTATTTTAAAAACCTATACCCCTCCCAATTGAAAAATCTAAAAGAAATGGATAATTTTCTCAATAAGTTAAATCAAGCTTAAGCAAATAAATTAAATAGACCTATAACTCTTATTGAAATAGAATCAGTCATTAAAATCTCCCAATCCGTATTTGAATTTCTTGGTCTGGTTTACCTCACTTAGCATGATTTTTCTAGTTCTATTCATATGCCTTAAAATTTCATGGTTTTCTTGTTTTTATCAGCTGAGTAAGACTTTCTTTTATAAATGTAACACTTTTCCTTCATCCATTCCTCATGCGAAAGAGATACAAGTTTTATTCAGGTTTTTACTATAGCAAATCAAAACAAAACAAAACAAAAACCACCTTTAGGAACATGGTTGAGCCAGTCTTTTTGTGGCAATGCTTGAGTTATATGTCCAAGAGTACTAGAATTGGTTCTTGTGGTAGACTGTTTCCCAGGTTTCTAAGAAACTACCACACTGAATTCTAAAGTGGCTGTACAAGTTTGTACTTTCTATAGCAATGGAGTAGTATTCCCCTTGTTCCACATTCTCTCCAATACAAGTTGTCACTTGTTTTTTTTTTTTTTTTTGATCTTAGCCATTCTAAGGGGTGTTAAGTTTTAATTTCAGAGTTTTCATTTGCATATCTCTAGTGGCTAAGGATTTTTAATATCACCTTAAGGGTTTCTTTATCATTTGAAAGTCTTCTGTATAGAATTCTCTGTTTAGGTCTATATTGTGTGATACAGATCTAAACAGAGAATTCTCAACAAAGGAAACTCAAATGGCCAAGAAACACACACATACACACACACACACACACACACACACACATATATATATATATATATATATATATATTCTTTCATTGCTGATTGGAGTGTAACCTTGTATAGACATTAAGAAAATCAATATGACTGTTCCTTAAAATACTGGAAATCTATCTACCTAGAATCATGCTAAGTAACAAGGAGAATTCATGGGGAGATACCTAGATTTCTCTGGGAAGAGAAAATAGCAGAGATTTTGAAAAGGACAAAGGACAGATGATTATGGGAGTATTAGAAATGGGTGTTTTGATAAATAAGTGCAAAAAAGAATGCATCTTCAACTAATAGTGATGGCAAATTATATGTCTCATGTGAAAGAATGCAAATAGAACCATATTTATTGCCCTGCACAAACTCATGCACCAGTGGATTAAAGACTTCAACATAAAACCTGATTCTATTTGACCAAAATAGGAGAGAAAATGGGGAACAACCTTGAACACATTCATTCAGGAAACAACAGAACATTCATAGGTCAGGCACTAATATCAAAGATTAATAAATTAGACCTCATGAAACTGAAAGACATCTGTAAGTCAAAGAACACCATCAATGGAAGAAATAGAAAGCTTACAGAATGGGATTTTTCCAACTGCTAATCTGATACAGATACAAGTAGGTCAATAAATTATATATCAAAAATCAATATATCTAATTAAAATATGTGATACAGTTCTAAACAGTGAATTCACAACAAAAACATCAAATGGCCAAGGAACACCAAAAGATATATATTCTTCCATTGATGACTGATATGCAACCCTATATAACCACTAAGAGCATCAATATGGCAGTTTTTTAGGATCTTATGAATCTATCTACTTCAACAGCCAGCTATAACACTCTTGGTCATATATCCAAAGGACAATCCATCATCCTAGCACATAGACTTCTTCAAGTATATTCAGCTGTATTCAATGTGGCTCGAATCATAATAAGGAAAAACTGAAAATAGCCTAAATGTCCATCAACCTAAGAATGAATAAAGAAAAAAACTAACTTCATGAAATTTTCACGCAAATGAAGGAAACCAGGATACTCAATCTCAGTGAGCTAATCCACCATCCCCAGAAAGACAACTATGTTTTGTATTCACTTATAAGTGGGTATTAGTTGTAAAATAAGGGTTAACCATGCTACCATCCACAGACCTGGGGATATTAGGCAAAGAGGAGAGTGCTGTAAGTGGGATGCATGAACTTCCCTGGGAATAGGAAATAGAATATATTTTGCGAGTTGACTGTTGGCAAATGGGGACAGGATTGGGATGGATCAGTTTGCATAATGATGAAGGGAGAGTGTGTGGAGCAACTGATAGAAATTAGGTAGAGAGTAGTACAGTAGAAAGATCCTATAATGTTGAGGGTGACCCTAGTGATGACTCCTAGTAATGGAGTTTGAACGTGCTTTTGTATCCAGGAAAGACTCCCAATAGTGGGCCTGTATTGCATTCCATTGATTTGTTGGCCAAGTGGAATCCATGGAGATCTTAAAACACGCCAGTCTAATGTTTGGACATGTGGTCACTCTCTGGAAAATGACAGCAATCCCCATTGAGGATGAAAACATCCTCATGCCTCATTTAACGTAGAGAGGTCAACTAGTGCTTTCACCCCTATATTCTCTCTTTCGTAAGGGAAGCTGCTTTACAGGCTATGCAAATAGGAACCTGAAAGTTGAGTGCCAACGGGTATCAGCAAATTCACATAAAACCTGAAAGTTGGGCGGTGGTGGTGCACGTCTTTAATCCCAGCACTCGGGAGGCAGAGACAGGCGGATTTCTGTGAGTTTGAGGCCAGTCTGGTCTACAAGAGCTAGTACCAGGACAGGAACCAAAAGCTATGAAGAAACCCTGTCTCGAAAAATAATAAAAAAAAAAAAAAGGAAAGCAATACTAGGCACAAAAGAAAGCTTAACTCCATGGTTCCTTTAAGAGAAGCTTTATTGATTAAGAGGTAACAAAACAAACAAACAAAAAAAAAAAACCCTGCATGGTTTTGAAACAGAGGCTTCCTGGGCCATGCTGCCAGCATGAATTCTTGCTCTTTCAGGAGACTGAGCATTTAAATGGGGTCTGTGAGCCGAGTACTAAAACTTGCTTAATTGCAACCAAGACGCACTGTTTGCCTGAAAATGGAGCAATGTGCATGGTTCTCAGAGACAGTGAATATGTCTCTGCCATGTTGGAATGTGTGGTGTAAAAAGAAAAAGCAGCCTTAATTGCTATTTAGCATTTTAAGAAGTGATCCTGGAGGCCGGGCAGTGGTGGCGCACGCCTTTAATCCCAGCACTCGGGAAGCAGAGGCAGGCGGATCTCTGTGAGTTCGTGGCCAGCCTGGTCTACAAGAGCTAGTTCCAGAGTACACAGAGTCTGAATTTGTATATATTATTGTGTTTTCTTTGAATTTTTTGACTGTGAAAGAGCTTAGTACAGAGAGACATTTTATTGTGTGGGCTGCTAAACTAACCATCCTGTATATTTTAAAGGCATCTTGATTGCAATATTTAGGTCTAAGGATTTGATGCTTTGGAAAATAGGTTCCTCTTTTGTTTCCACAGAGTATAAGAACCTGTGGATTGTTTCCAGATTAAGTAGTTTGATGGCCCAAGAACTTTCGAAATGTCACTGTGAAAACCCTCAAAAAGAAAATACTTCGTCTAACAAAAAAAAAAAAAAGGAAACAGTTTGAAGATAGTAACTATGCCCAAATTTACTAAATGATTGTTTATCAATGTCTGTTTACTTTTAAATGGGAATGTGTCACAGAGATTTGCGTTGGCATGGATCTTGGTCTATTGATACAAATTTAAGGTCAATTTTGTTATATGTATATTTCTGTTCTTGATTCTGGTGCTATGTTTATGCTGATCATTTGAAAATGTAATGTATAATTAAGAAATATAAATTAATAGAGGTTCATCTATAATAGTCAAGTTTGTAGTCATGTTAGTGAGGTTTTCTAGATATATAGAGATATTTCAGTTAGATAAGTATTCTTCACATTTTTCAGAAACTTTCAGAATATGGCAATTAAAATTTTTAAGAAGTTATGACTTCTGTAAAAATACATACTGCTCTAGATTATGGAATAAATATGGAGGATGAATCAAAAATCCCAATAGAAAATAGGATAAAAGAAAAAAGACTGTCAAATCTTGCCAAGACAGTGTAAGATGATTTTAAAAAAATTGCTTGCCTCTGAAAATGGTCTGTTAGTTACTCTAAGCCTTAGCCAAAGTTGGTTGCTCCAACATTGCAAATGAGACTTTGGGTGATTGCCCAGGTAGCCAGTTGTCTTTGTCATTTGTTGCACATTTTGGACATTGCTTGATTGCACTTCCTACTTACTCAAGTAGTATCATTTACCTTCTCAGGTCTTTAATGGTGTTGAATACTAGATAGTTGTAATTACTTTCCTCTCATGACTTGACCAATTTATTTAATTAAACTCATTAGGCTAGAATAATGATTGAAACATTTATTACATGTTTCTTGCTTGGTATTGTTTATGCTAGTTGTAATTCTAATTTTTATACCTGATATTTTTATTTTATATAACTTTGTATTAAGCTTAGAACTTTATTTTTTAAACAAAATGGGGAGGTGCTGTAGGAATTCCTACAGCCAGTAGCCTTTAAATTACCAGCCCACTTGGGCATGGCCACTTATACTATATATGCCGATGTAAAATATGCATCTGGTCTCTTTTACAACTGCAAGATTTGTTTGTTCTACTCTGTTCTAGCAGAGGATTGTGATCTGTGGGTCTACCTCTTAATAACCTCTATTACACTCAATTCTGAGCTAGTGTGGGATTTCTTTGAAGTGTTCTTCTTCATCCTAGTGATATTCTGATTACTCATTGATTGGTGCCTTATCCAGTTGTCATGAGAGATGCTTCCTCTGGCAGCAAATGGGAGCAGGTGTAGAGATCTACAGCCAGACATTATGAATATAGAATGTAAATTGGAGGTCATTATCAAGTTCCTAACCTAGAAGATCAGGGAACCTTGTGGAACTGTGCAAGAAAAGATTGTAAGACTTACAGGGGATAGATAACACCAATTTTATATTTTATATGGTCCATCGAATGAACCAAGCAGAAGTCATTTGGGCTCAGAGAGACTGGTCACAAGTACAGGACCTGCAACATGTCTGAACAATGCTCTCTGCATACATATTATGGATTTTAGCTTGGTGGTTACTGAGGAATTCTAAGAGTGGGAGCAGGTATATACCTGACTCTTTTATCTTGCTACTGGGAAATTTTTCTCCTATAGGGTTGCCTTTTCCAGCATGGATATGAGGGATTTTTGTTTATCTTATTATATCTTGTTATGTATTGTTTGATTGTAGACCCTTAGAGGCCTGCTCTTTTCTGAAAAGGAAACAGGAGGGATATCTTGGAGGAGTGAAAGGAGGGGAAACTATTGTTAAAATATAAAGTATGAGAGAAGAATCTATTTTCCATAAAAAAGCAGTATAAAAATTAAGATTATGAACTTTAAACTGAAAATTTATTTGTAGCCATCTTTCACTTGCACATCTTTAATGCAAAACATGATTACATTTACATTTTCTACTTCATGTGCCAGGTGACATTCACGATGAATTAGTGAAAAAGAATGCTGTAAGTATTACAATTTCAATATAATAAATTTATTTTAAATTATAAAACCTTAAATCGTCTAATATATTTACTTCAAAGTTCCAACTTGTCTACTGTACTAAGATTTACAAAATCAAGCCACGACTTTTTCAGACTGAACTTTCTGCAATTTTCTGTCCACACATGTCTCTTCTAGAATTCCATGTTTTCATTGACAGCATGTGTTTTCATATTTCTGAGTATGTGAATCTCTGCTTTGTATAAGAGATGCATTGATGAACTAGTGATTTCTCCATATTGTAGTCACTGGTGTTTCATACATTCTCAGGCAGCTCTATCTAAATTGCTGAATTTCTGGCTTGCTTTTCAGGTTCTGTTCTGGTGAGTTTTGAATTTCAATGAATTCTACAATTGGGTGACTAGTGTATGAGGCTTTCTAGATCCCTCTGCATCCAGAATCTTTTATAAAACTAAATTTACCAGAAGACCATTTCCTGTTCTTCACCTGTGACTACATTTTGACTTCCAAACACATTTCTGTTTTTCTTATTGGGCCTATCTCAACAATAACTCTTGTTTTCATTCTTAGTACATTGCAACTATGTATTTTTCTCCTTTATTAAAGTCTTTCCATGTGTGAACTAGAATATGCCCTTACTTTCTGAAACTTTACTTATGTGTAAATAGTAACAAAAATTTAATCTCTAAAGATTACTTTCCATTTTGGGTGGGAGTTGGGGGGTGTCAGGGATCTCACTATAGAGCCTTGGCTGCACTGGAAATTCATCAGGCTGGCCTTAAACTCATAATGCTACTTTCCTATGACTCACAAATTAAATGCAAGACTCAAAGTGCCCAAGTTGTACAGGGTTCTTTAAGTAGTTTTATGGGTTAGGTTTGCTCATCTATCTAACTTCTTGTTTACTTTGAAGAAAAAAAAAGCTGGCAAAGTGTAGCTCTAACCCCTGATCAAATAAGCTTCCTTTTCCAATGGAGACTTTTTACAGAAAACCACTACTGGGCAAAATGCAGAGAATAATACTGTGGGGGTACCCAACATCACTTAATGCATTTAGGATACAGCTTCCATACTCAAGACTCAAAGAACTTTGCAGAAGATGGGACGTGAATATTATAAAAGAAAAATGACAAGCATCTGCTGCAAGATATTTTTCTCTATATATATGAGAAGAACTGCACCCATTAAATTTCAACAATATGACTAAATAATACCTGCATAATGACACCACCAATTGTCATATCATGTGGATGAAGGAAACATCATAAGTATCCACCTCTAGACAAATAGCTATATTGAATTAATAATGGCTTCTGGGAGGGGGACATTTACTCCTATTCAGGGATGATCTCAGTGAGGTTTAAATACCTCCATCCTGGCACATTCCAGAGACAGGTTGTATATGAGAAACTTATCTCTTAGGTGAAAATTCAGATGGATTAATGATTTCTTTCTTTACATGTGTTGCTTTGTTGATTATTCTTTTAAGCAATGTCTTAGCAGAGTAAAGCCAGGTCAGAAATACAAACAGAGATATAGAGACAGAGTAGGCAGAGTGAGACAGACACCAAGTAGCTGCCAAAGGAGAACCCAGAACCTTTTCAATAAGCCACAGTCTCATGGTGATACACAGATTAATAAAAATGGGTTAATTCAAGATGTAAGAGATACCTAGAAATATGCCTAAGTAATTGGCCAAAACATGTTGTATTTAATATAGTTCCATTATAATTCTTTTAGATCTGGGCTGCCGGGAATCAAACAAGGAATCTCTGCCTACTAAAAAATGTTCTCCAATGTGTGATAAAAACACCCAGATACAGCCTGAGAGAACTTTAAAAGAAATTCTAGACATAAAAGAACAGACGTAAACATGGCTTCTTGATAGTAGCATTTTTTTATAGATTATTTTTACTGGGTGGAAGCAGCACAATGGCTCCATTTAAGAGAAGGCTCCCTGATTCAGCCTTAGCAGCCAAAAACTGCATGGTTCCTTTAAAAGCTGACTTATTGGTTTGTACTTGCATCATGAAATGCCTGTGGCTTTTTTGGGAGGTCCTGCACTTACATAGGGTTTGTGAGCAGCATGCTACTAGTTGTTTAGTGGTCAAATAGAACCCCTGCATCCCAAGAGCTGGGTAGTGAGCATGACTCACAAAGATGGTGGAGAATGTACCTCCACCATGTTGGACTGGGTGGGACCAAGGGCAAACCAGCCTTAAAAAAAAAAGAAAGAAAAGAAAAGGATGTCAGATACAGAATAGGACAGATTCAGACATAAAACACCTCCAAATGAGACACAGTGTGTTTTAAAAAATGTATGTAGGATTGGAAGAGAAAGGGAAAAGAGTGTAGAGAGACTTTAAATATATAGCAAAATTAATATAGGAGAGTATAGTCAGTTACATATTAAAGGAGTTAAAAAATGTGTCACAAAATGGTGAAATATACACAGAGTATATGGATTATGTGTATTATTGTGTTTTCATTTATTTATTTACTTTTACTTCAGGTAGATATTTGATTCTGAATTTGCTAAGTTAAATTAACATAAAGGTATCTTGACTTCAAAATTTGATCCTAAGGATATGTTGCTTTAGGAAAAGAGGTTCTGTTTTGCTTTTCACGGAAGATGAGAACATTTGTATTACTTCCAAGCTTGTAGTTTGGTGGACTAAGACTCACCAAAAGGTCTCTATGAACATTAAAAATAATTTGCTCAACAAACAACAGAAAATAGTTTGGAGAAAACTATGCTCAAATTCCAAAGATGACTATTTATAAATTTTGTTTTCATTTAAAAGGGGATTTGATATAGAAATGAATACTTTGCATTGGCATCACTCTTTTTTACTTATACAAATTTTATGTCAATTTTCTTACACTGTGTATATGTATTTCTGCTCTTATTTAAGGTATTCTGTTTATACAGCTTATTTAAAAGATGCATATTTAAAGCCGGGCGATGGTGGCGCACATCTTTAATCCCAGCACTCGGGAGGCAGAGGCAGGCAGATCTCTGAGAGTTTGAGACTAGCCTGGTCTACAGAGCTAGTTCCAGGACAGGCTCCAAAACCACAGTGAAACCCTGTCTCGAAAAGATGCATATTTAAGAAATGCAGAATAGTCATCTATAATAGTCAAACTATTTTCATGTTAGTTGAGTTTTCTAGATATACAGTTAGTAGATAATATTCAACACTTTAAGAACCAGAGGAATATGGCATTTAAAATGTTTTAAGGAATTAGACTTGTCTCAACAATGAAACAATGAAACTTCCAGCAGCACCAATTACTTCAGAGGTTAATGGGAATTGAAGAGACTTATTATGGAATTTTCCTTCAATGTGACAATGTTAGCCATTTGTGCAAGAAACCATTCTTTCCTGTACTATTTGATGCTATGCTGTATAAACTGGGCATGCAGGACCCAAAAAAAGGTGACTGCTGAAATTTCCAAAAGACTATAAGGTGGTTCAGTGTTGTTATCTCACAAAAGAAACTACCAGGCATTTTATTGGACACAAAAGAAAGCAACTAATAAATTATGACATTACAAGGTGGAATGGATCTTCAAATTTGCTGCTTCATTGAAAAGTCTTCTGTATACTATGGACTGATAGGCTGAAGACGGATGCCCCAATATTTCAGAAAAACTTTGGGTGACTGTTCAGACAGCAAATTATTTCTGTTAATTCTAAAGTTGTGGAAGTTGCTTATGATGCACTTCCTATTAACTTCAGTAATATTACATCCTTCTGAGGTCTTTAAAGTGTTGAAGACAGATATAGTTTTCTTTAGTTATAATAATGGATAAACTGAATAAAAAGCTTTAGATTCACAAAGATAAGATAGATAATATTTTTCTTAATGTGTCAAATGTTAATGAACTAAAAATTATAGCTCTAATTTTTGCTTAATAATTTTTTGTATATGTAATTTTGCTATGCTAAAGTAAAAACCTTCCTTTTTAATTAGACAGAAAAGGGGGAATGATGTGGAATGTCCTTCTGTATTTGTGTTGCTTTATTGGATAATGAGTAATGATGTTTCAGCCAATGGCTTAGCAGAGTAAAGCCAGGCAGGAAATCCAAACAGAGATAAATCAAGAGAGTAGCTGGCATCAGGAAGATGACATAAAGCTGATGATGGAGAAGGACAACTTTCCAGTAAGTCACAATCTCATGGAAATACATAGATTAAAAAAAATAGGTTAATTCAAGATGTAAGTGCTAGCTAGAAATATGCCAGAGCTTTTGGCCAAACAGTGCTGTAATTAATATAGTTTCTATGTGATTTTTCAGGTCTGGGAATCCAGAAAATGAATGAGCAGTCTCAGCCTATTACAGATTAAGTTGTAATCAAAGGGATGACTGGGAGAGAATTCACTTCACTGTAGCATTGAAGTAGGTGCACACAATGACAATATCTTCAAAGCTTCATGGTCAACTCTTTTTCTGTCAACTGGGACTGAAAGTGGAATAATAACAGTCAACATGAACTCCTGAGATGAATGAGAATGGTGGGACACTGAAAGTTAAAAACCAACTAATAACAATTAAATCAGATGCAAAGAGAGTTACAGGAATATACTGCAGACAACTAGTCATTTGATAGGCTTGGCATTTACGGGGCTTTAACCAACATTTTGGTAATAGACACCTAATCCCTAAAATCCTGAGAAATGTATTTCTGAATCATTGACTGACATATTGAACATATCTAAAGATATTTGTTTACAAATGCTTAAATGATGTCCATGGTACTAAGGACAAAAACCATTAAAAAAGAGAAACTGACTTCTCCACCCACAGTATTAGAGCAAATACACAGCTGTCATCACATTTTAAGCTGGTTGCAGACTCTAGAATCAATCTCAGTAATTTAAATAAAGGTATAAAGATACCTCAAAGGCAAGTAACTGACTTTCTAAAATGAAAATATATGATTTAAAACTGTAAGACTCAGACAAATTACTATGAAATACTGTTAAGCAACTTGTTTTCACTGAATAGGCAGTGAAAACACTGAATGAAGTCAGATCCTGTATCCTGAGACTCAATTTCCCATTGATATAGTGGACCCTACTTTAGGGTATACATAGATTCCACATACTCAGGTTCACTCACCCAATGATGTAGTGGACTTTTCTGCAGGATATACACTGTCGTACATCCTCAGACTCACTTACCCACTGAAGTAGTAGACCCTCCTGCAAAGTGTACATGCAGATTACTTTGTAGGAGGAAAAATAATAAAAGAATGCAGGCTTGTGCTCAACACTGGACACTTTTCACTTTAGGACAATGATGCATTGAAGGTGTCATATAATTTACCATCACAGCTCCCTGTGGATCCATACATTCTGGACACTTCCTATTCTCCATTAAGGCACTTTTTAAATCATATTTCACATTGTTTTCCATACTATATGTTTAAGCAACTTTTTGTTTACTTTTACCTTGCTCTCCCTGATCCATATAGTACTGTAATGAAATTAATTGAAAATATGCCATTGAATTCTTTTTGTGTTTAATGTTAGCATACTGATTAATATACTACATGAGTCAGCCTAAAACCTGAAGGCAACACAGCTATTGAGGTTGTAGTTGTTAATGACAAAAAAGAAACCTGTGTCTCACCTTGAGTTTCCTACTGGGCAGAACTGTAAATCCCCTTGAACCATAAACTCACTATACTGTCTCAGGAAGTGAAAATTAGTTACCTGCTTCAGGTTTTTTTTTTCTCTGTCATAACATCTCACTCTGTGATCTAATAATTTACTCAGGTTTGTCCAGGATTGAGCCAGTTGATCTACATGGAATTTTTTATTTAGTCTTAATAAAATTCCTAAGAGGTCGCCATTATTAATCACATTTTATAAATAAGACTAATTGAGCTTCATAAGTACTCTGCAATTTTCTCACATTCACAGAGCTTCAAAGTGACAGAATTGGGGCTTGAATGAAAATCTGTTGTATTTCCAAGGTGTAATCTTTCTACCATGGAGCACTGGCTCATTAAGTAGGTTTGCTATGCTCGTTAAAGTCTTGGTGGCCTCTTTCCTTGAGATGAAGTTTTTCTCTCAATCCATTGTGTCTGAAATGCTGTGCTCATATTGTTCCTTATTTGCAGGGTCTGAGAAATCATCATCAAACTTCTACCCATATCTGATCTTACCCAGAAAAAAAATATATTGTATATTACATTTATGACCATCAAGAAGAATATTTTATATGGCAGGAAGCAAATAATCATAAGAGGGTTACATAAAAACTTAACAAAAATGTACATCTTTTGTTGATGAAATGTGAATGGAAGACATAAGATTCTGTTAACATTAATTTGTGCTTTTAAAGAACCAAAATGATAATTTCTTTTAATATTTGGCAGAAAAGTAAAAAAAAAAATCAAAAAATGCATGCTGGCAAAATTAATTCAATTTCAAAATAAATATTTCAGTAAACTTTCAACAAATATAGTTAAATTTCATAAACATAATACTTTAATGTACTACTTCATCTTGTGAGGGCATTATTTTTGTGCTTGGACCTCTTCTAAACTATGATTTAAGCTTTAGTATACTTCAATACCATTTCCAAACATTTCAATCATAACAATTCTAATTGTTACACCTTCAGGGTGTGTGCATTTGTTTAGCTAAATGAGTAAAAATGCAAACACAGGCACACTAACATTATTTTTCACAAGTATGCAAAAAAGACAAAACCTCGGAAGAGGTGTATCCAAAATCTATTATTTATGTAAAATATGCTATGACCTCACAAGCTAATTTAGAAGCAGGGGAGAGAGATTTGCTTATATAATAGATTATTCTGTTTGTATGAATTCTATATTTTCCAGTTAATTAACGGTTTTAAAATTAGAAAGGTACCTTCAGTTCTAGTTTCATGATTTAGTAAGAGAATGTTGAAAATACTCTTGAATGAATTGGCACATAAAGGCGTAAGTCACAAACAATGCCACACCAGTTTGGAATTATGATTAATAGGGTGGTATTTATTAAAAGGGGAATAAACTTACAGATCACCGTCCCAGACAACAGCCCTCTACGCAACTAGGAAGGGAGTCTAGTCGCCAGCGGAGCAGGAAGTGAAGAGAGAGAGGAGAAGGAAGTGGCCGCTTGTTTAAAGGGAGAGAGACCACGCCCCAATGGGCTGGTATCTCAGCGGCTATAGGCTGGAGGAGTGGGAGGACCTTCCGCAACAGGCACAAGAGATGACTTACTAAATATAACTTCAGTAGCACAGACACTGAGAGCAAAAATAAATAAATAAATTCTCCTGAAATGGAGAATCTTCTGTAAAACTAAGGAAATGATCAAAAAGATAAAAACAGCAGCCTACACAATGGGAAAAGATCTTCCCCAACCCAGCATCAGACACAGGGATGGTCTCCAAAATATACAAAGAACTCAAGAAATTCATCATCAAAGACAAAATAATGAAATAAAGGATAGGGCACAGATCTAAACATAGTATTCTCAACAAATGAATATAAAATGGGTTAAGGAAATGCTAAACAGCCTTAGCCATCAGAGAAATGTAAATCAAAATAACTCTGAGATTCCATATTACACCTGTAAAAATGGCCAAAATCAAAAACACTGATGTCACCATATGTTGGAAAGAAAACATTTCTCCATAAATGTGAATAAAAACTGGTACAGCCACTTTGGAAATCAGTATGATGATTTTCCCAAAAAATAAGGAAACAACCTACCTCAAGACCCAGTAATACTAGTTTTCTATGAATACACAAAGGATGCTCAATCATACCAAAAGAACAAGAACTCAACTTTGTTCAAAGAAGCTTTATTTGTCATATCCAGAACCTGGAAAAAATCTAAATGCCCCTAGTCCAAAGAATGTATAAAGAAGATGTGGTACATTTGGGCAATGCAATACTACACAGCAGAAAAAAAAAATGACATCTTGAAATTTATGGGCAAATAGATGAATCTAGAAAACATCATATTGAGTGAGGTAACTCAAAACCAGAAAGGCAAATGTAATATGTACTTGATCATAAGTGGAGTTTAGACATAAAGCAAAGAAAAACCAATCTTTAATTCACAATCTCAGAGAACCTAGAAAACAAAGAGGACCCTAAGAGATGCATACATGGGTCTAATATACATGGGAAATAGAAAAAGATGAGATCTTCTGAGAAAATTGGAAGAAAGGGAATCACAGGAGATGATAGAAGGGAGGAAGGGACAGGAGTAGAGAACAAATATATAGCTCAATAAAAACAATAAAAAATAAATAGAAAGAAACTTGTATATTGCCCATAACTCTATTAAGTGTGTATTTTTATGATAAAGAAAAAATTGGATAAGATGTAAAAAACCCTCATAATATATGTTTTTCTTCAAATGCAACAATATTTTAGGTAATAAAACTCAGTGCCTTAGGACATAATTCTTATATCTGGAAAGAGCATTCAGTGAACTGTTTTTGTCACTAATTCACTGAAAACCTCATGTATTTGCCCTTTATTAATCTATGTTTAATTAAATATTTTACTATTTTTGTCAAATGTTGTGCACAGATTATGACCCCCAGAGATACCACCAGAAACCAGAAAATATCAGACTTCAAGAATCAAGGTTTCTTTATTGCAAGCTAGTTTAAAACCCCTGTTTCCAACACCCCATCACAGCAAAGTAGAGAGAGGAGATAAGGGTTCTTTTGTGGGTTTAGCTTTTTTAAAGGCAGCACAAGCAGCCCTTCTGGGCAGTCAGGGGGGTTTGGCATTGGTGCAAGATCTTTGCTTTCTCTTCCATCCTGTTAAGCTAGCTTGTTCTTTGTTTTTAGAGCAAGGCCATCTTGTCCCTTAGTCAGGTCACCTTTATCAGCCTCCACCAGGTGGCCAGGCATCCTTGTGCTTTGGAATTTCCCCAATGGGAGGGGGAAGGCCACTATCTTTCTGGGAACATGAAGCTAGTCTGTGGTTTCTATTTTTAAATATTCTCCTAGGTAATTTCTTCTTGTACCCTCTAGAATAAAACATCAGGGTCATCAGGATCTCACAGATCCAAGCTCGGCTCTCAGAATTTTCAAGGTGGCTACAAAATACAGACAACACTAACTCTATGAGTTCGGAGGATGCTCGATTTTGATATTCACACAGAACAGTTACATAAGTATTTTCAAAATGTAAATACACATAAAAATAAATCTATCATCTCTGTCTGTCTGCCTATTTATCAATCTATCTGCCAAATAATTTGACACTGGAACTGCAGCTAATCACAATCACAACCTTCTTTGGTCAGTCAGGCTCTGATTTTCTTAAATTTGGCTTGTTTTCTAATAACAGTTCCTGAAAAAAACTAATCAAAAAAATGATAAAAGTCTCAAAATATATTGGAAGCCTAACCAAATGGGATGGGGATATTTTACCCAAGGGAAGTAGAGGTATTCATTATGTAGGGAAGATTGTTTTTAGAACAACTCAGAAAATTTTACAGTATGACTGGAGACTGTTGGAGAGAACTGCTATATACGGCTGACAGCCAAAAAGGAAAAAATTTAAAACAGTTCTTGCATTTGGGATGTAGAATGTTGTAGAAGCAGGTGAATATGAATTCCTCATAGAGGGTACTTTTAAAAGTGGGTGGCTGTCAGATGTAAACTAGTTATGCTTGTAAATTAACATAATGTTATGTTTTATTTTACACATGGAGATAAATCTTTTAATAACTTTAAGTTGAAAGAATTGTTATTTCTGTATTAGAGAAGCATTTAGCTTGTGCATGGACAATGAATAAGTTAAGAAACAAAGGAGGTGATGAAAAGGCCAATGATTTTGTCAGGACATCCATACAGCTTGGATACCAGGGATTTATTCTGATTCTCCAAAATACTCATATACTGGGCCCAAACATATTAAATTAAGCTTTTATGATAAATAATTTTATCTCTTACCAAAAGCAATCTACTGATTCAATGCAATGTCCATGAAAATCCCAGCAAAATTCTTCAAAGACCTCAAAAAATTGGTACTCAACATCATATGGAAAAGCAAAAAAGCCAGGATAGCCAAAATAATCCTGTACAATAAAAGAATTTCTGGAGGCATCACAATCCCTGACTTCTAACTCTACTACAGAACTACAGTACTGAAAACAGCCTGGTATTAGCATAAGAACAGAAAGGAGGAGCAAAGGAACCAAATAGAAGACCGAATAGACAAACTGAATAGAAGATGATATAAATCCACAAATCTTCAATCACCTGATTTTTGACAAAGAAGCAAAAAATATCAAATGGAAAAGTGATGCTGGCATAACTGGATATCAACATGTAGAAGAATGAAAACAGACCCATATCTACCACCATGCATAAAACTTTACTCCAAATGGATCAAGGACCTCAACATAAAGCCAGCCCCACTGAATCTTATAGAAGAGAAAGTAGGAAATACATTTGATCACACTGGCACTGGAGACCATTTCCTAAATATAATGCCAGCAGCACAGACACTGGGAGTAACAATTAATAAATGGGACCTCCTAAAATGTTTCTGTAAAAAAGGACATGGTCAACAAGACAAAATGAAAGCCTACAGATTAGGAAAAGATCTTCACTAACCCCTCTTTAGACAGAGGTCTCTGATCTCCAAAATATACAAAGAACTCAAGAAATTGGACACCAAAAGATTATGTAGTCCAATAAAAATAAGGAGTACAGACCTAAACAGAGAACTTTCAACAGAGGCATCTAAAATGGCTGAAAGACACTTAAGGAAATATTTAGCATCCTTAGTCATCAGAGAAATGCAAATCAAAATAACTCTGAGATTTCCATTTTACACCTGGAAGAATGGCCAAGATCAAAAACACTGAGACAACTTATGCTAGAGAGCTTGTGGGGAAAAGTGGATACTTCTGCATTACTGATGGGAATGCAAGATGGTACATGCCTTTTTGGTGTTGGTTTCTCAGAAAATTACGAAACAACCTTCCTCAAGACCCAGTAATACCACTTTTGGGTATGTATCTAAAGGATACTCAGTCATGCCACAAGAACATGTGCTCAACCATGTTCATATCAGCTTTGTTTGTCATAGCCAGTTCCTGGAAACAACCTAAATGTCTCTCTACCCAAGAATGAATAAGAAAAAAATCTGGTACATTTATATAATGGAGTACTACAGAGCAGAAAAAAATAATGATATCTTGAATTTTGCAGGAAATTGGATGGAGCTAGAAAACATTATTTTGAGTGAGGTAACTCAGACACAGAAAGAAAATTTTCATATGTACTCACTCATAGGTGGCTTTTAAACATAAAGCAAAGAAAACCAGATACAAACCACAATCCCAGAGAATTTAGACAACAATGAGGACACTAAGAGAGGCTTACAGAGATTTAATCTACATGGGAAGTAGAAAGTAGAAAAAGGCAAGATCCCCTGAGTAAATTGGGAGCATGGGGACCTTGGGGGTGGGTTGAAGTAGGGGGGGGCAGGGAGGGGAGCAGAGAAAATGTAGAGCTCAATAAAATCAATAAACAAACAAAAATGTACAAAGTTAAAAAAATAATTTCATCACTGTGGCACTGTTTATGAAGTGCTAATTTTCGTCAGCATATCTATACCTGCCCCTTGTTAGATTTACTTCGATAAGTTCCTCAATCTTTTTAAATCTGTTTACCATTGCCTTCTGTAAGGTCTGAATCTTCTGTCCAGTATTATGCTCTAATGCCCTCATTGAGGATTCTAAGGTATGAAGTCTGTCCATTATAGATAATATCTCATCCTTGGACATGATCTTCATGGTATATATATTAGCTTTTTGGAGAGACATTCTATCAGTCAATCTGTTATACCTCTTCGACAGAGTCCGATTAATACATTAAACAGTGTGAATCCTCTCAAATAATGTTTCAGCACCCATTGTCATGGACTTATGTGTCAAATCAGATATTTCCTTCTCCAGTGTGCCAAACCTCTCTTTAAATGAATTACTATCAGACTGTACCTTTTCCAAAAATAACTGAGTTGACCGAGTCAATTTAAACAAAGTTCTATTAGCCTTCTTGAGATCTGTAATCTCTTTGTTAAAGAGGTTGGCATCAGTCTGAATTGTTTTTGAAATTACCTCAGCCAACTGAAAATTGTTAGTTAAGATGGTGGGTCTCTGTCTCTATCTCCTTCGATCGCCAGATGAAGGTTCTATGATGATATGCAAGATATTCATCAGTATGACTATACGGTAAGGCCATTTCTGGCTCCCTCTCCTCAACTGCCCAAGGAACTAGCTGGGGACATCTCCCTGGACACCTGGGAACCCCTCTAGGGTCAAGTCTCTTGCCAACTCTAAAATTGGCTCCCTTAATTAAGATATATACTTCCCTGCTCCAATATTTACCCTTCCTTTATCTCAACCATCCCTTTCCCCCAAGTTCTTCCCATCCTCCCCTTTTCACTTTTCTTTATCTATCTCCCCTTTCCCCCATCCCACCCCACCCCCATTTCCCAGTTTTTGCCCGGCAATCTTGTCTACTTACAATATCCAGGGAGGGGGAGGGAAATGGGAGGCGGAAGGTGGGGAGGAGGCAGACATTTTTAATAATAATAAAAAAAAATGCCAAAAAACAATGATGGTCATGCTCTTCCTTAGATTTTCAACTTCTTTTCTAAGAATCCTGGATTAAGTCTGTAAAGACAATGGTTTCCTATTGTCAAACCATATTATGGAAAAAACTACAGAATGCAAAAAAAAGGGTGAATCCTAGAAATAATCATGTAAGAGGGATGTCATATGTCTTGTAAGACCTCACACATGGTGCAAAAAAAAAGGCTATGAAAACCTTGGATGGTTAGGTTGTCTGACATATTTCCCCCCCTTTTTTTAATTCAAAATAATAATTCTTACCTGTGGTTCAATCAGCAGGACTAGGTGTAATAACCATTGCCTGCCGGTAGGTATCAGGGTGCACCTGAATCCATGTGCTTGGTTTTAGATGACTGAATGTAAATGAAATACTGGAAAATATATTCAAATCAAGAAGTTAAAATCACAGACCGTTTGCCCTGTGAATGTGTTTGGCTGTTTAATAGTTACCCGAGGGGGTAAATTATGCGCACAAATGGAGTAGGGCACGTGGAGCAAAGGGAAAACAAGCCGTGGTACAAGCAAATGGCGTGGGGGGTGGAGCTGAGGGAAGCCAAGCCACAGTACTTGCAGGGTGCGGCGCCACAGTGGCCCCACGTTGGGTACCACGTGTAAAAAAATTAGGCTGGTATAATAAATAACCAGGCTAGCTCAAGAGTAACAGGAATACTTTAATGATTAAAGAGGGGAAAAACTTACACTACAAGAATGGGAGTTCTGAAATCTGATAGGTCCAGTGGCCAATGCAAAGAGAGAGAGTGTGCACCTACATCTCCCAGTTTTTCTACCTGGGCTCCAGGCAGCCACACCCTAACCAGATGTGATGGGTTGAGCTTCCCCATCAAGATTCCAATTGCATTATGATTCTATCTCTAACAATATCTTCTTAGAAAGCACCTTTAAAATAATGATCATACATTGTTGTAACATGAGCGGCGGGGCTGCGTCCCTGGCACCTGGCCTTATCTGAAATAATTACACAGAAACTGTATTCTTTTAAACACTGCTTGGCCCACTTCTATCTAGCCTCTTGTAGGCTAACTCTCGCACCTAGACTAGCCCATTTCTAATAATCTTTGTAGCCCACGAGGTGCGCTTACCAGGAATGATCTTAACTTGCGTCTACCTGGAATGGGAGAATCATGGCGACTCCTTGACTCAGCTTTCTTTCTCCCAGCATTCTGTTCTGTTTACTCCGCCTATCTAAATTCTACTCTATCAGAGAGCCAAGCAGTTTTTTTTATTACTTAACCAATGAAAGCAACAGATAATATACAACACCCACCTCCATCAATACATAATTACTGAGATTTCAATGATCTTTTTATATTATTTTCTGAATCACAGGTTTGTTTTCAATACAAACTATCAATGCTGTCCAACAACAACAAAATATAATCCAGAAATTCAAATAACATAATTTTTAAATATATAGTCACATTTTATAAAATACAAAGTAGCAGTGATAAGTTTTAATAAATACTTTGATTTAATTAGCACTTATTTTGAAATGTCAATAACTAAGATTTTTTCTTATGGTTAACTTCCTGTCACCACAGTGATTATATAGCATGTTCCACAAAATAATTCTTAAAACTATTCACTTGCAATATGAATTCACGGGCAGCCTGACCCTCCTCTGCTTATCCTGAGGCCTTGAGGAGGAAAGTTTCTCATTAGTGACTTTCCCTATTATATAAAAAGATGTTTCAAAGATATAATGGTAGAATATATATTAAAGGATGGCTGAAAGAGTTAGGAAGAAACATATGTTCCTTTAAAAGTGTTAATAAAAAAATTAAGTGAAAATTGTACCTGGGAAACAATTCTATCCTCTTTGGTCCATTTATCATTTTGGTATTCTAAAAGTAGAAATTGAAAGACTATCTTAATTTGGAAATATTTTAATTAAGGAGAAATAAATCATTTGGGTGTTTTTAGCTGTCTGGTTGTGATTTATCTTTTCAAGCATAGATCCTTTTCTCCTGAGCTGCTGTCTGCTGGCAATTGACTTTCTGTGTCTGAAAAAAGGGGATTGAGTCAGGACTGTTTTTTCTGATGGGTCCTGCTTCCAGCGAGGTTCTCTCTATACCCATCCAGAGCTCACACCTCATTTACTTAGCTTGGAGAGTATTTAAATCTCTGTTGGAGATTTCTTTTCTTTAAAACTTACAAAGATCATAATGAAACTGCCAGCATGAATTGTACAATAAGTTGCAAATTAATTGTGAAAATTTTCTCTTCAAATGTATTTCTATTCCTCTGTCAATAGATAATTGGAAAGCTTATTAATACTTTACATCAAGGAAGCTAAGAATTAACCAAAAATATCTGAATGGTTTTATGTTTAGTTCTTTGGATCTCTACCTCTTGACATATGTAACTTCTAAATGATCTGCAACAGTGTTGGCTGACTGTAATGAATGGATCCACAGACCAAGGGTATGACTGGTAGGTACCACAAATAGGTTTCCGACCATCTCATTTCCCATGAATCCTTCATTGAGCAAAACTAATATATGACCAAGGCTAGAACAAAGTTTTTTTTTTCATTTTGAGTATGATTGATTGAGATTAAATTTCCTGTAATAAAATCTATTTATATGTATCTGTGAGGAAAATGGCTTTTCCAGGCTCATGAATTATATAGACTCAATGTCATTTGATTATGGCTAGAAATCCACTTATGAGTACATAACATATTCATCTTTTTGGGTCTGCGTTATCTCACTCAGTAAACTGTTCTCTATTTCCATCCACTTGCATGCAACATTTAATATGTCATTGTTTTTTTACCACTTAGTAGAACTATAAAGAGTATATATGCCACACCTTCTTTATCCATTCTTCTAATGAGGGGCACCTAGGGTGTTTCCAGGTTCTGGTTATTACAAATAGTGCTGCTATGAACATAGTTGAACAAATACTTTTGTAGTATGATTGGGCATCTCTTGGGTATATTCCCAAGAGTGGAATTGCTGGATCCTGAGGTAGGTTGACTTCCAGTTTGCTGAGAAACTGCCACACTTTTTTCCAAAGTGGTTGAATAAGTTTGTATTCCCACCAACAATGTATTTGTGTTCCCCTTACTACACATCCTCTCCAGCATAATCTATCATTGGTGTTTTGGTTTTACTCATTCTGACAGGTGTAAGATGGTATCTCAAAGTTTCTTTGATTTGCATTTCTCTGATCGCTAAGGAGGTTGAGCATGACCTTAAGTGTCTTTTGGAGATTTGAAAATCTTCTGTTGAGAATTCTCTGTTCAGTTCAGTACCCCATTTTTTAATTGGGTTAATTATAGCATTAATGTCTAGTTTTTTGAGTTCTTTATATATATATTGGAGATCAGACCTTTGTCTGATGTGGGGTTGGTGAATATATTCTCCCATTTATTAGGTTGCCTTTTTGTCTTAATGTCAGTGTCCTTTGCATTGCAAAAGCGTCTCCATTTCAGGAGGTCCCATTTATTCATTGTTTCTCTTATTGTCTGTGCTACTGGGGTTATACATAGTAAGTGGTGTCCTGTCCCCTTGTGTTGCAGACTACTTCCCACTTTCTCTTCTAGCAGATTCAGCATGGTCCGATTTATATTGAGGTCTTTACTCCATTTGGACTTGAGTTTTGTGCATGGCAATAGATATGAATCTATTTTCATTCTTCTACAGGTTGACATCCAGTTATACCAGCACCATTTGTTAAAGATGCTTTCTTCTTCCCATTGTATAATTTTAGCTCCTTTGTCAAAAATCAGGTGTTCATAGGTTTGTGGGTTAATATCTAGGCCTTCAATTTGATTCCATTGGTCAGCATCTCTGTTTTTATGCCAATACCAAGCTGTTTTCATTACTGTGACTCTATAATAGAATTTGAAGTCAGGAATGGAAATGCCTCTGAAAGTACTTTTATTGTATAGGTTGTTTTGACTATCCTTTTTTTCCATATTAAGTTTATTATTCTTCTCTTAAGGTCTGTGAAGAATTTTTTTGGGATTTTGATGGGGATTGCCTTGAATCTATAGATTGACTTTGGTAAAATTGCCATTATTATTATGTTGATCCTCCCAATCCAAGAACATGGGAGAGCCTTCCATTTTCTAGTATCCCCTTAAATTTCTTTCTTCAAAGACTTAACATGCTTTTCAAATAGATCTTTTACTTTTTTGGTTAGAGTTACCCGAAGATACTTTAGCTATTTGTGGCTATCATAAAAGGTGATGTTTCTTTTATTTCCCTCTCTGCTTCTTTGTTCTTTGTTTATAGGAGGGCAACTGAATTTTTGGAGTTGAGCTTGTATCCTGCCACATTACTAAAGCTGTAGGAGTTCTTTGGTAGAGTTTTTGGGGTCACTTATGTACACTATCATATCATCTGCAAATAACAAAAGTTTGACTTCTTCCTTTCCAATTTGAATCTCCTTGATCTCGTTTTGTTGTCTTATTGCTATTTCTATAACTTCATGCACTATATTGAAGAGGTATGGAGAGAGTGGACAGCATTGTCTTGTTTCTGATTTTAGTGGAATGGATTTGAGTTTCTCTCTATTTAATTTGATGTTAGCTATTGGCTTGCTGTATATTTTTTTATTATATTTAGGTATGAACCTTTTATCCCTAGTCTCTCCAAGACAAAATTTTGTCAAATGTTTTTCAGCATATAATGAAATGATCATATGTTTTTTTTTCTTTCAGTTTGTTTATATGATGGATTACATTGATAGATTTTCATATGATGAACTAGCCCTGCATCTCTAGGATGAAGATGGATCATAATGGATATTTTTTTCATGTGTGCTTGGATTCAGTTTGCCAGTAGTTTATTGAAAATTTTTATGTTGATATTCATGAGTTAAATTGGTCTGTAATTATCTTTCTTGGTTGAGTTTTGGTTGTTTGGTATCAGGGTAACTCTAGCTTCATAAAAAGTGCTTGTCAATGATTCTTCTGTTTCTATTTTGTGAAAAAAATTAAGGAGTACAGGTATTAGCTCTTCTTGGAAGTTCTAGTAGAATTCTGCATTGAAACCATCTGGTCCTGGGTTTTCTTTAGTTTGGAGGTTTTTGATGACAGCTTCTAATTCCTTGTGACTTACAGGTCTATTTAAATTGTTCTCCTGGTCTTGATTTAATTTTGGTATATAATACTTATCTAAATATATTCTTTTCTTTCACATTTTCCAAATTTGTGGCATACAGGTTTTTGTAGTAATGATTCCCCCAATTTTTTTTCTGTCTGTGGTTATGTCCCCCTTTTCATTTCTCACCTTGTTAATTTGCATGCTCTGTCTCTGCTGTTTGATTAGATTGGATGGGGGTTTGTCAATCTTGTTGATTTTCTCCAAGAACCAGTTTTGTGTTTCATTGATTCTTTGAATTGTTTTCTCTAATTCTATTTTGTTTATTTCAGTTCTCAGTTTGATTATTTCCAGTCTTATACTCTTCCTGGGTGAGTCTGCTTTTTTTTTCTAGAGCTTTCTGGTGTGCTTTTAAATCTCTAATGTGAGTTTTCACTGTTTTCTTCCTTTGGGCACTTAGTGCTATGAACTTTCTTCTTAGCACTGCTTTTATAGTGTCCCATAGGTTTGGGTATGTTGTGTTTTTATTTTCATTGAATTTAAGGATGACTTTAATTTTTTTTATTTCTTCCTTGACCCTGGGGTGGTTCAGTAACTACCTGCAGCTGACAAACACCTTCAGTAATGTTGAGGATATAATATTAATTCAAATAATCAATAGCTCTCCTATATACAAATAATAAATGGGCTTAAAAGAAATCAGGGAAGGAGCACCCTTTACAATAGTTACAAGGATTATAAAATATGTTGGAGTATCTCTAACGAAGAGCTCTAAGTCTTTGAAGAAAAAAAAATTGAAGAGGATATCAGAAAATGGAAAGATCCGCCATGCTCATGGATCCATAGGATTAAAATAGTAAAAATTACAAGCTTACCAAAAGCAATCCCCATCAAAATTCCGGCACAGTTCTTCACAGACTCCAAATGTACAGTACTGAGCTTTAAATGGAACAATAACAACAAACAACAAAAACAGAATAGCTACCACAATACTGTACCATAAAGCAAATATCTGATGTATTGCCATCCCTGATTTTCAACTCTACTATAGAGTTATGGTAATATAAAAAGCATATTGCATTGAGACAGATCAAATCAAGTCAAAGACCCTAACATAAGCCCACTCCTTTGTAACATGAGTGCCTGCTTGTTGGAGGTTTCTGTCCTTCCCAGTTCCCACAGCTGTTTAGCCCCAAAGAAAATCACACAGAGATCTCTATAGATTATAAAGCTGATTGGCCCATTAGGTCAGGCTACTTATTAGCTCTTGTAGCTTATATTAAGCTATTATTATGATCTATTTTTGCCATATGGCTCAATACCTTTTTCAGATGGCAGGTCACATCCTGCTTCCTTGGTGGTCTGCGCAGGACTGGGAAGAATCAACTTCCTCCTTCCCAGAATTCTCCTGCTCTCATCGCATCATTCTACTTCCTGCCTGGTTTTCCTGCCTGGCCAATCAGCGTTTATTTAAAACATGATTGACAGAATACAGAAAATTCTCCCATACCACTCCTTGCATAAATGAATGATAGCATGAAGAAGAATTTAAATAGATCCACCCAGTGATTCCTAAACAAGCCTTGATGCAGTTGGAGATTAAACCTGCCTCAAAGAGATATGTTGGCTTTATTGAGTTCCATGGAAGGTGTGCTTCTTCCTGAAAGGAGAAGGTGTGGATGGGGGGTGGTAGAGTGGAGGTGGAGGGAGGAAACCAGAATTGAGAATGGAGAGGGAGATATGGTTGGTAAGTAAAATAAATTAAAAGGTTTAATTAAAAAAGAAATAGATGCTAAAAAAGTATGAAGGAAAAGAAAAAAAATATACTGAATATACAGTATATACTGGAATATACAGATTCCAGTATAACAATAAAATGAATATACTGCTTTTGTGCTTGAAATTTCAGCATGTGATCTGGTTTCAATCATGTTTACTACTCAAAGAAATTCATATATATATATATATATATATATATATATATATGTGTGTGTGTGTGTGTGTGTGTGTGTTTACTTTCTTTTTTCTATTTAATAAGAAATTGAGTGATCCATTGTCTTTTGGAAAAATAAAACTGCTTTTGATTTTATTATTTCTCAATCTCACATTTAATTTTGAACACAATGTCTCATAATTCATGTGCAATGAAATGGACAGTTTAACCTTTGTAGCCTGTTTTTGTCACTGTTAGGTCCTTCTGTCACCATAGGAAATCAAACTTATAATAGTATGCTTCAATTTTCATTTTCTTTCTTGGAGAATACAAATTCTTCTTCAGTAAAATGCTTTTTATTTTGTAATTATCAAGCTCTGAAGGAAAAAGTTCCAATGAATTGCTCCAAAAGTATTCCATGTTTGTTCTGAAAGTGTTGAAAAAAGACAGAAGGGATTTGTGAAAGAGGTATTGATGAAGTAGGTGAACATTAGCCACAATGCTTTTTGGGGAAGGTGTCAAACTCTGTTTATAATATCATTTATAAAGTTCAACACTAGCAGTAACAAATCATTCATAATATTCATCATGGATCTAATATAAATAATAATGATTATTATAAAAGTCAAAAAGTCGCATCTTCCTAGTGAATCTTACTAGCACACATTTACTTTGGAAATAAATATTTATTTATTTTAGATGTTGGTATTTGAGTGATGAAAATTCATGACAGACAATGTAACAGTGGGTAAAACACACACGATTTATATCCAAGTAACCTGAGTCAGCACTTATGGTAATAGATTAGAGTGATTTATCTTTGTTATAATGGACAACATTCTCTAATTATGAAAAATATGTATTTTTCTAAATTATTAATCATGATTACGCTTACAAGAAGCACTGAGTACAGCTATCAATTTTTTTTTAAAGCTGTTACTTTCTGGTACTCTACTCAATTGTATCAGAATGAGCAGATACTAACTTTGTGTCCTCGGAAAATTATCGTTCCACCTTTGTCCCAGTTTCTCATTTAATAGATTAGTATAGTACAAACAACAATTTAATTGAGTTATTTCAAAAAAGTAAGTAGCAAACAAACACAAATTATCTGTCATATGTTGTAACCACTTGAAATATAAACTTATAAATGTAATTTAATGATATAGAGTGGAATGGATTAATTAAGTTTTTAAATCCTCTGGGCTCACATTATTTTATTCTGTGCATTTATTTTAAAATTTAAACTATGAAAGGATCTTAATATATACCTAAAATCTAGAAGTCAGTCTGGTTCACATAGGGAAATCCTTTGAAAAAAATAATAAAAATAAAAAATTGAATAAAAAATTTTAAAAAAATAAAACTAAAATCCAAATTTCTTCACAAACATTTCCTTTTTACTTCTACAGTTTTAATTGACTGTGTTTAATGTTTGAAATCTGAAAGCAAAATATATTTTATAAAATCTCAAATGTTACAATATTCTCTGTGACTTGTCAACTTGTTAAAATAGAAATGGCAGTGAAATAAATGTGTATGATTGCAGTCATCCACAATTCCATTGTGATTAAAAATTTATTTATTTATTTTTAAATGTATGACAGTTTTACCTTCATGTACTTGCATCACAGTATGCAGTGCCTTTAGAGGGCAGAGGAGGTGAAGAGGCATTGGCTACTCTGGAACTTACAGGATGCTTGTGATACACCACATTGTGATAGGAACTGGACTTTTATCATCTGCAAAGTCAGTAATTAGTCTTAACCAGTGAACGAGATCTCCAGTTTCCAACATTATTTTTAAAAAGATTCATAAAAATTTGCATTATGGCCCCAAGATTACCCTTTTGTCTGCAGTGTCCTTGGACTTCCAGGAGTCCCTGTTCTTGTGCTGAGGAGATCCATCCAGATGGGTGAGTGTGTGCCATCCTGGGGCAGATGGTTTGGGACAGAACACAGGGCCCTTCCAATTTCTGTTGCAGGGGCTTCTTTGTTCCACACAACCCTGCCTCCCCCAATCCTCCCCTATTGTCTGCAAGGTCCTTGGTCCAAGAGGAGTTCCTGCTCCTGAACTGAGGAGATCCACTCAGAGAGTCATACACAGCAAAGATTGTACCAAGACGCCAAGACTCTCCTCTGTATTTAAAGGAAGAGATGGACAGGCACCAATGCAAGAATTCCTCCAACAACCTGAAAGGCAACGTGACAACACTAGAATCCAGGTATCATACAACAAGAAGACTTAAACACCCTACTCCAGAATAAGTAGTAGAAATCGACTTTAAACATAACATTATGAAAATAATAGAGGACTTTAAACAGGATGTGAAAAACTGCTTTAAAGAAATGGAGAAGACAAACAAAAAGGTAGAAGAAATGAATAAATTTCTCAAAGATATCAAGAAAAATCAATCAAACAGATAATGGAAACAGTTCAAGACTTGAAAAATGAAATGGAGGCAATGAAGAAAACACAAACTGAGGGAAGGCTGGATATGGAAATTCTGGATAAACAAACAGGGACTACAGAGACAACTATAACCAACAGAATACAAAAGATAGAAGAAAGAATATCAGCTGCTGAAGATATATAGAGGAAATAAACTCACTGATAAAAGAAAATAACAAGTCCAACAAATTCTTAACACAAAACATCCAGAAAATCTGGGACACCATGAAAAGACCAAATCTAAGAATAATAGGGGTAGAAGAAAGGCCCAGAAAAAATATTCAACAAAATTATAGAGGAAAACTTTCCCAATCTAAAGAAGGATATTGCTATGAAGGTACAAGAAGCATACAGAACACCAAATAGACTGGATCAAAAAATCCCCTCACCATATAATAATCAAAGAACAAAACATATAGAATAAAGAAAGAATATTAAGAGCTACAAGTGAAGATGGTCAAGTAACATATAAAGGGAAACCTATCAGAATTACACCTGACTTCTCAATGAAAACCATGAAAGACAGAAGGTCTTTGATAGATGTTCTGCAGACACTAAGAGACTATGAATGCAAGCCCAGATTATTATTTCCACCAAAGCTTGCAATCACCATCCATGGAGAAAATAATATACTACAGGACAGAAACATATTTAAAAAATAAATAGTAACAAACCCAGCCTTGCAGAAAATACTAGAAGGAAAACCACATACCAAGGAAGCCAATAACACATGGATTATCAACCCTCCACCAGCACAACTCAAAGAAGGGAAACATACAAACAATACCACCAGCAAAAAATAACCAGAATTAAGAGTTACTGGTCATTAATATCACTTAATATCAATGAACTCAATTCACCTATAAAAATGCACAGGATAAAGGAATGGATACGAAAACAGGATCCAACATTTTGTTGTTTACAAGAAACACACCTTAACCTCAAAGACAGAAACTACCTCAGAGTAACATGTTGGGAAAAGGTTTTCCGATCAAATTAACCAAATAAACAAGTGGGTGTGGCTATACTAATATCTAACAAAATTGGCTTCAAACTAAAATCAATCAGAAGAGATGGAGAAAGACACTTTATACTTATAACAGGAGGAAATCTCAGTCCTGAGTATCTATGCCCCTAATATAAAAACACCCACATATGTAAAAGAAACATTACTAGAACTCTAAGCAAACATCAAACCCTACTCTTTAATAGTAGGAGATATCAACACTCCTCTCTAACTAATGGACAGATCAATCAGACAGAAACTTAACAGAAATAAGATAACTTACAGATGTAATGAACCTAATGGACTTCACAGACATCTATAGAACATTCCACACAATCAGAAAAGCATATTCCTTCTTCTCAGCATCTCATGGAACCTTCTCAAAAATTGATCACATAGTTGGTAACAAAGCAAACATCCACAGATATAAAGAAATTGTAGAAACCACTTGTGTACTATCAGATCACCATGGAATAAAGTTAGAATTCAACAACAATTCTACCTCCAGAAAGCCTACAAACTCATAGAAACTGAAGAATCCCAGGTTTTTTTGAATTAGTATTGCTCTTGATTTCTAGTTTTAATCCATGATGATCTGGTAAGGTATATTGGGTTATTCAATTTCTTTGTATTTGTTGAGGTTTGGTTTGTTACCGAGTATGTGGTCAATTTTTGAGGTCCCATGAGGTGCTGAGAACAAGGTATAGTTCTTTTCTGTTTGAATGGAATATTCTATAGATGTTTGTTAAGTTCATTTGAGTCATAACATCTGTTAGTTCTCTTATTTTTCTGTTCGTGTTTTGTCTGATTGACCAGTCCAGTGGTGACAGAGGAGTGTTGAATCTCCCACTATAAGTGTGTGATGTTTAATATATGATTTAAGCTTTAGAAGTGTTTCTTTGACATATGAGAGTACCCTTGTATTTGGGGCATAGATGTTCAGTATTGAAATTTCCTTTTGATGGATTTTTCCTATGATTAATATGAAATGTCCTTCTTTGTCTCTTTTGACTGATTTTAGCTTGAAGTCTATTTTGTTAGATATTATGATAGCTATACTTGTTTCTTTGTTCCATTTGATTGGTATATTTTTCCCAACCTTTTACTCTGAGATGATATCTGTCTTTGAGTTTGAGTTGTATTTCTTGTATACAGAAGAGGGATGGATTCTGCTTTCATATCCAATCTCTTAGCCTGTGTCATTTTATAGGTGCATTGATTCCATTTACACTAAGGGATATTCATGACCAGTGGTCGCTATCTCCTGTTAATTTAGTTTTCATCATTGGTGATGTTAATTTGTGCATTTTTTCCTCCTTGGGATTTGCTGTAATGAGATCATCAATTGTCTGTGTTTTTGATGTTGTTGCCAACTTCCTTGGATTGGAGTTTTCTTTCTAGTATTTTGTGTAAGGCTAGGTTTGTGGCTAGGTTTTGCTGAAATCTAGATTTGTCATGGACTATCTTGTTTTGCCCTTCTATAATGATCAACAGTTTTGCTGGTTATAGTAGTCTGGGCTGGAATCTGTGGTCTCTTAATGTTTGCATAATGCTTGACCATGACCTTCTGGCTTTCATTGTTTCTAATGAAAAGTCAGGTGTAATTCTGATAGGTCTACCTTTTTATGTTACTTGGCCTTTTTCCTCTGCAGCTCTTAATATTTTTTTATTTACTCTGTATGTTTAGTGTTTGAATTATTTTGGGTCAAGAGGACTTTCTTTTGGATCCAGTTTATTTGGTGTTCTGTAAGCTTCTTTTATCTTCAAATGCATATCTTTCTTTTGGAAGGGGAAGGTTTTCTTCTATGATTTTGTTAAATAAATTTTCTATTGAACTTCTCCTTCTTCTATACCTATTATTCTAAGAGTTGGCCTTTTATGGTGTCCCATATTTCATGTATATTTTGGGTTAAGCTTTTGTTAGATTTAATGTTTTCTTTAACTGATGAGTCTATTTCCTCTATTGTATCTTCAGAGTTTGAGATTCTCTCTTCCATTCCTTGTATTCTGCTATTCGTGCTTGCATTTGTGGTTTCTGATCTTTTTCTCATTATTTCTGTTTCTATCATTCCTTTGGCTTGTGTTTTCTTTATTGTTTCTATCTCCGTTTTCAAGAAAAGTAGTAAGTCACAAAACAATCTGACACAAGTTTGGAATTATGATAAATAAAAGGGCTATTTACTAAAAGGAAAAATAACTTACAGATTACAGTCCTAGACAACAGCCCTCTAAATGACCAGGAAAAGAGTCTGGTAGTGGGAAGCAAAGTCTGAGGCCAGAGAGAGAGAGTGCATTGCTACCACTCTTTTTTTAAAGTGAAATAGACCACGCCCACGTGGGTTGGTATCACAAAGACTATTGGCTGAGGAACAGAAGGAGCTCATGCAGCACCTCCCCATTTTGTTTAAGTAAGAGAGTTCTAAACCTACTACAAAATTATAGAAAATAAGAACAAATATCCTATTCTAACTAGCTTAAGTCTTGTATAATAACTAATTTGGCCAAGTCATGAGAAGAAAGTAACAGCATTTATCTAATCTTCAACCCCATCAAAAATA
The DNA here is from genome assembly GCA_028537955.1 of Microtus californicus. Taxonomy (NCBI): domain Eukaryota; kingdom Metazoa; phylum Chordata; class Mammalia; order Rodentia; family Cricetidae; genus Microtus; species Microtus californicus. The sequence goes on along the minus strand of JAQJZF010000006.1, from coordinate 3,011,567 downwards.
CGAGGAGGGAAATAGTTACCTGAGTAATTAGGAAGTGCAATCAAACAACTTCTAAAACATGCATCAAATCACAGAGACATCTGGCTATCTGGGCAATCACCCAAAGTCACGTTTGTAGTATTGAAGCAACTAATTTGGCCTAAGGCCTAGAATAACTGACAGATTATTTTTAAAGTAAATAAATTTTTCAAAACCTTCTTACCCTGTCTTAGCAAGATTTGACAGTTCTGCTTATCCATTTCTGAATAATATGTATTTTGTCAGTAGTTGAGGTATGGGCAGTTCCTTACCCAGAGGCCTGTTTTGCCAAAAAGACAAGCTTCAAGTAGAGTATCTTTGTTGCTCAAGAATCTCTTGGTAGTGGATCCATGTTGCCAGGAGTGATTATATCTTGCTAACATAGAACTTTATGTTAGATTAAATACCATTTTCTATAGATTTTTCAAGAGGTTGAAGATTATATATTTATAAAGAATATAATCTTTTGTATCTAAAAAACCTGAGTAGTCTAACTATAAACATGACAAACATAGATGACTATTAATCTATAATTCTTAATACCTATCTAACAGACTAAGACAATAAACAACTGTGCAATAAATGAGGACAATAATCTTTAAATTACACAATGTACAATTATCTTGATCAGAGGTAGAAGTGTACACTGCAAAATGGTAATATATATATAAATGTTTTAAACAGAGGTAGAAATATGCATGCATACAATATTTAATATAATTTAACTTTGTATCCATATACAAGAATCTATGCCAATATAATTGTTTATAAACAATAACTAACAAATACCAATCTATTTTCACATCATCCAATTTTCCCTCTTTTTCTCCAAAATGATCCTTGAGCTTATAAAATTCCTCCTCCGACTCTCAAACGTGTGCCAATTATAATCAACTGCTAAACGATGTCCCTAACCCAAGGTCAACTTTTGCTGGAAGAGGGGATGTTGTCCTCTAGAATTATTCTCAGCTGTGTGGGGTGACATTCTTTCTGTGAAAGTAAAATGATGGTTAAATTTCAAGTTTAATATCTGGTAAGATTGCTAATAGTCTCTGATTATTTTGTGGAGGTGTGGCAGAATGTTGTAAAAGATGTGCACCATTTCAGCTAACCAAGTTGGAGCCATCTTGTGTAGCTAGTACCCACAACAGGTCTTGTAGTAGTGCTATCAGTATCATGATGTCATATCAACCAGGTGGAGTTGTTGTTATGGGGCCTCATCTTCTTCCTGGAAACTTCAAAGATTACTGCAGGAAAATTCATTGTTCATTATGGAAACCTTAAACATTAATTATATAGACACATACAGACACACATATATTCAATGAAAGGTATTATAGATATGAAGAAAAGCAAAGATGTTTTATAAATTCTTACTTATGGAACATATATGATTTTTTTGGTGATCCATATTGGGTAGTAATTTTTTTACATTTGACAGTATTCAAATATCCATGGTCCTTTGAAATTTTTGGAGATGAGTGTTTTCCTGTGGGGATAAGAACAGAACCCTGCCCCCATCCTATATATATTTTATTAGCACCTGTATGATTATCATTATTGTGAATGAACTTAAACTGTCATTTCTACTTTCCAAGAGATTTCTCTTCTTCAAACTAAACCTTTATTAATTTTGATGGTATCCACAATTTTTCTTCTCCTGTAGAAACAAGAGTAAAATCCCTTCCCAATACAGCACATCTTCCATTGTGAGATCAGCACAACCTTGAAATAAACTGGTTGATTTAGTTCAGCAGACTTTTCCATTATCCAATGTCTTTCTGCTGCTGTTGTCCTTTTCTCATTAGACTTAAGAAAATTCAAGGTTAATAAGGCATTTTGCAATCTATTTCTGGGGGCATTTTCCACCCCTTCCTGTTTATTTAACATATCCTTTATAGTTCAATTTGGTCTTTCTATGACTGCTTGACCTGTAGAATTGTATGCCATACCTGTAACATGCTTAATATTATAGTTAGTGAAAAACCATTTCATTTCCCTAGAGACATAAACTGGACCATAATCAGTTTTTATTTGTGCAGGTATACCCATGATGGTCATAACTTCTAATAAATGTGAAATTACTGAATCAGCTTTTTCTGAGCTTAAAGCAGTTGCCCATTGAAAGCCTGAAAAGTGTCAATGGTGTGATATATATATACATATATATATATACATATATATATATATATTAATTTTCCAAATTCTGCAAAGTGGAACACAGCCCTCTGCCAGATTTCATTCCTTTGTGTACCCTTTGGGTTAGTCCCTGAAGATATCAGTGTTTGGTAATATAAAGAACAAGTAGGGTATCTCCTTATAGTCTCCTTAGCTTGTTGCCATGTAATAGAAAACTATTTCTTTAAACCTTGGCTATTGATGTATTTTTTTTATAAAATTATCAGGCCTGCAACACACTTCCAATCAATAATTTATCAATTTCTGCATTTCCTTGTGCTAGAGGACCTGGCAGACCCATATGGGATCGGATGTGTCTTATGCACATTGTACAAAGCCTGTTCCTGATTATGTCTTGTACCTGGATAAATAATGATGTCAATTCTGTATCATCTGGTATAAATTCAGTGGTTTCCATATGCAAGATAACTTTTTCTGCATATTGTGAATCAGTAACTATATTAAGAGGTACTTTAAAATCCCTTAGCACCATTAGAATGACATATAATTTTGCCTTGTGAACAGAATTATAAGGGATTTATTTCACCTTATTCAATTCGTCTGATTTGTAACTTGTTTTCCCTGATTTATTAGCATCAGTATAAAATGTACAGGCTCCAGTTATTGAAGCATCATGTACAATTCGAGGACGAATCCAAGAAGTTCTCTTTATAATGATAACTCTACTGCTTTTGGGATAGTAGCTATTAATTTCTTCCAAAAATTAGCACAAGCTCTTTGCCATGGTTCATTATCTTCCCATAACTTTTTTATTTCATCAGTAGTGAAAGGCACTATAATTTTTTCTGCATCTATACCTGCTAGTTGACAAAGTCTCTGCTAACCTTTTATAATTAATTCAGAGACATTTTCCACATAAGTTTTTAATTTTTTACTTGGCTTGTATGGTAAAATGATCCATTCTAAAATAATATCTTTCCTCTGCATTAAAGTTCCTGTAGGAGAAATTCTGGGAGACAGTATGACTAGAAGAAAACTAATATTTGGATTCACCCTATCCACATGTGCCTCCTGTAATTTTTCCTCAAGTGTTGTCAGTTCCTTTTCTGCTTCAGCTGTTAATTCTCTAGGACTATTCAAATCTTTGTTACCATCTAATGTTTTGTTTAAGTGGATTATTAGATCAGGTGTTATTCCAACAGCCAGTCAAAGACTGGAAATATCTCCTAAAAATCTTTGAAAGCCATTAAGATTCCATAATCAGTCTCTCTTAATTTGTGCTTTTTTTGTTCAAACTTTCTGTAAACATATTCTGTAACCTAGGTAATTAACGAAATCTCCTCTTTGAATCTTTTCAGCAACAATTTGCAATCCCCATTTAGTCAAAATTATCTTTGATTCCTCAAACATTCTAAAGTATCTATGTTTGAATCAGATAGCAAATGTCATCCATGTAATGGTAAATTATAGACTTAGGGACTTGCCTGCGTATTATTTCCAATGGCTTACTTACAAAGTATCAACACAGGGTTGGGCTACTGAGCATCCCCTGTGGGAGTAGAGTCCATTGGTTTCTCCAAGTAGGGTGAGAGTTATTATAAGTAGGCACTGTGAAGGCAAATTTTTCTCTATCCTTTTCTTGTGAAGAAGCACTCCTTTAAATCAATAACTATAAGAGGCCATCCATTGGGTAACAAAGAAGGCAGTGGAATTCCAAACTGTCGAGGGCCCATAGGTTGAATTACCTTGTTGACAGCCATTAGATCTGTCACCATTACGCACATAATATATTTCTCTTTGACAACGAACACAAGACAATTCCAAGGGCTAGTTGACTCCTCAATATGATGAGCATCTTTTTGCTCCTGTACTAATCATTTTAAAGCCTGCAATTTATCTTGAGCTAAAAGCCATTGCTTAACCCATATTGGCTTCTCAGTTAGCCATTTTAAAGGTAGAGTTGTTGGTACCTCTAAAGGTTTGTTAGTTGCTTTATGTTCTTGTACAGCCCAAATGGCTTGTACCTTTGTGCATAGTACCTTATTACATCCTTCTCAGTATTATGAGCTCCAGGGACTGCAGGAATGTTTATCTCGGTATTCCCTTGCTGTAGCAGGTCATGACCCCATAAATTCATTGCAATATCATCTACATATAGCTTTCCTCTTTGACCTTCTGGCCAAATAGAGTTAACCCACCCATCTTGTGCATTGTTTAACTCGAGATATGGTTCCAATTCCTAGTAATTGAACATCTGCTTCTTGAAGAGGCCGATTTGGATGCCAAGATTCTGGAGTGAAGATACACTCATCTGCTCCTGTATCTATCAAGCCAAAAATCACAATTCCATTTATTCATACTCTCAGCTTTGGTCTCTCATCATTTACAGAGGTTTGCCAAAATATATGCTTCTTCTTTCCTGTTTGAATTTCTGGCTTATCCTCCAAATTTGGGCCATCTTTCAGAACATTATGGTCTTGAAAAGAAGGCTCTAGAGTTTTTAATTTTCCTGGTGTGGCATGTCTTCCATGGTTACAGGGAATGACTGGGCCACTTTTGGCTTGAAAGTCTGTGAGAGGCCCCTCAGGGAGTTTCCTGATGCTATTAGGTTGCCTTTCCTGTCTGCTTTTCATCTGCATTCATAGGTCCAATGTCATACTTTACCACACCTCCTACACATACCTGAGGGCTGAGGTTCTTATTCTTGCCCTTCCCAGATAAGGTATTATTCCTAGAAATTCCTTGCCTGCAATCCCCATTTTAGATGTCCTAATTTACCACAATTAAAACATTTGGCATGTTGATGTCCCCTCATTGCTTTGCAAATTGCTTCCCCTACCCAAGTTTATCATCATAGTTAAATGTCTGAAAATTTATGTTACACTGAATCCACTCATCCATAGGTGCTGATCTAGACCTTAAAGGCCCAATTATCTTTCTGCATTCTAAGTTTGAATTTTCAACAACTATACATCTAACTTCTGGGACTGTTACTCCTATATTCAGAGCCTTAATTAATCTTTGCCAATAGTCAATATAGAGTTCTCCCTGTCCCTGCCTTATCCTGATATATGACTTGAACATTTTCCCTAGTTCTGGTATTCTATCTCAAACATTCAAGGCTGCTTTCTGGCATAGGGACAATACTTCTTCATCATGAAAAGCTTGAGTCTGTGAATCAGAATTGAGCTTCTACATCAAGTATTTGATCTTGGGAAATCTCTACAACCTTTGCTCTCCCTTGCTGTTCCATATGTTTGGATTCTTCTCTGAAATAAATTCCAAACATCAAGGAAGGTCCATCTTCTAACACCATGGATGCTAACTGGGAGAAATCATAGAAAATAGCCCGGATATTAGAAGCCCAAGTTCTTTTCAGTTCTTTAACAAATGTAGAGTGCAAGTCATAAGTAACAACAACATGCTTAATTTCCTTCAGATCATTCATTCTTATTGGTGTCCATCTACCTTCTTTGTCTTTCTTTGAGCCTTTAGAAGTTGATGCTTTGTCAGAGTAAATTACAGGGAAAGTCACTAAAATCCTGGGCAATCCAGTTTCTGACAGCTGGTGGTGATAGAATATCCTGACCTTGATTCTTTTCACCCTGATCATCTGCTCTAATAATTTCCTCAGTCATTTCAAATCTCTTAATCATAATCTTTTGTAAATTCTGAATCTCCTGACCTGAAAATGTTTCTAGTGATTTACCTGAGGTATCAATTTTCTCATCCCCATTTTACACCTGCAATTCTAAGGTGTTAATGTTTCCTTTCAAAGATAACATCCCCTCCTTGAAATGCTCCTGAACATCGTGTAAGTTTCCATCCTGGAGGTATATTCTGTCTGTTACCTTATCAAAATTCTGAATAACTTCTGAATGTCAAATTTAACAATCTGGACCCTCTCAGTTCCTAGTACCCTTCGATATGGGGTAAATTTTGCCTATCATGATATTAATACTATCAATTAATGCCGTATACTTCCATAATGATATAATATAAAGATGAAAACTGGAACATAATAACCAGTAAATTGAGGTACCTCCATAGGCATATAGGCTCTTGCGATTTCTTTCATAGTGGCAGTAAAAACCACAAGAGTCCCATTAAAAACAAAACCTGCCATTTTATCTGTTAAGCAGCAGATGGCACTGTTTTTGAGTCATGACTGTAACTGATGCAATGGTGTAATGACAAATCCTGTTTTAAAATCTGCTCTGTTATTTGTTTAAAAACTGGGGAAAAATGAGGCACTCAAAAGGTTAGATGAAGTACACAGAGAGAGAAAACACAGTCCAGGCACAGGAAACAAAAATGCGGGGAGTTTCTAGCTGCTGATAAACAGTGCAGCTCACCCTGAGTGCCTTCCCTGCTGCTCCACTCCCACCCAATACAGGGAGTCATGACACAGCTTGTGCAAGAGAGACCAACTGCGTGTCCAGCGTCCCTATGCTGGGAAAAAGGGTCATGCTGCAAATGCCACGGTGGCAACACTCCACTCAGTTGTGGCAGGGAATTCAAACAGCATGTCTATTTGAGCCTCCAGGGCTTCACAGTGAGTTTTTGCCCCAAGGGGTTTTCAGCATTTGGCAATCACTTGTACTTCTGCTCTGCATAAGCACTGCACTCTAAGGGGGTGGGGGGATTTAAAAACTGCTCAGAAAAGATCAAACCAGTCAGGCAGAGACTGTCTGGGCCCCTGGATCCCAGGAGGTGTGGGGTTTAAATTTATGTCAGAAGGCAAATAATTGAGTGTGTGGGGACTTGAAGTCAATCCAAGGAATGTAGAGAATTGTGGTAAGAAAAGCCAATGTACAAGATTCTATATAGAATTGATGGCTCCACATATAGTCTGTGGTTGATGGAGGGCATGAGCCAAGTTGTGCTAGCAGCAAATATTTGAGCAGGGGAAGGCGGGGTAAAGGGGTTCTAAAACCAGACATTGGGTGTCAGGTAAAGAAGTAAGTCACAAAACAATCCCATACCAGTTCAGATCTTGCTGTTGTAGGATCTTTGGGTTTTACTGGTATTGTGTTTCTCTTTGTGGTGTAGCATGAGATCTTACCTTTTCTATTCATCTTTTCCTCTAATAGGTATGGTTGAGGCTGTCTGAAATTCTGTTGAATAATCTTCTCGGTGCCAGTGAATCCAAAGTTCAGATGGTTGTTCCTTGTGGTATAGTCAGTGTCATAGTTCTAGTTACCCCATTGGTTATTCCTATTCCTGGAGATAGCTCAGTGTTCCTGTGCTTTGGTCTGCTCCCTTGTAGTTTGTGGTCTCAGGACTACTTTGCCCTAGGCAGCTGGCTTTGATCTGATTTTGTAAATCTTTGTCTGGATCTCCTGCTGCAGAAACCCCTGGCTTGGAGTTAAAACTGTTCTGGTGGAAATCACTAACTCTGGATCTGGTCGCTGGCTCAGTCCTGATCTACCAGTGTTTTTGGACTTAGTTGACTCCCAGGGCTGGATTTGATCCTGGCTTCTGCTCCAGGAGGAGCTTGTTTCCTCCAGCCCTCTCTGTCCTAGGAGTCTCCTTCAGTTCCACTCCTGTGTAATTTATTGGCCAAGGTTGAGTTCCTTGCCTCAGGGCAACTTTGACCTAGGTTACTGACTTTGACCTGTATCTGAAAATCTTGGTCTAGATTCCCTCCTGCAGAAGTCCCTGGGTTGGGGTTAAACCCAGAAAGTTTCTGGTTCTGGTCTATTGCCTTAGAGGTTCCAGGCTCAGATGCACCCAAACCTTCAGAGAATCTGTTTACATCCTCAGAGGTCCCAAACTCATGCTCAGATCCATGGGGGGTTCCAGGTTCCTGCCTATTTCCTTTGATGTCCCAGACCAATGCCTGAACCCACAGAGGACTTGGCTCAGGTCTACTTTCTCTGAGGTCCCAGACTTATTCCTGACCGTGCTCATATCTCTGGTTCCTGCCTATTCCCTTGGAGAACACAGGTTCACTCACACCCAGGTTGACAGAGGTCCTGGCTCTGGCCTAGTTCCTGGGAGGTCCTAGACTCTCACCCAGACCCACCGGGTCTGTTGGCTTAAGTCTATTCCTTTGAAAGTCTGGGATTCATGCCCAGACCCTCAGCAGTCTCTAGCTCTGGCTCACTCGCTCAGCAGTTACTCCCCTGTACCTGTCCTGGTAAAGATCATTGACTCTGCCTCTGGTCATTGGCTCAATCCTGATCTGCCTATGTCCCAGGGCTAGATTTTCTCCTGGCTTCTGATCCTGGTGGAACTTTTCCTCTCTGTGTCTAGGGAGCTGGCTCAGTCCTACTCTAGTTCTGGTGGAGATCACAGACTCTGAGTCAGGTTGTTGACTAAATCCTGGTCTGCCAGTATCTTGTGACTGGGTTGGCTCCCAGGGCTGGATTTGCTCCTAGCTTCTGCTCCCAATGGAGCTTGTTTCCTCCAGCGCTCTCTGTCCTAGGAGACTCACAGTTGTGTGATGTGTGTTTCTTATGTGCAACAGAACATTGAATACTGTTTTTGTATCTTTTCTGTTAGCTTTTTTCTTTTTATATGTGAATTGATATTAAAAGATGTTAATGACCATTAATTCTCAGTATCTATTATTCTTCAATTTTAGTGGTGTTGGTTGAAGTAGTGTGGGTGATTCACTTCTTGGGGACTAGCTGGTGAGATTACCCATTGCCTGTGTTTTTGTAGATTTAACTAACTTCCTTGAATTGGAGTTCTTCTATTACTTTCTGTAGTGCTGAATTTATGGAGAGAAATTTTGTGGTTTTTTGTTTTTTTGTTTTTTGAGACAGGGTTTCTCTGTAGTTTGGAGCCTGTTAATATAGATCACGCTGGCCTCAAACTCTTAGAGATCCACCTTCCTCTGCTTTTCTAGGGCTGGGATTAAAGGGATGTGCTAATACCACCAGACTGATAGGAGTTGTTTTAGTTTGGTTTATCATTAAATAACTTGTTATCTCTGCCTATGGCTATTGAAAATTTTTCTGGATATCATAGCCTGGACTGGTATACATGGTCCCTTAGTGTCTTTAAAATGTCTATCCAGGACCTGCTGCCATTTAAAGTCTCCATTGGGAAGTCAGGTGTAATTTTCACATCTCTGCCTTTATATGTTACTTAACTTTTATTCTTTTCAGTATTTAGTATTTTTTCTCTATTCTGTATGTTTAATTTTTTATTATTATTTGTGAAGTTTTTTATTATTATGGGGAGTTTTTGTTCCAGTTTTGTTGAAGGAACTGCGGCAAGCTGCGTCTCGCCACCTGGCTAGCTTTTCCCGAAATAATTACACGGAAACTGTGTTATTTTAAACACTGCCTGGCACATTAGTTCCAGCCTCTTATTGTCTAGCTTTTACATATTGATCTAACCAGTTTTTAATAATCTGTGTAGCCTATGAGGTGGCTTACCAGGGAAGATCTTAACCTCTGTCTGTCTGGAGTGGGAGAATCATGGCAACTGCCTGACTTGGCTTCTTTCTCCCAGTATTCTGTTCTGTTTACTCAGCCTACCTAAATTCAGCCCTATCAGGCCAAACAGTTTTCTTTATTAGTTAACAAATGAAAGCAACAGATAAGATACAAGATCCACCTCCATCATTTCTCCTTTTTTGTTTAAACAAAAAAAGAAAGGCTTTAACTTTAACATAGTAAAATTACATATAACAAAACAGTTATCAAGTACGAATTACAGTTACAATATTTGTATCTATTTTATCTCTTATCATAACTAAGGACAACTATAACTATCTATTCATTCTTCAACTCCATTAAAGATTCCAGAAGGATATACCTAAGTAAACAAGAAATAAGAAAACTCTAGAAATGACAGAGACATCTCGCTGCCTGGACAGTCACCCAAAGTTCCTCTGTACTGTTGGGGCATCCATCTTTGGCCTTCAGGCTCATAGTGTCCAGCAGACATTTCCATGAAGCAGGAAAATTCAAAGACAGTTCAGTCACTTTCTGCTGTGTCCTGCAGAATGTCTCACAGACTCTTTCATGAGTCAGGAACCCCGGAAGACAATCTCACCTTTAGGCAGGTTCATCAGTCCTCTCTCTGAGGGTTCTCTGTGTCCAGTTCATGCAATAGTCCAGGCAAGAGCAATTTCTTGCACAAATGGCTATCAAACTCCATAAGGATCCTCTTCGATGCCCATCTTCCTCACAAAGTAGATTGGTGCTGCCAGGAACAGATGTGTCTCATTGTCATAAAAAGCCCTAAGTTATTAAAACATTAAATGCCATATTCTGCAGTCCTTGAAAGATATGAAGAATGCCTATCTAACTGAAATATATCTCTCTATATATATAGAAAATCTAACTAACATGACTACAAGCTTGACTATTATTGATGATTATCCATTAACCTATATTTCTTAATTATACATTACATTTTTAAATAAACTACACAATCACAATACCTTAATCAAGATTAAAAATATACATATACATATAACAAAACTGACCTTAAAATCCATACCAATGCAAATTATTCATATCTACATCATATCCCCCTTTAAATGTAAAAGAACATTTATAAACAATACTTGGGAATATGGGTGCAGTTATTTCTCTCCCAACTGTTTTCTGCTGAATGGGGGTGTCATTAATTAGATCTTTCATAGTATGACCTGTGTGCTAGGATCATGTCAGTTGGCAATTGAGTGAAGTAATTTTTTGAGGGTATTTACAGCAACCTTTTAGGAGGGCATGGTCTTTCATACCATGTTGAGATAGACACAATCCACAGGGTCTCATCCTTTTCAAAGACCCTTTTCAAAGCATTATACCCAAATTTTGAAATCATACCCTCATGATATCCATTCTGGTTTCACTTGGCAGGCCATATAATGAAATGTCTCTCTGTAATTATCTCCATTACCGTTAAAATTTTTAAAGAAAACACAATGTACATAATCCAGACTCTGTGAATTTTTTTTATTTTTATGTGGCTTATTTTTATTTATTTATTTTTTTAATCTCTTAACTATTTGTACTCTGTCTCTTTAAAGACTTTACCTTTTTTAGGGTATTAACTTTATTATTTATTTTTTTTAAGTCTACGTACACTCATCCAACATTTTGATCCATTTAGTAGTCTGAATCTGTCCTATTGTGAATCTGTAATTTTTTTGACTATCCAGGAGCATTTTTTTAAATGTTAAGCAGTTTTTAAAAACTTAATTTGTACCATGTAGGGGTTATACCTGTGTCCTGCCAAGTCTAAACATTAACTGCACTGTTATTATGGTAATTACAATAGCTCCTGCCTGAGACCAGCAGAGTTCAGCATGGCAGAGCTGAGCCACTCCTGCCACAGAGCCATTTGTTGTCCCTGAGCCACACACAGTTTCAGGCACACAGCAGTCCACATTGCCATCAAGCAAGCTGTAGCATTTTACTCCAAATGCTCCATTCAAAAGTTTTGTCTCCTGCAGGAGCTAGACAGAGATCACGATGGCAGCACAGCCCAGAAAGCCAGCATTTTAAAACAGCCAGTTTTTGTTTTTTGCCACTGAGCCAGGAAAAATTTTGCAGCAAGCCACCCACAAACAGCCAAAAGCTGTGTTAAACTCTCTCTCCCTTTTGTTAAAGTCCTCTCAGGTTTTTAAGTGGATTTAGTCCATCACGGTCGGTGCCACTCTGTAGTAATAGGAGCGACCGGCTACATTCCTGGCACCCGGCCGCCCACACTGCTAGCTTTGTACCAGAAATAATTATATGGAAACTGTATTCTTTTAAACACTGCCTGGCCCATTATTTCCAGCCTCTTATTGGCTAGCTCTTACATATTGATCTAACCCATTTTTACTAATCTGTGTAGCCCACGAGGTGGATTACCGGGGAAGATCTTATCCTCCGTCTGTCTGGAGTGGGAGAATCATGGTGACTGCCTGACTTGGCATCTTTCTCCCAGCATTCTGTTCTGTTTACTCTGCCTACCTAAATTCTGCCCTATCAGGCCAAGCAGTTTTCTTTATTAGTTAACCAATGAAAGCAACAGATAAGATACAAGACCCACCTCCTTCACAGTTTATTTTCTTTTCTGTAGGCTTCCTGTACCTTTATAAGCAAGTGCTTCTTTATATTGATAAAACTTTCTTCTATGATTTTGATGAAGATATTTTCTATTTCTTTGAATTGGAATTTTTCTCCTTATTCTATAATTATTATTTTTAATTCTCTTAATATCATGGGTCTCAATTAGACTATAAAAGACACAGGCTATGGCTAGAAACCAAATATGAGTGAGTACATCCCATGTTCTTCTTTTTGGGTCTGGCTTACCTCACTCAGGATAGTGTTTTCTATTTCCATCCATTTGTATGCAAAATTCAAGAAGTCCTTGTTTTTTACTGCTGAGTAATACTCTAATATGTATATATTCCATACTTTCTTCATCCATTCTTCCATTGAAGGGCATCTAGGTTGTTTCCAGGTTCTGGCTATTACAAACAATGCTGCTATGAACATAGTTGAGCATATACTTTTGTTGTATGATAGGGCCTCTCTTGGGTATATTCCCAAGAGTGGTATTGCTGGGTCCAGGGGTAGGTTGATCCCAAATTTCCTGAGAAACTGCCACACTGATTTCCGGATCTCACCAAGGCCAGCTGGCCTGGGTCTGAAAAAGCATGGGATAAATCCGGACTAGCTGAATATAGTGGACAATGACGAATACTAAGAACTCAAGAACAATGGCAGTGGGCTTTTGACCCTACTGCATGTACTGGCTTTGGGGGAGACTAGGCAGTTTGAATGCTCACCTTACTAGACCTGGATAGAGGTGGGCGGCCCTTGGGCTTCCCACAGGTCAGGGAACCCTGATTGCTCTTTGAGCTAATAAGGGAGGGGGACTTGATGGGGGAGGGGGAGGAAAATGGGAGTCAGTGGTGGGGAGGAGGCAGAAATCCTTAATAAATAAATAAATTAAAAAAAAAGACACAACCTAAAAGAATGGACATGTAGACAGTATCTATCTTTCTGTTGCATACAAAAAACACATTTCAACTTTAAAAAGTGACATTACCTCAGAGTAAAGGGTTGGGAAAAGATTTTCCAATGAAACAAACCTAAGAAACAAGCTGGTGTAGCTATCCTAATGTCTAACAAAATAGACTTCAAAGTAAAATTAACCAAAAAAGATAAAAATGGATATTTCACATTCATCAGAGAAAAAAATCATCAAAATGAAGTCTCAATTTAGAAGATCTATGCATCAAATACAAGAGCACCCACAATTGTAAAAGAAACATTACTAAAGTATAATCACATATCAAGCTACATACTTTAATAGTGGGACACCTCCATTAACTACTCTTACCACTGGACAGGTCTGCCAAATAGATATTTAACAGAAAAGTCAAAAAAAAGCTGAATTTATGACTCAAATGAGCTTAACAGACATCTATAGAACATTCTACACTAACACCAAAAAGTATACAACTTCTCAGGACTTCATGGAACTTTTTCTAAAATTTATCACATATTCAGTAACAAAGCAAACCTAATAAGACACAAAATCCCTTTTTTTTAAAACAAAGAACAATCCCCTGCATTTTATTGAACAACTGTGGCTTAAAATTTGAATCAAACGACATCAATAATTGAAGAAAACACACAAACTCAAAGAAATTGAACAACCAGCATTATAAAATATCTTTGGATAACTCTAACCAAACAGGTGAAACACATGTATGACAAGAACTTTAAGTCTTTCATGAAAGAAACTGAAGAAGATATCAGAAAATAAAAAAATCTCCAATGCTTTTGGATAGGTAGGATAAATATAACATGGCAAGTTTACTAAAAGTATTATAGAGATTCAATGTAATACCCACCAAAATCTCAGTACAATTCTTCATGGACCTTGAAAGAACTATATTCAATTTCATGTGGATAAAAAAACACAGAATAGTCAAATTCCTGTACAATAAAGGAACTTTAAGAGACATTATTATGCCTGACTTCAGTCTATAGAGCATTACTATAGAACTATAATATTGAAAACAGCTTGGTAATGACACAAAAATAGGCAGGTGGGTTATGGGGTTCAAAATGAAGACCCTGATATTAATCCACACACCTAAAAACACACGAGTTTTGACAGAGAAGCTAAAAGTATACAATAGAAAAAAGAACATGTTTCCAAAAATGTTCACATAACTGAATTTTGATATATAGAAGGATACAAATACGTTCGTATCTATCTCATAAACAAAACTCAAGTCAAAATGGATCAAAGACTTCAACATGAATCTAACCACACTAAACCTCATAGAAAAAAAATAAATAGTAGCCTTGAACACATTGACAGAGAAAACATCATGAATATAACATTAGTAGAACAAACACTGAAATCAATAATTAATAAATGGAGACTCCTGAAACTGAAAAGTATCTGTAAGGCAAAGTACACAGTCATCAAGTCAAAGTGGCATCCTACAAAATGGAAAATTATCTTCACCAATCCTACATCTGATAGAGTGTTAAACTCCAAAATATACAATGAATTCATGAAACTGATATCAAAATACCAAATAATCCAATTAAAATGTAAGGTACAGATCTGAAAAGAGAATTCACAACAGAAGAATCTCAAATGTCTAAAATCAGCTTAAGGAATTTCTCAGCATCCTTAGTCATCAGGGAAATGAAAATCAAAACTACTCTGAGATACCATCTTACGCTTGTTAGAATGGTTAAGGTAAAAAACACTAATGACAGCTTATGCTGGAGAGCATGAGGAGTAAAGAAAAAACACTCCACCAATTTTGGGTGGGAGTGGAAACATGTACAGCCATTTTGGAAATCAAAATGTATGGTGGTTTATCAGTAAATTGGGAACCTCAAGATTCAGCAATATTATTCTTGGGCATATAACAAAAATATTCACACTCATACCACAAAGACATTGGCTCCACTATGTTCATAGAAGCACCATTCATAATAGCTTGAACCTGGAAACAACATAGATGACCCTCAGCTGAAGAATCCATAAAGAAAATGTGGCACATTTATACAGTGATTACTCCTCAGTTATAAAAAAATGATATCTTGAAATTGCAGGCAAATGGATAAAACTAGAAAAAGAAATCCTGAGTGAGGTAACCCAAACCCAGAGAGACAAACATGGTATATACTTACATATAAGTGGGTATTTGACATAAAGAAATGGATAATAAATCTACTGTCCACAACCCTAGAGAATCCAGGATAAAGGAAGACCCTAAGAAAGACATACATGGATGGTCCTAGGAAGGGGAAATGGCCAAGTTCTCCTGAGATCATTGGAAGCCTGACAGTGAGAGAAGATGGTGGAAGAGATGTGGAGAGTAGAGAAGGAGTAAATGAGGGATTGTGAAGATAGGGTTTAGGTGAAGAACAGAGAATGAGAACAAGGACAGAGATATCTTGAAAAAGAGAATCATTATGCGGTTAGTAAGAAACGTAACAATAGAGAAGTTCCAAGGAATCTTCAAGGATGACATCAGCTAAGAATCTGAGCAATAGTTGAGAGGGTACCTTAACTGCCCTTTTCCTGTAATCAGTTTTATGAGCACCTTAATTTACAACATAGGACTTTCATTCTGTTGTAAATGATGAAAGCAAAGAATAACTGTAGTTAAAGATGTGCCATTACTAGGGTATATACAGTACTTCCTGCTTGCCTTGCCCTGTCCCGGATGATGGAAACCACTTGAGACTCTGAGAGCCACACACACCTCCCCACTTCCAGGCACACAGCTGGACCATGTTACCATCAAACAAACAGCCACAAGCTGTTCACATACCCCATCCAAATGCTCAGTCTCCCAAAAGGTCTTGCTGGCAGCACTGCCGAGAAAGCCTGAATTTCAAAACAGCATTGCTTTTTTTCTTCTACCACTGAATCAGGAAAACTTCTCTTAAAAGAGCCATGGCACACCACCAGCAAACATAGAAAAGGTATGTTAAACTCTGTATTTTTCTGTGTTTAGAATTTCTTTTCAAACTCCATCAAGTTATAAGTGAATTTTAGTTGGCCCCACATTGGGTGCCAATTTATTGTAAGGGGGCCACTAGTTTATTCCTGGCTGCTTAACCCCTAAATAATCACATAGAAACTGCATTATATAAAACAATACTTAGGCAATTAGTTCTAGCTTCTTATTTGCTAACTATTATATACATCTTAATTTAACCCATTTCTAGTAATCTGTATACTGCCACATGGCTGTGGATAACTGGCAAAATTTTGTCTGGCTCTAGTGGGCTACATGGCTTCTCTCTAACTCCACTTCCTTTCTCTCAGGATTCCATTTAGTTTTCCCCACTTTACTTTGTTCCCCTATAGCTCTGCTATTGACCCAAAGCAGTTCCTTTATTCCTTAATGGTAATCACAGCATAGAGTGGGAACTCCCATATCAAATCACAGGTAAGTATCGAATTGAGCTCTTTGAATCCCTTTTTAGAGAGGGAAGGGCAATAAGATGATCAAATTATTAAGAATATGTTGGCAATACCCACAGAAACAGCACAACAGAGCTAATGGGAGATCACCAACTCTGGACTGACAGTTGGGAAACCTGCATATGATGAAACTAGGCCCTCTGAATTGGATGACAGTTGTGTGGCTTGGACAGTTTGAGGGATTACCAGACTTTATCCCTAGTGTATGAACTAACTTTTTGGAGCACATTCCCTATCTCAGCCTACATAGAATGAGAAAAACCTTGGTCCTTCCTCAAATGGTATGACAGACTTTGTTGACATGGGAAGTCTTATCCTTTAAGAGGAATGGATGAATAGTACAGAGGAGAAAAGTGGCAGAACAGGAGGAGGGGAGGGAGATACAACAGGTATTGGTATGCAAAATAAAAATGTTTGCTTTAAAAAAAAGAAATTTGTAACATTTTTCTTAAATGAAATTATTTTTGAAATGCACTAAAATATTAAAATGACTGATATATATATATATTTCAATATACATGTGTGGGGGAGTAGAGTAGGAAAACAAATACAATACAATTATCAAAAGCAAGATTAATTAAATGTTTTATCAATCACTGTAGAAATAATGGAATTTGTATTTTAAAGGTGTGAAAATTAAAATCAAATTAGGATTTTTCAGGAAAATAAGAACATTATTTTTATAACCAGTATATATAAATTAGTGAAAATTATAAGGTTTTTAAGATATTGTGGAGAAAAATCAGAACTCAAAATGGATCCAAGAAGAAATTTCAAAAAGGCAAAAAGTAAACCAAGGTAAAGGTAATTCTTTTAGAAAAAGTAACCAGTAACAATCATGTATATGTGTATGTGTATGATTTATATATATATATATATATATATATATATATATATATATATATATATATATATATATATTCTCTTATTTAATATATATAATTGAGACACATAATTTATTAAAATACATATAAGTGTATCTAATAAATTGTCCTTTACATATTTTTTATTTGTATGTGTTTATGGATGTCAAAGCGTAGTCCTCAGTATTGGTTCCTTCTCCCATGGTGGGATCTGAAAACCAAAATGAGGTTTCTCAAGTTTTTAAGCATTAAGACATTTTACCATATAAAGATTGCTTTTAATGGAAAATAATATAACTGTAACATACTGTAAAATTAAAGTAGTTACAAAAGGAATGTCATCTTGCATGAACAGTATGTTTACTCTGTATGGAAAATTAAAACATGCTGCATTTCCTAAATAAGGTAAAGATCATAAAACTGTAAGCAATCAGTCAATTAAGTTCCATGTACAGTGGAAATATGTAGGATACAGTAAAGAGAAAAAAGTTTAAGTACGTGTAGGTGTAAGCTATTCAAGCACCGACACTACTATGAAAATACTGCATTAAGCAATAGTGTAATAAAAGCTGTATTAATAAAGTGGGGTAAATATTTACCATAGAAAAATATAACTTAAGAAATTTTAAAGTTTCATAGTTATACAATAAAGCCAATATAAAAAATTAATAAATAAACCAGTCAATAATTGTAGTGAAATTCTTTATCTCATCCCTCTAATTAACAAAGGAACAAACACAGCAACTATAAAAATGATGAGAAAAATTAGGAAAATTTCTGAGTGCCCTTGCCTGGAAGTTGAAGTAACTAAGCATTCTGAATTTAGCATTCTGAATTCTGAATGTGCATACTTTCAGGGCATATACAGAACTCTGATTTATAACTATATAATACCTCATAGAAAATCTTAAATATTATGATTAAAATTGTGCTTATAATCTTTGACTGGCAATCAGTTAGGCTATAAATAAAAGAATGATAAGTATAAAGCTTAGGTTTAGATACTAAGTTATATAGTTGTAAATAATTTTTAGATCAAATAAGAAATCTCAATTTCATGTTTGCCATTTTATAAAAGAAATACAGAGTGTAAGAGTGTCTCAGTGTTTGTTGGCTCTAGTAAGTGTGTCTCTCTCTCTCTGTGTCTCTCTCTCTCTCTGTATGTCTGTCTGTGTCTCATGAAAAATCTTAATTTTTTTCTGTTTCTGGATCATATTTTTCATAAAATTTTTAAAGAAATAAATTCCTCTGTTATTTGGGGCATGGACAATGATCTTGTACCAGTTGCATTGGCCTAATAAAACAATGATTAGCCAGTAGCCAGTCAAGAATTATAGACAGGGTGACCAGAAAAGGAGAATTCTAGGAAAAGGTAAGGTTCAGTCTACAGTCATCAGCCAGATGCAAACAAGGCAAGATGAGAATACCTCACTGATAACAGATACCAAGTCATGTGGCTAACACAGACAAGAATTGTGGGTTAAAATAAGATATAAGAGTTAGTTAATAGGAATCCTAAGCTAATAGACAAAGCAGTTTATAATTAATATAAGCTCTTTTGTGTTTCCTTGGGACTGCACATTTGCCAGAACAGACAGGACAGAAATGTTTTTCAACAAATGGTGCCAATATGGGCCACTACATCAACTTAAAACTTGAGAGGGCTTGGGAAGTATTCTAGACACAAAAGGACAGAGTTAAGTACAGTTTCGTGATAGCAGCATTTTCTCAGTTGGACTCTGTTTGTTAGAGGAAAGCACATTTCATTTAAGAAAGGCTTCCTGACTCAGCTTTAGCTGCAAAAAACTTGCAATTCTTTTAAGAGGCCCTATCACCAAACATTTAAATTATATTTATGAATAGCTGACCACATGCTGGAGGCAGGGATCTTGAAATTTCATAGAGTTGTGGTAACATACATGGCTCCCACAAGTACCTCTGCCATAAAGCTACTCTCAGAAAGCAAAGGGATGGGAAGATCCAGCTGTCAAAGCTGTGGCTTTAGCCATAGCCATGTCACTTAACAAATTAAAGACTCATGTTGTTAGGAATAGAGAGATATACAATAAAGACAGATTTAGACAAAAAAAATTTCTAAACAATTTAAGTGTGTTTAAAAAATATATGTTCGCTTTGGAGAGAAAAGAAAAAGTATAAAGGCCTTAAGAAAAAGAAAAAAGAAAGAGAGTAGTTGAGTGTGGTCACACACACCTTTAATCCTAACACTTGGAAGGCAGAGGCAGGAATATGTTTATGAGTTCAAGGAGAGCCTGATCTACAGAGTGAGTTCCAGGACAGCCAAAGATATACAGAGAAGCCCTATCTCAAAAAAAAAAATTAAAAATATAAGTAAAAAATAGAGTTTAAAGTCAAGTAAAGATGGAAAATACACTGAGAATCTGGATCCTTCTTAGTAATGCGTTGTCTTTGAATTATTTGACAGTTGAGGAAGAAGCAACAGCTGATAAAAGATATTTGTTTGTAAATGCTGCTCAATTAATCCAACATATGTATTTTGAAAATGCTTGACTTCAAAATGTTAATCAAAGGATATGTTAATTTGGAGAAGAGATTTTTGGCTTTGTTTACACAGAAAATAAGAGGCTGTGGATTTATTTTGGGCTAAGAAAATTCAGGTTTGATCAAGGAAATCTCCCTGAGAAATCTCCAATAGGAGTATATGGCCCAGATGGTCTAACGTTTTAGAGGACTTCTGTTGGAGTTTTCTCTGAGTTCAACATCCACAACAGCCTCAAAACTAGGCTGAACATCAGCCTCACAGATATTCTAGTCAAGACTTGACTATAATCCTAAATTTTCTTTAGACCCCCTATAAGATTATCAGTGACCCCAATCAGCAGGAGGTACCCAAGAAAATTACACCCAAATCCCCCAAAGAGAAATCATGGGGTTTGTCTTTGTTTAAAATGTTTTGGTTCCTTTTTTTGGGTCTGGGTTACCTCACTCAGGATAGTATTTTCTATTTCCATCCATTTGCAAGCAAAATTTGAGAAGTCATTGTTTTTTACCACTGAGTAGTACTCTAATGTATATATATTCCACACTTTCTTCATCCATTCTTCCATTGAAGGACATCTAGGTTTTTTCCAGGTTCTGGCTATTACAAATAATGCTGCTATGAACATAGTTGAACAAATGCCCTTGTCATATGATTGTGCATCTCTTGGGTATATTCCCAAGAGTGGCATTGCTGGGTCCAGGGGTAGGTTGATCCCAAATTTCCTGGGAAACCACCACACTGCTTTCCAAAGTGGTTGCACAAGTTTGCATTCCCACCAGCGATGGATGAGGGTACCCCTTTCTCCACAACCTCTCCAGCAGAGGCTATCATTGGTGTTTTTGATTTTAACCAATCTGACAGGAGTAAGATGATATCTCAAAGTTGTTTTGATTTGCATTTCCCTGATCACTAAGGAGGTTGAGCATGACCTTAGTGATGTGGGAGTGTCATATATCAATCCGTTGATTTTGTTGGTTAAGTAATAAAGAAACTGCTTGGCCCTCATAGGTTAAAACATAGGTGGGTGGAGTAAACAGAACAGAATTCTGGGAGAAAGAAAGCTGAGTCAAAGAGTCGCCATGATTCTCCCATTCCAGGCAGATGCAGGTTAAGATCCTTCCTGGTAAGCGAGCTCTTGGAGCTACACAGATTAATAGAAATGGGTTATATAGATATGTAAGAGCTAGCCAGTAAGAGGCCAAGTAGTGTTTAAAAGAATACAGTGTCCGTGTAATTATTTCAGAGCATAATCTAGCCGGTGGCGGGAAGCAGGCGGCTGGGATGCTGGGGATGCAGCCCCGCCGCTCTTGATACAACACCTTAGGTGTCTTTTGGCCATTCAAACTTCTTCTGTTGAGAATTCTCTGTTCAGATCAGTGCCCCATTTTTAATTGGGTTAATTAGCATTTTAAAGTCTAGTTTCTTGAGTTCTTTATATATTTTGGAGATCAGACCTTTGTCTGTTGC
Source organism: Microtus californicus (assembly GCA_028537955.1). Classification (NCBI taxonomy): domain Eukaryota; kingdom Metazoa; phylum Chordata; class Mammalia; order Rodentia; family Cricetidae; genus Microtus; species Microtus californicus. Next base: position 2,990,123 of record JAQJZF010000006.1, on the reverse strand, counting down.
GGGGTTGGTGAAGATCTTCTCCCAGTCAGTGGGTTGCCTTTTTGTCTTAGTGACAGTGTCCTTTGCTTTACAGAAGCTTCTCAGTTTCAGTAGGTCCCATTTATTCAATGTTGCCCTTAATGTCTGTGCTGCTGGGGTTATACCTAGGAAGCGATCACCTGTGCCCATCTGTTGTAGGGTACCCCCCCCAAAAAAATGTTTTGGTTTCAAGTTGTTATAGATAACAGTCAGAAAAATTAGAAAAAGGAGATTAGATTCAGAGTTCTTGTTTTGAAAAAAATAAAAGGGGGGGTGGGAAACAACACTTGTATTGGTTTAATAAAATACTGATTTGCCAGTTTTCAGGTAGCAAGTATAGGCAGGTGACCAGAAAAGGAGAATTCTGGGAAAAGGAAAGTTTCTGTCTGTATTCATCACCAACATTCAGAGGAAGCAAGATGAGAATGCTTCATTAATACGAGGTACCAAGCTATGTGGCTAATAGAGACAAGAATTAAGGGATAATGTAAGAGTTAATTAATAAAAGCCTAAGATAGTAGGCTAAGCAGTTTATATTTAATATAATTAATTATATAATATAATTAATATAGGCATCTGTGTGTTTCTTTGGGACTGACAAAGAGACTTCTGTCAACATACTTGATTGCTGGTCATAGAGAAAGAGACAGGAGAAATCAATCCATGCGTGAGGTAAATATTGGTTTCACTTTGTAAAGAAGCAGAATACTACTAAAAAATTAGTTATTACCATTTCTAATTTAGCCTGAGGTAAGTGGATAGTCACCTCTGTGTTTTAGTATCTCATAAAATTATGGAAAGGTACCACATAAATTAATAAATGTACATGCAGATTAAAGTTGTGAAAGAATACAGAATTTAGAGCTAACTTTTCTGCCAGGTGAGTAATTACTTTGTATCTTTGACAAAAATGTTTTAATTATTTATAAAATAATAATAGTAGTGACAACCTTACCTTATGTAATACATTATGTATTTGTGTAATGACATGAAAATAGACTAGAAAGTATTATTGAAATAGCTAAAATGATGTTAATATTTTCTTCTGAATAAATTGTCTTTAGATGCAATTCATTTTATAGGATACACATTACTTTCCAAACTGAAGAATTTGAGAGATCCCTTTCGAGTAGAAAGACTCTGAAAATTAAATAAATAAATTAAATAAATTTTATATAATTAGAGCAAATACATTTATTTATATATTTACATTATGTTTTAAATTCTTTTTCTTAGAATATGTACAATGTCTGGACATATTAATAATTAAGCAGGCATGAGTTTTTCCCCCACATTAGATATCATTTCTTATTGAATAAAAAACACCATTTTGTGATTGCAGCTAAATTGAAAACACATTCATTTTAGGAAATGTTTCTAGATGTCTTATAAGTAGCAACATAGGTTTGGAAGTTAAACTGCCGCTAATTAAAATAAAATGAATGGGGAGCCACCCTTGAAGAATCTTCCTAATTCCATTGATTTATGGGGATGCCTCAAGTTAATTATAGGCAAAACTTTCTAACAGTAGCCAAAAAAGAACAATAAAAATATAAGGTGAAATATCATCTAAAATTTTTACCTGTGTCCTTCCCTCTTGCCTCAAAATTTATTTTCCCTTTTAAGTGAGATTTTTTATAAAATCTACTAAATGTAAATGCTTATGGCTTTTACTGTTAATTAACCTGAAAGCAGATAAAATGGAAATATATATTAATCACATAATCATTAAAATACTGTATAGTGATATGATAAATATATATATGTTCAGGGATTTTATAAAATATATTATATATATATAATGGATTTTATGAATGTCTACCACATTTACTATACTTTATACATAGACAAAACCAAGTTCAAAGCAATGAAATATCTTGTCAAGTTAACTAATAATAATATTATGTGTTTAGGCTAATCATGAGCTTCTGGATTTAGTTGGCTTCTAATAAGAAAAGTGCAGCCATGATGAAAATTGTGAGAATAAATAATGCCTAATTTCGCTATGACATTTTTATTCTCTGTGAAACCTTTACATATGATAAACTTATTTGCAAAAAATGAGTGATAAAACAAGCAACCTCACCTCGATACTGATTGCACAGACAGTGAGAGACAAGATAAACTAGAGATCAATAAATAAATGCCTCAATACATGTACAAAAGGTAAATAAGGCTAAAATTGTTTTATTTTATTATATTATATCTTAATTCATTCTTGATTTCTCTGTATAACAGTTCTAGCTGTACTGGAACTTGCTTTGTAGGGAAGGTTGGCCTTAAATAAACACATATTATTTTTTAGTAGGCACACATTCAAGATACCATAAATCCTGTGAAATGTACTCCATATGACACTGGATTCTACATATGACATATATCATCTAAAAAATAGATGATTCAAGTGGAAGAATGTAAACTTAGAGAAAATTATGTAATCTTTGTTCATTCAAATATGCCAAAATTGAAAATGTAGGCTTTCCAGGACAGCAAATATTATAAGAAATACTAAGTTGATAAGTGCCTGAATGGCATAGGTTTATAGATGTTAATTTAATTCAATAATTTCTGAAGTTCTTCTTTATACATCCTCTAAGTGCTGAGTAACAAAGTAATAAAAGAGTAGGAATTTTCCAGGAGCCTTTAGAGTGGGGAAAGTTTTTCACCAATTCCACATTCAATAAAAAGCTAATATGCAAAATATATAAAGAATTCAAGAAAATAACATCAACAAAAAAAGAAATAATCCAATTTCATAATGAACTACAGATCTAATCAGAATTCTCATTAGAGGACTCTCAAATGGTTGAGAAACATTTAAAAAATATAAAATATTCTTAAAATGCAGCAAAATGTTCATCAAACCTATTTTGAGATTCTATCTTACATCTGTCAGTATGACCAAAATAAATAACACAAGTGTCAGCTTAGATTGAAGAGGATGTGGAGCAAATGGAACACTGCTCTATTTATGATCAAAATCCATTCACTATGGAAATCAATATGTTGTTTTCTCAGAAAATTAGGAATTGATGCACCATCGGGGCCCAGCTATACCACTCATGAGCATAAAACTGAAGGACATTCCACCCTCCATTGATGACACTTGCTCAACTATGTTTCTTTTGGCTTTATCCATAATATCCAGAAAGGAGAAGCAATTTAGATGTTCTCACCTAAAGAATGGGCAAAGAAAATGCCCAATTATACAATGGATTATTACACAGCAGCTAAAAATGGTATCAAAAAATTTTAATCAAATAAATGAAATTAGAAAAAAATATTCTGAGTGTGATAAAACAGAACAAGAAAGACAAACATGGTATGAACTCACTTAAAAGTGCATTTTAATTGGTAAGAAAATAATAATCATCATAGAATCCACAGATCCCGAAAACCTAAGTAAAACATTGCAGGTTTTAATGCGGACATCTGGCTGTCCCTGAGAATAGGAAATAGAATAGACTTTGTCAATGGACTTGGTGCAGGCAGGAATAAAAAGGGGGGGTTCAGATTGTTGAGGTTCAGAGAGAGAAGGAGAGAGAGAGAGAGAGAGAGAGAGAGAGAGAGAGAGAGAGAGAGAGAGAGAGAGAAAATGAATACAGGGGGACTTTGTAATTGGATGGCATTTGTGGGGCAATATAGTGCAGTAGAACCTCCCACAATTTCTGGAGGGCAACTTTTACAAGGACTTCTCGTAATGTAGCAATCAGAGACTGAATAGTCCACCTTCTGCAACCAGGCAAGGCTTCCAACCAAGTCATAGAACCTTCAACCTAAGATGTGCTTGGGTAATAAAAGCATAGAATTTTCAGGAGTTCTCAATCAATTATTCATTTAATTTGAGGCCCACACTACAAGAGTGAGTCTATGTCAAACACTTCCTAGATGACCAGAAACCAGAGGTCGGATATTCCAGAGAACTGCCATAATAAAAATCGATAAAGTGATTCCTAAGGATATTTGGCTATACTCTTCATTAAGCAACTAGCCCAACCATCATCATCGAGGTTTTCTACAGCAGCTGATGGGAGCAGATGCAGAGACAAGCATGAAGGAGAAGAGAGAATCCAAATTAGAGAACTCCATTAGTTCCCTCTAATTTGAGCTGGAGGAACCCCTACAAAGAGGGCAGGAAGAAATCTAGGAGTCTGTTTTGTTGAGGACACGATAAAAATAAGGCTGACAGAATCAACTAAGCAGGGCTCACTGAGACTGAATTGGCAACCAAGAAGCCTGCATTTTTCTGCAGTAGGTCATCTGCAAATATGCTGTGGTTCGCAAGTGTGCTTTTTGCAGGATTCCAGAAAAATGTAAGTAGGGGTATCTTTGACTCATTGGCCTACACTTAGGACTCTTTACCTCCTATATAGATGCATCTTGCTAGGACATGTTCTGTTGATAACCACGAGAAACTGTTGTTTTCTGAAGGGAAAAGTAGAAGGAGTGGGTCTGAGGAAGTGGGCAGGGAAAGGACTTTGAGAAATTGAGGGAGAGGAAACTGTGTTCAGGGGTTACTATATGAGAGAATGAAAAACAAACAAATAAATAAATAATAGATAAATGGAATGGGTTGAAGTTTTCACCTGGTAGTGAACCTAACACTGGAAAATACAGGAGCTTACAAAAAATCAGCAATGTAAATATAGTGGTGCAAGCCTTTAATCCTAACACTCGTGTGACTGCCTTAGAAAGATTAACTGAATTACAAAAGAAATATCTGGAAAGATCTAAAGAATATTAAATTCGATTTTATACTCAACATTGTTATTTGATCAAGATGAAACAGATGTTATTGAGATGGGATGACAAAAGAGATTTCAAAATTTTGTCTGCAAAGATTTTGAGTCTCTCAGGTACATCTTTTAGGTAGAGGGAAGAAATATAAGATGGAAAATATATCAGTCTGAGAGTAAGAAATTATTTAATTAATAAGTAAAGTAAAAATTTCTGCCTCATTCTAGATTCCCAAGTGAGCATTTTTAAAAAGGCTGTTTTATTTTAATTTTTGTGGGACCTAATTGTCTGACTGGAATCTTGGCATTCAGACCAGGGTGGGTTTCAATAGAATTCAAATAAGCTCTACCTGTCCCTGCCTCCTGAGTGTTAAGATTAAAGGCTTGCTCTACCATATGTCTTACATAGAATGACAAATTCTATGGAGGATGAATTGAGCATAGAAATCTACAGGCTGGAATGTAACAATCTGGAGTCAAATGGTGAAATTATTGTAGGTACACAGTTGACACATAATTAAATCTCACCAAATGAGGCTGAATAAATGAATGAAGAATTAAAATTTATTTTTTTCTCTGAATCTCTACTTCCTTTTCCTTAAATTTTGGCTTATCGTGTGACCTTTGTCTATATTCATTATATTTTATTGTACTTTTAAACATATGATGCCATTGATTTATATTTTCAAAGTTCTTAATTTAAATTGAAAATTGTTCTATACATAGGTAATTAAAATGTTTTAAAAAATTCTGATTTCTAGGCTCTGGAGAGATGGCTAAGAGGATAAGATGGCTGCTCTTCCAGAGGTCCTGAGTTCAATTCCCAGCAACTGCTTGGTGGCTCATAACCATCTGTAATGAGATCTGGTGCCCTCTTCTGGCCCACAGAGATACATGCAGGCAGAATATTGTATATATAATAATAAATAAATCTTTTAAAAAAGCCAATTTCTAATTATAACTCAGATTGAATTCAAAATAAATGTGCCTGTCTACTTTAGTTAAAAAGATAGTTTCATGTATAGCATAAAAATAATAATATAGTTTCATTTACTTAACCATAATGTTAACTAAGACAACTCAAATTATATTATACAAGTTTGTTTAATTTGATCCCAATAAATATTCAAGTATATACACCATGTGAAATTTTCAACATTATCATATCTTTGTAATTCTAGTGAGAATAGTCAGTATTCTAAGCATTTACCATTAGTATTTAATTAATTTTGTTAGACAAGTGCTAAAAATTTTTAATTATTTCTTTTAATTTTTTATATATTGATATAATTTCATAATTTATCTCTCTAATTCTTCCCTTCCAGTCCCTTAATTACTAACTGCATCTTTAGAAACAAATAGAATTATTGTAGAATACTTCTTTATTTTTATTAGATACTGCCTAATAAGGTTTTAAAACATGACACCTAGCATTTATTAAGCATAGCTTCTAATTTCTTTATAGGTCCAAACCGTCATATAATTTGTGCAACAGAGGGGACACACAAACCACATGAAACAGGTAATTTACCAGGTGATTGTCACAGTTCTATTTATTTTGCAGAACCTGTCACAGAAAGTATTATTTCATTGCTTACTCAATGGCTGCAAATGTAACTGAAAATAATATTAAATCTGTTTGCAGACTGGCATCAGATTAAATATAAATCAATCTACTCATTACTTTCTTCAAATTCTGATTTTTGCATTTTTCTGCAACTGAAATCCATTCTTTAAATAACTCCAAGAATAAATAATGATCAATAATTCCCAAATACTTATCTGTAGCAATTGTTTTATTTTCTTAAACCATAAATAAAATTCAAATATTTCATTAAATTTTTCAGTGTTTTGATATAAAATCATTTTTTTTAATCAAAGGTGATTACAAACAAAATATATGTCTAAAAAAAACTAATGGGTGTCTTCTTGCTTTTTCCCCAGTGTGAGAGTTAAATAATGTAGCCACCAAGTCAGATGGAGAGGCAAGTCATAAGTTATGCATTGCAGAAAAATGGAAAATGGGAAAAAAAATAATAGATTTCTTCCTTCTGAATTTTCTATCAAGTGAAAAATATAAATCTGCAATAAGCCACTGAATTCAACTTTCTACGAAAAGGAATTAAAAAGTGACATATGTTCTTTGATGTGGGAGTGTCATATATCAATCTGTTGATTTCATTGGTTAAGCAATAAAGAAACTGCTTGGCCCTGATAGGTTAAAACATAGGTGGGTGAAGTAAACAGAACAGAATGCTGGGAGAAAGAAGCTGAGTCAGTGAGTCGCTGATTCTCCCACTCCAGATAGACGCAGGTTAAGCTCTTCTCTGGTAAGCCACCTCGTGGGCTACACACATTATTAAAAATGGGCTAGTCCAGGTGCGAGAGTTAGCCGAGAAAAGGCTAGATATAATGGGCCAAGCGGTGTTTAAAAGAATACAGTTTCCGTGTAATTATTTTGGGTAAAGCTAGCCATGTGGGCAGCCGGGTGCCAGGAACGTAGCCTGCCGCTCTTATTACAACAGTTCTTTTCTGTGTTTGTAGGGGAGAGAGAGACAATATGAAGTGATATACCTTTCATGCTGACTGGACAAAATTGATTCTAGAAGCCATGGGTAATTAAAAAAAAATTGGAAGAGTGTGGAATGCCTCTTTATGATTTGTTTCTGAGGGATGTCCCAGAAGCCCCCAAAACTATATGAATTCTTACTATTCCTCTTGGTTACACATTAATACTAGGTATTAATGAATGATTCGACTATTATTAAAGATGCCGTATGTCTTGGACCCACAATACAGAGCCATCATCCTGTCAACAAACTGGAAGCATCCTTTTCGCAAGGTAGCTTTCCAACTTCATAAAGATACTATGAAATTTTCTGAAGGAGAAAAGCTGTTAATGGTTATACTCAGATGTGAATTCTAAAGTGTACAAGATGGAGAGGACTCACTTGTGCAAAGGGGTTATAGCTCTCATGTTATAGCTGTAACCACTGCTCTGTGACTGGATTTGAGAACTTCTCCATGGGAGGGAATGCATACTTACTACTGTAAATCTTTTCAAGGCCCCTTGGTTAACAAGATCATAGACCCCAGAGAAAATTTAATACTATTGTTTTACTGTTAAATTGTCTGTCAGTATTTATGCAAATAGACATAAAGTACTCTCAGACTTTATCAGAGGAGCTTCTATATCCAGAGAAAGGTGGTGAAAGAAGAGATCCACTCCTCTATGAGATGTTGAGAATAAGTAGAAGATAACAATTTAGCCATAAACAAGACATTTATAACACTTTCTTCATGGATCAAAGAACAGTGTGGAAGAGGGGTGTGTAAAAATGAATAACAACCAGTAGATGGCAAGACGCAGATATCCTAGTCAGGAACACAGAGGTACTGAGAATACCTAAGCTATATCTACACAAAAATAGACCAGTCAATCATTGGTGCAGGATATACTTGGGTGTTTTATTCTTCTCTTCTGGGCTAGTAATAGACTCAGTAAGAGGTGGAAATCACTGGCCCTAGTTGTCCAAACCCTGTTGTTGTCATTAAGTTCCAATGAATACTTGCAATTCAATGGTCACACAAATGGCTCTCTTAAAATAAATATAAACAAATGTAATCAATGTGAGAGAGGGACTGGTAATAATGAGGGATATTAACAAGGATGCGAGACAGATAGCACAAGGGAAAACAAGTAATCACAATGGATTTTATAAATACACTCATTAAATTCTTAAATATCAAAATAAATCAATAAAAAGAGAAACTCTAACCAAAGTTATAAGTAAATGTAATTTTATTAGGGTATAAATTTTATAGTATGTCTAATAAAAATAATATTACTAGGAAAGTTCATCAGATGACTTACAGGAAATACTGACTTTTTGGTAAATAATTGCATTAATAATAAGCTGTGAATACTAAAATGGAATGTTTTAAATTGAGGTATATATGCATATATAATATGTTTATATAAGGGATTTGATAATGCACAGAATGTCCATGGCTTCAATTTTCATTTAATGACTATGTAATGATTTAAAATTTATCTATGATTGTATACAGTGTCAATGCTAAGCAAAAATTAAATTGTATGCTTCTGGGGCATACTCATTGATAAAGTTCATTCAAAAAAGTTCACTAGAATTTGCAGAGAAAATTGAGGTAGAACAACTTTTCATATAATACTGACTACACTACTTGTCCAAGCGCTTCACTATTTCCAAAGTAATTAAAAGAATCATTTTTTTCATCAGAAACACTGACTGCTCTGTCTTAAGACCCATTTGGTTTTTGCCAGTTTATGTACTCGGACTATGTCATACATTCATTTACACTACAGTGATTTAGCAGGAACTTGAGTTTGCAAGTTTTAATTAGCTTTTTACTCAGTCTCTGAATTAAACAAAATCGGTTAATTTTCAACATTATATTTGGAGCAAATATTTTGATGAGATTTGAAACTTAGCCAAAACCCACTGAGAATATAAGTAAAAAGAGAAAGGAGATTTGCCCACTAAAATTCTGTGTGCCAAAATCTGTCATCGGGCTTTGTTCTCATAAATCAATAGTTTTCTCAACACAATACTTGTAAATAATTAAAGTGGGTAATTAAGCCAAATGTATTATTTTTACTGTAATTAACTGATAACAATGTGCAGTATTTTATGCCAGCTTTAAGAACTGACACAGAAATGACATTTTGATGTTGTAAGATCATAGAGTAATACTTTGCTTACAGGGAACATGTCTTCTAGATTCCCGGTTCTTCTGTCTTTGTATATCTAATACAGGTTTTACCATATTCTGACTTTTAAATAATGACTGATGTCCCTCTAACACTATGGCGTCATAGTATATGGTGTCCCTAATATGGTTAGTTAATCTGAAAATTCATTGCTGCCCTAGAATTCTAGGGTAGTAGTGCATAGTGTAATATAAATTCTAGTTAATTCATATTTAATACTTAGCAATCAGTATCTTTTCAAAAATACTTTGACATAATTATTTGGGAAAAGCAAAGCATCTATTTTCTACTAGAGAACTGAGAATAGAAGGTCAAATTTACTTAAAATTTTACTCAGTACTTGAAAAATTATTGAGTACTTATTGTCATAGTGGATAGCACTCAAATTATGTCTCAAGTGAAAAATGCTTTGCCCCCAGAAGTAAACAAACCAGTATTTTTATAATTAAAAGGAATAGAATAGTTATTCTTTAGTATTTGAATAAGGGAACTATATCAGGTAAATATAATGATTGAAACGCACATCTTACAGAAACTATTTTTATAAAGGTTTTAGACTGATTTCTTCATTCATGGCATTCTCTTCTTTCTGCCAATCTCTCCTGGCTACAGAGAAGAATGGAATAAAGGACTAGAGAGTCCTAATAAATTCAAATAAAAATCACATGAACTTTGCAGTCTATGATAGCAAAGAAATCATTTGGTAAGAGCTGCTGGAACAGGTTTTTCACATTTGGGAAGGTGGCAGCATCATATCTGTAATATAATATGTTATAAACATGTTAGTATAAACTATCTTTGATGTTATATTTCTAAAATTGGCAAAAATATAACCCGGTTAAAAAATGACAAATAGTTTTAATAATGTTGAATTAGTTCTTGTAAAAGTTCCTAAAAATTTAGGCTAGAATTTTCTGAATTATTGCCCAAATTTGAATTTTTACTATTATGTTATTTTTAGTTGACTGTGAAATGCCTCAGCTTAGTCAGTGTCACAATAAATCTTATTTTGTTTCTTCCTACCCATGAATGATATAGTCTTCAAATGAAAAAACATCATATATGGAGAGCACTTATCTTTCAAGAGAACAATTCAGTGTTTGCTATTGAATATTCTTTAAACTCCTTTACTTCTAATGAGCAAAAAAGACCTTTCTAATTAGAAGCATGTGCATTAAGCATGATATTTTCTTCATGAAATCAATGACAGGTTAATCACACACTGAGTCTTATATTTAGTTTTCCTGGTGACATTAACATCATGAATATATAAGATTCTTAACTTTCACATCATATCCTTAGGAAAATAATTGAGAATCTTTTAGATTTCTGTAACAAGAAATTTACTGACAGAGACCTGATCTTGGCGCCAGGAGACCCAACATTGGGGTGAGTTTCTGACCCCGTGGCGGCAGCCCGGGAAAGGTAACTGAGAAGTTCCTCATCCCCCTATCCTTCTTGAGCTCTCTGCAAGGCCTTTAAGCCCTGCATATTCCTTCTTTCTTCCTATCCCAGCCAGCTTGCATTCCTCCGCACCTCGGCCACCTTGCCATCTCTGGGCACATAACATCACCCAGCTCAGCCTGTCTGGGCGCTGGGTCCCCTCTGAATCCTCAGGGCAACCTAGCAGCGGGAGTTCCTTTGTTTCACTAGCCTGCCTGCATAAAGCTAGGTAGGCGCTTTGTTTAGGAGCTACCCAAACAGCACAGAGACCTGATCTTGGCGCCAGGAGACCCAACATTGGGGTGAGTTTCTGACGCCATGGCTGCAGCCCGGAACAGGGAACTGAGAAGTTCCTCATCCCCTTATCTTTCTTGAGCTCTCTGCAAGGCCTCTAAGCCCTGCATATTGCTTCTTTCTTCCTATCCCAGCCAGCTTGCATCTCTCCCCACCTCGGCCACCTTGCCATCTCTGGGCACATAACATCACCCAGCACAGCCTGTCTGGGTGCTGGGTCCCCTCCGAATCCACAGGGCAACCTAGCAGCGGGAGTTCCTTTGATTCACTAGCCTGCCTACATCAAGCAAGGTAGGCGCTTTGTTTAGGAGCTACCCAACCAGCACGGAGACCTGATCTCAGCAGGAGACCCAACATTGGGCTTGGAGACCTGATCTCTGTGCCAGGAGAGCCAGCAGTAGGGAGAGCCATCATTGGGCACAGAGATCTGATCTCGGCTCCAGGAGTGCCATCACTGGCGAGAGCCATCACTGGGAAGATACATCAATAGGTAAGGAGACCAGATCCTGAAAAAGAAGATCCATAGGGGAGCATTCGGAGGAAGAGATGGGGAGGCGCCAATGCAAGAATTCACCCAACAATCTGAAAACCAACATGAAGCCACCAGAAACCTGTGACCTCACAACATGGGGACATGAACACCTTAATCAAGAAGAAGTAGGAAAGACTGACTTCATGAAAGTGATTGACGCCCGTAAACAGCATGTAAAGAACGCCATTATAGAAATGGATGAGAAATATAACAGGAAATTTGAAGAATTGAACAAATCAGTGAATGATACCCTAGAAAACCAAGGAAAAACAATCAAACAGATAATGGAAACAGTTCAAGACTTGAAAACTGAAATGGAGGCAAAGAAGAAAACACAAACAGAGGGCCGACTGAACATGGAAAATTTAAGTAAACAAACCGAGACTACAGAAACAGGCATATCCAACAGAATACAAGAGATAAAAGAAAGAATCTCAGATTCTGAAGACACCATAGAGAAAAAAAACACACTGATCAAAGAAAACAGCAAGTCCAACAAATTTTCATCACAAAACATTCAGGAAATCTGGGACACAATAAAAAGACCAAACATAAGAATAATAGGAGTAGAAGAAGGAGAAGAAGTGCAGCTCAATGGTCCAGAACATATATTTAATAAAATTATAGAAGAAAATTTTCCCAACCTAAAGAAAGATATACCTATGAAGGTTCTGGAAGCATACAGAACACCAATTGGGCTGGATCAAAAAAAAACATCCCCTTGCAATATAATAATCAAAACACAAAGCATACAGAATAAAGAAAGAATATTAAGAGCTGCAAAGGAAAAAGGCCAAGTTACTTATAAAGGTAAACCTATCAGACTTACACCTGACTTCTCCATGGAACCGTGAAAGACAGAACGTCCTGGATAGATGTACTGCAGAAACTGAGAGACCATGGATGCAACCCCAGACTACTATACCCAGCCAAGCTTTCGTTCACTATAAATGGAGAAAATAAAATTTTTCCGGATAAAAAAAATTTAAACAATACATAGCCACAAATCCAGCCTTACAGAAAGTAATAGAAGGTAATTCACTAACCAAGGAGCCCAACAACATCCACAATATCTCAAACATTTAGAGACCCCTCACCAACACAACTCAAAGAAGGGAAACACACAATCTCGAAGTCTAAAAAAGTGACCGGAGTTAACAACCACTGGTCATTAATATCACTTAATGTCAATGGACTCAACTCACCTATAAAAAGGCACAGGCTAAGAGACTGGATAAGAAAACAGGATCCAACATTCAGTGCTTGTAAGAAACATACCTCAACCACAAAGACAGGCACCTACTCAGAGTAAAGGGCTGGGAAAAGGCTTATCAAGCAAATGGAGCAAAGAAACAAGCAGGCGTGGCCATACTAATCTCTAACAAAGTTGACTTCAAACTTAAATCAATCAGAAGAGATGGAGAGGGGCATTTTATACTCATAACAGGAACAGTTCATCAGGATGAAGTCTCAATTCTGAATATCTATGCCCCTAATATAAAAGCACCCACGTATGTAAAAGAAATATTGCTAAAACTCAAGGCAGCCATCAAACAGCACACACTAATAGTAGGACACTTCAACACTCCTCTCTCACCAATGGATAGGTCAATCAGACAGAAACCTACCAGAGAAATAAGAGAATTAATGGAGATAATGAAGCAAATGGACTAAACAGACATCTATAGGACATTCCACCCAAATAGGAAAGAATATACCTTCTTCTCTGCAGCTCATGTAACCTTCTCGAAAATCGACCACATAGTTGGTAACAAAGCAAACATCCACAGTTACAAAAAAATATTAGTAACCACATGTGTCTTATCAGATCACCATGGATTAAAGCTAGAATTCAACAACAATGCTACCCCCAGAAAGCATACAAATTCATGGAAACTGAACAGTCAACTACCGAACCATACCTGGATTAAGGAAGAAATAAAGAAAGAAATTAAAGTCTTCCTGGAATTCAATGAAAATAAAGAAACAACATACTCAAACTTATGGGACACTATGAAAGCAGTCCTAAGAGGAAAGTTCATAGCACTAAGTGCCCACCTAAGGAAAACAGAGAAAGCACACATTGGAGACTTAACAGCCCACCTGAAAGCTCTAGAAAAAAAAAAGAAGCAGACTCATCTAGGAGGAGTAGAAGACTAGAAATAACCAAAATGAGAGCTGAAATCAACAAAATAGAAACACAGAAAACAATACAAAGAATCAATGAAACAAGAAGCTGGTTCCTGGAGAAAATCAACAAGATTGACAAACCCCTATCCAAACTAATCAAACGGCAGAGAGAGAATTTACAAATTAATAAGATCAGAAATGAAAAGGGGGACATAACCACAGACACAGAGGAAATTCAAAGAATCATTAGATCTTACTACAAAAGCCTGTACGCCACAAAACTGGAAAACGTAAAAGAAATGGACATGTTTTTAGATAAATACCATTTACCAAAGTTAAACCAGGACCAGATGAACAATCTAATTAGACCTGTTAGTCGCGAAGAATTAGAAGCTGTTATCAAAAACCTCCCTACCAAAAAAAGCCCAGGACCAGATGGTTTCAATGCGGAATTCTACCAAAACTTCCAAGAAGACCTAATACCTATATTCCTTAATGTATTTCACAATATAGAAACAGAAGAGTCATTGCCAAATTCTTTTTATGAAGCTACAGTCACTCTGATACCAAAACCACACAAAGACTCAACCAAGAAAGAGAATTACAGGCCAATCTCACTCATGAACATTGACGCAAAAATCCTGAACAAAATACTGGCAAACCGTATCCAAGAACACATTAGAAAAATTATCCATTATGATCAAGTAGGCTTCATCCCAGAGATGCAGGGCTGGTTCAACATACGAAAATCTATCAATGTAATCCATCATATAAATAAACTGAAAGAAAAAAAAACATATGATCATTTCATTAGATGCTGAAAAAGCTATTGACAAAATTCAACATCACTTTATGATAAAAGTCTTGGAGAGATTAGGGATACAAGGGACATACCTAAATATAATAAAAGCTATTTACAGCAAACCGACAGCTAACATCAAAGTAAATGGAGAAAAACTCAAAGCCATCCCACTAAAATCAGGAACACGGCAAGGCTGTCCACTCTCTCCATACCTCTTCAATATAGTGCTTGAAGTTTTAGCAATAGCAATAAGACAACATAAGGGGATCAAGGGGATTCGAATTGGGAAGGAAGAGGTTAAACTTTTGTTATTTGCTGATGATATGAAAGTGTACATAAGTGACCACAAAAACTCCAGCAAAGAACTCCTAAAGCTCATAAACACCTTTAGTAATGTGGCAGGATACAAGATCAACTCCCAAAAATCAGTCGCCCTCCTATACACAAAGGATATGGAAGCAGAGAGGGAAATCAGAGAAACATCACCTTTCACGATAGCCACAAATAGCTTAAAATATCTTGGGGTAACTCTAACCAAGGAAGTGAAAGATCTATTTGACAAGAACTTTAAGGAATTGAAGAAAGAAATTGAAGAGGATACCAGAAAGTGGAAGGATCTCCCTTGCTCTTGGATTGGGAGGATCAACATAGTAAAAATGGCAATTCTACCAAAGGCAATTTATAGATTCAATGCAATCCCCATCAAGGTCCCATCAAAATTCTTCACAGAGCTTGAGAGGACAATAATCAACTTTATATGGAAAAACAAAAAACCCAGGATAGCCAAAACAGTCTTATATAATAAAGGAACTTCTGGAGGCATAACCATCCCTGACTTCAAACTCTATTACAGAGCCACAGTAATGAAAACAGTGTGTTATTGGCATAAAATCAGAGAAGTCGACCAATGGAATCGTATAGAAGACCCAGATCTTAACCCACAAACCTATGAACACCTCATTTTCGATAACGGAGCTAAAAGTATACAATGGAAGAAAGAAAGTATTTTCAACAAATGGTGCTGGCACAACTGGATGTCAACCTGTAGAACAATGAAAATTGACCCATATCTATCACCATGCACAAAACTCAAGTCCAAATGGATCAAAGACCTCAATATCAGTCTGAACAAACTGAACCTGATAGAAGAGAAATTGGGAAGTACCCTACAACAGATGGGCACAGGCGATCGCTTCCTAGGTATAACCCCAGCAGCACAGACATTAAGGGCAACATTGAATAAATGGGACCTACTGAAACTGAGAAGCTTCTGTAAAGCAAAGGACACTGTCACTAAGACAAAAAGGCAACCCACTGACTGGGAGAAGATCTTTACCAACCCGGCAACAGACAAAGGTCTGATCTCCAAAATATATAAAGAACTCAAGAAACTAGACCTTAAAATGCTAATTAACCCAATTAAAAAATGGGGCACTGATCTGAACAGAGAATTCTCAACAGAAGAATTTCAAATGGCCAAAAGACACTTAAGGTCATGCTCAACCTCCTTAGCGATCAGGGAAATGCAAATCAAAACAATTTTGAGATATCATCTTACACCTGTCAGACTGGCTAAAATCAAAAACACCAATGATAGCCTTGCTGGAGAAGTTGTGGAGAAAGGGGTACACTCATCCATTGCTGGTGGGAATGCAAACTTGTGCAACCACTTTGGAAAGCAGTGTTTCGGTTTCTCAGGAAATTCGGTATCAACCTACCCCCAGACCCAGCAATGCCACTCTTGGGAATATACCCAAGAGATACCCGATCGTATGACAGGGGCATTTGTTCAACTATGTTCATAGCAGCATTGTTTGTAATAGCCAGAACCTGGAAACAACCTAGATGTCCGTCAATGGAAGAATGGATGAAGAAAGTGTGGAATATATACACATTAGAGTACTACTCAGCAGTAAAAAACAATGACTTCTCGAATTTCGCATGCAAATGGATGGAAATAGAAAATACTATCCTGAGTGAGGTAACCCAGACCCAAAAAGATGAACAAGGGATGTACTCACTCATAATTGGGTTCTAGCCATAAATAAAGGTCAGTGAGTCTATAATTTGTTATCCTAAAGAAGCTAGATAAGAAGGTGAACCCAAAGAAAAACATATAGCTATCCTCCTGGGTATGGGAGTAGACAAGATTGCCAGGCAAAAAATCGGGATCTTGGGGGTGGGGTGGGAGGGGGTAAGGGGAGATGGGGAGAGAAAAGTGAGAAGGGTAGGATGGGGAGAACTTGGGGAAATGGGATGATTGGGATAAAGGAAGTTTGGATAGGGGAGCAGGGAAGCACATATCTTAATTAAGGGAGCCATCTTAGGGTTGGCAAGAGACTTGGACCTAGAGGTGCTTCCAGATGTCCAAGGCGAGGTCCCCAGTTAGTTCCTGGGGCAGTTGAGGATAGGGAACCTGAAATAACCCTATCCTATAGCCATACTGATGAATATCTTGCATATCACCGTAGAACCCTCATCTGGTGATGGATGGAGATGGAGACAGAGACCCACACTGGAGCACTGGACTGAGCTCCCAATGTCCCAATGAGGAACAGAAGGAGGGAGAACATGAGCAAAGAAGTCAGGACCGTGAGGGGTGCACCCACCCACAGAGACAGTGGGGCTGATCTATTGCGAGCTCACCAAGGCCAGCTGGACTGTGACTGAAAAAGCAGGGGATAAAACCGGAACTCTCTGAATATGGCAGACAATGAGGGCTGCTGAGAAGCCAGGGACAATGGCACTGGGTTTTGATCCTGCATCATGTTCTGGCTTTGAGGGTGCCTAGCCAGTTTGGATGTTCACCTTCCTAGACCAGGATGGAGGGGCAAGGACTTTAGACTTTCCACAGGGCAGGGAACCCTGGCTGCTCTTCAGACTGGAGAGGGAGGGGAGAAGAGTGGGGGGAGGGGGAGAGGAGTGGGAGGAGGGGGAGAGGAGTTGGGGGAGGGGGGAGGAATGGGAGGAGGGGGGAGGAGTGGGAGGATGGGAAAGAAAAAAGAAAATTAAAAAAAAAAAAGAAATTTACTAGTTGATCCTGACGGTAGTTGACTCTATAAAAAAGACTGCGTATTGAGAAGATTGCAGCAAAAGTAGTTTTTATTTCTGGCACCCTGCAGCGTCAAGTGTCATGAAGGCTGATTTTAGGTCTACTGTTAAATTCTTGCATATGAGGACCATGTGTGGAAATAATGTTACTTAAGTTGTTCTGTTGGCACAACTTTGCTGTTAAATTGTGTAATAATTAATCTGCATCTCATTCAACCATTCCCATGCATTGGCATCTGTCAAGACATACTTAACTTTTGTGCATATCAAAAATGACTTCCTCAGTTCTCAACTTCCTGATAGGACTGCTGGTTCAATTTCTTTGTACAAGCTTAAAACCAAGTAAGATAAACTGAACAAAAACACAGCCCATAATATTTATAATAAGCTTTAACCTTTGAAATCTATGTTATTTCAGGGATAGAAGCATGTCCCAATTGAGATAAATGTCCTGATACTTATGTTTTGTCTATTTATTTTTGTTTATAGTTTGGGCTAAAACACAACCTAAATTTCCTCATAGAAGAATATCTAGAAAAGAGTCCAACACTTCACATACTCCTTTCTAAAATGCAAACATAAAACTAATTTTTAGACAAGTTTTATCTTATCAGAGAAATAAACTGTAGTAGATGTTTTAAAATTATGAGGAGGAACATACCTAACTTCATGTAATGTTAATGTTTCTACCCTTATTTACACTTATACCTTTCTACCTAGGAACTCTGTGTATATATCCATGGATATTTACATACATGCATAAATTCTTCCATATTTTAATGTATAGGTGCATAACTACATGTACTCAGGTGTCTTAATTTTCAAATATATCTCCTGTATATACTACATCACACACACACACAGTTAATAGAAAAAAAGCCTTTAAATTAAGAGTGTAAAGTGTTTTATCCTTTGTTTTGATTTTTGATTAAATGACTTCCAGGACTGAAACAGAGCTTTAATTATAGAACAGAAAGTCAAAACAGCTCAAAGAGAAACACACACACACACACACACACACACACACACACACACACACAAAACTAAAGGAAAGTGAGGGAGGCTAAGATAGGGAGAAACAGTCTACCCCAGGGAGGAACAAACCAATTGGTTATTCAATATCAATGGACAACACTGAAAATATAAGTACAAATAACATTATACAGACTAAGCAGGGTAAATATGTGAACATACAAGTAAATATCAATTAATGAAAAGCAGTACACCTATTTAAAAGACATTATGCAGGGATGTATGAGAGAGTTTAGAGAGAAGAAAGGCAAGGGAAAAATTCTGTGATTACACTATAATGTCAAAAGATAAAAGAAAAAAATGAAAAAAACTTAAGATAAACTTGAAAAATTATAAAGTAAAGAAAAATAGGGATCGATAGCAAATGGAGGGAAAATGAAAGGGATAAAGTCACCTCAGTACATACCTAACAAAGACTACAGCATAAGAAGACAGTGCAGCTAGCAAGGTGAAGGAAAGCAGTTCACAAAGCATGTGGATATCCAAAACCTTGAAAAAGCAAAATATATTAACATCACAGGTCAAATCATCAAGAAAATATAAGACTTGTAGAATTTATACAACTCGAGCTATGCCAGCAAAGGGTATACGAGAGACACAGAAGGCATGAGAAAAGTCAAGTGACATACAACCATGTATGATAAGTTCTAGATCTAAGTTTTAACACAAAAGTGAAAATCTCAGAGGAAAACAAAGACCTAGAAGACTTATTAACATATTAAGCCTTAACAGAAATGTATACTTCATCTAAAAGCAGAGAAAAAACTAGACTTATTAACATATTAAGCCTTAACAGAAATGTATACTTCATCTAAAAGCAGAGAAAAAACTATTTTCTTAACTTAGTCTACAAAGAAGTAAAAAAAAAAATATGCTAAGAAGCACAACAATGATTAAATATAAAATGGTGGAAAGCATATGAAACATTTATTGTAAGCCAAAAGATGAAAAAAGAATTTAGAAACATTACAAACAGGAATCTTAATGCACATGATAAGTAAACACGCTCTGAAGCAAGTAAACGTTACAAAAGATAGAAAAGCCGATTTTGAGACAAAAGAATTGAAAATATAGCACATGCTAAATAATGGCATGTGATAAAAAGTGTTAAAACAAATCCATACTAGCTAAGGCCTTCCTTAAAATAAACAGACATAAGATCAAATAATCTAGGTGTCTCAAAATAAAATAAATGGGACCTGAATTTTAACCATGTTAAGAAAAGTGAAAGAAGACCAGAACAGAGACTAACAATATAAGGAAGGAAGGGAAAGAGGGTAGAGAAGCGTCATGAGGTAGAAGTAAACAGTAAAATTTAAAAGGGTCAGTTTTATGATATCTGTTTTTTATTGATGTATAAAATATCCACACTAGTTAATCCTTTACTGCAGCTTTGTTGCATGAAGAACATTGAAGTACACTGGATAAATTGGTTGTCATTACTCACTAATACTAACAACTATAGTCTATATTCATAGCTAGCCACTGTCAAAACCAAAGATAACTTTGAAATATGCTTTTTTTATTAAAATAGAGTCCATACCATTTGTTCTTTTTGATAATTAAAGTCACCCATAAGATGTGATTGCTCCAGCCGCAAAACTTGAGTTTTCTTGCTAGTTCATTAATATTTCATTGACTATAGTATTATACTTCAGTGTGCTTATTTTTTTTAATCATTTATTTAACAAGTATTTGCTACATGCTGGCTATTAACTGATGTTGTCCTTTAAACTTGGTGTAACTCAGTGAATCTAAAAATAACCATTGTTCATAGAGTTTACATTCCTGAAAACAGTGAAAAACAATCTGGAATATATATACTCTATCAATAAAACATGCTTTTAGAAACAAGGGACAGTTGTCTAGAGCTCAGTGAGTTGTTTATTAGTGATTTCCTTTTCTGTAACTTTCAATATATAAATAATCATTGTTGTTTAAAATTCATGATTTATTTTTCATTTTTTCTTTGATGAAGTAACATTATCAATACTGTCAAATTGCTCTTTAACTTAATTACCTTTAAAATCTTTTATATCTTGCGATAAAATACAAGTGAATGCATTTACCAATCCTAATTATCTAAGTTCTACCCAGGCTACCACACTCACTCACATGTGAACAATAAATAAGTATGAGATGTTTTATTATCTTTTGCTTCTTTATTTAATATGATATCTTCTAATTTTCACTTTTGAAAAAATTCAGGCTACATTGAAAATAAAATATATAGTGCAGTTTTATGCCTTTAAATATGTAACATAGCTGTGTATATATATATAGCACAGTTGCATACCATTAAAAACTTAGTAAGGAAGGAAGAATGATATGGATGAGCATCTTTATAATCTCATTTCTCTTTGAACTTTCTAACTCTGAATAGTAACTGTTTACTATTCATTGTTCATTAAGAGGTAAATTGCTTTTGAGTACATGCAAGCATTCAAATTAATCTTTGTGTTGGATGCCTACTAAAATAAATATTTATAAAGTAGCTAAAGATACGTTTTGCCTTGGAAAATCTCAATTGCTAATTAACCTTCATTTTAGATAATGTAAAATGTCCTTAAAGCACCAAAATCCAAATACAGTTTAATCACATCATTAAAGAAACATTTGCTTACCCCAGCCACATTTGAAATACATCAGAAGTTTTAACAATCAATTGATATAAATGATGTTATGTTACCAAATAACCTCACCTTTTCCCACAGTTCTATTAAACAAATCAGTTTTTCGGAGACTCTAGACATATTTTACCAGCAGTATATAAATGCCAACAGGGAATTATTGTGAAGGCTTAATCTAAAGCACACACTGACTTTGCACTGACTTCTTCCTTGCTCTTTCTCATAATTCTGTTCTCAATGGGAGTATTGCCAATTGCCTTGGCTCTATGTTGTGTTTGTTTCTGAAAGGAAGATGCATAAAATATTCAGTGTCTCCTGAGGCTGGGTATTTTACTGGCTCTTAAATTCTTTCTTCCTTCTCTTCTTGAATTCCCTGAACTCTGAGGGGAAGGATTCAAGGGGGACCTACCATTTAGACTCTGTCTCCATGGGATATCTTGTTAGTTGCTACATCTGATCCCATCTGCTGCCAGATGAAGCCATAGGAACATTTTCTTAAATCATGTTCCTTCCTCTCAATTGACTTTAATTTGTGTCAAATTTACATAAAACAATACAGCATAATTGACACATTGTCAAATTGACACATAAACACATTACTGTTAAACCACATCTTTCCTCTCTTATTCATCCCCAAACTCTGACATTTGAAGCATAATAATTTTGTAATTCCCACAGTCTTTACAAATTCAGGCACATTTAAAGTTCAGGGTCTTTAAAGTGTCAAATCTCTTTAAAAACCAAAAATCTCCTTTAAATGTGCAAAGTCCTTCAGTAATGAACTCCTAAAAAAATCAAAATTGAGCTAAATATTTTTTTTCAAAAGGGAAGAACTAGTGCACAGTCACAAACTGAACAAAGTAAAATCAAACTGTAACAGTGTAAATTATTTAATTTTCAATTACCTGTGGTTCACTCATGATTTTCTGGGCTCCTCCAAGGAACTTGGATAACTTCTCTGACTCTGCTCTTTGCAGCACACAGAGCTTCTCTTCTAGACTTGGGAAGTTTCCACTTCACCAATGACTCTGTTCTTGGTGCTTATTCCACAGTATTTGCATCTCTAAAACTCCTGCTATCCCTTCCTCCATCTGGGTTGTATCTTCAAAAATAGCTTCTCCTGTGCTCTCTTCAGAGACTCTAGCCCTGCCACCCAGTGGCAAGACTTAATTGTTCTCCACAAACCCTTTGTTCCTTCAAAGCCATTATTACCTGGTGAACTTACACTACTAGGTTCTGCTGCTAGCAGCTGTTACAAGCTTGGCCATCACTAGTACAAAGATTCTGTATCTTGACACTCAAGAAACACTTTCTAGAAAATCTCACCACTCTCTTACTGATTTTAAATTGAAATTAGATTCTTGACTCATGCAATACATCCTGACCACAGTTTTCCTTTTGTCACTCCATCCCTCCCTCTGTACCTACCTCCAATGCTCCCACATCTACTTCTCTACAGGATTCCCTACATCTCTGTCTCTGTTGGAAAGTAACAGGTGGCCCAAGGCAACAGCCAAACAGAACCAAACTAGATACAATAAAATAAGACAAAAGCCCTTATGTAAAGGCTAGAAAAGGCAACCCAATAGAAGGAAAAGAATCCTCAAATGAGACAAAAGAGTAATAAATACACCCACTTTCACTGTTAGGAGTTCCACAGGAAAATCAAGCTAATGTTCACACTACAATATTCAGAGGATCTTCTGCAGATCCTTCAGTTCATCTGAGTCCATATGAGCACTGCTTTGTTGATTCTGTTAGCCATGCTGATATGTCTGCACCAGCTTTGATCAGCTGCTGAAGGAAGATATATAACTCAAAAACTTTAGGACTATTTTTGCCAGTCTTGATAGATTCTACCCTAGGTTTCTGGGCCATTCAGGCAGGATAAGGCATGGGCTTCCACTTGTGGCACAAGCCTCAAGTTAAACCTTAAGCCAGACATTGGCAGACCACTCCCACCAGTTCTGTGCAAGCTTTGTCCCAGCACACATTGCAGGAAGGATAGATTGTAGGTCAAGAGTTTTGTGGTTAGTTTGGTGTCCATATGTCTGGTTAAGTACCCTGCAGAGAGAACCTTACTACACAAAAGAGACCAGAAAGTAGGGTTGAATGCTATGTGAAGACCCAACTTGAACTCTCTATGATCAATGAGCTCTATGGGTAATTTCCTTGGCAACATTCGGTAGGATCCTGCATTGTCCCATTGTCTCTGTCCTTTGTTTTTCATTATATATTCAGTTTCAAGAAGTCCCAATTATTAAATGTCAGTCTTAGTGTCTGCACTATCAGTATTGTATTTAGGAAGTTGGCTCCTGTGCCTATTCATCCTGTCCTACTTTCTCTTCTATCAGGTTCAGATTATCTGGTTTTATTTTGAGATTTTTGATACAATTGAACTGAAGTTTCCCACTGGGTGATAAACATGGATTTACTTGCATTCCTCTACATGCAGACAGTAAGTTAACCAGCACCATTTGTTGATATATATTTTCAGCATCTTTTTCACAAATGCAAGTGTTCATAGATGTGTGCATTTCTGTCTGCATGTTTGGTTAAATTCCAATAATTAACAGGTCTCTTTTTTATCAATACCATACAGTTTTATTATGCTTTCTCTGGGTTACTACTTGAAATCAGGAATGATGATATCTGCAGCAATTCTTTTAATTGATTAGAATTTTTTAAAATTATATTGTTTTTGTTTGTTTGTTCGTTTTTCCCTGAAAAGTTGAGAATTGTTATTTCATGTTCTGTAAAGAATTAATTTTGAATTCTGAGTAAGACTGTGTTTAATATGTAGTTTGCTTTTGGTAGGATATCCATTTTTACTATGTTAATCCCATTGATCCATGCTTTTATTTTGTCCCATAAGTTTGGATATGCTAGCGCTCATTTTCTTTGAATTCTATAAAGAATTTAATGTATTTATTTATTCTGTTTTGACCCATTTTTTTTCATTTAGTATAGAGTTGTTCAGTTTCCATGAGTTCTTTAACTTTCTGATCTTGACACACAGGGTCAATCCTCATTGTCTAAAAGAACACACAGAGGTATGTCCATTTTTTTTTTTGTATCTATTGTGATTGACTTTTTGTTCGTATGTGTGGTCACTTTTGGAGAGAATTCCATGGTGTGTGACAGGAATTTATGTTCTTTTGTGATTGAATGATATGTTTCTATAAATATCTGTTATGCCAATTTGGTTTATCGCCTGCTACCTTCGATATTTTTCTGTTTAGTTTTTGTCTAAATGAACTCTTCATAGATGAGAGTATATTATTGGTGTCTCCTCAGTAAATATGTGATTAAGAATAAATATGTGATTAAGCTGTAGTAGTGTTTCCTTTATAAAAGTAGGTTATGTTGTGTTTTGGGTAGAGATCTAAGAATTAAATGTTTTGGTGTATCATCCCTTTGATAAATATGCAGTGTCCCTCACGATTTCCCTTGAATAATTTTAGTTTGAAATCTATTTATCTATATATTAAAATGACTTTATCCCCTTGCTTCTGAATTCCATTGTTTTGGATTTATTTTTCTAGCCCTTTACCCTGAACTAATGTTTATCATTCATGCTGGAGTGTTTCTTGTACTCAGGAGAAGAATATATCTTTTTTTTTTACATCAATTATATTAGACTGTTTCTTTTTATTGGGGAATTAAGATCATTGATATTCAGAAATATCAATGACCAATGACTGTTAATACCCATTATTAGTGGAATTCTTCTCCTTCCTCTATTTCATTAATCAAAATTCCCCAATAATAAGAAACAGAATAATATAATGGATGTGACACAAATCATTCAGTATATCTGGATGAAAAGATTAAAGTTATGAGTAATAAAATAGATGAAGGAGAATAAATGTTTTGTGTCATGATTTTATTTTTAGATTTAAGATTTTATTTGACTGAATATTTACTTCTTTCATCTTCAATGCCTGAGATTCACTCTTATACTCTTTTGGTAAAGCTACTCTCTGTAGTTGCTGTTCACAATCCTAAAATTTTTGACTTACAAAATTTCCTCACTGTCTTTGTTGTTTCTATTGCTTCTATTTTGATTTTCAGGTCTTGATTAATTTTATTCATTTCCTTCAACTTTTTATTTTTCTTTACCTTGCTTTATAGGATGTATTCATTTTCTCTAGTTGATTGTATTTTTATGAATTTCGCTAAAACATTTATTTCCTTTTAATGACCTCTATGCCTTCAGACATTTGGTTTTACAATCTTTTTCTTGTGTTGGGCTATGGTGAAGATATAATTTCATTTCTGCTATTGATTATTTTCTTGCATAAACAATATATGTCTCATGTCTAGGCATCTGAGTTTGGGTAATTATAAAGTTAGGTGATGTTTCCTTATTTTGTTTCCATTTTGTTAATGTTTCGCTTACTGGTTTCTATTTTTCTTGTGGCTTCTTAGAGATCGGGTTGGCTGTGTGTTTTATGTTTTATTGGCCTGTTAGGCTGTTGCATTCAAGAGAGTAATTATGGTATTAGAGGCTGAGAGAATAACAGATGGGTTGTGTGGTGTCATCTATGTGATCCACAGTAGGCATGGACATAGGGATGCTTCAAATGATGTTCGCTTGCTGTGCTAGGGGCAACCCTGAGAATTAGGTCTTGGGGAATAGAGAGAGTGGTGAATGTCCTCAAGAAGTTCATCTGGTCTTGCAGGCATGGCTTGTAGTTGAATGGGGCAGTCAGCCTGATTTGGGGCCTTAGAAGCAGTGGTAAAGTGCAGAGAACAAGGGAATGGTTTGTGGGATCCTGCAGAGATTTGGAAGTGGGAAAAGGATGCTGAATATAATGTTCTGCTGCAAATAGAGGGGCAACCCTGAGGATTGGATCTAGGGGAACAGAGATATTGGTCTGTTACTAAGTTCTAACCATTCCCTTAGGGGAGGGGCTAGAAGGATTTGTGTCAATGGCATAGATATTGGGTGTCAAAAAAAGCAAGCAACAGACTTATTTATTCAACAATAGAAAGAACCTTATAAACCCTTATCACAGCACCCAGGTGATGTTCTGATCTATTTACATTGCATAATTACCCCTCATTGGCTAGCCATGATCAGGACCTCTGACAGCTCCTGTTGCTAGACCCTCAGGTTGGCTAATCTCTAGGCCTTGTAGAACTTATCTTACTATAAAACCACCCCTTTTTTATTTATTACATGGATGTTTATCAGGATTTAGAATCTTTGTGAAGGCCTTGTTGATCCTGCCTAAGAAGGGCTCAGCAACTGTCCTGTTCCTGTCTTAGGTTGACCTGCTGAACAAGTTCTTATGCATCATTGACTACCAGTACTCAAAGAACTTTCATTTCTGGAGAACCTCCAGGATGGGATACTAGCCAGTACCCTTTTGAATTTCAGAGTAGCAGATATGTATAGCCTTCTGCAAAAGACTTCAAGAGGAATACCTAAGAGCCATTAATGCCTGAATAGTAGCCTCAGTTGCTACCTGCTGCTATCAAATATGATGCAGAAGACATTTTAAGAAAATAAGTATCAAAAATACCACCACAAAAATTAAGGCATATGTGAGAATCCAGCAATTATTCAGTAGCATTTTTTATCTTACTCTCTTCGTAATCCCTGCTAATTTCTTAACTTCAGCTAACCAGCATTATTAGTTCCAGAAATAGAAAGGTTTCACTTTGTGCTGTTTTATTGTTAATCAAGGTTTATTCTTCAACCCTAGCTGACCAAAATGATTGAATCTTAATTAAAATAAAAAATGGCACTGATATAATCTTTAAGCTTCACAGGCCAGTTTTCCATTGTCTCCACTGCTCTCAAAATTCTAGTCTTTCAAGCTCCTACTGAACAACTCACTGAGCTCACTGAGATTCGTCTGGTTCAAAGTTTCAAAGCCCTTCACCAATCTTTCCCAAAGCGATATGGTCACATCTTTGACAGCAATATCTTACTATGCTGTTATCACTCTGACTTAGGTAGGTTGACTATGGTGTACTGAAATATGATGACCAAAGGTAACTTGGGAAGGGAAGGTTTTATTAAGATTATACTATAACACGACTTGTCATCAATGGAAGTCAAGCCTGGAACTTTAACAGGGCAGGAACCTGGAGGCAAGAACTGATGTAGAGGCCATTTTTGGGTGTTAATTACTGGCTCACATCCCATGACTTGCTCAGGTTGTTTTCTTATAGACCACAGGACAACCAGACTAGAGATGACACAATTCAAAAAAGGCTAGGTCCTCATATATAAATCATCAAATAAGAAAATCCTATATAAGCTTGCCTACAGCCATATTTTATAGAGAAATTTCCTTAACTGAGCCCACCTTCTCCCAGGTGACTTTAGATTGTATCAAGTTGACATAAAACTATCAAACAGAAGTATTATTTCAAAACAATTTTCCTTAACTTAGCCCACTTTTTCTCAGGTGACTTTAGATTGTATCAAGTTGACATAAAATTATCAAACAGAATATTATTTCAAAACAATTCTTATTCATTCTTATTTAGTTAGCTTTTATATCCCACACAAAGTTTCCTCTCATTCTGGTTCTTCACTCCCACTCACCTCTTCCACAACTCCAAAACTAATCACTCCTCATCCTCTGTTTCTCTTCAGAGAGGGAGGGGCTCTCATCAATACCACCCAGTCTTGCTATTCAAGGTTCAGTAAGACTATATATCTCTTCTTCTATTAAGACTGGAGTAGGAAGACACATAAGAAGAAAGGATCACAAAAACCTTCAATAGTTTCACAAACAACTCCTGCTTTCACTGTTAGGAGTCCTGCTAAAGAAGCATCTACTGAACTGTAACATATATGCAGACTGCCAAGGTCAATCCTATGCTAACACCCTAGTAGTTGGTTCAGGCTCTGTGAGCTACAAAGAGCTCAGAATTGTTGGTTCTGTGGGTTTTCCTGTGATGTCCTTGAACCCTATGGCTCCTACAATCTTTTTCTTCTGCTCTTCATCAGAATTCCCTGAGCTCTAGCTAATATTTGACTGTGTGTCTTTGCTTCTGTTTTCATCTCTTCCTCGGGGAGACCTCTCTGCTGACAGTTGTACTAAGAGCTATAATAGTGGAATATCATTAGGAATCATTTCATTGAATTTTGGGTTTTTTGGCCCATGTTGTATCACACAGAGTTCCATTCTAGCCAACTTTACTACTTTTATGCGGGCCAAATTGTGTTTCAAAGTGTTTGTGGCTTGGTCAACACCCAAACAAGAGAATGCTTATTCTGGCTCTGTGACCCCAAATTGCTAGGAATTGTTTGATAGTGTCACTCTCATTGATGTCTGGGAGCATCCATTGCACTAAGTTTCTACTCATTCCAGAGTGGTCTACATATTACAGATGTCTCTCCCAATATGTTCTCTCTCCATCCTCCCCTATACTGGGTGGTTTTGTGTGTCAAATTAAGGAATCTGCAGTCATCAATGGAAGCATCCTTAACTGAGGAAATGCATCTTTGAGATCTATCTGTAAAGCTTTTTCTCATTTAGTGAACAATGGTCGGTGGTGCCATCTCTGGGAATTTGCCCTGGGTTCTATGAGCATGTAGATTGAGCAAGTCATAGGAAGCAAACCAGTAAGCAATTCCCATCTATGGCCTCTACACCAGCTGTTGCTTTTTGGATCTTGCACTGTTTGATTTACTCTCCTAACTTCCTTCAGGAATCCTGAAGTGTAATTCAAATAAACCCTTTCCTCCTTAACTTGCTTTCTGGTCATGGTATATATCACAGCAACTACAATATCCTCCCACTTGGTCTCTCCTGTCACCATCCCCATACCTCCATTCAACCCCCACATCTACCTGTGTTGTTTGTTCTGTTATCCCTTCATAGTGAGATTTATTTGTTCCCTCCTTAAACCCTAATTGTTACTTAACCTTTTTGGGTTTATGGATTGTAGCATGATTATTCTTTACTTTGTGGCTAATATCCACTTATTATTACATACTATGTTTGTCTTTCTATCTGTTACATCAGTCAGAATGATTTTTTTCTAGTAATAACTATTTAGCAGCAAATTCATGATCACATTTTTAATTCTTTCTACATTTTATTTTGTACTGATATTATGGGAGCTTTGTGCATCTAGAGATCTTTTATGCTTGCCAAATTTTTATTGCTCCCACATTTATTTACACAAACACAGATGGAGTCATAACCCACATAAAGACACTTTGAGTTCATTATGATGCACAACTTTACCCCCACTCTTATAAAGACATAGATGACTTCTTTCTTTAAAAGTTACAAGGCCAGATACTGACCTTAAGAATTCCCATTAGTTGTTACATACTTGAAAACTGAATTGTGTATCACCATGTCCTAACTAGTATGACACAGAGATGTCCACTATTTATTCATTTGTCTAAGAACCCTTTCTGATAGTATAAAATATCATAGCTGGTAATCATTATAATTGTAGCTTATCTGATCTTCCCACCCTGCCAAGATACTCTGACACTCAACACTAGATAGCTCTCTTTATTACAATAATCTTGAAATTTCCCATTGTTTACTTTCCTCATTTGTTCCTTTGAGAGTGAAAACATAACTGTAGAAACATAGTTTACTAAGACAACATATACAGACTTCCTAATTAAAAACACCGAGGGGAACACTCTTCTATTACTTGTGAGAGTACACATTTATATAGCCATTTTGCAAAATAATATAGTGTTTTCTTAGAAAACTGGAAATTAATCTCCATGAAGATCAAGATAAGTCACTCTTGAGAATATAATCAAACTACACCCCACAAGTGTAATTTGCTCAAGAAGGAAACTTGCTCAATTTTATTGGTAACAGATAGAAATCTAAAACTATTTAGAAGACCATTAACAAAAGAATGGACACAGAAAATGTGGTATATTTACACAATGGAGTATTACTCAGCTATTGAAAACAATGACATCATGAAATTTGTTGGTAAAAGGGTGGAAATAGACAAGGTCATCCTAAATGAGATAACCCACACTAAGAAAGAAAAACATGGCATGTACTCACATAAAAATGAATATTAGCCATAAAGTAAATGATAACCATAATACAATCAATGTACCCAAAGAAGCTATGTAGCAAGGAATGATCAAGAAGAGACATATGAGTCTCACTGTTTTGTGAAAAGAATAGGAATTAATGGAGATTAAGAAGATAGGACTGCATTGGGGTTGAACATGGCAACAGGAGCAAGCAGGTTGGAGCAGGACAGAGGGAGGGGAGAGTATTGGGAATGACTCCTATAATTAAGGGCATCTCAAGAATGACCTAGAAACCTAGTGCAGGGAAACCTCCAGAAATCTGTGAAAATGACATTAACTTTGACTCCCAGCAAGACGAGACACAGATCCTGTACCGTCTCCTTTAAACAGATTGTTGTCTAGCCCAATTGTCATCAGAAAGGCTTCATCCAATAACTTAGGATACAGATGCAGATACCCATATGCAAACATTAGGTAATGCTCAAGGAATCTATTGTGGAAGGGATAGAAGGTTTATGTGAGCCAGAAGGCCCAATGACCCCACAAGAAAATTCACAGAGCCAACTATCTTGTACTCATAGGGGATCACAGAGACTGAACTGCCTGCTAGAGACCTTGCATGGGATTGATCTAGGTCCTCTGAACATAGGTTACAGTTGTGTAACTTGGTCTTCTTGTGGATTTCCAAACAGTTCAAAGAAGGGAAATCTCTGACTTTGTTATCTGCTTTTGGAAGCATTGTCTCATTAAGGTCTTGTCCAGCCTTAATAGAAGGGAAGAATTTTATTTTCCTGACAACTTGACAGGGTGTGGCTGACTGATATACATGGGAGGCCTGACATGAGGAAGAAGGAAAAGTGGATAAAGGAGGGAGAGTTGAGGCTGGGGGGGCTGGAAAGAGAGTTGGGAGGGAAAGGAAAATGTGATTGGGTTGGAAAAATAATAATTAAAATGAAAAAAATATTACTAGTAAACATAGTTTTTCAAGTTTTCTGTTTGTTTGTTTGTTTTTCTTTTGAGGATTTTAAGGATATGTCAGTCCAAAGTTTCCACTGTGTGGTACAGTATCCTTTTTGATGGCAGATTTAATATCTATTTTATTTCTCTGTTGATGACTTGTTCTCTGGTAATGGCTAAGTTACGTCATCTTCAAGAGGAGCTAGTATCAAAGGGATACTATCACAGCTTTAAAGATCAAAAGCTTTCTTTAATATACAAAGTCTACATTTTACTGTTCCTAATGTCCCTTGAGCTCTGGTCCCAATCAGATTTCAATGTTCCGCACCATGAAACTGCTCAGTGTTTTAAAATTAATGTTTTCAATAGTTTTGTAATTCTCCATTGTTTAAATATACCATATTTTCTTGGTCTATTCTTTGGTTGGTATACGTCTAGGTTGTTTGCTGTTTCTAATCATTGCCAATAAAGCTGCTATGAATTCAGTTGAACAAATATCCTTGTGATATGGTGGCTAGTGTTTGGGGAATATGGCCAAGAATGGCATAGCTGGGTCTTGGGCTAGGTCAATTCCCAGTTTACTGAGAAACTGTCCTATTGATTTCCAAAGTGGCTGTACAAGTTTGCACTCCCAAGAGCAATGAAGAAAGGAGTGCTTCCCTTACTTCATATCCTTAAAAGCATGAGCTGGCATTTGTGGTTTTGATCTTAGGCATTCTGACAGGTGAAAGTAGAAATCTCAGAGCCCTTTTCATTTGCATTTTGCTGAGGGATGGCATTTTGAATGTTTCTTTAAGTGTTTTTAGACATTAGGGATTCTTCTGTTGAGAATTTTCTGTTTAGATATACACCCCATTTATTAATTAGAATATTTGTTAATGTATACTTTTTTGACTTCTTTATATGAAGTTGTTGGAAATGTTTTCCCTTCTGGAGGATGGTGTTTTGTGTTACTGATGGTGTCATTTGCCTTACAAAAGCTTTTCAGTTTCATGAGTACCAATTTACTAATTCTTGATCTTATCGCATGCACTATTGGTGCACTGTTCAAGAATTTGTCTCCTATGCCAAAGCATTACAAGGTATTTCCCACTTTCTCTTCTAATCATGTTCAGTGTATCTTGTTTAATGTTGAGGTATTTGATATACTTGGTCTTGAGTTTTGTTTTTAGCATTTTTTTATTTTCAGTTTCAAAATCCTTAGTGAACTATTAGTTACTTTAAATATGAAAGTAAGCTTTTAGATTGTGTATAGATTGATGTTGATATTGGAATAATAGTTCCTTTATTTATCAATTTGATTAGGAATTGAGCCTTAAATACTAGGCTGCCAAAAATCATCCCTGAATGAACACAGATGACATATCAATAATTGTAGATGCAGAAACTGTAGCATTGGGAAGCAAGAAACATAAAAGAGCAATGTACCATCATTCCCCAAAAACTTTTCAACATCTGAACTAAAGACAAATAAATATCAGGTAAAGACTTAACTTTATTGTATGTGTGTGAATATGTGTATGTTCATGTATATACTTTAGGAGAATTTATATACTTGTACATACTTGAAAAGAACAAGTGCTCTTCTTTATCTCTTTCCAATTTCTTCTCTTTAGATGGGTTCTTTTATGAAGCCTGGAAATGCTAATTTTTGGTTAGATTTACTGGCCAGTGTATTCCTTATGTCTTCTAGTTATACCTCCCCAGTTGTTGGATTACAAGTCTAACTCAACATGTATGGTGTTTATTCATATGCAGTGAAAATTTTAAAACCAGGTATATGTGGAAATATAATAATGATTCTATTATGTAAGCTATCTCCTGTAAACTTCAGTTGAAGGTTTTTAAAATTTACAAATAAATATGGTCAATGACCTAAAACAGCACATAATAATGCAGATCAATTTAATACAAGAAATTTCATCTACATTGGAAAAAGTTTAGCAACATGAACTTGGAAACCATCAGTGTGGATAAGAAGTCAAAAACATAATAAAAAAGAAGTCTACAGAGAAAATGAGATTTCCAAGTCATACAGGGAGAAAGATTGTAAATATAAATCTCAATTAATTCAATAAAATACTGATAAAAACCATTGCCTAAAGACATACATAAATAATATCACAGCTTGTAGATAATTTTGGTGAAATATCACATTCAACAAAGTCAAATAGCTTTGGAATTTGAAATAGAGAATTCTAGGAAGGATTGATATAGAGGAAGTAATTGAAAAGAAAACACACAATTTATAACATTTAACTTAAAAAATTATAATGTATTTCCTCAATCTAGATGAAGGAACACATTCAAACAGAGTCATTTACAGCCCCTAATAGAATGACTAGGAAAGTAACTCCCTTCAACATAGACCTAAAATGTCAAGAATATAAAGAAAAGAAATAAAATTATAAAAATAACTGTAAGATGAAATTGCCAATGTATAAACTCAAATAAATCTGAATAAAAACTAACACTTTTCATCAACTCCAAAAGCGAGAAAATATACAAGAATATGTTAGTGCTAGAAAATAAATAACTATCAATTATGATTGTTATATTCAGAAAATCTATCTTTTAAAACTTTCAGAGAAGTAAAAACAGTTCAAAATAAAAGCAAATAAATAATTCATGGGAATAAAGAGACTACTGCATATGAAAGTATAGTGACAGAGAAATTGTGATAGTTTGAAATAAAATGGCCTACAATCGTCCATAGAGAATGACTATATTAGCAGAAGCTGTCTTGTTTTAGCAGGTTTGGTTTGGTTGGAGGTGTTGACTAGCTAGTGGGCATTGAGACCTCAGAATTCAGGTCAGTTTTCTTCCACATGACTGTGGATCAAGATAGAGAACTTTTGGCTCCTTCTCCAGCACCATGTCTATCTGCATGCCACCACGAAAACTTGGACTAAACCTCTGGAACTATAAGCTATTCCCAATTAAATGTTTTATTTATAAGTGTTGCTATGGTCATGGTGTCTTTTTTACTAAGGCAAAACATATTCTCAATAATAGGAACAGCCATGCCTTCAGGATACATGATCTAGTGTAACTTCACTCCTAAACACAGAATGCTAATGGTTTAATGTCTCAAAGTGTTAACAGAATTAACTGTTCTAGTTATCCTTTGTATCATGTTAGAGAAGTCTTTTGTTGCCTTCTTCCCCCTTTTGTATTGGGTATAAAAGAATATGGAAAGTTAAATGCAGGCAATTTCAGTATTCATGGAATCTCCTTTTCAGTACTATTGTATGGTATCTCTTTTATTATTTCATTTGTGTCTTTGTTGTCTTTACTTATACTTCTCACCCCCATGCCTGTAACCAGGCAAGTAGTATTTCTGTCAAGTTTGGTCTGTGACAGATAAATGACAGATGCCATAATATCCAAAGTAGTAAATACCTAAGACAAAAAGAAAAACTGCATGCTAATCAAACAGAAATAACCTAACAAAATCATAAGAATTATTATTTTTTTCAATAAAAACCTTAACTATAACCAGTATCAAGTTATCAATAAAGATAAAACTCCCTTGTAGAATAATGGAAATTCAATTTTATTCTCAGTTGCCCCAGGAAACATACCTCACTGATAAAGGCACTCACAGAGTCCAAATCATGGGACAGAATAGGTGGTTAATGTCATTATTCCAATATAGTATAAGAATTCATTAACTAAAAATAACCCCAAGAGAAGGAAAAACTGACAAGGTACATATAGGACAAATATATAAGTAAACTAAGAACTAAGCATCCCAATTTAGTAAACATATATTAATATTAGTGGATATAGAAGATTATATCGATTCTGACAAAGAGCAGAGGATGGTTATAATAGGAAACTCTCATTTAAAATCACTGAAGTGCTCGCTCTTTCTCCATATGCATACACACACACACACACACACACACACACACACACACATATACACATACCTGTGAGGTAAGCTCTACCATAAACCAAATATACTAAGTGATATATACCCTGTATTTTTCAGCAAATATGAAACACATTTTTTTCTTAGCACATAATGAAATAATCTATGAAATAGCCAATATTATATTTGTCACAAATTTGTGACACACAAAAAACCTGAAATATATTCATTCAATGTTATAATTCAAAACTAGAAAACAATAGTGTCGTTCCCAGGTCATGGAGACGCCAAGATGACCACCAGAGACACAGACTCACTGAAATGCAAAAACAAAATTTAATCCTGTAGTACAAATCACAATAGGAAACTCATCTCACACACTGATGCAGCGGGGGCCAGAGGAGGTGCCCCACCATTCTTAGGTATGGTTTATAAAGGGAAAAAAAACCCTCAAATCTGTTGTTATGGGCATAAGGGGTACATGTTACTCTCTGATTGGTTCCAGTCTAGGGAACTTTACTCTTTGATGATATCTATTTTGGGGCCTAGCACAAAATATATTTATTTTTGTCCCTTCACTCCCCCCCCCTTTTTTTTGTTGATCAACCCAAGCATGGGCCTCTTATAGTTAGTTCATAGGTATCTTCTGTCCTGAGAGGTCTGTAGTTCTGAGAGTACTCCACCATAATTTGGATGGTCCCCAATCTTTCCTTCATGAATTGTTCAGCCTATTGAAATTCAGCAATATCAGCAAAATTACCAGGGGTCCTTTCAGAGTGAAAATGAGAGTAGTCAACCAGAGGGGTCTATTAAACCAGGATTCAAACCATCCTTGTTTGACTTCCCCTTCTCTCTTTCTCTTTCTAAGACTCTCCTCTACCTTGGCCATGGTATCACTTATAAGTTTTAATGGTCTATATAAAAATAGCATTTTTCTTCTAGGGCTGTACAAGATCTTGTTGCAAAAGGATTAGTTCCAGTCTCTCTCTGTTTTGTAAAACTATTTAAGTCAATGAGGAGAGGGAGTCCTGGAAGTGGGAGATTGAGGTCTCTAGACATTCTGTGTCAGCATCTATAGCTTTTCTTAAAGAAGAGTAATGTTCATTTTGGGATAGAAGAGAGGCAGTATCTGTCCCCAACCCAGCGAGGCTCACCCCTAGGAGGTATAAGGGTGCTTATCGGCTCCCTTTTTGTTATAATTAGACCAGCATCCTGCTCCAGTCTATCTAGGAAACCATGTTAGTTATGATAAAGGAGCTGGGGTACCAGTCTGATAAGAATACAATATCATTTGGACTCCTTAAGAACTGTAGTATGTGATCAAGGAGTTAACTCATAGGAGCATGCCCACCAGGTATCATTTTGGAACATTAGGTACTCTCTGCAGCGGTTGTGAAGGCATAAGTTGAATTGCAAAGAAAAGTCTCCGCAGCGGGAACTTTACTTATGCAAAATCCTTGTCCTGCCAGTGACATGCATCATACTTAGCTGCTTCTTGAATAAGACCCTGGACAGCAATTCCCACATAATAAGGGTGAACCACATCATAGAAGAGCCAACAAGAGTTGGTTAGAATCGGCAGTGAGGAGGTTAGAACCATATAAGTCTTATTCAGAAGCTACAGGAGGGGATGTTGTTCTGTTGCCAAAGACTTGGTAATAACTAAAGCATCTGGGTCCTGGTTTTAGGTGAAAGTATGGTTATAGCCATTGTTGAGGCACCCGTCTCTTTGTTGGGTCCAGTGCCTTTTTGGGGCCTATTATTACTGGTTTTATCAGCTCTATCTTAAGCCAAATTACAAGTGTCCCCCATATCTATAGTATATACACTCCAATGTAGTCCTGATGGCCATTGTGTGTCTCATTTTTCCTGGTCAGTGAAAGTAATTTTTATTTTGTCTAGGTCACCTTCAGGGCTTGTCAGGGCTTGTCAGACTGAAGAAAAGGGGGACCTTACCAGATTGGTCTTAGATATATAAAAGTAAGTCTGGTCTACTTAAAGACTGTCCCCAATCTCCATCTTTAGAGGTGAAAAAGTCCCAGCTTTTGCAGAAACACTGCTTCAAATTTCTGATATAACCTGGGAATTTGTATAAACCATGCTTCCTGGCTTCCACCTGGCCTGTAGCTCTATAGATTGGTGCAGATCACAAAAGCAGAAATATAGGTCAGGCCACCAGGTGT
This sequence comes from Microtus californicus, assembly GCA_028537955.1. NCBI lineage: Eukaryota > Metazoa > Chordata > Mammalia > Rodentia > Cricetidae > Microtus > Microtus californicus. The sequence continues at coordinate 2,952,690 of JAQJZF010000006.1, read as the reverse complement.
TCATTGGGGCCACGTGGGTAGTCTGGTACAGAGTTTTGTATGACTCTCCATCCTCGATAACCCAAGTCAGTTGAAAGGGTACATAGGAATTGACTCTTCTTTAGCAGGAACAGAGAGAACCAGCATCAACATCAACAGGATTAAGAATGATGCTTGAGCTTGACCTTTAGGGGGTTGGTGGAGTGTTTGGATGCTTCCCGTGTCTCACTGGAATAGATCTCTTTTAGTGTGAAGGGAACAGCTGGGCCAGGCCTGTGAGAAATGTACTGAAGAGGTGATGGCATCCACTTTGTCGGTGGTTAGTGTTGTCAGGACAGCCATGTAGGGACCCTTCCATCCTGGGTGATTTTGAGTGATGCCTCCAGATAAAAACCCAGTCTCTGGGCCTGAATCCGTGAGAGGTTGTAACAGAGACAGCTTCATAAATCACCATATGCCTAGACCATATGGTTTTATGAACCAATTACAGCAGCCAGATGTCATTGAACAAGTCCTGATCATCTAAGTCAATAATCAGGTCAGTTTGTACGCTAAGAATCGTGGGGGGAGAGGTGCCCATACACAATTTCAAAAGGAGTCAGACCCATTTGATAGTGGTATTTCTGACTCTAAAAAGGGTGAAGGGAAGGAGAGCTACCAGTATCCAAGACCAATTTAGTCAAGGTCACTTTTAGGGTTCTATTCATCCTTTCTACCTGCCCTGAGCTCTGGGGTCTACATGCACAATGAAGTTTCCAATCAGTTCCCAGTGCAGCAGTGAGTCCCTGACTTACCTGAGAGATGAAGAAGACCTAGAATCTCTCCTTACCTTGTGCTGTGTTGTAATCCCATTCAGGTCTGCTGGCAGGGAAATAGACATTAATGAAAGTGGGATCTGTTATAGGAGAGCCTGTTGGTCCCAGAAACAATTTCCAGACCACCTGAAGCATCTGATTCTGCACTTCAGTGATAAATGAGATTTTCAACAATTGGATGCAATCATCCCAGGTGGGCTGGTGGGTGAAGAGGACCATTTCCAACAGGTAAATAAGATCGTGAGGTTTTTCAGTAAAAGGAGAATTATGAGTATACCAATTGTGTAGAGCCCTGGTTGTGAAGGGCAAATAGTGAAAAGAATGATTTCTGTCCTCATCTGTTTGCCCTGCTGTCCTGAAAGGCAGGGTGACCTAGGTTTCCAGCTGGGGTACCACTTCTCCCACCCCTTGGTCGCTTTGACTACCTGTGCTGGCCCTTGACTGACCTCAGGAAGGGGCTCAGGCATTTGGGGAAAGGCAGGAGCTGTGTGTGGTGGAGGCTGAAGGGCATAGGGAGGAAGTAAAAGTTCAGACTCTTCAGTTCCACCTTGGAAAACCGGTGCCTTGGGGTCTTCCTTTGACGTCACCACAAACACCTGTGTAGGGGCTGAGAGCCAGAATGGAGGGACAAAGGGTTTAATCCAGGGAAGCGGGCCTGTAGGCTGTGTGCCAACTCTCTCCAAGTTACAATGTAAGGAATCTGATCCAGATGACCCATCCTGGATTGAAAATCCCACTACTCCACATCGTGTGTGATGTATAGGTCAAAAATTCCCTCTGGAGGGCCATTCTGGAGAATAAAAAATTACCCATTTTCCTTTCTTAATGGCTACACTGGGCAGTATCACTGACTACCCTCCAATGTGCGAATGTCAAATCTAAGGGAGTTGAGGGAACATTCCCCATTTTCCTTCAGTCAGTAGTCGAACAAATGGAAGACACACAATTAGGACAGGGCTGTGACACAGACTACAATTAGGCAGAGGATTCTAAACTGATGACTGGGATCTACAGAGAGTCATGGAATGAGAGTCCCTGGTAAAGGGGGATGAATGATTCCAAAAACTGTATGGATGGAGAGGGAGGTCTCTAAGAGTGTTTCCTCATCCCCCAGGTCAGAATTACTGATGCAAGTCCGCTGACTTCTCAGACAAGGGTCCAGGATGTCTCCTGGTCCTTCCAGGACTTCCTCACAAGCATGTCTGCTAAGGCAGGAATCTGACAGAAAGCTGAATGTGGTTGCTTCTGAAATCAAAGTTTACTGACAAGCAAAATACAGACAGCGACAGTACTATAACTTACTTCTCCAGCATGCTTAAACTTTCGGGGTCTTGGGTTCTCAGGGATCTCCAGGGATCCTGGCCGAGCCCCCCCCTCCATGTAATGTTCAGGTTCCCAAGACCTTAAGAAGACCACCAGAGACACTGTCTCACCAAAACGCAAAAGCAAGGTTTAATCCTGTAGTATAAGTCATGATAGGAACTTTGTGTTGCACACTGACATAGCCGGGACAAGAGGAGGTGCCCCACCATTCTTAGGCAAGATTTATAAAGGGGAAAGAAACCCACAAATCTATTGTTATGGGCATGAGGGATACGTGTGACTCTCTGGCTCTATTCTAGGGAACTTTCCGCTCTACTGATACCCACCTTCAGCAGCTGAGCTGCAGTCTAGGAAACTTCCCACTTTGCTGATATCTACCTTGGGGACTAGCACAAAATGGAGTTGGTTTGTCCCTTCAATAATAAGAAAAATTATAAAAGCTACATAAAATGTATGTAAATTGCCTCATCAAAAATAGAAAAGATCCAATTAATGAAAATGACTATGAATCACTCAAAAATATTAAAATTAATAAGTTTGAGTCACTAATAAAGTGTGTTCATAATAGGAAAATCAATGGAAAGATGGATTCATTACTGAAATCTGTCAACCATTCAAAGAAAAGCTATGTAAAATTCTCTTAAAAATGTTCCACAAAATAGAACAAGATCAAAACTGATCAAATTCATTATGTAAGAATAGTGTTTTCCTTATATCAATTCCAAATTAAGATTTACCAAAAACAAGAATGTAACCTCACAATTTTAATGAATTATATACATGCAACAGTTTCACAGAAAATATTGCAAATTTAATTAAAATATATCAACAAATTATAAACGATGCAACATAATCAAGATTTGTCATCTTAAGAATAAAGGACTTGTTCAAAATATGTGAATCAGTAAATTCTATACAGCACAAAAAAAGAGCTAATAACAAACATTTGTGATGCCGCCCTAGGTGCATAGGTGTACAGTTTTACACTGTTAAATATCCTTTCACATTAAGGCCATGAAGTAGCTTGTCATCGCAGGAATTTGAAAGCCATTTGTGACAAACCACATAGCAAATCTATGCTAAAGATGAAAAAAAGAAAACATGTTTTGTGTATATAATCATCTAGGAAATATGAATAAAAAACACAATGTGCTGTTTTTAGGTTGATTTAGTAGCTGCAGCTGAACCTACAGATATTTTATTTTATTTTTTTCATCTTTTTTATTTATTTATTAAAGATTTCTGCCTCCTCCTCACCACCGCCTCCCATTTCCCTCCCCCTCCCCCGATCAAGTCCCCGTCCCTCCTCAGCCTGAAGAGAATCAGGGTTCCCTGACCTGTAGGAAGTTTAAGGACCACCCACCTCCATCCAGGTCTAGTAAGGTGAGCATCCAAACTGCCTAGGCTCCCCCAAAGTCATTACGTGCAATAGGATCAAAAACCCATTGCCATTGTTCTTGAGTTCTCAGTAGTCCTCATTTTCCGCTATGTTCAGCAAGTCTGGTTTTATCCCATGCTTTTTCAGACCCAGGCCAGTTGGCCTTAGTGGGTTCCTGATAGAACATCCCCATTGTCTCCGTGTGTGGGTGCACCCCTCGCGGTCCTGAGTTCCTTGCTTGTGCTCTCTCTCCTTCTGCTCCTGATTTGGACCTTGAGATTTCTGTCCGGTGCTCCAATGTGGGTCTCTGTCTCTGTCTCCTTTCATCGCCTGATGAAGGTTAATATCCAGGAGGATGCCTATATGTTTGTCTTTGGATTCACCTTATTTAGCTTCTCTAGGATCGCGAATTATGAGCTCAATGTCCATTATTTATGGCTAGTAACCAAATATGAGTGAGTACATCCCATGTTCCTCTTTTTGGATCTGGCTTACCTCACTCAAGATAGTGTTTTCAATTCCCATCCATTTGTATGGAAAATTCAAGAAGTCCTTGTTTTTTTACTGCTAATACTCTAATATGTATATATTTTAATTACTCTCTGTGTCCCCTGTGGCCTCACATTTAGTACTTTCCTGCTCAGGCCTAAGGCTGGTGAGATTTTTTTTTTCTCACTAGCACCATCTTAGCCTCAGCTGCCAAATACAGGTTTTTTTTTTCTTTTTTTGTGGGGGTACTAAATATTTACATACATTTTACATACCAACCACATTTTTTCTCTCCATCCTCTTCTTCCCTCCCCTATACTACCTCCTTTCTATCTCCCACATTCTCTCCTCAGACAGGGTACGGGCTCCTCCCCTGGAAATCAAAAAAGCATGGCCCATCAAACTGAAGCAAGACCAAGCTCCTTCCCCCTGCATCAAGCAGAGTGAAGCCTCCTACCATAAAAAATAGGTCACAAAAAGCCAGCTCATACACCAGGGACAGATCCTGCTCTCACTACTAGTGTCTCCACAAACATACCAAACTATATAACTGTCAGCAACATGAAGAGGGCCTACGTTGGTCCCGTGCAGGCTTCCTTGCTGTCTTTATGTAGTCAGTGAGCTCCCTGTAGCTTGGGCCATCTGCCTCTGTGGGTTTTTGGCTCATGATCTTGAGCCCTATTGTTCAACTAATCCCTCTTTCCTCTCCTCAACTGGACTCCTGGAGCTCAGCCCAGTGCTGAATGTGGCTCTGCATCTGTTTCCATTAGTTACTAGATGAAGGTTCTATGATGATAATTAAGGTAGTCATTAATTTGATTACAACAGAAGATCAGTTTAGGCATGCTCTCCCTTTACCTGGGGTCATCTGTTATCTAGTTTCTCTTGGAGTTTGGATAATAGCCTGGCTATCTTTTGCTTTACATCTAATATCAACTTATGAGTGATTTCATAACATGTTTGTCTTTCTGGGTCTGCATTACCTCTCTCAGAATGATTTTTTTCTAGTTCCATCCATTTTCATGCAAATTTCATGATGTCATTGTTTTTTTTCCCCCACTGAGTAATACTCCATTATGTAAATGTACCAAATTTTCTTTATCCATTTTTCAGTTGAAGGACATCTAGGTTGTTTCTAGGTTCTGGGTATTATGAATAATGTTGTTTTGAATAAAGTTGAACAAGTATTATTGTGGTATTAATAAGTATTCTTTGGGTATATGCCTAAGAGTGGTACTATTATGTCTTGAGGTAGATTGATTCCTAATTTTCTGAGAAAATAGCATGCTGATTTCAAAAGTGGCTATACAAGTAGTGGGTCCCTACAAACCCACTCTAACACCCAAACCTACTGAACTGATTATCTTTCCCTAGCCAAGCATGACTTGCAACATCAGCATCCCCTAGAGTCAGATGTAGCACTTGCAGTAATTGGAATGAGAGGGGGTTTTCCTAGATAAAATGCCTCAATCTCTAGATCCTAGAGCTCAGGACACATATTGTTCTCCTCAATCTCCAAACTAATCCCCAGAAGCCAGTCAACAGCTAAAAGTCCTGCAGTCAGGGCACTCTACCAGTGCAACCACTGGATGAACTCTGTAACCTACAAGATTCTCTCCACAGCCTAAACCTACCAAATGGATGATGTCATCCTCCCCCTATCCAAACATCTCCCACAGCATCAACAGCCCATGGAGACACAAGCAACACTTTTTAAGATTTTTTAATGAAACTACCTTTTGAGATAAATAATAAAATTATTGTTCCTTTCTTTATAACCTCAAAATGCATCCTGTCAGTTAGAGAACTAACTGAAAAAAAAATACTTTGTTTGCTTACACTTTCTTAATATATAACATGTTACTTGGGCATGAATGTATGTAGGTTTTTGAGAAAAAAATAGTTTTCACCTGTAAAACATAAAATGCTTAACTATTCAAGGGATATAAAATACATATTTTATCATTGTAATCATTCAGTTAAAACATAGAATGTAACCACATTGTAAGTTTTATATTGCTTGAATGATTCTTCTGCAATATATAAGATGTAAGGGAAAGAATTAAAAAGTTATAAGGAAAGCAGTAAAACACCAGTAGTAGAAAAACATCAGGACAGGTATAGAAGGAGAGATGTATGAGGAAGACATCAGAAAATAGTGAGAATGAAATGATCTGGAAAATAGAAAAAGAAAACATCATGGTAGAAGAACAGAACAGAAAGAACAAGTAGAACAAGGACAGAAAGAAAAATAATATAGGGAAGAAGCTTTAATGCCAAAGAAAATAAGTCTGCTTTGTGTCGTTGACTCTGTTTCTCATGCCCAGTCTCTCTCATTGCTGAAGACTGAACTGTCTGTAACATTTAAAGGAAAACAGGTCAGAATGATAAGCAATTTCTTAGTGAATACTACAGAAGATTCTGGAGCAGTGGATTCCAAGTTCCAGAGGAATATGGTTGCCAACATAAAATAGTACACACAGCAAAATTATACATCATAATTGAAAAATAAAGAAAGCAATCTTTGTATAATAAGGCAACATAAAAAAATTGTATCCAACAAAGCAAATCTAAAGGAAATACAGGAAGCAATATTCTGGGCTGAAGAGAGACATGAGTTTATCTGAAAAAAAATGTGGAATAAAACCAGAAGTCATGATTACTAAAACAAAACAAACAAACAAAACCAAAGAATTACTGAAAACACAGACAAATTAAAAGGGTAACAGCATATGGATGACCAAGAGGTGAGTGACCAGCCACTCAGAAGGACACCCCATACTGGTACACAATCCAAGACCCCTCCCCAACAAACCTTGGCTTCTATAGACAGCCAGCAGGTGAGTTTCCTGTAGGTAGTCTGTTCCAAAACCAACATTCCAACCAATGGACCCTGTAAGCTCCAAGTCCCACTCTGACACCCCAAACCCTTCAAGACCCACCACCCCACAGCCTCAGAGAAATGCTGAAATGCAAGCTGTAACTACACAGAGAGGACCAAGAGAAAGGACTAAGAGAAGATCTCTGAAGCAGAAGCTGTGACTGCACAGAGTGGAAAATGAGAGTGAACTAACAGAGCAGACCAAGAGAACAGGCCAAGAAGGAGGACCAAGAGAGACCTCAGTGACTCACTAAGACACAGACAGTGACAGTACTAAACAGACTAAGAATGTTTCCCAAGACACAGACAGCCACTGCAAGGATTGGCAGAAGATACAAAGACACTTCTGGGATCAATTGAGGGAAAAGATGGATATGCAACAATACAAGAATTAATCCAACAACCTAAAAAGAAATAAGGCAACACCAGAACACAGTGATCATACATCAGGAAGAATTGATCATCTTCACCAAGAAAGAAAAGAAAATGATTTTAAATGTAACTTTATGAATATAATAAAGACCTTTAAAGAGGAAATGAAAAACTCCCTTAAGGAAATGGAGGACAAGACAAACAAAAAAATTGGAAGAAATAAATAAATCTCTTAAAGAAACATAAGAACACTAAGAAAAAACATCAGACAAATAAAGAAAACATTTCAAGACTTGAAGACTGAAATAGAGGCAATAAAGGAAACACAAAGTGAGGGAATTCTGGATGTGGAAAATTGGAGTATACAACTGGGAACTACAGAGGTAAGCATAACAAACGGAATACATGAGATGGAAGGAAGAATCTCATGTATTGAAGATACTATAAAGAAAATAGATTCATTGGTCAAATAAAACATTGCATCCATCAAATTCTTTGCACAAAACTTCCAGGAAATCTGGGACACCATAAAAACATCAAACCAATAGGGTTAGAAGAAGGATAAGAACCCAGCTTAAAGGAACAGAAAATATATTCAACAGAATAGTAGCAGAAAACTACCCAAACCTAAAGGAAGATTTCTCTATAAAGTTACAAGAAGGTTACAGAACACAAAATAGACTGGATCAAAAGAAGTCCCCTCATTATATATTAATCAAAATGCAAAACAAACAGAAGAAAGAATATTAAGAGCTGCTAAGGAAAAAGGTCTGTCAATGTCTAGTGTTGCTGGGTAAGGGTCTCGTGCAAATCAGGACACGGGATACAAAGTATGAACAACTGCATAACAAGCTTTATTTTTTATGGCTTTTTATACAGACTAAAAAGCATTACCTCAACTCTGAAACCCCCCTTTACTCATGTACATGATCATGAGAAACTCTTGCCTCACTAAGAAACAATACATCAATTAATAACAGTAATAAAAATGAAAAGAAGTACAAAGAAAAACAATGCAAAATGTATACAGAAGCAAAGTACTCCTTCGTAACTGGTAGAGCATGAAGAAATGAGCTCAAAGACCACTTTGTTATCCAGGGTACAGATTCTGACAGAACATTTGAGAAATGGGCAGAAAAAGTTTGTTTTCATGTATGCTTGGCTTACCAAGCAACCATTTCCCAACTTCATCTCACCTGTCCCAGGAGGCACCTGCATTCTATGCCAGTTCTGTGTCTCCACAAAGGTCAAGTAACATATAAAGTCAAACCTATCAGAATTACACCAGACTTCTCAATGAAAAATTTTGAAAGCCAGATGGTCCTTTGCATATGTGCTGCAGGTACTAAGAGACCAACAGATGCAAGTCCAGACTTCCATACCCAGCAAAACTTTCAATCACCATCGATAGAGAAAACAAAATATTCCATGACAAAACCAGATCTAAGAAAAACTATCCATAGATCCAGCCCTACAGAAAGTACTAGAAGGAAAACCCCAACCCAAGGAAGCTGTTTCCAAAGAAACACAGGCAACAGATAACCCCACACCAAAAACCCAACAGCAAAAAACAAAAACTTAAAAAGAAAACAGGAAAAGACACAAACACACACAAAATATTACCAAAAATATAAGAGGAATTAAAAATCACTGGTCATTAATATCTTTTAATATCAATGGACTCAAGGCACCTATAAAAAGACACAGGCTAAGAGAATGCATATGAAAGCAGAATGCATCATTCTGCTGTATACAAGGAACATATATCAACAGCAAAGACAAACATTTACTAAGAATAAAGGGTTGGAGAAAGATTTTTAAATCAAATGGACCTAAAAAAGAGGCAGGTGTAGCTATCCTATTATCTAACCAAATAGACTTCAAACTAAAATCAATCAAAAGACATGAAGGACACTTTATACTCCTAACAGGAACAATTCTTCAAGATGAAGTTTCAATTCTGAATATTTATGCCCCAAATAAATATCACACACATATGTAAAAGAAACATTACTAAAACTTAAATTGCACATCAATCCCCACACACTAATAGGAGAAGACTTCAACACCCCACTCTCCACAATGGACAGGTGAACCAGATAAAAACTTAAGAGAGAAATAAGAAAACTTACAGATATCATGACTCAAATGGACATCTAATGAACATTCCACCAAACACAAAAGAATATACCTTCTTCTCACCACCTCATGAATACTTCTCTAAAATTGACCACATACTCAGTAACAAATCAAACCTACACAGATAAAAAAAATGGAATAATCCCCTGTATGTTATTGGATCACCATGGTTTAAAATTAGAATTCAACAGCAACACTGATTTCAAAAATCCTTTAAATAGATGGAAATTAAAGAGTGTTCTATTAAACCACTTCTGTGTCAAGGAAGAAATAAAGAAAGAAATTAAAGACATCTGAAAATTCAACAAAATTTAAGGGACAATGTACCCAAACATATGGGAAAATATTAAAGCAATGCTGAGAGGAAAGATTATAGCACTAAGTGCCTACTTAAAAAGAGTGGAGAAATCTCCCATTAGTGTCTTAACAGCAAACATGAAAGCTCTAGAACAAAAAGAAGCAGACTCACCAGGGGGACTAGATGAGAGGAAATAAACAAATTGAGTGCTGAAGACAATAAAGTAGAATCAAAGAATACAATACAAGGAATCAATGAAACAAAGAAATAGTTCTTTGAGAAAATCAATAAGATAGACAAAGTCTTATCCAAACTAACAAAAAGCCAAAGAGAGAACATCCAATTAACACAATCAAATGATAAAGGGAACATAAAACCAGACATTGAGGAAATCCAGAGAATCATTACATCATACTACAAAAATATATACTTCACAAAATTGGAAAATGGACAATTTTCTGGATAGGTAACATATATCAAAATTAAGTCAAGACCAGACAGAAAATTTAAATAGACTTATATTCTGCAAGGAAATAAATAGAAGTAGTCATCAAAAGTTTCCCAATCAAAGAAAAAAAGTCCAGGGCTGGATGGTTTCAGGGCAGAATTCTACAAGAACTTCAAAGAAGAGATAATGCCTATACTCTTCAAAGTTGTTCACATAATAGAAGCAGAAGGAACATTGCCAAACTTTTTTATGAGGCTATGTTTACCCTGATACCAAAATTGCATGAAGAAAATGGATCTCCCATGCTCTTGAATTGGGAGGATCAACATAGTAAAAATGGCTATTCTACCAAAAGCAATTTATAGCTTCAAGGCAATCTCCATCAAAATCTCAACAAAATTCTTCACAGACCCTGAGAGAACAATAATCAACTTTGCATGGAAAAGCAAAAAACCCAGGATAGCCAAAATAATCCTATACTATAAAAGTACTTCCAGAGGCATTACCATCCCTGACTTCAAACTCTATTACAGAGATACAGTAATGAAAACAGTTTGGTATTGGCATAAAAACAGCGATGTTGACCAATGAAATCAAATCAAAGACCCAGATATTAATCCACAAACTTACGAACACCTGATTTTTTGACAAAGGAGCTAAAATTATACAATGAAAGAAAGAAAGCATCTTTAACAAATGGTGCTGGCATAACTGGATGGCAACCTGTAGAAGAATCAAAATAGATCCATATCTATCATCATGCACAAAACTCAAGTCCAAATGGATTAAAGATTTTAATATAAATCTGACCAAACTGAACCTGGTAGAAGAGAAAGTGGGAAGTAGTATGCAACACATGGGCACAGGAGACCACTTCCTATGTATAACCCCAGTGTAACAAACAATAAGAGCAACAATGAATAAATGAGACCTCCTGAAACTGAGAAGCTTCTGTAATGCAAAGGACACTGTCATTAAGATAAAAAGGCAACCTACTGAATGGGAGAAGATCTTCACGGAACCCTGATCAGACAATGGTCTGATCTCCAAATTATATAAAGAACTCAAGGAACTAGACATTAAAACTCTAATTAAGACAATTAAAAATTGATGTGGGAGTGTCATATATCAATCTGTTGATTTCATTTGTTAATTAATAAAGAAACTGCTTGGCCTTATAGGTTAGAACATAGGTGGGTAAAGTAAACAGAACAGAATGCTGGGAGGAAGAAGGCAGTGAGGTAAGATGCCTCAGACAGATGCCATGCCTCTTCTCTCCAAGGCAGATGTGATGAAGCTCCGACCCAAAATGGACATAGGCTATAATCTCCCTGATAAGTCACCACCTCGTGGTGTTACACACATAAATAGAAATGGGCCAAGCAGTGTTTATATGAAACAGTTTGTGTGTTGTTATTTTGGGGCATAAGCTAGCCAGGCGGCCAGGAGCTGGGTGGCAGGAACGCAGCCTGCAGCTCCTACTACACAATGGTGCCCGTGTGGATAACTGCATCCATAGAAAGCCTGAGAAAGCTTGGAAAAACAGAGTAAAGCATGTTTTCTTGGTAGCAGCAATTTCTCAGGTCTGCTCTGCTTGCTAGAGGCAAGAAAGCGCTCTCATCTAAGAGAGGCTTCTTTTTTTTATTAATTAATTTATTTATTTTTTAATTAAAGATTTCAGTCTCTTCCCCGCCACTGCCTCCCATTTCCCTCCCCCTCCCCCAATCAAGACCCCCTCCCTCCTCAGCCCGCAGAGCAATCAGGGTTCCCTGCCCTGTGGGAATTCCAAGGAACCCTCACCTCCATCCAGGTCTAGTAAGGTGAGCATCCAAACTGCCTAGGCTCCCACAAAGCCAGTACGTGCAGTAGAATTAGAAACCCATTGCCATTGTTCTTGAGTTCTCAGTAGTCCTCAAGGTCCAAATCAGGAACAGAAGGAGAGAGAGCACGAGCAAGGAACTCAGGACCTCAAGGGGTGCACCCGCACACTGAGACAATGGGGATGTTCTATTGGGATCTCACCAAGGCCAGCTGGCCTGGGTCTGAAAAAGCATGGGTTAAAACTGGGCTCGCTGAACATAGCGGACAATAAGAGAGGCTTCTTGACTCAGCTTTAGCTGCAAAACCCTTCAGCTCATTAAGAGGTCCTGCCACGAAACAGTTAAACAGTGTTGATGAAAAGCTGAACACATGCTTTTCGGTTTTCAGCCGTAGCAGGAAAAAAGCTGTGCTGTTTAAAAATGCCAGCTTTCTGGGCTGTCCTGCCAGGGCAAACTCTGACTCTTTTATGCAGGCGGTTCGTGAGGTTTGCAAGCACAGGCTGCTGAAACTTACTTGCTGGCAGGGACCTTGAAACGCCATAGAGTTGTGGCAGTAAAAATGGCTACAGCCAGTACCTCCGCCATGAGGCTGGAAAGCTAAGGAATGGACTGGATCTAGCTGGCAAAGTCACAGCTTTAATCCTACTGATATTGCTTGGTAAATTAAAAACTCATGTGGTCACAAAAGAGACATCTACAGTAAAAGAAAGATTCAGAGTTGAAGAAACCGTCTAAATGGTTTACAGTGTGTTAAAAATATATGCAGGCTAAAAAGTTAAAGTTCTTAAAGTAAAAAAAACAATAAAAAGGAACAAAGAGAGTAGTCTTTAATCCCAAGACTTGGGAGGCAGAGGTAGATTGACCTCTGTGACTTCAAGGTGTGGCAGGACACACCTTTAATCCCAATGCCTGGGAGGCAAAGACAGATGGATCTCTGAGAGTTCAAGGACAGCCTGGTATGCAGAGTTATTCCAGGAAAAAGATATACAGATAACTTGTCTCAAAAAGTAAAAGAAAAATAAATAAATAAAAATAAAAGAAATAGAGGTTAAAATAAAGCCACACAAAGATAGAAAATACACAGAGAATCTTGATACTTTATGCTATTATTCTCTCTTTGAATTGTTTGAATGCTGAGGAAAGAGCAACAGATGATAAAAGATATTTGATTATAAATGCTGCTGAACTAATCCAACATAGATATTTTAAAATTTGGATCTAAGGACATGATGCTTTGGAAAGGAGTTTCTTCTTTTGTTTTCACAGAGGATGAGACCCTGTGGATTGCTTCTATCCCAATATGGTATGATAGTCCACGGACTCCTGAAAGGTTGCTGTGAACACTTTCAAAAAATTACTTTACTCAACTGCTGACTGAAATGAATCTGGCACACAGGTTATACCATGAAAGACCTGAATAACAGTGCTCCCATACAGCAGGAAGCAGTTTGGAGAGAAAAAAAACTGCGCCCATATTCCAAAATATTGCTTATAAATGTTCTTTTACATTTAAAAGGGGAGATGAGATAGATGTGAATAATTTGCATTGATATGAATCTTGTTTATTGATACAAGTTTAAGGTCAGTTTTGTTATATGTATATGTATTTCTGACCTTTATTAAGGTATTGTGATTGTATAGTTCATTTAAAAATGTAATGTATATAGGTTGTTAATGGATAATTATCAATAATAGTCAAGTTTGTAGTCGTGTTAGTTAGATTTTCTAGATGTACATAGATATATTTTAGATAGATATTCTTCATATCTTTCAAAGACTACAGAATAGGACATTTAATGTTTTAATAACTTAGGGTTTTTCATGACAATGAGACATGTCTGCTCCTGGCAGCACCAATCTACTGCAAGAAGAAGATGGGCATAGAAGAGGCACCTTATGGAGTTTTATAGCCATTTGGGCAAGAAACTTCTCTTGCCTGGACTATTGTATAAACTGGACACAGAGAACCCACAGAGGGAGGACTACTGAACTACCCTACAGGTGAGATGATCTTTCGGGGTTCCTGATTCATGAAGGAGTCTGAGAGACATTCTGCAGGACACAGCAGATAGTGGCTGAACTGCCTTTGAAATTTCCTGCTTCATGGAAATGTCTCTGGATACTATGGGCCTGAAGGCCGAAGATGGATGGCCCAGCACTACAAAAGAACTTTGGGTGACTGTCCAGGCAGCGAGATGTCTCTGTCACTTCTAGAGTTTTGGAAGTTTCTTACTTGTTTACTTAGGTAATATTATATCCTTCTGGAGTCTTTGATGCAGGTGAAAAATAGATAGTTATAGTTTTACTTTGTTATGATAAAAGATAAAATAGATATAAATATTGTAACTGTAATTCTTACTTGATTATTGTTTTGCTATATATAATTTTGCTATCTTAAAGTTAAAGCCTTCTTTTTTTTGTTTAAAAAGAAAAAGGGTAAATGATGTGGGAGTGTCATATATCAATCTATTGATTTCATTGGTTAATTAATAAAGGAATTTCTTGGCCTGATAGGTTAGAACATAGATGGGTGGAGTAAACAGAACAGAATGCTAGGAGGAAGAAGGTAGTGAGGTAAGATGCCTCAGACAGATGCCATGCCTCTGTTCTCCAAGGCAGATGCAATTAAGCTCCGACCCAAGATGGACATAGGCTAGAATCTCCCTGATAAGTCACCACCTTGTGGTGCTACACACATTAATAGAAATGGGCCAAGCAGTGTTTATATGAATACAGTTTGTGTGTTGTTATTTTGAGGCGGCCAGGAGCTGGGTGGCAGGAACACAGCCCGCAGCTCCTACTACAAAAAATGGGGTACTGAACTGAGCAGAGAATTCTCAACAGAAGAATTTCAAATGGCCAAAAACACTTAAGATCATGTTCAACCTCTTTAGCGATCAGCAAAATGCAAATTAAAACAACTTTGAGATACCATCTTACATCTGTCAGAATGGCTAAAATCAAAAACACCAATAATAGCCTATGCTGGAGAGAATGTGTAATAAAGGGAAGACTCATACATTCTTGGTGGGAATGCAAACGTATGCAACCACTTTGGAAATCAGTGTGGAGGTTTCTCAGGAACCTGGGAGTCAACCTACCTCAGGATCCAGCAATTCCACTCTTGGGAATATACCCAAGAGATGCCCAATCATGCTACAAAAACATTTGTTCAACTATGTTCATAGCAGTACTATTTGTAATAGTCAGAGCCTGGAAACAACCTAGGTGCCCCTCAATAGAAGAATGGATAAAGAAGATATGGTACATATACACTTTAGAGTTCTACTCTGCAGTTAAAAAAAATGACATCTTGAATTTTGTATGAAAATGGATGGAAATCGAAAACACTTTACTGAGTGAGATAACCCTTACCCAAAAACATGAATATGACATGACATTAAGCCTATAATTTGTTATCTTAGAGAAGCTAAATAAGAAGGTGAACCCAAAGAAAAACATATAGTTATTCTCCTGGATATTCAAATTAGACAAGATTGCCAGGCAAAAGTTGGGAGCACAGGGGTGGGGGTGGAGTGGGGGTATGGGGAGATGGAGAGAGAGAAGGGAGAAGAGGATGATTGGTGAGAGCTTGTGGAATGGGATGTTTGAGATGAAGGAAGTGTGGATATGGGAGCAGAGAAGAAGATATCTTAATTAAGGGAGTCATTTTAGGTTTGACAAGATACTTAGTTCTAGAGGGGTTTCCCAGTGTCCAAGGGGATGTCCCCCCCTAGGTCCTTAGGCAGCAGAGGTGAGGGTGCCTGAACTGGCCTTCTCCCATAGCCACACTGATGAATATCTTGCATATCATCATAGAACCTTCATCTGGCGGTGGATGTAGATAGAGACAGAGACCCACATAGGATCACTGGACTAAGCTCTCAAGGTCCAGATGAAGAGCAGAAGAAGGGAGAACATGAACAAGCAAGTCATGCGTGTGTTCACCCATGGAGAAGCTGGGACTGATCTAATGAGAGCTCACCAAGGCCAACTGGACTGGGACTGATCTAGCATGTGATCAAACTGGACTCTCTGAATGTGGCTGACAATGATGGCAGACTAAGAAGCCAATGATAATGCCACTGGGTTTTGATTCTACTGCGTGTACTGGCTTTTGGGTGATGTGGGAGTGTCATATATCAATCTGTTGATTTTATTGGTTAAACAATAAACAAACTGCTTGGCCCTCATAGCTTAGAACATAGGTGGGAGGAGTAAACAGAACAGAATTCTGGGAGGAAGAGGAAGTGAGCTCAGACTCAACAGCTCTGCTCTGGAGCAGAGACACCATGCTCCCAGCTCCGGGTAGACGGAGGCGATTCAGCTCTGACCCAGGATGGACATAGGCTAGAATCTTCCTGGTAAGCACACCTTGGGGTGCTACACACCTTATTAGAAATGGGCTAGTCCAGGTGCGAGAATTAGCCTAGAAGAGGCTAGCTAGATATGGGCCAAGCAGTGTTTAAAAGAATACAGTTTCTGTGTAATTATTTCAGGTAAAGCTAGCCGAGCAGGTGGCCGGGGTGCTGGCGACGCAGCCCCGCCGCTCCTAGTACTACATTTGGGGAGCCTAGTCTGTTTGGATGCACACCTTCCTAGACTTGGATGTCGGGTGGAGGACCTTGGACTTCCCACAGGGCAGAGCACCCTGACTTCTCTTAGGACTGGAGAGGGAGGGGGAGGGAAAAGGAGGGAGTGGAAGGGAAATGGGAGAATGGAAGAATGGGAGGAGATGAAAATTTTAATAAATAAATAAATTTAAAAATATGACACACATCCTTAAAAGAAATCTATCAATGTAGTCCTCTGTATAAATAAACTGAAAGAAAAAAAAACATTATCATCTTGTTAGATGCTGAAAAAGCATTCAACAAAATCTAACACCCTTTCATGATAAAGGTCTTGGAGATGTCAGGCATACAAGGAACATATCTAAACACAATAAAAGTAATATACAGCAAGCTGATAGCCAACCTCAAATGAAATGGAGAGAAATTTAAAGTGATTTCACTAAAATCAGGAACAAGACAAGACTGTCCACTCTTTCCATATCTATTCAAAATAGTTCTTGACATTCTGGCTAGAGCAATAAAACAACAAATTGGGGTAATCCATTTTCTGGTATCTTCTTCAATTTCTTTCTTTAAAGACTTAAAGTTCTTGATGAGCAGGTCTTAGACTTCTAAGTCTTGAAATAACTTGCTCATTATTACCCAAGTTATTTTATTTTATTTGTGGCTGTTACTAAGAAAACTGTTTCAATGATTTCTTTCTGAGTTTCTTTATAATTTGTATATAAGTGTGTTACTGATATTTTTGAGTTGGTCTTGTATCCTGCCATATTACTGAAGGTATTTATCATCTGTAGGAGTAGCCCAGTAGAGTTTTTTGTGTCACTTATGTATATTATCATATCATCTACAAATAATAAAATTTTGACTTATCCCTTTCCAATTTGAATCACTGGATCTTACTCATTGCCAAACACTGCATACTATAATTATATCCTGCCAGGCAAAATATGACCATGCAGGTAGTGTTAACACTATTTAGAGGGACTACCAACCATGCTGTTTACCAGATTTTAAGTCTTCTTCTTAGGAATAAATTTGTGCCTTGTAGGTACTATAATCTTAGTCAAAACTCATAGATAAGAAATCCAGAGTTCCCAAAGGAGAATTTATCAATGTTGTTTTCTTAATGGTCACTTTGTCTAACTTATTTCTAAATACTTATGCTTTTATCTAAATATTTTTGTTGTTTTCAATATTTGTAAGAGATACCAAGATGGTTGTGTAATGCAAAGACTCATAATTGTTCAAAATTATAAAAATTAATGGCTGTGTATATATGAAACACCAAAATCATCCTCTTGTCCCAGTATCAGAAAACTCTGCAGAAAGAAAGTGCAAGGAAAGAAAAGAATAAAAGAATTGTACAAGTGTTATGAATGCCCAATTTCTGGTTATGACATGGTTGTTAAACACATGGACTTAGAGCAGCTGCAATTAATCATATAAAGCATCTACAAAATAAAGAGAGTTAAAAATTCCATCAGGGACAAGCAAAGTTATTCTGAAAATCTGACCTCTAACTAAGGAGGCAATCTGTTTATGGATGCTTTGAGAGCAGGCTGTCATTGGCAGGGTATCGATGTCCTGTTGGATCACCCAATACACATGTGCATATGGACAGAACTAATTGGGTTTAGTGGATTAGAGAAAGGATCTGAAGTGAAAGGAAGAGGCAAGATAGGTTTATTGTTATAAAAATTGCATGGACAGAGTGTGACACTGATATGAATAAGTTGTGTTGCACATGAAAATTAAAAAAAATCATAATTCTTTTTGAAAATCTGAAAAAAGCATATTAATGAAAACAAGAAAGGGTTGGAGAAGAAATTGCTTTATTTTTCAAAGTAATCAAAAGAGTTAAAGTATTTCAATGATTGATATCTGTGTAAGAGAAAAGTAATAATTAAAATTATTTTTAACACGCATTTCCTGAAATATGTGTAATTCAGAATTTGAATTTTAAGATTTATTTATTCCTCAGAAAAGTATTCAAGAAATAATCTACTGAGAAGTCCTAGACTTTAGAAAATTTTTTTCAAGCATCAGTGGAAGAAAAAAAAAGCCTGTCATTTGAATAGAGGACAGAAACAAACTGTTTAATGTCAGATTACCTTACAAAAGCAAAAACAAAATAACAGCAGAATCACACATTCTTAAAGAGTGTAAAGAAAAAAAAATTGAGAAACCAATTTAAATAACTCTTTTAGTTTTTTTTTTAAGAATCAGAATTTTTAATATTTTAAAATATTTCAGAGGATATTGGTGTATTTGTTTTTTCATGATTAGCTGGGGTCAAGAATCCATCCAAATATGGGGTCATTTTTTAACCTTGATCTTGAAATATGAGTTCTTGGCCATAAACTTCTTTTTAAGTGGTGTTACCTGTAATATAGTTCTCTATCACAATTGTACCAGAAAACAATGTAGTCTAAGATATTTGAAATTTATCATCTATTAAATAATAGTCTTTCCTCAGTACTACAAAAATACATTAGAAAAATAAAGAATACCCACTTCATATTATACAACACTGAAATACAACACACAAAATTATTTCAAATGTCCTAAGTATATACAGGCAATAATCCAATTTTAGTTTTATATATTTCTATGGAGAGGACATGATGACATATTTAATCTCCATACAGAAATATATTTATAAATAAAGTTTTATTTTGTGAGAAGCCATCAGAATTTGATTATTTCTGAACTTTCAGTGAGTGAATTCTTTTTAGAATTATTGTACAAATAACTCTAATTCCACCTCATATTTAAAGCAATGTGCAGTAAATCAAAGCAAAATCAAGCTATTTACAGATAATGTCTTGAGCATGATTCACAGTCTCAAAAAATTTCTCATTAGTTACAATTTCCTCAAAGTATATTATATCAGGAGCTAATAGGTTTGAGATATTCTAATCAGTCTAAATGTTTTCCTGGTTGTTTGATTTCCATCTTCTTCTGGAAGTGATGACCACAGAATTATTTATAAAAATTAAAATGTTAAGAATATTTCTGAGCTATCACAAACATGTTCTATTTCCTGGTATCAGTAGATATGTATGTATTATAGGGCTATCAAGCTACTTCTGAAGTTGTTTGGATTCCTGTTGGAAATCAGTGACTGGAAACACCTACTTTTCTGTTTCACTGTGTTCACTTTCTTGGACTGGACACCAATGATGAGAATTTTCATATTTGTTATTTCATATGACAATGTGAAAGCCAATACTTTACTCCAAAAACTATTTCACTATGTGCCTGATATATGAAAAATATCTAGTATTATATTTCAAAACTAAGAAAAATACAAGGTAACCCTGGACATGAGGATCACAACATGGTACAAGCCATTTTTTCCTGGGTTTTAATTAGCTTCTTACTCTATACAAAGTACTTTCCCTATTGGGGTGAATTAAAATTTGAAGAATTCAAAGAGTTTATCATGTCATATCAAATTTATATTTAAAAAAATCAAAAATAATATTCATTTGTGCTCTATTTTCTAAAATTAGAAAACAATCTATCACAAAGCATTGCACCCATAATATTCAAGCCTGTCTTCTTATAAGCTTTGAAAAAAATTGTTTTATAGTTTATCACTATACTACCTGTAAATCACTGGAAAAAATCAAAATTAAATAATTAACTCATAGGTACATTTAATTGCAAGAAAGTAAATATCTAGAGTAGATTATTTCTTTCCTTCATAATGAACTGTACAAAGTGTTATCTTTAATTGCTTAGTGCCCTGGCTCATTTTATAGACTGTCAGACATGAGCTTGTCTTCCTTTTCAACACACACAGGACATACACACTTTATCTGTGCATATGTCTTATGATTTTTTTAAAAACTGTTTTATATATCATTTATGGTACAAGGACCTAAAACTGAACTGGTTTAAATTCTAAGCACATTTAATTCTTTCTATGTATGGAATGGAAAAGTGAGTTCACAGATAACATATTAGAAAATAAAGGATATTTAAATAGTTTCATTACAATTATTGTGTGTGTTTCAAATACTTTTGATGGCTAGGATTATTCACTAATATATATTATATGTAAAGCAATTTTGTATATTGATTTCCAGCAGTCAAAAGTTGATGCCAATCAGTAATGGTTCCAAATGTGCATATTACAGTATTATTTAAATTTATCATTGAATAATTATATTTAGCATTTAGTCTGACCTTTCAAAAATAGTAATTCAGTACTGGTTTGTATTATCTTCTATTTAATTTCTTAGGAAGTCATAATGCAGGTAGGTACATTTTGTTAGAGAAAGATGCTCTTATTTTTCTCTAAAAACCATTTTAGACATTTTATGTTGAAATTTGATTTAATATAAGTTTCAGTATTCAGACACATAAAAAAGATATAAATGTGGAAGAAAACAATTTTGGACCTCTTAATTTTGATTATATCCTAAAGTAATATTGATTTTAAAATCCTCCGTAAAAAAAAAAATGAAAAGAAATCCACATGAAACATATGTCAAAAGTTCAAGCAGGTTGGAAACCTGGATTATAATGGTTGGCTTTACACAGTTGACACTCTGGCATGCACAGCTTTGTTCTCGTCAAACTCACTTTATACCTTCACTCTTCTATTCAAATCTTGACCCTTAAGTCCATCATTTCCTAGCTCTGCCAATGGAAAAGACAGGATTCCTTCATATTTACCTTTGTAAAATTAAAACAATGGTGTTGTACAAATGAAACATGCATACCAAGTGAAGGCTAAATACTCAATGGTGTCTGGTTTCACATTTTAGGTATGTAGCTAAGTAGATATGTTGACTTTTATAAGTACATATTTACACACAAAGCATTATGTGATAGTCTATTCTGCTGAATAATTTTAGCTTTCTTAGTTATGAAATACATAATTTTTGTCTTGGGTAGAGTTTAGTGATGTGGGTAGAAGAAAGGTAAATCAAAAGAATACAGCTCTAAAGTAGTGAACATAAACTTGGCACTTACTCAAACATTTAAAAATTTACAAAATGCAGGGTCTAATTCAAAGAAAGTTTGGCTATATGTTGTCCACATCCAGATGGAAGATTATGTTATGAAACATTGTTGATATTAAATGACTTATCCAATTATCAGTAATGAATTTGAAAAGTCTTTAAAGACCTGAATTCTCACTGATTTTCATATCTTGTATCACATGCACAGGCACAAGTTTAGCAAGCTAAGATGCCGGGACTCAAAATTGATATACTCCAATATTATAAAATAGAGTAGATAATTGTTTGATAATTTAAAATGTTAATTATTTAAGTGTCTATATAGTCAAAATTGGCTAATATGGTAGTTTTTCTTTTTATAAGCATAAGTCATAATAAAGAAAGAATAACCAAAATGTATGTTGGTAATTTCCAAGTAATGAATATTTATGAGAATAAATATGATTTACAACATAGAAGTATAAGATTTAAAGCACTAGGGAAAATAAAAAGCAAGTAAAGAATGCTTCACTCAAACATATAGAGAAAAGAGTAAAGTCATTGGAAAATGTTTGTTTCTGACATAACATTTGAATAGCATAAAAAGCAATCACTAGCAGGGAACGTTATGAAATAGAATTTGCCTCATTTTTCCATTCATTTGTTCATTTCCTTGATCTTGCACACAGTTCAGGCTATGGGAGTCAAGAAATGTAGGTATAAGTACCAAAACTTGAAGAAACTCAGGTGGTAATTTCACAAGGCACTCTTGCTCTCAGTGAGAGTAAGGTGGTAAAAATAAAAACATGTATAATCATAATAAACTTAACTAGACATAAAGATTTAACTTGAATAAGGTATTTCTATAATATTTCTGCAGGGGGAAGGGTAGATATTTCACTCAGTGTTTCTGACCAGATAGAAAAGCTTGTATATGTCTTTGAAGGATGATTGGTGAGTAAGAATGCTTATTTACAGTACGTTTATCAATTAAAATCTTGGATTTGGATATAGGGTTCATCAGGGAGAGAATATAGTAATATAAAGAATGTGGTAAAAATCATTTAGTCCTGAGGTTGGTGTTCTCCATAAATTTACCATGAAACATTTCTTCAGTATTGTAATTGACGTTTTTATCATTAACAAAACTGTATTCAGGTAGTCTATACAATATTTTTTTATAGTTAGACATTTATTAGGTGGATTATGGAGGGGAAGGAAAGGGGGGAGAAGGGAGAGAGAGAGGGGGGAGGAGAGGGAGAGAGGCTGCCTCCAGTGCCCAGCCTTCTCAGGTCCCCCCCCAAAGACGATGTCCACAAATAAGCCAGAAGCAGTCTTGAGAATCTGCCGCCCCAATTCCCTCAACCTGTGATGCCTAATCTTCTGTTTTTTCTTATAAAAAAGAGCTAGAATATAATGATTGTTCTGTCTTTGTAAGAGACAATTCACTTTCACTCCCTTCCTGCTTGCAGCCTCAGACCCCGACTTCCTCTTCCTGTCCCCTCTCTCTATACAATATTTTTCAATGTTCAAAGTAAATTATCATAGCAAGTGATCACAGTAAAAGCATGAATAACATTATTATAAGAAAATTATATTATATGGTATATTGTATGAAAATGTTAGAATGAAACCTATTGTATGTGAAATAAAAGTGATCAAAAATAGCACATTGCTTAAGCGAAGTTCTACAAAAGCATGCAATTTATGTCTTTAGACTCAATTTTCTGAATGTATCAAAATTCAGTAGATGGGACTGAGTTCACTGTGTACCAAGCATGTATCAAGTGGAGATATATAACTTGGAGAGATTGAAAGCAGATGTCAATTTGGATTAAGACTTAGCCTCAATATCTAGGCATCACAGTGATACAGCATAACCTGAGGATATTTTCTATCACTATATGAAGTATAGAAATCTCCATGGAGATTGAAATACCATCACTTGACCTAAACTTTTTTCTAATGTTGCATGAGCTAAAAAAATGGCAAATGCTTACCTGAGTACTAATAAGTATATGTGAGTAGTTTAAAAAATTGTAATTTTTAAAAAGTGACCAGTGAACTTTTCCACATCTCTTAGTGGTGCTTAGATTTTTGTAAGAGAAGCCTATGGTGTTAGACTGAAAAACATATGCAATACAGATGTTGTTTAAATCTTGAAGAATCACCAGCAACAGCCTTGGATAATTAGAAATTATTTGGGATCACAAGATTTCTAAAGCAAAAATTCAGTTCAGTGCAGCAGTGGTTACTGGGGATTGATTTCGTAAAGGTGAATTAACTGTTAATTCACATCAAGTTCATACACTCATAGAAGATGTTTAACAGGTCTTACACTATTGCTACTGTGATACCTGGTATATGAACACAGCTGGAGACTGCTCAAGAGCAAGAATAATCCTCGTGTTTATTTAAGAATTCTGCACCTGAGATATTCAGCTGGAAAAAGGAAGGTCATGGAGGGATATATATATATATATATTCAAGAAGAAAGGAAATACTACCAAAATTAAATAAAATGTTTTAAATGAAACTTGTTCAATGTCTCTTCAAAACAAAGTAGAAAGATCAATCTTTTGTAAGCATCTATGAACAGTGTACCCAAAATATTGTCAAGAAAATAATTCTCTGCAACAAGGTCACTTTCAATGCACATTGCTTATGTTGGATAAACTCCTATATTCAGATATAAATGTAATATTTTAGTGATAGTTCATGATATTTTTGAATCTTTTTATTTATGAAAATGGAAGAGCATCATTATCAAAAAATTTGGATTTTGAACTGGCTCAAAATAATTTTTATTCTAACAGTCTTAGGCAATATGTCCTAAAATATTTTGAATCTGTTACATATAGTGAATTATGGGTACAGAATGAAAGGTTCAAGGCTCTATAGCTGATTCCACTTAGCAAAGTCAAAGAATGTATCTTATCTGGTAAACATTAGTGAAGAAGATAAGGGAGGCTATGGGGTTGTAGCTTAGTGAGTGCCCAGTGTAAACAGGTAATTGGTTCCACTTGTTACACCACAGAATGAAAGGATTGGGAAAAGTTAACTTTGTCTTTTATTTGTCTACATAAGTGAAATAACAAAGTAAATTCAAATAGAATATTTTTAAGTCAGAATATAGTAGAAATAATATTAATTTCTTTTTACATGCATGTATACATATTGTTTTTGCTCAGTTATTTTCACCAAGTTCAGTGTTTGTAAAATATGATAAAAGAGCAAAATTATAAATGCTCTAAAATAAAAAATATCAAATAATTCCCTTAGATACTTTTAAATACTGCTTGCTATGAACTTGCAATATTTTTGGGTAACACTTGAAATTGGAAAAATTTCAAAGCAAGTCCATTAAATCTGAAAAGTCCCATCTCAAGAAGAAAGTCTGCATCCTGCTTTACTGGAAATCACCCTGCTGGAGTTGATAAATAACAAATCTGTATCAGAAAATCTCTGAGATGTTTTTTGATCATGAAAATAAACCTAGGTGGATCCATGTGTATCTCTCTTTGGGTCCTCTAGTCTACCCAGTTTTTCTGAGATTCTGGCCTGTAGACTGGTTGTTCTTTGCTTTATGTACATTATTTACATCCTCCCCATCATAAGTTACCATCAGCATTTTTGATCTTAGTCATGTGACATGTGTAAGATGGTATCTCAGAGGTTTTTTTTGTTGTTGTTTTGTTTTGTTTCTCTGTAGCTTTTTTGGTTCCTGTCCTGGACCTAGCTCTTGTAGACCAGACTGGTCTCGAACTCACAGAGATCTGCCTGCCTCTTTCTCCCGATTGCTGGGATTAAAGGCGTGTGCCACCACTGCCTGGCGCTCGGAGTTGTTTTGACTTACATTTCTCTAATGACTAAGGATGTTGAACATTTCCTTAAGTGTCTTCCGGTCATTTGATTTTTTTTCTCTTGCAGGTTCACTGTTTAAATCTGTACCCCATTTCTTAAATTAGATTATTTGGTGTTTTAGTGTCTAGTTTCTTGACTTCATTTTATAATTTGGAGATCAGTCCTCTGTCAAGTGTGGGATTGATGCACTTCTGTATGCCACCCTTTTGTCTTGACCGTGTTGTGGTCTTTACTTTACGAAAGTTTTTTTTCAGTTTCAGGTGGTCCCATTGCTTAATTGTCGCTCTCACTGTTTATGCTACTGCTGTTCTGGTGTTTTCTTTTGTTTTTCCATATGAAGTTGAGTAGTGTCCTTTCAATGTCTATGAAGAATTTTTCTGGGATTTTGATGGGTATTGCACTAAATTGTAGATTGCTTTCGGTAAGATTGTATAGAAACATTACTGTAATATTCATTACAACATTTAGAATATCTTTATAGGTTTATTTCACAGAAATATGTAATGCAGATTTAAATGTGAATGTGTGTTGGAGGAAGGAGAATACTTGTGCATACTTGCACATCTGCATGCCAGTGCTTGTACAATTTTCCAAGAAAGGCCAACTATGTAAGGAAACTGTCTATGTTAGTTCAAATAACCGATTCATATCTCTTCCATTAGAAAATATTCAAAGAGATCGTACTAATAAAAAAAACCTGAGAAATTATGGAAATCTAATTCTTCACTATTTCTCAGATGTCTAAGGCATTGAAAGCGTTCATAGATTGTAGTATGAGTACAAAAGTGAAACCAGAGTTGAAGCTCTTTATGTCCTGGTCATAATGCATGTATGGTGTTAGTTGTTACCCATTTACTGCTGTCAGAGATTGAAGCACAATTAATAAAAACTCAGGGTCATAAATTGGGGTTCAACCTGAAAAACTGAAAAGCAAAACAGCCAGTCACAGGGTCTTATATCTACCTCAGTCTATAATGGTGATACTGCCTCCAAGAACCTCAGAATGAGAGTGTGTGTCTGAGAGTTGTCTATATTCCTCTTTAGGGTTAGGATTAAAGGTGTGCACCACAGGGATCAAAGGTATGTGTCATTATGACTTCTGGGATTAAAGGTTCCTGTATTTGTGGCTACTGGGATTTAAGGTGTGTGTTACTATAACCTGGTCTTTAAGGCTGACCAGTGGGACTGTTTTCCTGTCAGATCTTTAGGCAGTCTTTATTTATTAAAATACAATTGAAATGTCACTACAAGGGATCAAGGATAATGAATGATTTTCCATTATAGAACCAAATCTGGAGATTTATCCCACTTTCCCATGAATTGGAAAATAGACAAAAGTCAAGTGTCCTGAAGGCCAGTGTCCAAATATATTAAGAACACCATATACAAACATATATATATATATATATATATATATATATATATATATGTGTGTGTGTGTGTGTGTGTGTGTGTGTGTGTGTGTGTGTGTGTGTGTAACAATTGCCATTTCTAGCATAAAAAGGGGTTGTGATCACCTAGCTTTTATTCCCAATACTCTTGAGGTGGAAAGAGGAGTGTCAGAGTTTTGAGGTCAGCCTGTACTATGTTAGACTTTGTCTTTTTTTTTTTTTTAAAAAAAAACTTTTATTGACTTTTTGTGGATTTTACATCACGCATTCTGAACCCACTTGTTTCCCAGTCTCCATGAGTCTGCCTTCTGTCCTTGCAACTTCATAGATGCCAAAATCAAAAACATATTTAAAAGAAAAAACAAAACCAGACCAAAGAAAGAAAGAAACAAACAAACAAAAAATAAAAGGAAAAAAAATGTCTTGTCCTGAAAGGTGTAACAGCATTCACAGAATCTACAAACTATTAAGCATGTGAAGTAGACAAACATTCAAATCTAGAATAGCAGGATCTCTTTGGCACAGGACAATAGCAGAATATACAAGAGGAGCCCCAGTGAGAGACCAGGAGAAGCAGAAACTAGAGGTGTCAATACAGACCAATGACTCATGACAATGAACATGTGTAAATATAGATGAATGGAATAAAGTGTAAACTATGTTACTCAAAAAAACTCTGTCTTAAATCAAATTAAGATATCAAAATTTCATATGGGATGATGATTTAACTATTGAGAAAATAAAAGTATAATATGATAACATTAAAATTAGAAAAAGATATTAATTAGTAAAAAATTCAAATATATATCGTACCTCTCTCTGAAATATATAGATAGACCCAAACACCAAAGATGTATGATCATAAACTTGTATTGATTATTGACTTGTTACTGAAAGATGCAGGTGGTTTTTTATCTTCTAAATACACACAATGTGTCATAGCTACTCAGTATTCATGGAGAATGAGGACATTGATGGATTAATTCTTTTGCTTTATCACTATATATCTAATGATATATTAGTAATGTTAATATAGTTTTATTCTGCTTGTAAAATTAATCTAACTATGTATGGTGCCCAGGAACACTCACAACAATATATGAGAGACAAACTTTTATATTAGATAAGATGAAAGATAATAAAATTGTCAAAATTCATCAAAACAAAAATAGAATACAGAAAGCTTTGTTCAAGATGATGACCTTTTGATTCTGAGTCATACTAACTTATTGAAAACATTAAAAATGAGGTTTAAGGAGACACGAGAACTATAACTCCTACGATTATTAAGCTGAATGCCTTCCAAACACAGTGAAAGTAAGGGAATAAAACAAGTGAGATAGGCAGCCTGTTAGGTAGTTTCAGTCAGACAGTTTATTTATTACTAGGTAGGTCATATTACTAATTATTATTTAGAACTAACATCCTAATTTGTGTGTTTTTTATTGCACTGGCAAAATTTCCAAATAGAAGTTACAATAGTGTTTAGGGAATTAGATTTGATTGTTTTCTATCCTGAGTGAATACCCATCTGAAGCATAGGAACACATTCCCTGAGAAAGTTGTTTGTCTTTGGGAACACCTTGCAGTTTCTCTTTTTACTGCAGGGTATTTTTTCTTTACCTACTAAATGCTCTGTTCTACTTGTCTTATGACATTTACACCAATATTTTAGAACATCCATCACTGTGTCCAACAAGGACTATTACTATTTCTCACAGGTATATGAATAGCTGATCTGGGCTTTGATTTTATATTTTTCCATAATTAAGATTTGACATTGCTATATCATCTTTAAAAGATGACTTTTACAATCTTATGTTAGAGTATTTATATTAAACATATACCACACTTCTGTTTTTTTTTCCTTTTTTTCTCTTTTTAATTAGATTTACAAAAAAATACTAACCCAAATTCCCACTTTTTCCCCTCCTCCCATTCCCTCCACACACCCTCCTATCGCACCCCCTCCAATCCTAAGAGAGGGCAAGGCACCTTGCCCTATGGTGGGTCCAAGGCCCTCCCTACTACATATAGGCTGAGCAAGGAATACATTCAACAAGAATAGGATCCCAACTAGTAACTGCAGCAGAGACAAATCCCAGTGCCATTGCCAGTGGCCCCTCAGTCTGCTCCAGCCAAACAACTGTCAGCCACATTCAGAGAGAATAGCCTGGTCCTATTCTTGTTCCTTCCCAGTCCCAATGGAGGTGGTGAGCTCCCATTACCTCAGGTAAACAGCTTCAGTGGATGAACCCCTCTTGGTTTTGACTTCTTTGCTCCTTCTACTCTTCAACTGGACCTGAGGAGATCAGTCCAGTGCTCCAATGTGGGACTCTGCCTCTGTTTCCATCTGTTGCTGGATGAAGGTTCTATGGTGATATTTAAGATAATCATCAATCTGAATACATGGAAATACCATTTCAGACACCCTCTCCACTATTGCTTAGGGTTTTACCTGAGGCCATCCTTGTGTATTCCTGGGAATTTCTCTAGAGCCAGGCTTCTTGCCAACCCTATAATGCCTCCCCCAATCAAGATATCTCTCTCCTTCCTCTCATATCTGTTGCCATTCCACCTCGACCATTCCATTCCCTCAAGTTCTCCTCAACCACTCTTTTCTCCCCTCCTCTTACCCCTTTCCCTCTCCAGTGATTTTTTCTTTGAGTACCATGTGAAATCATTCCAGGTAATGTTAATACTTTATTGAAAAAAATGGATAATATTTCAATGGTAAGATTATTTCAAAATTATGGAGTTTTGCTTAGCGATAATGATAATAATGATGGTAAGTCTCAATAATTGGCTTTATCTTACCACCCTGAAAGGAAATGTCAGGTGATATCCAGGAATACTAAGAAATGAATGATTTTCATCTGCTGTTAGCAGAATGAAGGCTATGAAGAAATAAGTTGTGTGTTTTTGAATTCTCTGATAAGCAAGAAGCACATGATTGATTGAAATAGATTTTGTTAGATCACTGTTCCTAAAATTCCACTTAAATCGATTAATTCTTCATCTCTCACCTCTTTCATTTGTCAATGAGATTAATTCCAGGCCATCTCCAAATGCCTTTGAAATTCTAAAATATTAGATACATAGTTGCTGAGTAAGCTTAAATTCTTTGCAAATGCTGCTGCCCTCTCTTAACCTTGGATTTCAAAACTGACTTTGGTAAATCCTTCCTTAAGAGTACAGTCAATATTATAGCATTTTGGAAAATTATATTTCCTTTGAAGAAATCTGTAAAGTAAAGAGATAAGGACCATAAACCATGTTTCTTTTCAGTAATTCCAATAAATTCATGCATGCCACAAGTTGGACTTTTGTAGTATTATTACTTATGTGTTATATAAATGTATGTGTATGTTTCCATATTCATTTACATGTATGTATTTGTGCATCAACAGATACAATAAATTATTATTTTTATGTTTTCTCTTACATTAAGTTTTTTCATTTTTGAGAATTTTATGTATGAATAAGGTGAAATAAGCACCATACAATTTATTCAAAATCTCCTGAAAATGTGTCACTAGCCCACACTTCTATATATTTTTAAGTCGTAAGTCTAAGAGTACAAAGAGACATTTGGTTAGAATATATAAGTCTGGGAAGCTAATATGTTCACCACAATGACAAGAGTTAGTGATCATGAATTGCATAATGATTAACTGGTAACATAGCAGTTTTTAAAAATATACTTACATTAAAACAAAATGAAAGAGAAAGATTTTAATGGAAGACGCTAGATATAATTACTTAAAATATTTCCCAATCACTAGACTTATTTACTGAATTAAAACCAAAATTTCTATTCAAGAGTGGTGGTGGCAGAGACAGGAGGATCTCTTTGAACCCAAGACCAGTCACATCTTTAAAAAAAGTTTCCAGAGAAGCCAAGACTTTAACAGAAACTCTGTCTTAAAAAAACAAACAAAAATAAAATAAGAAAAAAATAAAACATCAACAAAATTCATAGTATTGTCTTTAATGAAGAAAAATTATAAGTACCTTCTATATGTTGATTTTTTATTACTTTTTTTTTCTCTTTGAATCAGGGTCTTTATGTATTCCTCATGATAGATTTGAATGTTTTTTTTCTCTTTTTACAAAATTTTCAATGCTGGGATGACTGGAATCTGCCACTATATCCAACTGTTGGCTAGGTATCCAACTGTTGATTAGTTTGATAAAAGGCAAAATAAATTTTCATAGTCATTTCTTCTATTATTTTTCATTAACTACTTAACAATTTTATAAGTTGCTTAAAGAAGAACATATTATTACTGAGTTCTTCCTTTTAACACAATGCACAAAGTTTGAAAGAGAAAAACAATTATATATACTTTTTAAGTTGAGGTAAATTGACAAAATAATTTCTTTTGGTTATGAAATAACAGATATTTAAAAAAACTTTTGACAATGTAAAATACATGCCAATTAACTTGGATTAATAAAGAAAAAGCTGCATAAATACACCAAGAAATTATAGATATAAATAAGAATGAAATTATATCATTTGGATGAACTAGACCTGGAGATATTACCAAGATAAGTGAAACATACAAAACTCAAAGAGTTTTCTTTTACAGAATTATTAAGATGCAAAGGAATATGTATAGATGATAGTAGATGGGGAGTATATCATCTACCTTTTCTATTGTTATGAAAATATTGTCAAAAACATATTGTAATTAAGAACAAGTTTGGATTACTTTTGAGAATACTGTCTCTTTTATCTTGAGAGGGATGTAATGAAAGCAGGAGCTAGTAGTGGGAGTTAGTCAGATGATATCTGCTGTAAAGAAGAGGGATATAGTAGATGTTTGTACTTAGATCTCATTTTTCTTTTTGTTCAATTCAAGACCACAACCTATGTAATGAGGCTTTCACATATTAGGTCTTCCCACTTCAACCAGTCTACTTAGGATAATCATTGACAGACATGGCCCAAGATTAACCTAATCTAGTAAACCCAGAACAGTTTTGTGAATATATTTTGTTTCATGAAATTTTATATCCCATCCACAAATCAATAAAAACGATGATAGCGGGTTTCACAGTGTAATGAAAGCCTTAAAGGATTAGAAAAAGGGAAGATAACTGAGATAAAAGGAAGATAAATATATGTTCTGTTGTATTCTTTACATTTCTACTGCTATGATGGAAAATACTAGGTCAGGGAAATTTACAGAAGAAAGTATATATTTAAATTTATGGTTCCAAAGGTATTAGAATCTCATTGTCATTGTAAGGAAGTATCACAGCAGTAAGGTATATCTGCAAGAGAAGCAAACTGAGAAATCACATCTCAATACCCACCTCCAGAGACATAACTTTCTCTAACTAAGCCTTACCTTCTAATCCTCCTGAAACAGAGTTACCAACAGAGATTAAGTACCTGAATACCTAAAACTAAGGAGAACATCTCAATCAAAGCACCACATTCTATATTCTTGTCCACATGGTCTTGTTTCATGGCCTCAGCAGCTCTTGGAAACCACAGAGGAATTGTCCACTACAACCACTTTACTTTTGTATCCTTTATTACTCAAAAGCTAAGAAAAATAAGCAACACAGACAAATTTAACTTCCAGATTGTTATTAATCTTATCCTACTTGAAATACCATATCAGCAACTTATGTTTGTTATTTCTTTCTAAAAACAACAAAAAAATATGTTTTAAACTCTTTCCGTTCCAAAATTGGAAATATAACTCAATGATGCCTCATTCTGAGAGAATTGTATTTTATTATTTTAGTGCTGATCTGGCATGTCCTTATTCTCCTCACCCCTTTCAAAATGATTCTTTTCTGACATATTGAATTTCCTTGTTCTTTTTCTTCTCAATTTTCCATTGTGTACTTCTTTGTCTTAAATTTGGCTTTATTCACTGTAGAAATGCATAAAACTGGTTATTAATAACCAAGAAAAAATATTGTACTGCCTTGAAATTTTCTCCATTTATTTTCAATTTAACCTGGGTAAATTTCTTCACAAACTGATAGAAAGCAGCCTCATGTTTTGCCAAGGTAAATTAGGTTTCTAACCAAATTTCTAACGTTGTTGCTCTCTAAAACTAGTTCAACTGTGCCTTCACTTATTCTCTTGCTTTGTTCTCTTATCTGTAAGGGACATACTAGGGTTACCCTCATAGATTCCTATGTTTTTACATTGCACTATGTTTTGAGTTTCTCCCAGAGATGCCCCCTTTCCCTTGATTCCAGTTTTCTCTCCCATTTATCACTCCCTCCTTCATCCATCCAGCTGATCCTTCATGTTCCTTTCCCATCACTTCTTCCAGACCCCCCCACATGAAGAGGAAATGTCTATTGAACCTCTTCACTATGAATTTCATGTCTTCCCCTTCCTCAGGGCCTTCCTTGTTATTTAGCTTCTCTGGGTTTGTAAATTGTAGCATTGTTATCCTTTACTTTACAGGTAATATCCATTTATAAGTGATTACATACCATGTTTGTTTTTCAGATACTGCATTACTTCCCTCAGCATCCTTTCTAGTTACATCCTTTTGTCATCAAATTTCATGATGTAATTGTTTTTAATAGCTGAGGAATACACCATTCGTTAAATGTGCTGTATTTTCTTCCTGTTCTTTGTTTGAGAGACATGTAACTAATTTTCAGTTTCTGGATATTACTAATTACACTGTTATGAACAAAGTTGAGCAAATGTCTTCATGGTAATATGGAGCATCATTAGGTATATGATGGAGGTGGGTCATCATTCTATCTGTTGTTTCATTGGTTAATTGTTTTCTATCCCAATTTGGTATGATAGACCACAACCTTCCAAAAAGTTGCTGTGAACACCCTCAAAAAATTACTTCACTCAACTGCCAACTGAGATAAACCTGGCACACAGGTTACTCCCTAAATGATCTGATTAACAGCACCCCCATTCAACAGGAAGTA
The DNA here is from genome assembly GCA_028537955.1 of Microtus californicus. NCBI lineage: Eukaryota > Metazoa > Chordata > Mammalia > Rodentia > Cricetidae > Microtus > Microtus californicus. The sequence continues at coordinate 2,919,025 of JAQJZF010000006.1, read as the reverse complement.
GTTTGGAGAGAAATAACTATGCCCATATTCCCAAATATTGTTTATAAATGTTCTTTTACATTTATAGGGGGATATGATATAGATATGAAAAATTTGTATTAGTATAGATTTTGCTTTATTGATAGAGATTTAAGATCAATTTTGTTATATGTATATGTATTTCTGATATTAAGGTATTGTGATAGTGTAGTTCATTTAAAATGTAATGTATAATTAGGAAATATAGGTAGCTAATGGATAATCATCGATGATAGTAAAGCATGTAGTCATGCTAGTTAGATTTTCTAGATATATATAGATATATTTCAGATAGGCATTCTTCATATCTCTCAAAGGCTGCAGTGATGTGGGAGTGTCATATATCTATCTGTTGATTTCATTAGTTACGCAATAAAGAAACTGCTTGGCTGGCCTTCATAGGTTAAAACATAGGTGGCTGGAGTAAATAGAACAGAATGCTGGGAGGAAGAGGAAGTGAGCTCAGACTCGACAGCTCTGCCCTTTGGAGCAGAGAGGCCATGCTCCACTCTCCCGGGTAGCCGCACGCGATTCAGCTCCGACCCAGGATGGATGTAGGCTAGAATCTTCCTGGTAAGCCACCTCATGGGCTACACACATGATTAGAAATGGGCTAAATTAATATGTGAGAATTAGCCTAGAAGAGGCTAGATAGAAATGGGCCAAGCAGTGTTTAAAAGAATACAGTTTGTGTGTTGTTATTTCGGGCATAAGCTAGCAGGTGGCCGGGGTGCTGGGGACGCAGCCCCGCCACTCCTATCACTACACTGCAGAATATTGCATTTAAAATATTTTAATAACTTAGGACTTTTCATGACAATGAGACATGTCTGATCCTGGCGGCACCAATCTACTTCGAGAGGAAGATTGGCATCGAAGAGGATCCTTATGGAGTTTGATAGTCATTTGGGCAAGAAACTGCTCTTGCCTGGACTGTTGAATAAAATGGACACAGAACCCACAAAGAGAGGACTGCTGAACTTGCCTAAAGGTGAGATGGTCTTTTGGGGTTCATGACTCATGAAAGAGTCTGTGAGACATTCTGCAGGACACAGCAGATAGTGACTTAACTGTCTTTGAAATTTCCTGCTTCATGGAAATGTCTGCTGGATACTATGGGCCTGTAGACCGAAGATGGATGCCCCAACAGTACAGAGGAACTTTGGGTGACTGTCTAGGCAGCTAGCTTTCTCTGTCATTTCTAGAGTTTTCTTATTTCTTGTTTACTTAGGTAGTATTATATCCTTCTGGATTCTTTGATGGAGTTGAAGAATGGATAGTTATAGTTTTCCTTAGTTATGATAAAATATAAAATAGATATAAATATTGTAACTGTAATTCTTGCTTGATAACTGTTTTGTTATATGTAATTTTACTATGTTAAAGTGAAAGCCTTTCTTTTGTTTAAACAGAAAAAGGGGAAATGATGGACGTGGGTCATCATTCTATCTGTTATTTCATTGGTTAAGTAATAAAGAAACTGCTTGGCCTCTGATAGGGTAGAATTTAGGTAGGCAGAGAAAATAGAGCAGAATGCTGGGAGAAAGAAGCTGAGTCAGGGAGTTGCCATGATTCTCCCTCTCCAGGCAGATGCAGGTTAAGATCATTCCTGGTAAGCCAGCTTGTAGGCTACACAGATTATTAGAAATGGGCTAGTTCAGGTGCGAGAGTTAGCTGAGAAAAGGCTAGATATAATGGGCCAAGCGGTGTTTAAAAGAATACAGTTTCTGTGTAATTATTTCGGAGCATAAGCTAGAGCTAGCTGGCAGCCGGGAGCTGGGGCAGCAGGGACGCAGCCCCATTGCTCTTATTATAACAGGTATCTGTTCAGGAGTATTATATCTGGGTCTTTAAAAATAAAACGGGGAAATGTAGTGGCATTTCAATTGCATTTTAATAAATAAAGACTGCCTGAAGATCTGAGAGTAAAACAATCCCACTTTTCAGCCTTACAGACTAGGTTATGGTAAAACCCATCTTTATTTCCAGTAGTTACAATGACAAGCACCCTTAACACAAGTAGTCATACTAGTTGCCACAGAAATTGGGTGGTGCATGCTTTTAATCACAGTGGTGCAAACCTTTAATTCCAGCCCTAAAGAAGATTATAAAATGGGAGAAAACAGCTCTCAACCCACGGTCTCATTCTGAGATTTCTGGAAGCAGGATCACCATCTAAGACTAAGGTTGAAGTAAGAGCAAGTGGCTGACTGTTTTGCTTTTTGGATCTTTAGGTTGAACCCCAGTTTCTGACCCTGACATTTATTAATCATGCTTCACTTGGTACACAACTTTTTGTGACATAAATTCAGGAGCAATGATATTAGCCACCAGTCTAGTATATGGCTGGTATTGAAATTCCAGCTATAAGAATTGGTATTCAAATCTAACTACCAGAGTTCGGAAAAAAAAAAAAAACTAATACTCCCAACTCTCATCAACCCCATCTTAGCTTCCATGTAAAGATGGAAAATTCACAGAGAATGCGCATAATGTGGGTTCAAGTTCAGCCTGGTATACACAGCAAGTTTGAGGAAGGGTTCCAAAGCTACTGAGAAATCCCGACTTGAAAAACCAAAGAAAGAGAGAGAGAGAGAATGCAAAGGAAAAATAGAAAGGAAAAGAAAAAGTGGATATAGATATGATAAGACAAGTGAATATAGATATGATAAGACAAAATGTGGTAGATTATTGAATCCATTTTATAAAAGCAACTATTAGTTGTTTTACATTGGCTTTAATTTTGTGTATTTTATGCACATTTTGTATATTGATACAAATTTGAAATTAATTTTATTAAAACATATTGTACAGACATTTCTAATATTGTTCAAGGTATTGTATTAACAATGTATGCAAATTTCTAGTCCTTGAAAATTATTATCTGCTGCTTAGGATAATAAGGAAATATAGATTAGCAGTTAATCACCTAATATAATTGAACTTCTAGTAATATTAGGTGTGTGTTCAAAAAATTTAATTTAGATAGACAGGTCATCTTCAAACACTTCAGAGATCTACAAAATATGGCATTTAAGATGTTTTAATAACCTAAGTTCTTTTTTATGTCAGTGATTCATGTCTGCTCCTGGCTGAACCAATCTATTTCAGAGAAGATAATGGGCATTGAAGAAACTCCATATGGAGCTTACTTTCTTTGTTGCAAATGTAAGCTATTTGGCAAGAAAATTCCCCTGCTTCGAATGCTGACATTATTCTCTTCTAATTACAAAAGCGCCACACACAATGTCCTGCTTCACAGAAATCTCTGTCAAAATTGTGATGCCTGTAGGCCATCATTGCAGAGGAACTTTGTTGGCCTGGTAGTCAGCTGTTTCTGCCATTTCTCACATTTTTTTTGGAAGTTGCTTGCTTATATTTCCTGCTTACTCACTTAATATTATTTCCTTCTTGGATCTCTGAGAGAGTTGAAGATTAGATAGCTATAGTTATAGTTTACCAGATATGGAAAGCAAGTTATGATAGAAACTATATTAGTTCTAAGACTTTGGGCTCACCAAGATAGGATGGATATGAAATATTTTCTTTAAATTTGTCAAATGCAAAAGGACTATACATTGTTGATATATTTATTGTCTTTATAAATTGTATATAATTATTGTAATTATTCTATATAGTTTTTTTATATTAGTTACAGTCTTCTGTTTTAATTTAGACCAAAATGGGAAATGTAGTGGTATTTCAATCTCATCTTTATATGTTGTAACAAGAGCGGCAGGGCTGCGTCCCCAGCACCCCAGCTGCCACCGGCTAGCTTTACCAGAAATAATTACACACAAACTGTATTCATTTAAACACTGTTTGGCCTCTTACTGGCTAGCTCTTACATATCGATCTAACCCATTTCTATTAATCTGTGTAGCTCCACGAGCTCAATTACCAGGAAGGATCTTAACCTGTGTCTGCCTGCAATGGGAGAATCATGGCGACTCCTTGACTCAGCTTCTTTCTCCCAGCATTCTGCTCTGTTTTCTCCGCCTACCTAAATTTTACCCTACCAGAGAGCCAAGCTGTTTCTTTATTACTTAACCAATGAAATCAACAGATTGATATATGAACTCCCACATCACTTCCCCTTTTCTGTTTAAACAAAAAAGAAGGCTTTCATTTTAACATAGCACAATTACATATAGCAAAACAGTTATAAAGCAAGAATTACAGTTACAATATTTATATCTATTTTATTTTTTATCATAACTAAGAAAAACTATAACTAACCATTCTTCAACTCTATCAAAGACTCCAGAAGGATATAATATTACCTAAGTAAACAAGAATTAAGAAACTTCAAACTCTAGAAACGACAAAGACATCTCGCTGCCTGGACAGTCACCCAAAGTTCTTTTGTACCGTTGGGGTATCCATCTTCAGCCTTCAGGCCCATAGTATCCAGCAGACATTTTCATCAAGCAGGAAATTCCAAAGACAGTTCAGTCACTTTCTGCTGTGTCCTGCAGAATGTCTCGCAGACTCTTTCATGAGTCAGGAACCCCGAAAGACCATCTCACCTTTAGGCAAGTTCAGCAGTCCTCTCTCTATGGGTTCTCTTTGTCCAATTTATGCAACAGTCCAGGCAAGAGCAGTTTCTTGCCCAAATGGCTATCAAGCTCCATAAGGATCCTCTTCGATGCCCATCTTCCTCTTGAAGTAGATTGGTGCTGCCAGGAGCAGACATGTCTCATTGTCATGAAAAGCCCTAAGTTATTGAAATATTTTAAATGCCATAGTCTGCAGCCTTTGAGAGATATGAAGAATGCCTATCTGAAATATATCTCTATATATCTAGAAAATCTAAGTAACCTGACTACAAACTTGACTATTATTTATGATTGTCCATTAACAACTTATATTTCTTAATTATACAGTACATTTTTAAATGAACTACACAATCACAATACCTTAATCAAGATCAAGAAATACATATACATATAACAAAATTGACCTTAAAATCCATACCAATGCAAATTATTCATACCTATATCATTTCCCCCTTTAAATGTAAAAGAACATTTATAAACAATATTTTGGGAACATGGGCGCAGTTTTTTCTCTCCAAACTGCTTCCTGCTGAATGGGGGTGTCGTTAATTAGGTCTTTCATAGTATAACCTGTGTGCTAGTTTCATCTCAGTTGGCAGTTGAGTGAAGTAATTTTTTGAGGGTGATCACAGCAACCTTTCAGGAGGGCGAGGTCTATCATACCAAATTGGAATAGAAGAAATCCACAGGGTCTGGTCCTCTGTGAAAACAAAAGAAGACCCTCTACAAAGCATCATATCCTTAGACCCAAATTTTGAAATCGTAATACCCTTATATCCTTTCTGGTTTAGCTTGGCAGCCCATGTAATGAAATGTCTCTCTGTACTTAGCTCCTTCACAGTCAAAAATTTTAAAGAAAACATAATGTACATTATCCAGACTCTCTGTGAATTTTTCATTTTTACGTGACTTATTTTTACTTTATTTCTCTTAATCTCTTAACTATCTGTACTCTATCTCTTTAAAGACTTTACCTTTTATTTTTAAACCATTAACTTTATTCTCTATATTCTTTTTCTTCTCTCTCTCAAGCCTAGGTACGTTCATCCAACAGTGTGGTCCATTTAGTGGTCTGTCTGAATCTGTTTTATTGTGAATCTGTAATTTTTTTACTATCCAGGAGCACTTTTGATTTGTGCCTTTAAATCACTAAGCACCTAAGAATCTAAGCTGTGACAATTCCTAGATCAAAAACAGGTACTGCCAGCTTGCCCCGCCCAGTCCAACATGGTGGAGCCGCTCTGACTCTTAATCTCAGGGTCATGGGTTCGGGCCCCACGTTGGGTGCCACTCTGTTGTAACAAGAGCGGCAGGGCTGCGTCCCCAGCACCCCGGCTGCCACCAGCTAGCTTTACCAGAAATAATTACATACAAACTGTATTCATTTAAACACTGTTTGGCCTCTTACTGGCTAGCTCTTACATATCGATCTAACCCATTTCTATTAATCTGTGTAGCTCCACGAGCTCAATTACCAGGAAGGATCTTAACCTGCGTCTGCCTGCAATGGGAGAATCCTGGCGACTCCTTGACTCAGCTTCTTTCTCCCAGCATTCTGCTCTGTTTTCTCTGCCTACCTAAATTTTACCCTACCAGAGAGCCAAGCTGTTTCTTTATTACTTAACCAATGAAATCAACAGATTGATATATGAACTCCCACATCATTTATAAATTAAGACTGCCTGGAGATCTGAGAGTAAAACAGTCCCACTTGTCATCCTTACAGACGAGCTTATGGTAAAACCCACCTTTAATCCCAGTAGCCACAATGACATGCACCTTTAATTCCAGTAGTCACATTAGTTTCCATAGAAATTGGGTGGTGCATGCCTTTAATTCCAGCCATAAGTGAATTATAAAACAGGAGAAAATAGCTCTCAACACAGTCTCACTTTGAGATTTCTGGAGTCAGCAACACCATTTTAGTCTGAATTCGAGTTAAGAGACAGTAGCTATTTATTTTGCTTTTTGTGTCTTCAGGTTGAACCCCAATTTCTGACCCTGTGTTTTTATTAATTTTGCTTCAGGTCCTAAGGTATATCAAGTCACAGTTTCCTGAGAAACTGCAATATTGATTTCCAAAGTGTCTCTACAATGTTGTACTGCCACCAGCAGTAGAGGAGTGTTCTCTTTGTTCTACATCATTATCTGTCACTTGTGGCTTTGATTCCTAAAAAAGAGAAAGATGTTTTCAGTCCATACAGTATTGGCTTATTTATAAAGACAGTTTGCTGTCACTTAACACCTGGCAGAACCTCTGTTTATTAAGGAATTCTTGGGAGCAAAATAGGCTGGAGAAGAGAGAAGGCAGATGAAACAACCCCCCTTTTTCTTTTTTCTTTTCTTTTATTTTTTATTGTTTTATAAATAATACCATTCAAAATTTCCACCTTCTTCCCTCCTCCAATTTCCCTCCTGCTCCTCTACTCACCCTCCCCCTCCTCCTCCAGTCCTAAGAGAGGGCAGGGTAATCTGCCCTGTGTAAAGTCCAAGGCCCTCCCACCTCCATCCAGGCCTAGGAAGGTATGCATCAGACTAGGATATTCAAAAACCAGTACAAGCAGTAGAGACCAATCCCAGTGTCATTATCACTAGCTTCTCAGTCAGCCCCGATTGTCAGCCACATTCAGAGAGTCTGGTTTGATCACATGCTCATTCAGTTCCAGTCCAGCTGTACTTGGTGAGCTTCCTTAAATCAGTACCACCGTTTCTGTGGATGGACAATCCCCTAGTTGTCCTGACTTCCTTGCTCATCTTCTCCCTCCTACTCTACAACTAGACCTTGTAAGCCCAGTCCAGTGCTCCAATATGTTAATGAAGCATTACTTTCAATTGACAGATTTTCTATAGAGAAATTTAGAATGAAGAGATAGTTCTTTGGAAGGTTTATGCAAGAGAAAATGTATAGTTGAGTTTAAAAGATTTCTCATAAGACTGAAATATAACTGAATAAATTGAACTTATCCCTCAAGACGGATATTTTGATGGATTCTTCAGGAAACTGTTCAAATAGTCATCTTAAATTTATGATTTATAAAATGTTTTGTTTAATTTGAGAACTTTCTACAATGAATTTTGATCATATTCATTCTCCTCTACAAATTCCTGAGCCAAAAAGCAATCCTTAAGTTCAATAAATAACTAATTACCAATTCTAACTGTATATAAGTTTATTTAAGTTTTATAAGCATTCAGTGTAGTTTTGATATACAGCTTATTTATTTATTTTCCAGTTGAATTGTATTATTTTTGAGATATTATGATTAAATCATTTATGCTGTACTTTTTTTACTTTTTTATGTTTTTTATTTGTGTTATGAAATAGTTGGCTTTCACATGGATTTTTCATATATGCTTCATTTGTTAATAATCTCCCACCCCTCATTCCTAACCTTCTTAATCCCCCATTTCTTCCATGATTAAACATTGACAGCCTCAATATTCCCCATCTTCACTCTCTTTTCTCTGCATCATACTATCTCCCCTCCCTTAAGACATGCCTCTCCCATGTCTTCTTCCTAATTTTATGATTTTTACAAGCAATCGAAGTTTAAGAAATAAAACTAAAGAGTCAAAACTAGGGTCTGCATATGGGAGAGACCAGACAATGTTTGTTCTAGGCCCCGATTACCTCATTCAGAATTTTTCAGATTTTATCCATTTACATACATCTCATTCTCTTTACCACTGAATAGAATTTCATTGTGGTTCTATAACACATTTTAATTATTCATTTTCAGTTGATGGATGTCCAGGATGCTTCCATTTCCTAGCTATTGTGAATAGAGCAACAACAAACACAGATGTGCAGTTGATGCAGAGTACTTTGAGAATATGTCCAGAAGTTATACCGCTGGATCATACGAGAGCTTTCTTTCTTTCTTTCTTTCTTTCTTTCTTTCTTTCTTTCTTTCTTTCTTTCTTTCTTTTTTAGAAATACTCAGTATTATTTTCAAGGTGGCTTTGTCAGTTTATATAAATTTTCCCTTTCCCCACATACACACCAACATTTGTTGTCGTTGATATATTTCATATTAGACTTGTAAAATAGAATCTTTTATTTAAATAACATTTTTTTCTATTATTTTTTATACCAACCAGTTTCCCTTCCCTTCTTTCATCCCATCTCTTCCCCTTCCACATCTACCAACATCCCCATCCACTTCTCATCCATCTCCCTTCAGAAGGGGAAAGTTCTCCCATGAATTTACAGAAAGCATGTATGCCTTACTACTTATACCTTAAACCTTCCCATATATATTTCATTGTTCTCTTTCAAAATCAAGGTCTCTTTGTTAATAATTGTTACAAACACACATGAATATGCTTATGCATATATATTCCTAAGCAAAAAACCCACTCAGTATGTTTAATGCAAGCAATATATACATACATACACACATATAAGTTTATTCTACTCTCAATTCTTATATTCTACTCTCAATTCATATAAGGATATTCTACTCTCAATTCTTTACTTGTCTCTAGTTTTTTTTTTTAATTTAAGAATGAGGCCTGTGGTCTTTCGCCCTTCTACTTTGGCATGCCTATCATTGTTGTCTGATGTAAAATTCCCCTCTGTATGTTGTGGATATGTTTTATTATCACTGGTTAATAAACAAGTGACTTTGGACAATGGGAACACAGAATATAGTTAGGCAGAAAAACTAAACTGAATGCAGAGAAAAAGAAAGTAGAGTCAGGAAGATACCATGTAGATGATGAATGAGAAATGTGTCAAAATCTTAATGCTAGGTCACAACCTTATGTCAATACACAGATTAATAAAAGTGGTTCCTTTAAAATTTAAGAGCTAGCTAGAAATATGCTTGAGTTATTGGTCAAATAATTCAATTAATGTAGTTTCTGTATTTGACTTACAATCCCTGCCTAAAATGCCTTCCCCAAAATATAATTTTTAATGAGGAAAAAATAATTTCAACTTTGAAGAGTTTTTTTCATTAGCTTAAACATTGTTTTTTTAGTTTTAAATTTTGTTCTATAAGCACCAATATTTAAATGTTTAAATTTTTAAATTTCCATTAAGAGTATAACAATAGACCAGACTAAATGAAATTTCATTTCACTCTATTGGTTTATATTTAGTTGTCATATCCTGTGACTTAGAACTGCATATGTAGCAAAAGGAGGGAGGTCTCAAATTAGCATGAATAGAAAATATTTCACTTGTAGGTGTCCCAACTAATTTAAGGAAATTAAAGATAACAATAAACTATTTCTTTTGTAAAAAATGTATTTATCTTTTAAAACTTTTGATAAAAATTAAAGCTTTCATAATAAAGGTGATTACCATGTGGACTAAAGTCTGATGTAAAGATGTTAGTTTTTAAATTTTTCTACTGCTTTGTTAAATTTAGATAAAAATTATTATTTTGAGTTTCTTATTTTCCCACAGATAGAGCTATATACTGCCTGGTGTTCCTCAATGTGTTCATGTGAATTTGCTACATGGCAACCTATTGAGTAAGATTCTTCATGGAGCTTTCAAAAAAATTAGGTTAGACAGGATTATAGATATTGCCACACCTGATTTCATTATTTTCTGTAAGAAGGTACCCAGGAAAGTTAAAAATAAACATATTTATTCGTGCACTGTAAGTTAATAAAATTTTCAAGGTAAAAATTGCTAACTGAAAAGTTTTTAAAGAAACTATTGAAAATACTGTTGAACAAATGACAAATAAGTTACTCTGTGTGTAACCCTGTCAGTAATAAAATGTTTTTCACCATCTGTGCCTTGATTAATTAATTAAAGTTTCTCACACCATATTTTGCTTAGTCTTATAATAATAAAAATATCATTATTACATTAATGAAAAAGATAGCTTTTAATCATCTAATTTATTTTATCAGCAAAATTATGAAGATAAACTTTTTAAAATACATGATAGCCACATTCAAACACTATATGACCATTTTCACAGTCGCCCTAAGAAAGTGACAAAATTAGTTTATATTGGATGCTCCACAGACCAAAATTTTCCCTGAAAATGAAGTTGTCTGTGATAATTCCAGTAATAAATTATGTTCTTGAGAAAATTTGTCATTTTTTGTCAGAAATTATTTATACCTCTTTGCAGTAGCTTTGATAATTAATAAAATTTTGGTCTTTCAGAGTCCTTCTGTATACTTAACATGGATTTTAATATTAATTTTATGAAAAATAATTTAGTATTCCATTTTGGAAAAGAGATGTTGTAAGTGAGAAATATTAGCATTTTTGCTTATGTTCACAAATCATTTCGCAATAGTGCACATGTTCAAATCCTTAACCTCAATATATTTCCTTTATTTTTGAAGTTCATATCTCCCTTATTACTCTAATTGTCCTAAATTGTGACACAATAGAAATAAGGAAAGAAATCCAGTAAGAAGAGAATAAAATTTATTTATACATATCTTATCTCTGTAGAACCTGACTTTAATAAAATGATTTCTTGTTTGTAAATGCAGTTCTCCAATGGGTCTCTTTGACAACCTCTAAAATGAGAGATTAACTTTGGGTTTTTTATTCAAACTGAAGTGAAAACAACAACCTGGAATTTAGATTGGGAGAGTTGTTATTTAACTCATTTTCCCAGATAATACAAGCAAAATTCAAATCAAGTTACTAGTTTCTTTAAAAGTCTATTTTGTACTCAGTTTATATAGCCATTGAATTACTTTCTTAGGAGCAAAATACCACATCACATTTTTCTCAATTTCCCTTCTTTACAAAAAGTACTTATTGTTTTTAAATTACTATGAAATAGTAAACTACTGAGCATGCCAAAAGATATTACATTAAATTTTAATAAATAATTGTAATGTGAATTTCAATTTTATTTATTTCAATTAGTGCTTGTTGATAACATAATTGCCATGTTCTTCAGAATAGTGCCCCCCTTATTATACATATGCTTCAAAAATCCTTGAAAATGATATTTACTAAATAAATACTTATATTCTCCCAAACAATATACAAAGTAAAATATATTAAAAATGCTTTAAAGCAAAATCTTAAAGAAAATAAATTCTCCCCATCTTTTATGTGCCATTCTTTAGGGGAGATCCTGCCAGATATTGCAGGGAAATATTTTATAAGTTTATATATTGTTATTGATAAGTTTTAGTTACCAAGGTTAAAAGCCATACAAGCCTGCAATTATGCAGAAATATTAATCCTATAAGCAGGCATCCAGAGACTAACAAAATAGTCTTTCTACAGGTTTCTCTTATGCTTCAAAAGTTCAGAAGCCTAGGAATGGATAAAGTTTAGTTGTAAAAATACTCACTATTATTGCACAGGATCTGAACTCAGTTTCCACAACCTACTACTTTCAAGCAATTCACAACTATCTGCAAATATAATTTCAGAGGATCTGGCATCGCCTCCTACCCTCTATAGTCACACACACACACACACACACACACACTCACACACACACTCACACACACTCACACACACTCACACACACACTCACACACACACACACTCACACACACAATCACACACACACTCACACACACACTCACACACACTCATACACACACTCACACACACACTCACACACACACTCATACATACACACACACTCATACACACACTCACACACTCACACACACTCACACACACACTCACACACACATGATTACACATAAATATGCACTCAATGTGCAAATACTCATATACAGCATACACAGTTCTTTGGACACATACTTAATAAAATGAATAAATATTTAAAAGAAGTTCAGTAATCTTTATATTTCTTCCACCAAAAAATGTAAACATATATTGATGAAAATCTAAAAAGCTAAGGTGAAAAAATGACTTGACAATTAGCAATGCATAAGAACTCATAAAATATAGTTTTCTCAGCAATTTCTGTATTGAAAATGTCTAATCTAAAATGAATATTTTCTGTGTTGGATTCTTTTCCTTATGCTATATAATGAAAACACTCTTCTAGAGTGCCAGGCTTTTTACTGGCTCAGTTTTAAACAAGGTGAAACTGAAGCATGATTGAATTGATTGTTTCACCTATAATACAAACAGTAGGGTTGAAAACAAAAGCTGGGCCTTTTGATTAAGAAATATTAATTTATAACATGTTGTGTTAGTCATTTACTTAACTGTCCTGATGTAAATTCATGAAAGAACAATATAAATGAAGACATGTATGTGTAATATATGGCCATTTAACCACAAGGTAGTCAGTTGTATGGTGGAGTTCTGATTCTTTTATGACTAACCAAGAAACAGTAAATCCAAGAACTATCCAAGAAATATAGATTTTTCCAAGGCAGTAATCCATTTCCTCAAGCCAGATACTGAATTCTACATTCTCTTCAAAACACCACAACCCATTGAGTACTAAACTTTCAAACACATGAGCAGAAAAAAAAGAAAAACGCATGCTCAGGCTAGAACTCAAACGTAGGCAATATATTAGAGTTCCTTGTTTTCTTTACTCATTGGCTGCTTTCCTTGAGTATTTGCCAACTTGATATACCATTAATTAAAAAACCTTTAAATAAAAATATGTTACATTTGCTTTGTACTCAGCTAAGTAATATTGATTTTGTTTTTATTTATTTATTTGCAATAATGTTAATTATTAGATAAAAGAGAAAGTTGAGCTCCTAAAATTCATAGAATATTATTCAAGGGGACCAAATCAGAATCAGGAGGGCAACCTGGAGGGCGGTAGTTCCTTTGTCTCAATAGCCTGCCTGAAGCAAGCAAGGTAGGCCCTTTGTGTACAAGCTACCCAAGCAGCATGGATATCCGATCTAGGTATCAGGAGAGCCATCACTGGGGAGTGACATCACTGGGAAGGTACATCAGTGGGCAAGGAGACCTGATCCTGTAAAAGAAGATCCATAGGGGACCATTCGGAGGAAGAGATGGGCAGGCACCAATGCAAGAATTCACCCAACAATCTGAAAAACAACATGAAATCACGAGAAGCCAGCGAACTCACAACATAAGGACATGAACACATTAATCAAGAAGTAGTAGAAAAAATTGACTTTATGAAACTGATAGAGGCCCTTAAACAGCATGTAAAAAACACCCTTATAGAAATGGAAGAGAAGTATAACAGAAAGTTTGAAGAATTGAGTAAATCAGTGAATGATACCCTAGGACACCAAGGAAAAACAATCAAGCAGATAATGGAAACAGTTCAAGTCTTGAAAACTTAAATGGAGGGAAGGAAGAAAACACAAACAAAGGGCTGGCTGGACATGGAAAATCTAGGTAAATGAATAGAGACTACAGAAACAAGCATAAACAACCGAATACAAGAGATAGAAGTGTATCAGATTCTGAAGATGACATAGAGAAAATAAACGCACTGAACAAAGAAAACAGCAAATCCAACAAAGTCTCATCACAAAAATTTCAGGAAATCTGGGGCACAATAAAAAGACCAAACCTAAGAATAATAGGAGTAGAAGAAGGAGAAGAAGCACAGCTCAAAGGTTCAGAAAATATATTTAATAAAATTATAGAAAAAAAATTTCCCAACCTAAAGAAAGATATACCTATGAAGGTACAAGAAGCATACAGAACACCAAATAGACTTGATAAAAAAAATCCGCTCGCCATATAATAATCAAAAATCAAAGCATACAGAATAAAGAAAGAATATTAAGAGCTGCAAAGGAAAAAGGCCAACTTACTTATAAAGGTAAACCTATCAGACTTACACCTGAATTCTCTATGAAAACCATGAAATCCAGAAGGTCCTGGATAGATGCACTGCAGAAAATGAGAGACCATGGATGCAAACCCAGACTACTATTCCCAGCCAAGATTTCGTTCACTATAAATGGAAAAAACAAAATTTTCCAGGATAAAAACAAATTTACACAATACGTAGCCACAAATCCAGTCTAACAAAAAAATAATAGAGGGAAAATCACTAACCATGGAGTCCAACAGTGACCACCATAACTAAGACATCTAGAGACCCTTCACCAACACAACCCGAAGAAGGGAAACACACAAACTCGACTACCAAAAAAGTGACCGGAGTTAACAAACATTGCTCATTAATAACACTTAATGTCAATGGAATCAACTCACATATAAAAAGGCACAGGCTAAGAGATTGGATAAGAAAAAAGGATCCAACATTCTGATGTTTACAAGAAGCACACATCAACCACAAAGACAGGGACGTACTCAGAGTAAAGGGCTGGGAAAAGGCTTATCAAGCAAATGGACCTAAGAAACAAGCAGGTGTGGCCATACTAATTTCTAACAATGTTGACTTCAAATTTATATCAATCACAAGAGATGGAGAGGGACATTTTATACTCATAACAGGAACAATTCATCAGGATGAAGTCTCAATCCTGAATATCTATGCCCCTAATATAAAAGCAAACACTTACATAAAAGAAACATTACTAAAACTCAAGTCAGTCATCAAACCGCACACACTAAAAATAAGAGACTTCAACACTCCTCTCTCACCAATGGACAAGTGAATCAGACAGAAACCTAACAGAGAAATAAGAGAATTAATGGAGGTAATGAATCAAATGGATTTAACAGACATCTATAGAACATTCCATCCAAATAGGAAAGAATATACCTTCTTCTCTGCAGCTCATGGAACCTTCTCGAAAATTGACCACATACTCGGTAACAAAGCAAACTTACACAGTTACAAAAAAATATTAGTAACCACCTGTGCCTTATCGGATCACCATGGATTAAAGTTAGAATTCAACAACAATGCTACCCCCAGAAAGCCTACAAACTCATGGAAATTGAACAATCAACTACTGAACCACACCTGGGTCAAGGAAGAAATAAAGAAAGAAATCAAAGTCTTCCTTGAATTCAATGAAAATAAAGAAACAACATACTCAAACTTATGGGATACTATGAAAGCAGTCCTAAGAGGAAAATTCATAGCACTAAGTGCCCATTTAAAGAAAACAGAGAAACCACATGATGGAGACTTAACAGCCACCTGAAAGCTCTAAAAAAAAAAAAAAGAAGAAGAAGCAGACTCACCTAGGAAGTGTAGAAGATTGGAAATAATCAAACTGAGGGCTGAAATCAACAAAATAGAAACACAGAAAACAATCCAAAGAATCAATGAAACAAAAAACAATCCAAAGAATCAATGAAACAAAAAGCTGGTTCCTGGAGAAAATAAACAAGATTGATAAACCCCTATACAAACTAATCAAAAGGCAGAGATAGAATATGCAAATTAATAAGATCAGAAATGAAAAGGGGGACATAACCACAGACACAGAGGAAATTCAGAGAATCATTAGATCTTACTGCAAAAGCCTGTATGCCACAAAACTGGAAAATGTAAAAGAAATGGACACTTTTTTAGATAAATACCATATACCAAAGTTAAACCAGGACCAGGTGAACAATCTAATTAGACCTGTTAGTTGCAAAGAATTAGAAGCTGTTATCAAAAACCTCCCTACCAATAAAAGCCCAGGACCAGATGGTTTCAATGTGGAATTCTACCAGAACTTCCAAGAAGACCTAATACCTATACTCCTTAATGTATTTCACAATATAGAAACAGAAGAGTCATTACCAAATTCCTTTTATGAAGCTACAGTTACTCTGATACCAAAACAACACAAAGACTCAACCAAGAAAGAGAATTACAGGCCAATCTCACTCATGAACATCAACGCAAAAATCCTCAATAAAATACTGGCAAACCGAATCCAAGAACACATTAGAAAAATTATCCATTATGATCAAGTAGGCTCCATCCCAGAGATGCAGGGCTGGTTCAACATATGAATATCTACCAATGTAATCCATCATATAAATAAGCTGAAAGAAAAAACCAAATGAACATTTCATTAGATGCTGAAAAAGAATTTGACAAAATTCAACATCCCTTTATCATAAAAGTCTTGAAGAGATTAGGAACATAAGGGACATACCTAAATATAATAAAAGCTATTTACAGCAAGCCAAAAGCTAACGTCAAATTAAACGGAGTGAAACTCAAAGCCATCCCACTAAAATCAGGAACACGGCAAGGCTGTCCACTCTCTCCATACCTCTTCAATATAGTGCTTGAAGTTTTAGCAATAGCAATAAGACAACATAAGGGGATCAAGGGGATTCAAATTAGAAAGTAAGAAGTTAAACTTTCATTATTTGCAGATGATATGATAGTGTACATAAGCGACCCCAAAAACTCCACCAAAGAACTCTTACAGCTGATAAACACCTTTATTAATGTGGCAGGGTACAAAATCAATTCCCAAAAATTAGTTACCCTCCTATACACAAAGTCTATGGAAGCAGAGAGGAAAATCAGAGAAGCATCACCTTTCATGATAGCCACAAACAGCATTAAATATCTTGGGGTAATTCTAACCGAGGAAGTGAAAGATCTATTTGAAAAGAACTTTAAGGCATTGCAGAAAGAAATTGAAGAGGATATCAGAAAATTGAAGGATCTCCCTTGCTTTTGGATTGGGGGGATCAACATAGTAAAAATGGCAATTCTACCAAAGGCAATTTATAGATTCAATGCAATCCCCATCAAGGTCCCATCAAAATTCTTCACAGATCTTGAGAGGACAATAATCAACTTTATATGGAAAAACAAAAAAACCAAGGATAGCCTAAACAATCTTATATAATAAAGGAACTTCTGGAAGCATTAACATCCCTGACTTCAAACTCTATTACAGAGCTAAAGTAATGAAAACAGTGTGGTATTGGCATAATAACAGAGAAGTCGACCAATGGAATCATATAGAAGACCAGGATTTTAACCCACAAACCTATGAACACCTCATTTTTGATAAAGGAGCTAAAAGTATACAATGGAAGAAAGAAAGCATCTTCAACAAATGGTGCTGGCACAACTGAATGTCAACCTGTAGAACAATGAAAATAAACCCATATCTATCACCAGCACAAAACTCAAGTCCAAATGGATTAAAGACCTCAATATCAGTCTGAACACACTGAAGCTGATAGAAGAGAAAGTGGGAAGTACCCTACAACAGATGGGCACAGGCAATCGCTTCCTATGTATAACCCCAGCAGCACAGACTTAAGGGCAACATTGAATAAATGGGACCTCCTGAAACTGAGAAGCTTCTGTAAATAAAGGACACTTTCACTAAGACAAAAAGGCAACCCACTGACTGGGAGAAGATCTTCACCAACCCTGCAACATACAAAGGTCTGATCTCCAAAATATATAAAGAACTCAAGAAACTAGACTTTAAAATGCTAATTAACCCAATTAAAAATGGGGCACTGAACTGAACAGAGAATTCTCAACAGAAGAAGTTCAAATGGCCAAAAGACACTTAAGATTATGCTCAACCTCCTTTGCGATCAGGAAAATTCAAATCAAAACAACTTTGAAATATAATCTTACACCTCTCAGAATGGCTAAAATCAAAAACACCAATGATAGCCTTTGCTGGAGAGGTTGTGGAGTAAGGGGCACACTCATCCATTGCTGGTGGGAATGCAAACTTGTTCAGCCTCTTTGCAAATCAGTGTGACGGTTTCGCAGGAAATTCGGGAACAACCTGCCACAGGACCCAGCAATATCACTATTGGGAATATACCCAAGAGATGTCCTATCATATCACAAACGCATTTGTTCAACTATGTTCATAGCAGCATTATTTGTAATAGCCTGAACCTGAAAACAACCTAGATGTCCTTCAATGGAAGTATGGATGAAGAAAGTGTGGAGTATATACACATTAGAGTACTACTCAGTGGTAAAATACAATGACTTCTCAAATTTTGCATGCAAATAGATAGAAAACATTATCCTGAGTGAGGTGTCCCAGACCTAAAAAGATGAACATGGGATGTACTCACTCATAATTGGTTTCTAGCCATAAATAACGGACATTGAATCTATAATTTGTGATCCTAAAGAAGCTAAATAAGAAGGTGAACCCAAAGAAAATCATGTAGTTATCTTCCTTGATATGGGAAGTAGACAAGATTGCTGAGCAAAAATTGGGATCTTGGGGGTGGGGTGAGATAGGGGTAAGGGGAGATGGGGAGAGAAAAGTGAGAAGGGGAGGATGTGGGGAACTTGGGGAATTGGAATGCTTGAAATAAAGGAAGGATGGATATGGTAGCAGGGAAGCACATATCTTAATTAAGGAATCCAGCTTAGGGTGGGCAAGAGAACTGAACCTAGAGGTGATGTGGGAGTGTCATATCTCAATCTGTTGATTTCATTGGTTAAGCAATAAAGAAACTGCTTGGCCCTCATAGGTTAAAACATAGGTGGGAGGAGTAAGCAGAACAGAATGCTGGGAGGAAGAGGAAGTGAGCTCAGACTTGACAGCTCTGCTCTGGGGCAGAGACACCATGCTAAGCTCTCCTGGGCAGACACGATTCAGCTCCAACCCAGGATGGACGTAGGCTAGAATCTTCCCGGTAAGTGCACCTTGGGGTGCAACACAGATGATTAGAAATTGGCTAAATTAATATGTGAGAATTAGCCTAGAAGAGGCTAGATAGAAATGGGCTAAGCAGTGTTTAAAAGAATACAGTTTGTGTGTAATTATTTCGGGGTATAAGCTAGCCAGGCGGCCAGGGTGCGAGGGATGCAGCCCCGCCACTCCTATTACAACATAGAGGGGCTCCCAGGTGTCCAAGGGGATGTCTCCAGTTAGTTCCTTGGGCAGCTGAGGATAAGGAACCTGAAATGGCCCTATCCTATAACCACACTGATGAATATCTTGCATATCACCATAGAATCTTCATCGGGCGATGGATGGAGGTAGAGACAGCGACCCATATTGGAGCACTGGAATAAGCTCCCAAAGTCCCAATGAGGAGCAAAAGGACGGAGAACATGAGCAAGGAAGTCAGGACCATGAGGGGTGCACCCACCCACTGAGACAGAGGGACTGATCTATTGGGAGCTCACCAAGGCCAGCTGGACTGGAACTGACAAAGCATGGGATAAAACCAGAATCTCTGAACAATGAGGACTGATGAGAAGCCAAAGACAATGGCACTGGGGTTTCATCCTACTTCATGTTCTGGCTTTGTGGGAGCCTAGCCAGTTTGGATTATCACCTTCCTATACCTAGTTGGAGGGGGGAGAACCTTGGACTTTCCACCTGACTGCTCTTCCTTCTGGAGAAGGAGGGGGAAAGGAGTGGGGGGAGGGGGAGGGAAATGGGAAGATGGGAGGATGCGGATTTTTTTTCCAAGAAAAAATAAATAAATAAAAAAGAATATTATTCAATAGCAAAGATACTGAACCACATAAATAGTTTCAAGATTAGATAAACAATATCATATGAAGATACATATAATGTTGTAGGAGCCCCTTCCTGCCACCCAGCTAGCTTTACCAGAAATAATTTTTCTATTAAAATCAATATTAAAAGTTTTATGGATGCCATTTTATGCTTCTTAGGATGAGAAAAAAAATAATCTATACTTCACAAATTTGGAACACGATGGAGGAGTGTCATCTTTCTATCTGTTGCTTTCATTGGTTAAGTAATAAAGAAAACTGCTTGGCCCTCTGATAGGGTAGAATTTAGATAGGCGGAGTAAACAGAACAGAATGCTGGGAGAAAGAAGTTGAGTCAAAGAGTCGCCATGATTCTCCCACCGGACACAGATGCAGGATAAGATCCTCCCTGGTAAGACACCTCATTGTGTTACAGGGATTATTAGAAATGGGTTAGATCAATATGTAAGAGCTAGCCAATAAGAGGCTGAAACTAATGGGCCAGGCAGTGTTTAAATGAATACAGTTTCCATGTAATTATTTCGGGGTATAAAGCTAGCTGTGGAGGTGGCCGGGTGCCAGAAACGTAGCCCACCGCTCTTATTACAACAGGAACATGTAAAAGAAATAGACAATTTTCTGGATAGTTACCACATACAAAAATTAAACCAAGACAAGTTGGACAATTTAAATAGACTTGTAAGATGCAAGGAAATAGGAAGAGTCATCAAAAGTCTCCCAACTAAAAAAAGCCTAGGGCTGAATGGTTTCAGAATTCTACCAGAATTTTAAAGAAAAGCTAATACCTATATACGTCTGATGTGGAATTTCCTTCTGTGTGCTGAAAATATGTTTTTCTAAGAATGGTTAATGAAAGAAGATGCTTCAGCCTATAAAAGAATACGTTAAAAGATACATACAGATGATAGATAGATAGATAGATAGATAGATAGATAGATAGATAGATAGATGATAGATAAATAGATAGAGGAGAGAGAGAGAGAGAGAGAGAGAGAGAGAGAGAGAGAGAGAGATTATACTGTATGGTTGCCTTGCATCAACTGCTTCTAAATCTAAGGAAACATGTTATAGGATAGCTAAAAAACTGTGACATATTTTGTTTTATAGAGTAATCTGAGGATTGTGTCTTAATAAAACACAGCACACTCTGAATCAGTTAAAATGAATAATTGTGGGACCTGTGCCACAATGTTGCCCTTGTTGAGGATACTCAATATTATTAATTCTGTATAGAAGAGTGAGTAAAGTAATGAAAGTGGGACACAGACTACAGAATAATCTTCTGCAGAGTGTATCAATACAATCAAAATAGTATGAGGCAGCTAAAGCCAATCACAAACTTTTGGTTGAGGAGTGTAATCTCTACAATGCATCTTTACCATATGATTTTGAAAAAGCAGAGGAGGATAAATTAGTTAATTTAGTAGTAATAAATTGATAAAATTTCTATGTGTTCAAAGACTTATGTGGTGCAGACAGCTGTTCACTATTGATGCTTGGCTCATAAAGTTTTTTAGAATATATAAAACATTTTTACTTTGCTATTCTTATAATGGATATATATCTTGTTTTGCTATTGTATATATGAATTATCAGCAACAAATCGTTATATTTAGTGCTGAAATTAACTGTAAATCTGATAACAGAAATATATAAAGTCAAGATGGAACTTCATTTGCTTCCAAATATCTTTGTATCTTTTACTAAAAAATCCTCTTTCCATTTTGGTTTAAAATGATTCTGATACATGATTCTGATAGGCAGTTCTTATCAGTCAGGACTTTCTATTAAGACCTTCCAAATTGTTTCTACAACACAAGATTGTCTGGAAACCAATTCTCTTATAGTAACTATATTTTAAATGAATATCAAATTATTTTTTTGATAATTTGGCATATTTTGTATAAACAGTGTTTCAACTAATAATATTATCTCCAGTCAGTAACTTCTAAGTTTCTGAAACAATCAGTTCTCTTTAAACTAATCCTAGTATGACTTCATGTACTGGCTAGATCTAAAATTCAGAGGACATTTACCTACATATTATTGTTTAGTTGAGAGCTTCACTCCAGTCTCCTGGGCATACATTTTGTAATATTGGGTGAAAAGTTTCTTGTCAAAGTCCCCTCCCTTGGGAGTTGCCTCAGTTCAAACTCCATAGTCCAGATACCACCAACATCTTCCTCAGCTCCGGGGACTTTACCATTGCCACCAATGTTCTCATCTCCCTCAAGAAACTGCTGCCCGAGGTCTCGGTCTCCAGG
Organism: Microtus californicus; assembly: GCA_028537955.1. NCBI lineage: Eukaryota > Metazoa > Chordata > Mammalia > Rodentia > Cricetidae > Microtus > Microtus californicus. The sequence goes on along the minus strand of JAQJZF010000006.1, from coordinate 2,896,909 downwards.
ATGGCAGTAAACTAGATACCTCTCCAGACATACCTCTCACTGAGCATGAGCCCAAAAACTTTCAGCTCTCCTCTCTCCCATGTCACCCCATGCCCACAGGAAGTAGCAATACTTGAGCCAGCACCTCTTTATCCAAAGAATCTGGAATGTTTGATTGGAAGCATCACCTTAGCTCCCTAACACTCCTTTATACAAAGATTCTGGAATGTTTAGTTGGGGGCTTCACCCCAGCCACCTGGCACTGATTTTGAAATGTTGACTGGAAAGTTTCATGTCAAAGCCCCCTTCCCTGAGAACTGCCTCAGTTCAAACTCTACCCAAAGAAGCCCAGAAATGGTGAGACTATCCATAGAGGGTCAAAAACATTCCCACAGTCTATTTGAGCTGACCCCCAGAGAATAAACATGTCTACCCTTTCAAGGGGGCATGCCTGGAAGCACTGTTGCCCATGAATCCTATTTGTTTTTTTCTAATTTGGTGTGATTTGGTCTAATTTGGATTATTTCATTGATGGAGAACCTTAGATGACTGAAGAAAAACTTAATATTTGGAGGTCCCACTAAGATGTGCTGTTTTTCCCATTTTCCTGGGGTTGCAGGGTGGAATATGCCCTTCTCACCCATAGTCTCCACCAGGTTAAGATCGGCATTGTCTGGGTGAGTTCCCCCTTTTCAAGTACATGTCCATAGGGCCCAGGGTTCATTTGCTTGTTCAGTTGTCTGTGAAAATCATGGCCTATGTCAGGACCCCAACCCCACAAGGGGCAAGGCAGTTCTACAATTTATACAAATGCTAACCCAACTATATAGGTGTAATAAATCCAATATGCCTCAGAGAAATATAGCAAATATTTTAGCCACCAATTAACAAAAACAAAAATGACATGGAGATATGATTAACTATGAAACCTCTATTTATAGTTTATGTTTTTCCCATTTGCTCTTATAACTTAAATTAATCCATTTATATCTATCTACATTTTGTCTCATGGCTTTTTGTTGTCCAGACCAGGACAGAAACCTCTGTCAACAGAATGGCACCCACATGGACAACTGTATCCACATAAAGCCTGAAAGACATTGAAAAGTTATTCTAGACAGAAAAGAATAAAGCATGGCTTATTAATAGCAACAATTTTTTCAGGTGGGCTCTGCTTGGTAGAGGCAAGTGCTCTCATTTAAGTGAGGCTTCTTGAATCAGCTTAAACTGCAAAACCTTACAGCTCTTTTAAGAGGTCCTGCCATGAAATACTCAAATGGTGTAGATGAAAAGCTGACTGCATGCTTTTTATTGGTGACAGGAACCTTGAAACACCATAGTGTTGTGACAATAAACTTGGCTCCAGCCTGTCCCTCTGAAATGAGGCTGGAATCTCAGAAAGCTAAGGAAAGGGCTGAATCCAGCCTTCAATCGCAGGGCTTTTGATGGGGAAGCTCAGCCAATCACATTCTGTCTTGAGGGTGTGTTCCCCTAAGGCCAAATAATACAGATAAATCTTCTACCCATGCTTCAGTGCCATAGTCAAATGTATCAACATTCATTGTATGCAAGACCCATTCCACTGGGAGCTTGTCTTCTTGGCAGAACTGGCCTTTGGGTAAAGAAAAGCCCATACCTCGACTACTGACAAAGATACAGAATATCCTTAAGTGGATAAAACAGGATTGTCTTATCTTTCCAAAACAGGGTAGGATAGTTCTACAAAAGGTCCTTGTCTTTGATAATGGTATGTCAGTTATGTTAGGCCTTAGCCAAAGTTGATTGACTCAACATTTACAAACAAGACTTTGGGTGATTGCCCAGGTAGTCAGTTGTCTCTGTCATTTGTTGCACATTTTGGAAGTTTGTCGTTTGTACTTCCTGGTTGCTCAAGTTATATTACTTCCCTTCTCAGATCTTTGATGGAGTTGAAGATTAGGTAATTGTAGTTACTTTCTACATTATTCAGACTACTAGAAATAGAATGCTTAGCAAAATTTTTGTTATATGTTTCTTGATTAATATTGTTTGTTGATTGTAATTTTCTGTTCCTACTCTATATAGCTGTATTGGGTTTAGTTCGATCTTGTTTAGAGAAAGGGGGAGGTTATGGTGGGGAAGCTCAGCCAATCACATTCTGTCTTGGGGGTGTGTTCCCCTAAGGCCAAAGAATACAGATAAATCTTGTGGGTGCATTCCCCACTTCCTCTTTGGCTTCATGCGCTCCTGGTGTTCATGGGATCTATGGTCGTGAAAGTTTTCCCTCAATTATTAAAAACTTTTGAATTGAGCTGGTCTGGTTATTTATCAATCGGCCACGCCCATCAGGCTTTAATCCTAGCCATTTTGCTTAGCAAATTTAAGACTAATGTGGTCAGAAAAAGAGAAAGTTATACAGTAGAGATAGATTCAGAGATGAAGAAAACCTCTAAATAGTTTACTGTGTATTTAAGCATATATGTAGGCTTGGGGAAGAAAAGCATCAAGTCCTTAACAGAAAAAAAGAAAGAAAGAGAGTAGTTGGTTGTGGCAGCACACACCTTTAATTCCAACACTTGGGAGGCATAGGCAGACAGTTCTCTGTGAATTTAAGTTGTGGTGGCACACAACTTTATTTTTTTTTATTTTATTTTTTTAAATTTATTTATTTATTAAGGATTTCTGCCTCCTCCCCGCCACCGCCTCCCATTTCCCTCCCCCTCCTCCATCAAGTCCCCCTCCCTTATCAGCTTGAAGAGCAATCAGGGTTCCCTGACCTGTGGGAAGCCCAAGGGCCACCCACCTCTATCCAGGTCTAGTAAGGTGAGCATTCAAACTGCCTAGGCTCCCCCAAAGCCAGTATGTGCAGTAGGGTCAAAAACCCACTGCCATTGTTCTTGAGTTCTCAGTATTCCTCATAGAGAGGCCCTATCATACAACAAAAGTATATGCTCAACTATGTTCATAGCAGCATTGTTTGTAATAGCCAGAACCTGGAAACAACCTAGATGCCCTTCAATGGAAGAATGGATGAAGAAAGTATGGAATATATACATATTAGAGTATTACTCAGCAGTAAAAAACAAGGACTTCTTGAATTTTGCATACAAATGGATGGAAATAGAAAACACTATCCTGAGTGAGGTAAGCCAGACCCAAAAAGAGGAGCATGGGATGTACTCACTCATATTTGGTTTCTAGCCATGAATAAAGGACATTGAACTTATAATTCGTGATCCTAGAGAAGCTAAATAAGAAGGTGAATGCAAAGGCACACAACTTTAATCCCAGCACTTGGGAGGCAGAGACAGGCCGGTCTCCATGAGTTCAAGGACAGCCTGGTTTACAGAGTGAGTTCTAGGACAAAGATACATAGAGAAACCCTATATCAAAAAGCCAAAAATTAAAAATAAAATAAAAGAAATAGAGTTTGCTTTACAGAAGCTTCTCAGTCTCAGGAGGTCCCATTTATTCAATGAGGCCCTTAATGTCTGTGCTGCTGGGGTTATACATAGGAAGTGGTCTCCTGTGCCCATGTGTTGTAGAGTACTTCCCACTTTCTCATCTATCAGGTTCAGTGTGTTCGGACTGATATTGAGGTCTTTAATCCATTTGGACTTGAGTTTTGTGCATGGTGATAGGTATGGATATATTTTCATTCTTCTACAGGTTTCATCCAGTTTTGCCAGCACAATTTGTTGAATATGCTCTCTTTTATCCATTGTATACTTTTAGCTCCTTTATCGAAAATCAGGTGTTCATTGGTTTGTGGGTTAAAGTCAGGCGATGAAAGGAGACAGAGACAGAGACCCACATTGGAGCACCAGACAGAAATCTCAAGGTCCAAATCAGGAACAGAAGGAGAGGGAGCACAAGCAAGGAACTCAGGACCACGAGATGTGCTCCCACCCACTGAGACAATGGTGATGTTCTATCGGGAACTCACCAAGGCCAGCTGGCCTGGGTCTGAAAAAGCATGGGATAAATCCAGACTAGCTGAACATAGCGGACAGTGAGGAATACTGAGAACTCAAGAACAATGCAGTGGGTTTTGGACCCTACTGCACGTACTGGCTTTGGGGGAGCCTAGGCAGTTTGGATGCTCACCTTACTAGACCTGGATAGAGGTGGGCGGTCCTTGGGCTTCCCACAGGTCAGGGAATCCTGATTTCTCTTCGAGCTGATGAGGGAGGGAGACTTGATTGGGGGAGGGGAAGGGAAATGGGAGGTGGTGCTGGGGAAGAGGCAGAAATCCTTAATAAATAAATAAATATAAAAAATAAGAAATGACCACAGGGAAAAAAAAGAAATAGAGTTTAAAATAAAACCACATAAAGATGCAAAACACAGAGAGAATCTGGGTACTGTAAGTTATTATGTTCTGTTTGAATTGTTTGAATGCAGAGGAAGGAGAAACAGCTGCCAAAAATATTTGTTTATAAATGCTGCCGGATTAATCAGACATATATATTTTGAAAATAACCTTGACTAAAAATTGAAGTCCAAAGGCATGTTACTTTGGAGAAGAAGTTTTGCTTTTTTTTCCCATGGGAAATGAGAGGCTTTGCATTCATTCTGAGTTAAGAAAAATCAGGTTTGATCAAGGAAAATAACCTGAGAAATCTCTAATAGGAGCAGATGGCCCAAATGTCTGAGTTCTACATCAAGAACAGCCTTAAGTCTTCTGGCTGGGATGATCAAACCACACAGAATATTCCCTTTAGGACTTGACCATAATTAAAAATTTTCTTCAGGTCCCTATAAGATTATCAGTACCCCCAATTAGCAGGAAATAGCCTGGAAAACTACTTCCACATTGCCAAAACATGGACTATGAATATTTTCCTTTGTTTAGAATGTTGTTTACAAGTTGTTATGGATAATGGTCAGGAGAAAAGCTAAGCAAAGGATATTAGATTCAGAGTTTTTGTTTGTTATTTTTTTTTTCAAAAATGGGGAGGAAGTGCTGTGGGAAAATGATCTGTACCCTGTCACTTATATTTTAAATAACTACTGACTTTCCATTAGCCAGGCAGGAAATATAGGCAGGGTGACTAGGCAGGAAGTAGAGGCAGGGAAATGAGAATTCTGGGAAAAGGATTCTGGAGTACACAGTCATGACCCAGCCACAGAAGAGGTAAGACTTAACTGCCACACCAAATAAGGTACTGAGCCATGTGGCTAATATAGACAAGAATAATGCACTAATAAATGTTATGAGTTAAGAAGATTTTCTTGAGTTCTTTATATATTTTGAAGATCAGACCTTTGTCTGTTGCCGGGTTGGTGAAGATCTTCTCGCAGTCAGTGGGTTGCCTTTTTGTCTTAGTGACAGTGTCCTTTGCTTTATAGAAGCTTCTCAGTTTCAGGAGGTCCCATTTATTCAATGTTGCTCTTAATGTCTGTGCTGCTGGGGTTATACGTAGGAAACGATCTCCTGTGCCCATATGTTGTAGAGTACTTCCTACTTTCTCTTCTGTCAAATTCAGTGTGTTCAGATTGATATTGAGGTCTTTGATCCATTTTGACTTGAGTTCTGTGCATGGTGATAGATATGGATCTATTTTCATTCTTCTACAGGTTGACATCCAGTTATGGCAGCACCATTTGTTGAAGATGTTTTCATTCTTCCGTTGTATGCTTTTAGCTCCTTTATTGAAAATCAGGTGTTCATAGGATTGTGGGTTAATATCCGGGTCTTCTAGTTGATTCCATTAGTTGACTTCTCTGTTTTTATGCCAATACCAAGGTTCAATGACTCTGTTTCAGGAACTAGTTGACCATAAAGTTAGATTATAATCTTGAGAATAATCTTGAGAAACAGGGAGTTACCTCTTTTTTATTTTTGGAATTTTCCAATGACGCCCCCTACTCCTTTTGGGTTATTGGGTTATAGTTTCTTCCCTTAAATACCCCTTCTCCCAGCTACTTGGGGTCAAACTTACTCCTGTATAGAAAATGAGTTTCCGCCCCCAGTGCACTGGTTCCTGTCCTGTCAATAAATCTTTTGTGATTGAAAAAAAAAAGAGTTACGAAGTCTGGGCTACTTGGTCAATCAGTTTATAACTAATGTAAACCTCTCTTTGATTTCTTTGAGACTTAATGACTGTAGGAACTGGACAGGACAGAAACCTCCATCAACATATGGTGAAAACACTGACAACAGCTGTTTATCTCTCTTTCATTTTAAACTTCTGTTTCCTATCTGTTCCTCTGACATCTCTTTTGCACCTTGATTTCTTCTCTTTTCCTGTCCTCCCTAGTCACCTTTTTTAGTCTTCCAACAACTAAATCAGTCAACCAAATCATTGATTCTGTCATATGATTCAAGACTGCTTATTATCCTATTGGATTGACTGCACAAACAATTTTCTTAAAAAGAGAGAAGGACATAGTGGACTCTCTCATTGAATCCTGTGAAATAATTCCAGTCAACTATTTATACACATAAATCAAGTTTTATTGGAACACAGACATATTTACTCATTTATATGTTCTATTTGACTGCTATGTTCATGCTGTAATGACAAAAATAGATGCTTATAAAATCACTCATGAAGTTTAAAATATTTCCTTTGGGTCCTTTTACAAAAAAAATCTGCAAGCTTCTGTTCTACATTCTTTTGGTAGGAATAGACATGCCAAAGTAAAGAGGCATTTGAGCAGATAATTAGGGGATTATATAGTACATCTATCTAAATTGTATAGAAAATTATATTTAAAAAATATCTTAAGTATTCTTGCTTTAAATAATAGTCACTGTGATACTATTCATGTTTGAAATTTGCAGGGTATATATTTTGTTTGATGAAAGAATGTCTGATATATGATTATATATTTATTGTGAGCATATATATATAGTTGAAAATACATATAAATATAAGGATTAATCTAATCACTGAGATTGTCAAATACTTGTAAAGGTATCAGATTTGTAGAAAGTCAGTATTTTCCAATATTTTCTTTTTTTTTCTTTTTTTGGTTTTTCGAGACAGGGTTTCTCTGTGGTTTTGGAGCCTGTCCTGGAACTAGCTCTGTAGACCAGGCTGGTCTCGAACTCACAGAGATCCGCCTGCCTCTGCCTCCCGAGTGCTGGGATTAAAGGCGTGCGCCACCATCGCCCGGCTATTTTCCAATATTTTCTAACAGAAAAATAAATTTGGAATTGATTCTAATAATCCTGAATTGCAAGAAATTCCAAGGTGATCAATGTAGTCATAATAGATTTAGCACTGATGTGAAATTAAAGCACTCCTCATAGGAAAGTATAATTTCATTCAATTGGAATTTTATTGAATAAGATTAATTTTTCTCATTGGACACACCAAATGACAACAAACCAACATATTTATGACTCAAAACATTATATGGTAAGACATTTTCATGAAGCAGAAATACATTTCTTTTCTTTCCTTCTCAGTTTAAAACAGGCGATTTTAATTTTGACCTGAATCATGAGTTGTTGGAGCTAGAACAAAACAAGTAGGAACAAATGCTTTTGGAACAAGACTGGAGTATTTGCCTACAAAGGAAACGTAAGTACTTGTTGGCTGGAATTTATCAAGTACTTTAAATAATTTTAAAATATTTTTTTTTTTAGTTTTTCTCAGTTGTTTTTTTGGGGGGGAATTCAAATGGCTTTTAGACACTCAAACATTTTTGAAATTATTTTTGTTATTGATACATCTTAACCACACTATTCTGCTTCTCCATTTCACCCATAACCCAACTTTCTACCACCCTTCTCCCCCGATCCTTTGCTTCTCCATTTCCCTTTAGAAAATGCAAGCCACTGGAGCATATACAGCAAACACAACATAACAATGTACAATAATACTGTCCACAAATCTTCATATCAAGACTGAGTGAGGCAACCCAGTAGGAAGAAAAAGGTCTTCAGAGCAAACAAAAGAATGAAACATACCACTGCCAAATTTATAGTGTTATGATTGGTGTCCACACCATGCTATTAACTGTAACATATATACAGAGGACCTACCACAGCCTATAAAGGTTCTGTGATTTCTACTTCAGTCTCTCTGAGAACCTTTGAGGCCTATTTACTTGAACTCTGCAGACTATGTCCTCTGGGTATCCTTTCTCATCTATTTCTACCTCCCATGTCTTTCATTGGGTTTCCTAAATTCCAAGTGGAGGGGCAAGATTTAAATACAATTGGGATTGGTAATCTCTTTGATGACAATTTTTCAAGGTACTGATGGATGTGTATATGAAAATATTTTTAGGAATCTTTTTATTGATTTATTGACTTATGTTTTATCTTAGGTCTATGAACTATCCATAGGTTTGGGGATGTGCTCCCTCTAATTGTGTGGTCATTGATGAATTCAGTTATTGACCATTCCCACAATTCTGGGCCTCCATTGCCCAATGTATCTTGCAGGTGAGATAGATTACAGGTCTATGGGATTGAGAATGTGTTGGGTATCAAGCCTCAGCTCCGGAAGAGTTTACTTGCTCCAGAGGAAGGTTTGCTTAGGCTTTGAATCCTCCATTAGTAAGATGCCTTACTGGGATAACCCTCATAGAATTCTGATAATTTTTACTGGTCTAGGTTTTGACATCACAGTCCCAAAATGTCCTCAAATTTCAGTTGTTTTTCCCAGTATACTCTCCAACTATCTCCCTTCCCCTTTTGTTCCCCTCCTTAATTGCACTGATTATACCTGTAAAATCTATTCACTTTTCTCCTCCCAGAGAGATTGATGTATCCCTCCTTGGGTGCTCCTAGATACTTGGCCTCTCTGGTCTTATGTCTTGTAGGTTGACTTAACAGGCAATATCCACTTACAAGTGAATACATATCATGTTTTTCTTTCTTGATATGGATCATTTCTGCATTTATTTTTATTAATGTCAGCCCTTAGTTTGTTACCTCCCATTTGTTCTTCTTGAATATGCTTGCTATTTTTTATTATAGAGCTTTAAAATATTTTGTCAAGTTTTGGGTATGAGATCTTTTCATTTCTTAATTTTGGGACTTAGTGCTATGAATTCTACTCTAAGCACACTTTCATTTTGTTTCATAAGTTTGAGTATGCTCTACATTTATTTTCAATAAATTTTGAAAGTCTTTAATTTCTTTCTTTCTCCCTCTCTTTCTTTCATCATCCTCAACATTATTATTATTATTATTATTATTATTATTATTATTATTATTATTATTATTATTATGTCAGGGTTATTTTATTTTATTCTGTTTTGTTGGTTTTCCAAGATGGGGACTTACTGTATAGCCATGGTTGTTGTGAACCTCACTTTGCTCTCAAAGTAATCTGCCTACCTCTGTCTCACAAGCATGTGTCACCATCCCTCAGATTAAGTTTATTTCTTTATTTCTGAATTATTCTAATAATCATTATGTTTATCGTTGTTTACTTTCCATGAGTTTATAGCCTTTTGTTTTTCTGTTGGTTTGGGAAAATTGTTTTAATTTGTGATAGCCTTATTTTAATTTTTTTGTATCTGTTGAGAGTTCTTTATGTAAAATTTTGAACAAAGTCCTATGAAGCACTTTGAAGAAATTATATTATTTTGTATTTGAATGAAATAGTCTGTAAATATCTGTTGGAATCCTTTGGTTTATAATAGCTGTTATCTCCAGTATTACTGCATTTATTTTTTGTCTGGATGTCTTGTCCATTGGTAACAGAGATTTACTGAAGTCTCCCACTCTTAATGTGTGAGCGTCAATGTATGATTTAAACATCACTAATACTTTCTTTTTTTAAATGTGGGTAAACTTGCATTTGGAGTATAGATGATAAGAACTTAAATATCATTTTTGTGGGCTTTTATTTGAAGAGTATATTCTTTTCCCTTACCCTCCTGATGAATTTTGACTTGAATTCTAATCTTTTAGGTATACAATGACTCCACCAGCTTGCTTTTATGGTTCATTTTCTTGAAAATACCCCTTTTCAGGTCTTTATCCTGTGTGGCTTTGATATTAAAGTTTGTTTCTTGTAATCAGCATGATGAATCCATTTTGTGCATCCATTTAGTTAACCTATCTATTGTTATAAAAATATTGGGTAAACTGATAGTAATAGATATCAATGACTATTGATTATTGATTCCCTGATTTATGCTGGTCTTGATGGTGTTGGTAGTTTCAGGGGTGGTTGTTGTGGAGGTGGTGTGAGTGCAATGTGTGTGTGTGTTTGTGTATATATTTGTGTGCAAGTTTGCCCTTCTATTGGCATTGCTCATGTGAGATTTTTGTTTCATGTACTGCCATGAGCATTGTAAACTTCCTTGATTGGGTTTTCCTTTTATTATCTAATGTATTACTGGATTTGTGCATAGATATTAACTAATTTAAATTTATCATGGAATATCTTTGTGTTTTTTCATTCTATAATGATTGGAATTTTGTGATTTTTTTCTCTAGAATCTGTAGTCTTTTAGGCTCTGCAGGTTATCTGTCTGGGTCCTTTTGATATTTGGACTCTCTGTTGAAAATTTGGATTTAATTCTAATTGATTTACATTTATATGTTACTTGCTCTTTTTTGTAGTAATATGAGAGGTGGGGCTGCGTCCCCAGCACCCAGGCCGCCTGGCTAGCTTATGCCCCGAAATAACAACACACAAACTGTATTCATTCAAATACTGCTTGGCCCATTAGCTCTAGCCTTTACTGGCTAATTATGATATCCCGATCAACTCATCTCTGGGTAGCACTGGTCTTACCGGGAAAGATTCAGCATGTCTGACCTGGAGGCTTGCTTCATCGCGTGTGTCTGCCTAGGAGAGGGGAGCATAGTGTCGCTGCTCCAGAGAGCAGAGCTGTCGAGTCTGAGCTCACTTCCTCTTCCGCCCAGCATTCTGTTCTGTTTACTCCTCCCACCTATGCTTTAACCTATCATGGCCAAGCAGTTTCTTTATTGCTTAACCAATGAAATCAACAGATAGGGTATGTGGGGACTTGAAGTCAATCTGAGGTGTCTAAAAGAAAAATATAAAAAACTGCAGCAAGAAAAGCCAGTGCATGATAATTTATATTAAACTACTGGCTCCACGCACAAGCCACAGGCCACAAGGCCGCCGCAAGGCACAGGCCGCGACTGAGGAAGGGAGGGCTCACTGGAGGGGGGGAGGGAAGGAGAGTTCATAACGTTGGGCGCCAGGTGAAGGTGTTAGTCACAAACAATGCCACGTCAGTTTGGAATTTTGATTAATAGGGTGGTATTTATTTAAAGAAGAAAAAAACTTACAGATCACCATCCCAGACAACAGCCCTCTGCACAACCAGGAAGGGAGTCTAGTTACCGGAAGAGCAGGAAGTGAAGAGAGAGAGGAGAGGGAAGTGGCTGCATTTTTAAAGGGAGAGAGACCACGCCCCAATGGGCTGGTATCTCAGCAGCTATAGACTGGAGGAGTGAAAGGGCCTCCCGCAACACTTTTTCCCTTATAGCTTTTTATATTTTTTTCTGTGTTCTCTATGTTTATTGTTTTGAATATTATATGAAGAGAAGAATTTCTTTTATAATTCAATATATTCATTGATTTGTACCTTGTACCTTTATAGTCATCTCTTTCTTTGCAATAAGAAAATTTCTTCCAGCCTTGATTTAGATTAAAGTATTTTCTCAGTCTTTGAGCTGGAAATGTTCTATAATTATTATTCTTAGATTTTGTTTTTTCATCGGATCACATATTTTTTAAATTTCTATCAGATACATTTTGTTTTAAAATTTTATTTGCTCATTATACCAATTGCTTCTATTGTATTTTCTATGCATGATATTTTCCTTTTATTTCTTATATTCCATTGCTGATACTTTCTTCTATAGTTCCTCTTTAATTGCTTAGATTTATCATTTGTGATTCCTTTATTTTTTTATTGCTATTTTTTAGGCCTTAAAACTTTTATTGTTTTATTTCCAACTATTGTTTTATCTTGGCATTTTTAAGGGATTTATTAATTTCTTACAATTATTTGTTGTGTTTTCCATAACAGATTTCTTCACTTCATTATGGAATATTCATCATAAAATTTGTTAAAGGTATTTTCTTGTCTTCCTGCTGTTTTGGAATACTCAGAGCCTAAAGTAAGATAGCTGAATTCTGCTGGTTACATATTACAATATTGACTCTTGTTTTCTTATACTATCTTCTAGGTATCTGGCTTTATTGTTCTAGGTTCTGGATTCTGACTTTGGGTTTGTTATATTTGTTTGTTTCTATTTTGTCTCAGATCTTCTGGTCAGTGTATATTGTAGCTGGTCCAGGTGTTTCCATTCGATCTGTGGGCTGAATTATGACAGCAGGAGTGGTCTTTGGTAGAGCATGGAGTCTCACCCTGTTTGAAGGCTGGGTCAAGGGAAGTAGGAAGACATAGACTGGGGATAGAGTTGATGATCACCAAGACTGTAGGGAATATAAGAGTTTGGTAGGTGGTCAACCTACCTGGACTTTTGTTAGTGTGCAAGTTTACTTTTATTTTATATGAATGGGTACACAAGGAGGCCAGAATAGGCTGATTTATCTACCTTTGAACTCGAGATACAGGTGGTTGTTAACAACCAGGTTGGTTCTGAAATGTAACCCAAGTGTGTTGGAAGAGCAGTCGGTGTTCTCTAACTAATTTGCTTAAGCTTATTCAGGAAAACAGTGACTGTTCTGATTTGAATATGTTTTCTCCAAAACTTAGCTGTCGCTTATACTAATACAAAGTCTTATGTATTAGGCATTAAAATGTAAAAGTCTGGAAAGTATCATGTGAAAATAGATTTTCCTTTGTTATTAGGACAAAGGGTCTTATAGGAAAGGCTCTGTGGCCCAGCAGTGGTGGGCCTTTAATCCCAGCACTAGGGAGGCAGAGGATGGTGGATCTCTGTGAGTTAGAGCGCAGCCTGGTCTAAAAGAGCTTGTTCCAAGTATGGCTCCAAAGCAACATAATGAAACCCTGTCTTGAAAAACAAACAAACAAAAAACAGAAAAAACTCTGTGGCCATGATCTGAGGGACAGCATAGGAGTGGGTATGGAAAGATTAAAGAGAATGAGAAGATTATAATTTCAAAAATAAAACATAATGTGTTATAAAAATGGGACTTAAATTAGCAATACTCAGTTCTGGGTTTCTTCAGCCCTGTGCCACCACACAGTTCATTCTCCATGTTTTCTTGTGTTTTATATGTGCTCCTGGTAGCACTAATAACTTGAAGAGGAAAATGGGCATCAAAGAGACTCTTTATGGAGTTGGTTAGCTATTTTGGGCAAGAAACTGCTCTTGCCTGGACTGCTTGATAAACTGGACATGCAAGACCTGCAGAGAAATGATGGTTTAACTTGTCTAAAGGTGAGATGATCTTTTGGGATTCCTGCCACATTAAAGAGTCTGATAGACATTCTGCAGGAAACAGAAGGAAATGATTGACAAACTGCAAATATAGGCAGACCTGTCTTTGAAGTTTCCTGCTTCATGGAAAAGTCTACTGGACACTATGGACTGCCCCATCAGTACAGAAGAACTTTGGGTGACTGTCCAGGCAGCAAGATGTATCTGTCAATTCTAGAGTTTTGGAAGTTGCTTCCAATATGTTGTAGGAGCTGCCACCCAGCTCCTGCCACAGGCTAGCTTTACCCAAAATAACAACACACAAACTGTATTCATTTAAACACTGCCTGGCCCATTATATCTAGCCTCTTTAGGCTAATTCTCACGTATTAATTTAGCCCATTTCTAATAATCTGTGTAGCACCACTAGGTGCACTTACCAGGAAAGATTCAGCATGTCTGACCTGGCGGCTTGCTTCATCGGTCTAGCTCTGAGACTAGCTGCATGATTTCTGAGCTCACTTCCTCTTCCTTCTAGCATTCTGTTCTGTTTACTCCGCCTATCTAAATTCTGCCCTGTCAAATGGGCCAAGAAAGTTTCTTTTTTTATTGAGAAAAAAAAAATTCCCCCTCCTCCCATCCTCCCACTCTTCCCCCACTCCCCCTCTCCCATCTTCTCCCCCTCCCCCACTCCTCTCCCCCTCCCTCTGCAGTCTGAAGAGCAGCCAGGGTTCCCTGCCCTGTGGTAAGTCCAAAGTCCTTGGCCCTCGATCCTGGTCTAGGAAGGTGAACATCCAAACTGGCTAGGCACCCTCAAAGCCAGACCATTATGCAGGATCAAAACCCAGTGCCATTGTCCCTGGTTTCTCAGCAGCCCTCATTGTCTGCCATATTCAGAGAGTCTGGTTTTATCCTCTGCTTTTTCAGTCACAGTCCAGCTGGCCTTGGTGAGCTCTCAATAGATCAGCCCCACTGTCTCCGTGGGTGGGTGCACCCCTTGTGGTCCTGACTTCTTTGCTCATGTTCACCCTCCTTCTGTTCCTCATTGGGACTTTGGGAGTTCAGTCCAGTGCTCCAGTGTGGGTCTCTGTCTCTATCTCCATCCATCGCCCGGTGAAGGTTCTATGGTGATATGCAAGATATTCATCAGTATGGGTATAGGATAGGATCATTTCAGGTTCCCTATCCTCAACTGCCCCAGGAACAAACTGGGGACCTCGCCTTGGGCATCTGGAAGCACCTCTAGGTCCAAGTCTCTTGCCAATCCTAAGATGGCTCCCTTAATTAAGATATGTGCTTCCCTGCTCCCCTATCCAAACTCCCATTATCCCAATCATCCCATTTCCACAAGTTCTCCCCAACCTACCCTTCTAACTTTTCGCTCCCCATCTTCCCTTACCCCCTCCCACCCACTCCCAAGATCCCGATTTTTTGCCCGACAATCTTGTCTACTTACCATACCCAGGAAGATAGCTCTATGTTTTTCTTTGGGTTCACCTTCTTATCTAGCTTCTTTAGGTTAACAAATTATAGACTCACTGACCTTTATTTATGGCTAGAACCCAATTATGAGTGAGTACATACCTTGTTCATCTTTTTGGGTCTGGGTTACCTCACTCAGGATAGTATTTTCTATTTCCATCCATTTGCATGCAAAATTTGAGAAGTCATTATTTTTTACCACTGAGTAGCACTCTAATGTGTATATATTCCACACTTTCTTCATCCATTCTTCCATTGACGGACATCTAGGTTGTTTCCAGGTTCTGGCTATTACAAACAATGCTGCTATGAACATAGTTGAACAAATGCCCTTGTCATATGATCGGACATCTCTTGGGTATATTCCCAAGAGTGGCATTGCTGGGTCTGGGGGGTAGGTTGATCCCGAATTTCCTGAGAAACTGAAACACTGCTTTCCAAAGTGGTTGCACAAGTTTGCATTCCCACCAGCAATGGATGAGGGTACCTCTTCCTCCACAACCTCTCCAGCAGAGGCTATCATTGGTGTTTTTGATTTTAGCCAATCTGACAGGTGTAAGATGATATCTCAAAGTTGTTTTGATTTGCATTTCCCTGATCGCTAAGGAGGTTGAACATGACCTTAGGTGTCTTTTGGCCATTTGCACTTCTTCTTTTGGGAATTCTCTGTTCAGATCAGTGCCCCATTTTTTAATTGGGTTAATTAGCCTTTTATGGTACAATTTCTTGAGTTCTTTATATATTTTGGAGATCAGACCTTTGTCTGTTGTGGGGTTGGTGAAGATCTTTTCCCAGTCAGTGGGCTGCCTTTGTGTCTTAGTGACAGTGTCCTTTGCTTTACAGAAGCTTCTCAGTTTCAGTAGGTCCCATTTATTCAATGTTGCTCCTAATGTCTGTACTACTGGGGTTATAGCTAGGAAGCGATCTCCTGTGCCCATCTGTTGTAGGGTACTTCCCACTTTCTCTTCTATCAGGTTGAGTGTGTTCGGATTGATATTGAGATCTTTGATCCATTTGGACTTGAGTTTTGTGCATGGTGATAGATATGGGTCAATTTTCATTGTTCTACAGGTTGACATCCAGTTGTGCCAGCACCATTTGTTGAAGATGCTTTCTTTCTTCCATTGTATACTTTTAGCTCCTTTATTGAAAATGAGGTGTTCATAGATTTGTGGGTTAAAATCTGGGTCTTCAATACGATTCCATTGGTCGACTTCTCTGTTTTTATACCAATACCACACTGTTTTCATTACTGTGGCTCTGTAATAGAGTTTGAAATCAGGGATGGTAATGCCTCCAGAAGTTCCTTTATTATATAAGACTGTTTTGGCTATCCTGGGTTTTTTGTTTTTCCATATAAAGTTGATTATTGTCCTCTCAAGCTCTGTGAAGAATTTTGATGGGACCTTGATGGGGATTGCATTGAATCTATAAATTGCCTTTGGTAGAATTGCCATTTTTACTATGTTGATCCTCCCAATCCAAGAGCAAGGGAGATCCTTCCACTTTCTGGTATCCTCTTCAATTTCTTTCTTCAATTCCTTAAAGTTCTTGTCAAATAGATCTTTCACTTCCTTGGTTAGAGTTACCCCAAGATATTTTAAGCTATTTGTGGCTATCGTGAAAGGTGATGTTTCTCTGATTTCCCTCTCTGCTTCCATATCCTTTGTGTATAGGAGGGCGACTGATTTTTGGGAGTTGATCTTGTATCCTGCCACATTACTAAAGGTGTTTATGAGCTTTAGGAGTTCTTTGCTGGAGTTTTTGTGGTCACTTATGTACACTTTCATATCATCAGCAAATAACAAAAGTTTAACCTCTTCCTTCCCAATTCGAATCCCCTTGATCCCCTTATGTTGTCTTATTGCTATTGCTAAAACTTCAAGCACTATATTGAAGAGGTATGGAGAGAGTGGACAACCTTGCAGTGTTCCTGATTTTAGTGGGATGGCTTTGAGTTTCTCTCCATTTAGTTTGATGTTAGCTGTCGGTTTGCTGTAAATAGCTTTTATTATATTTAGGTATGTCCCTTGTATCCCTAATCTCTCCAAGACTTTTATCATGAAGGGATGTTGAATTTTGTCAATAGCTTTTTCAGCATCTAATTAAATGATCATGTGTTTTTTTTTCTTTCAGTTTATTTATATGGTGGATTACATTGATAGATTTTCGTATGTTGAACCAGCCCTGCATCTCTGGGATGAAGCCTACTTGATCATAATGGATAATTTTTCTAATGTGTTTTTGGATACGGTTTGCCAGTATTTTGTTGAGGATTTTTGCGTAGGTGTTCATGAGTGAGATTGGCCTGTAATTCTCTTTAATGGTTGAGTCTTGTGTGATTTTGGTATCAGAGTGACTGTAGTTTCATAAAAGGAATTTGGCAATGACTCTTCTGTTTCTATATTGTGAAATACATTAAGGAGTATAGGTATTAGGTCTTCTTGGAAGTTCTGGTAGAATTCCACATTGAAACTGTCTGGTCCTGGGCTTTTTATGGTAGGGAGGTTTTTGATAACAGCTTCTAATTCTTCGCGACTAACAGGTCTATTTAGATTGTTCACCTGGTCCTGGTTTAACTTAGGTAAATGGTATTTATCTAAAAACGTGTCCATTTCTATTACATTTTCCAGTTTTGTGGCATAAAGGCTTTTGTAGTAAGATCTAATGATTCTTTTAATTTCCTCTGTGTCTGTGGTTATGTCCCCCTTTTCATTTCTGATCTTATTAATTTGCATATTCTCTCTCTGCCGTTTGATTAGTTTGGATAGGGGTTTATCAATCTTGTTGATTTTCTCCAGGAACCAGCTTCTTGTTTCATTGATTCTTTGGATTGTTTTCTATGTTTCTATTTTGTTGATTTCAGCCCTCAGTTTGATTATTTCCAGTCTTCTACTCCTCCTAGGTGAGTTTGCTTCTTTTTTTTCTAGAGCTTTCAGGTGGGCTGTTAAGTCTCCAATGTGTGCTTTCTCTGTTTTCTTTAAGTGGGCACGTAGTGCTATAAACTTTCCTCTTAGGACTGCTTTCATAGTGTCCCATAAGTTTGAGTAGGTTGTTTCTTTATTTTCATTGAATTCAAGAAAAACTTTGATTTCTTTCTTTATTTCTTCCTTGATCCAGGTGTGGTTCAGTAGTTGACTGTTCAATTTCCATGAGTTTGTAGGCTTTCTGGGGGTAGCATTGTTGTTGAATTCTA
The DNA here is from genome assembly GCA_028537955.1 of Microtus californicus. NCBI lineage: Eukaryota > Metazoa > Chordata > Mammalia > Rodentia > Cricetidae > Microtus > Microtus californicus. The sequence continues at coordinate 2,878,967 of JAQJZF010000006.1, read as the reverse complement.
ACTTCAATCCATGGAGATCTGATAAGACACAGGAGGTTACGGATATTTTTTTGTAACTGTGCAAGTTTGCTTTGTTACCGAGTATGTGGTCAATTTTCGAGAAGGTTCCAGTTCCATGAGCTGCAGAGAAGAAGGTATATTCTTTCCTATTTGGGTGGAATGTCCTATAGATGTCTGTTAAATCCATTTGATTCATTACCTCCATTAATTCTCTTATTTCTCTGTTCGGTTTCTGTCTGATTGACCTGTCCATTGTTGAGAGAGGAGTGTTGAGGTCTCCTACTATTAGTGTGTGCCGTTTGATGGCAGCCTTGAGTTTTAGTAATGTTTCTTTTACGTACGTGGGTGCTTTTATATTAGGGGCATAGATATTCAGGATTGAGACTTCATCCTGATGAATTTTTCCCATTATGAGTATAAAATGTCCCTCTCTATCTTTTCTTATTGATTTAAGTTTGAAGTCTACTTTGTTAGAAATTAGTACGGCCACACCTGCTTGTTTCTTAGGTCCATTTGCTTGATAAGCCTTTTCCCAGCCCTTTACTCTGAGTAGATGCCTGTCTTTGTGGTTGATATATGTTTCTTGTAAACTACAGAATGTTGGATCCTGTTTTCGTATCCAATCTTTTTGCCTGTGCCTTTTTATAGGTGAGTTGAGTCCATTGACATTAAGTGAAATTAATGACCAGTGGTTGTTAACTCCAGTCACTTTTTTAGTAGTAGAGTTTGTGTGTTTCCCTTCTTTGAGTTGTGCTGGTGAAGGGTCTCTATATGTTTGAGTTATTGTGGTCATTATTGGACTCCTTGGTTTGTGATTTTCCTTCTATTATTTTCTGTAAGGCTGGATTTGTTGCTACGTATTGTTTAAATTTGTTTTTATCCTGGAAACGAAAGCTTGGCTTGGTATAGCAGTCTGGGCTTGCATCCATGGTCTCTTAGTTTCTGAAGTACATCTATCCAGGACCTTCTGGCTTTCATGATTTCCATAGAGAAGTCAGGTGTAAGTCTGATAGGTTTACCTTTATAAGTAACTTGTCCCTTTTCCTTTGCAGCTCTTAATATTCTTTCTTTATTCTGTATGTGTTGTGTTTTGATTATTATATGGCGAGGAGATGTGTTTTTTTGGTCTAGTCTATTCGGTGTTCTGTATGCTTCTTGAATATTCAAAGGAATATCTTTCTTTAGGTTGGGAAAGTTTTCTTCTATAATTTTATTAAATATAAATTCTGGACCATTGAGCTGTACTTCTTCTCCTTCTTCTATCCCAATTATTCTTAAGTTTGGTCTTTTTATTGTGTCCCAGATTTCCTGAATGTTTTGTGATGAGAATTTGTTGGTTTTGCTGTTTACTTTGATCAGTGTGTTTATTTTCTCTATGGTATCTTCAGTGTCTGACACTCTTTCTTCTATCTCTTGTAATCTGTTGGTAGTACTTGTCTCTGTAGTTCTTGTTCGTTTACCCAGATTTTCCATCTCCATCCTTCCCTCGGTTTGTGTTTTCTTCATTGCTTCCATTTCATTCTTCAAGTCTTGAAGTGCTTCCCTTATCTGTCTGATTGCTTTTTCTTGATTCTCTTGGTTTTCTTTTGTGTCTCTGAGTGATTTATTCATTTCCTCTACCTTTTTGTTTTTAATCTCTAATTGTTTATGGCAGTTTTTCACCTCCTGTTTAAGGTCTTCTATTAATTTCATATAGTTCACTTTTGAGTCCATTTCTTCTAATTCTTCTGGAGTAGGGTGTACAATTCTTCTTATTTCGGGATCCCTGGATTCTGGTGATGTCATGTTGCCTTTCAGGTTGTTGGGGGAATTCTTGCATTGGTACCTTCCCATCTCTTCCTTCCAATGGAGCCCGGAGAGGCCTTGGTGTCTTGGTTCAGTCTTTGCTGTGATTGACTTTCTGGGTGTATCTCTTTAGTGTAGAAGGAGGATCCGTTCCCGTCCAGATGGAACTCCTCAGCACCAAAGCATGGATGCCTGGTATTCCAATGATCCGAGGACACAGGGGGCAATTGGGGGGCAGGGTGGGGACGAGTAGAACACAGGACACCCTGCCGCAAAAGCTAAAGGTGCAAGTGCACCCTTTCCCGGGGGTCCTTGAGGTCTTCCACGTAGGTAGGCTCTCACCGCTCTGGGTGGGTAGCCTTAGTGTAGGAGCAGAAAATTGTTCCTGAGCAAAGGACCTTGCAGAAAGCACAGGCTTGGGGGGGGGTTGTGTGTAAGAAAGACAGCCCTGCAGAAGGAGCTGAGGGAGGGGGGTTTGTGCTCTCTTCCGGGACAATCCGCCCCTGGATAGCACACACTCCCCCGTCCAGATGGGATTCCTCAGCAACTAAACAGGGCCGCCTGGTAGCCCAATGATCCGGGGGCGAAAGGGTGAACGGAGCAGGGATGGGTGGTATCCAGAAGACCAGAGGAGCGGCTGGTGCACAGGCTGAAGGCGCAGGGCTCCCTTACAGGGGACCCTGAGGCCTGCCCGGTAGGCAGGCCCTCACCGCTCTGGGTGGGTAACCTTAGTGCAGGAGCTTAAAACTGATCTTGAGCACTGGTCCTAGCTTGCAGCAGAGCAGGGATGGGGAGAGGTGCTGGGGGCTGGGTCCTGCCTAAGAAAGACAGCCCTGCAGAAGGAGCTGGGGGAGGGGGGTTTGTGCTCTCTTCCGGGACAGTCCGCTCCTGGATAGCACACACTCACCCGTCCAGATGGGATTCCTCAGCAACTAAACAGGGCTGCCTGGTAGCCCAATGATCCGGGGCCGAAAGGGTGAAGGGCGCAGGGATGGGTGGTATCCAGAAGACCAGAGGAGCGGATGGTGCACAGGCTGAAGGTGCCGGGTTCCCTTACAGGGGACCCTGATGCCTGCCCAGTAGGCAGGTCCTCACAGCTCTGGTTGTGTAACCTTAGTGCAGGAGCTTAAAACTGATCTTGAGCACTGGTCCTAGCTTGCAGCAGGGCAGGACAGTTTCTTTATTAGCCAATGACCTTCCACCATCACCAATGTACTTCTTGTTTAATTAGGTATTATTATCTTTATGAACTCTTTGACTAAAATAAACAATATTTATGATTTTAATTACCCTTAGTTATGATAAGAGATAAAGTAGATATAAATATTGTAGCTGTAATTCTTGCTTGATAATTGTTTTATGTAAAACCTCCTTTTTATTTAAACAGAAAATGGGAGGTGGTGTGGGATTCCTCTCTTTATTCTATGAATACTATTGATTAATAAAGAAACTGTCTTGAGACTGCACATTGAATAGAGGTTGGCAGGGAAAGCTAAACTGAATGCTGGGAGAAAGGAGGCAGAGTAAGGGAGAAGCCATGTCGCCCTGCAGAAGACAGATGCCAGAACTTTAGCCAGGAAGCCACAGCAATGCAAATATTAATGGAGGTGGGTTAAATTAATATGTAAGAGCTAGCTGATATAAATTTAGAGCTAATATCCCAAGCAGTAATTTAATTAATACAGTTTCTGGGTGGTTATTTTGGGTCTGAGGAGCCAGGAACCAACAAATGGGTTCCTTCAACATTACAACTTTCAGAAAATTAAAAAAAAATAACATATTGTAGCTATAATACTCAGTTTTATATGAATTCTTATAGTATCTTAAAGGGAAGAGAAAGCTGGGGACAGATTTTGGAAGAATGACTGATCTCATAATCAATATCTTGTTTCCAGTATCCTTCCACATGTATCAAAAATAGTAAATATTTAATAATGTGCTCCATATTCAGGCAATTTAGTATGTAATTAAAATTTTATTTCCATTAAAGTTATTTGTTTCTTTGCATCAGTCTGTTTTGACTAATCATGTGTGTAGGTATATATATTTGTGTGTGTGTGTGTGTATTTGTGTGTGTGTGTGTGCCTGTGAACGCCACAGTTTGATATCAGTTATTTTTCCCCATTTTTCTTCCAATTTATTAACTAAGATATGATCTCTCACTAAACTAGAGTTTGGAGATTATGCTGTTTACCTTGTTACAAGGATTTTCTGTCTCCTGCTTTCAAGTGTGAAATTGATGGTAAGCAGCACTGCTTATCCAGCACATACTTGGTTTCTGAAGATGCAAACTCATGTTTTTATGCTTGTACAGCAATATACCTGCTGAGGTATCTTTCCAATTCCATTGGAGATTTTGATAATTATTTGAAAGACATTTTATTATTTATCCAATTATAAATCTTTTAAGTATATAATTTATATGCATTCATGTTTTTTTCAATTTAAAAAACTTGCTTTATTGCTTATTTATGTGCCAAAGTTTATAATAGATAATTTTGACTTGTTCAGCTGAATAAAATATATGATATATTGTAATTGGTGAGCTACAGAAACTCACAATTCTGATCCTCACTTTGCCCCAGGCAAGCTACCATCTGTTGATACATGTCACCACCCACATCAGTCACTTTGTGAATACATCACTGGTTTAGTACTCTTCAAAGTCACCACTGATCATATGATATCTATTATATCATAATTATGACAACTTGCTTCATAATCTTTTATTTCATGTGTTCTCCTTTATTAGGGTCAGTAGAGTGTTGACACTGAGTTATCGTGGCAGGAGGCATCTGGCCCACTGCTTCATACCTGTCACAATGTCATTTTGCTAACTTCTAAAAATGTCCAAATTTTTACTTCTGCATAATAAGGGTAACTATAATAAGTTACATTATAAAAAATAAATTTAAAATAACATAAGAAAAAAGATTAGTATTTTGGAAAATAATTAAACTTAGTTTATTAAGTATAGTATAACATTAAACATTATAATATAATGACTATATGTTTCAGTGTATTAGATGCATACCTTCATGATGTTCATATTTATTAAAAATATATGTATAACCAACAATGTACTTTATCACTAACATTTTTACAGTTGCCTTGAAGAGAATATTAGCCTAATTAAAATATTTTTCTTCTCTGTAAATTATCTTTTTAAAAATGAATATTGTAGAATTGTAATGTCAACACATTTAGAAACTCCACGAAAAACACATTCTTGATGAGTTACACATTCAGTTGTAACTGCTGACTGCTGCTTTTTTTGAATATCTTGGGTTGTCCTAGTCATCATCTGTCCTTAAAGAACAACAAGGTAAATCTAATTGCCTAACATGAAAGTGTCCATTTTTACAGTATGGCTCTTCTGTTTCCCAGAAAAGACTGCAAACATTGAAATAAAAGTCTATGATTAGTGAAATGAAAATGACTTTATAATAACTACCAGGTAGCTGGGCAGTGGTGGCGCACGCCTTTAATCCCAGCACTTGGGAGGCAGAGGCAGGTGGATCTCTGTGAGTTCAAGGCCAGCCTGGTCTACAAGAGCTAGATCAGGACAGGAACAAAAAAAAAAAAAAACTACCAGGTAAATATTGCTTTGTAGTTCCTAAGAATAAATTTGGAATTTTTCTTTTTAAATGCTAACCATATCTCTGATGCTGTCACTTAATCCTCCCAAGTTGCCTACACAATTTATTTCTAAACAGTCTGTCATTTTGTAGCACCGGCTGACCTTGAACACTCTATGTAGACCAGACTGTACATAAATTCACAGATATCTACTTGCCTATGTCTCTTAAATACTAGGATAAAGTTTTAAATCACCATGCTTCATAATACACACATACTATGCATTTCTGGGGGACAGGTAGCTTTGTTTGATCTGCTGTTTCAGTACTTAGTAGAGGCTGGGATGAAACATACATTTTTCTTTCCACTTCATCATTCTGAGTCTTGGGTTTAAAGCATGTCCTTTTACATGCAGAGAGAGCTATGTTTGAACACATAATCATCTTCAAAAACTGGATGTTGCCATTTGTCTGATCAATTCTGACCATGCAAAGAGCTGGCACATTACTTGAAGGTAGGATGTTTTTCATGATAATAGTCAGAGTTTATACTCAATTCAGTCATCCTGTATTTTTTAAAGGAAAATTAATGTACTGTTCTTTATTATACCTGTATGAATATTTTAAAAGCTGAATGATATATTACATGTAAGAGTACTAATTGAATATAAATATCAAATAAATCTAAGCTGAAGAGAAAAAAAAATTCTTTCATAAAATGAAGTCAGGTTTATTGTTAAAATAGACTTGCGAAATATATTTCTTAGAATCAACAACAAGCCCTATTTCAATATCCTATTTAATTGTGTGTTTTAATTGTGCCTAGAGTTTAGACTATTTAAAATGTAGCCATAAAAAGGAAAATAAAAATTTAATGTAACATGTCTGTTGTCATATATGATTTGTTAAATATAATGGTCAAAAAGAAATTATATATACATATATATGTATATATATATAATATTTTTCATAATATAAATTTGTTCACATGGATTTAGAAATTCAAAAAATCAATCATTGAATTATGGAAAATATAAGTAGAAATTATCTTCTAAAACATTATCCTATTTTTTTCTGATTTCCAATAAGATTCCCTAACAATATGCCTTAGCTTCCCCTCTTCTTTTTTTTCCATATTACCCCACTTAGGCCTCTGTCTCTCAATTTCCCAATCCATCAAATATACTCCTACTTTCCTTGGTAGTTTTTAGCCCTCAGTTTCATTGGTGTAACATCAGTATTTGGATTACACATTCTCAATTTTGTGAAATGTGTTTTTTACTATTTTTTATTTCCAATATGTGTTACTAAATGATGGTGGAATATTCTGAAAAAAAATCTCATCTGACAGTTTTAAAACTACACAAGATTCTAAGATTTGTCAATTAATTAATTAATTAATTAATTGCATAAATTTAGATGGAATGGACCAATCACCTATACTGGTTTCTTAATACATCAAAGAGATAGAATAAATAGAAAAGACATTCATTTTCAAAACATACCATTTTCACAGGAAAAATAAAACAAGTAGAAGTATGTATAAACAGTAACTAAAATCATAGGTTGGCGAGATGATCACTATTAAAAACATTGTGACAAAAGTTTGATGACCGGAGTTCAGAACTCCTGAGCATATAAAAAGTTTGGGTGCATTAGAGTGTTTCTGAAATTCCATAAACACAAATAAATTGCATCAAGGCCTACTGCATATGCATCTATGTTGCCTTAAGGGTGAGTCTTCAGTATCTCATCAACTGAAGAACAACATGGAGCCACTGTACCAATCACTCAATTGACTTGTCCATATTAGGGAGGGAAACATAATTCCCTGGAGTCAGTGAAAAAGGGAAACACACAGAGGTGTGCGTGTGCACGCACACACACACACACACATTATGTCAGAATCTCATCTAAAGTAATGATAAATGGCAGGCCTTCAGCAGGCCAGAATATACAAGAGGAAATGGAGAGTAGGCAAACTATGGGACAGACTAACAGATAAATGAACATTTTATTGAGGGTAAAAGCTTACTTAGTTTTTCAAATTTTTCTTCTGTTCTACCCCGATGTTTCTCTTCTTCTTCATTTTGTTTTCACTTAGCTTATATATTCCATTAATTATTTAAATTATTAAAACAATATAAAAATTACAATGTGTTTATATTATATTTCTCAAATAAATGATATCAATGAATACAAGTAAAAACATGTTTATCATTTCCCTTACTTGATTAAACATTTTACATTCTACAGGGGAAGACAACACATTTCCAAGGACCTTCATTTCACTTATGTTATAAGACATTTTACATATTTCAGGAGAAAAACAAATTATCCAAAGAAGACAAATAAATTTGTATACAATCAATTCATTATAAATTAACAAAATGTAAACAAGCCAGGTATTTCCCTCAACAAGTTCTTTTACTGTGTCAACAGCTAGGACCTTGTGTTTAGTTAGCTTATTACTTTTATAACATTTTAGTTTTATAATTGTTTTTGATGTAAGAACTTTTCCATACAATCTTTTCTCCTTTTCCTTAGCTATCTCATTCTCACTCTCTCCTCTCCTCTTACCCACTCTCCCCAACACCCTAACCCCATCCTTTTGTCAGAAACTATAAGGCATCCCATGGGGAGTCAACAAAGTCTGACACATAACTTTGATGCAGGACCAAGGCCCTCCCAGCTATATCTAGGCTGAGCAAGGCATCCCTCCAAAGATAATGAGCTCCAAGATGCCAAATCAAGCACTAGGGATAAATTCTGGTTCCACTGTGAGTGACACCACAGACTGCCCAAGCCTCACAATTGTCCTTTATATTCAATGGATCTAATTTGGTCTTATGCAGGTTCCCCTGCTATCAGTCCAGAGTCAGTGAGCTCTTATCAGCTCAGGTCAACTGTTTCTGTGGGTATCACCATCATGGTCTTGACCTATTTGCTCATATTTTCTCTCCTCCCTTTCTTGACTGGTCTGTAGAAGTTCAGTGCCATGCTTTTCTGTAGATCTCTGAATCTGTCTCCATCAACTGCTGGATGAAGTCTCTATAATGACCATTAAGGTAGTCGTCATCAATCTGATTACAAGGGAAAGCCAGTTTAGGAATCCCGCCCATTGTTGCTTAGAGTTTTAACTGGGGTCATCCTTGTATATTCATGGGAATTTCCCTAGTATCTTGTTTCTCACAAGTCACTTAATGCCTCCCTCTATCAAGGTATCTCTTTCCTTTCTTTCCCTATGTATTCTCCCTTCCTGAGCATCCTGTTCCCTCATGTTCTCCTCCTCCCTCCCACTTCCCCTTCTCTTTACCACTCCATCCTCCCTTCCCCTTCTCACTCCCAATTTTCTCAGGAGATATTTTCTGTTTCTCCTTCCCAGGGGATCCATGTAGGCCTCATTTAGGGTTCTCCTTGTTATCCTAGCTTCTCTAGGCTCATGCACTATAGGCTGTTTATTCTTTGCTTTACATCTAATATACACTTATGAGTGAGTACATACCAAATTTTCTATTTGGAACTAAGCAACCTCACTCAGGATGGTTGGTCTATTTCCATCCATTTACATGCAAATATAAAGACATCTTTACTGCTGAGTAGGACTCATTATGTACATGTACCACATTTTCTTTATCTATTCTTTGGTTGAGGGACACCAAGGTTGTTTGTAGGTTCTGGCTATTATAAATAAGGCTATGAGCATAGCTGAGCAAATGTCAGCCATACAGGCCAGGCAGGAATAGCACACACCTTTAATCCCAACAGCCACATTACTTAGTCATAGAAGCTGGCCAGTGGTTCTGCATGCCTTTAAACCCAGCACTAGTGAGGACTATAAGGCAAAACGAGACAAGTCTCAGGTCAGTCTCAGGCCAAAAATGCATGGAGGCATGATAGTCAACTTTGGTCTAAGAAACAGGTAAGAGAAAGTGGCTGACTGCTTTCTGGCTCTTTATCTTGCAACCCAGTATCTGTCTCTGGGACTTGTTAATCATGGGACATCTGGATCTCAGTTTTTGCGGTAGAAATTCATGAATAAGTCATCGGTCTAAGGGTTCATAGCTACTGGCAAAGGCTGGATCTACATGGGGCTGGAATCATTTTCCTGTCTTCTCTCCTGGTGAGTTTTCCATGAACCCACTTCTTGGTGTGCTGCCAAACTATGCAGGCTCTTACTGTTCTATATAGCAGCAATAAGCCTTGCATATCAGGTAGCAGGTTTGGTGAGAAAACTGGGAATTCAGAAACTGAGGAATTAGTTAAAAGAGTTTTTTTTTTCTCAACCTTAAAAAATAGGAAACACTTTTACAATGGTGGTATTTGGGTCTTTGTATGATAATACAGTAGATTGTTTGAAAATTGAACAATAAAATGAGAAAATAACTAATTTAGATGGGATTAATACTATGTCATTTGTAAGCATTATTAGTTTTATTATTTTTCTTTTATCACTAAAAGTTTTGGAAACTCTGAGTGCTAAAACACAAGTTTTAGAAAAATTAATAAAATGGATCATTGAGATATTCAAATTCAGGCAGAGGAATTTAATTCTGAACCAATTTCAGCATTGCATTATAATATTGGTGGGGAACAGCTGAATGTTTTAAAACAACCAACCTTAATTTATCAAGTAACATTACAGGAATTGCCAAAAAATAGAGGCTTAAGAAAATTCTAGAAAGAAATAGTCTCAGAGGTCATGCATCCACTATTTGTTATGAAAATATTAAAACTCGTGGTCAGTTTGTAATAGAATTATCTCTAAAGACTGAATAGACTTGGTTAAAGTAGTTGTAGAGCCTGGTCAACAATTACAACAGAGGACATAGTTCACAGAAGAGGCTAAAACTATTGAACAGTGGAGTAAAGCTAAGGGTATGGAAATCTCTCAAGAATGACTTCTTGGAAAAAGAGGTTATGCTACTATAGAAAGACAATCCCTATATGATTGCCACATCCTCACTTTATGGTGTACAGCAGCTTTGAATTCTCTGGACATAATTGAAGAAATAGAAAAGAAGATATAATCACTGAAAAAACTCATACAAGCCCAAAAGAAACCTTCACTGATTTCTTACAAAGATTGACATCAGCAGTAAATAAAATGATTTAAAATTCAGAAACTAAGAAAATAATAAATAAATGTCTGGCTTCTGAATATGCCAATTTATAATGCAAAAAAGATAATTAGGACCTTAAATACAAGATCAACACCCTTGGAGGAGTTACAATCAATTTTGAGTATCATATCATGATGACACTTGGATAGAAAAGGTGATTTTTCAGAGGTTTGAAGAAAAATCAAAATGTCAAGTATTTCAATTGTGGCAAAGAGTTCACATTAAAAAGGGATTGTAAACAGGACAATCTTAGAAACAATGCTTCTTTAAGCAGAATCCATTCATAAAATACCTCCCTTCTTGCATATCACCATAGAACCTTCATCTGGTGATGGATGGAGATAGAGACAGAGACCCACACTGGAGCACTGGACTGAGCTTCCAAAGTCCCAATGAGGAGCAGAAGGAGGGAGAACATGAGCAAGGAAGTCAGGACCATGAGGGGTGCACCCACACACGGAGACAGTGGGGCTGATCTATTGAGAGCTCACCAAGGCCAGCTGGATTGTGACTGAAAAAACAGGGGATAAAACCGGACTCTCTGAATATGGCCGAAAATGAGGGCTGCTGAGAAGCCAGAGACAATTGCACTGGGTTTTGATCCTGCATCATGTTCTGGCTTTGTGGGAGCCTAGCCAGTTTGAATGTTCACCTTCCTAGACCAGGATGGAGGGGCGCGGACTTTGGACTTTCCACAGGGCAGGGAACCCTGGCTGCTCTTCAGACTGCAGAAGGAGAGGGAGAGAAGTGGGGGGAGCGGGAGAGGAGTGGGGGGAGGGGGGGAGGAGTGAGAGGTTGGGAGGAGGCAGAAATTTTTTTTCTCAATAAAAAAAAATAAATAAATAAAAAATATCCCCCCCCAAAAAATACCTCCCTTCCTGATTATTCATAAGTTGTAGAAAATGCAGGCATTGTACTAATGAATGCAGGTCAAGAGATATTCAAGGTAATCCTTTGCTGTTGGAAAACTGTGAGAGACCTCTAGCAGCCTGCTATGCCAAATCTGGTTCAGTCATGTTCCTGCGATTTTAGAGAAACTCTTTCCCAGAGCAATTAAAGTGCTGAATGCATATTATAAGAAATTATACTGCTCTGGATAATAGAACAGCTATAGGAGGGAGAAAAAAAATCAAGAGAAACCATAAAGTAAGTGTGTTTTCAAGCCTCTATAAATGAACAAAAACCAAAATTAAAAATATGAATAAATGACATTGTCATTGACAGTCTAGTGACACAGGTGCAGATGTAACAATAAATTCATCAGAAACTTGACATCCAAATAGGTCTCTTCAAGATGTAAATGTTCAGTTTTTGGGAATCAGAACTTTATATCAGGTAAAGCAAAGCATGAGACAGATTGAATATATTGTACAGGAATGACAGAGAGAAATATTAAAACCATATGTGGCTAAATAGCAATGTATTTGTGGTGATATATTTTTTACAACAATGGAATACTGAGATTAAAAATTTCACCAATTTTAGAAACAAACTATAAATTAACATAAGTTTTTGGGAAAATATGACAAGATATTACATAGAACACTCACCAACCATTCAGTTCATACAATAACAAGAAACAACTGATACTGATATTTCAAAGTAACCAACAGCCCTACCTTTAAAATGATTGACAGGCAAAAGTGTATGGTATGTGGAATGACCTTTAAAAACAAAGAAATATTAGTCTTTAGTATAGGAGATACAGGAGAAACTAAATCTCTGTCTCATGTCAGAAAAGCCACCTGAAATGTGATGAAAGAAAAACAAACATTTAAGGACTACCTTTTTGGCACTAATCTCATGCTTTGATTTTTTTAAATTTTTTTAAATTTGTTTATTTTTATTATTTCTTTATTTATTTTGGTTTTTCAGACAGGGTTTCTCTGTGGCTGTGAAGCCTGTCCTGGAACGAGATCTTGTAGTCCAGGCTGGATTCAAACGCTCAGAGATCCACCTCCCTCTGCCTCCCAAGTGCTGGGATGAAAGGCCTGTGTTACCACCTCCCTGATCAATATTTTGATTTATATTGACTCTTTAACAGCTTTTCTTGTGGTATAAATTTTAAAAGATGCCTATATAAAACTTTTTGTTTTGATATTAATGTCATGATATTAATGGTCATATAAAGTATTAACTTATTCTAGAAAAGATTTTTCTACTATCCCTTACATGAGTTTTGGATTTGAGTCTCTATCAGTTTTATGCACATATAACAGTGACATTTAAAGTCTCTAAAAGTAGAATGGGGACCAAAAATTACCATTTCTCCAGGACTGTGATAATATCACTAAGCCTAAAAACACAACCTAAAGATCAACTTTGGACTATAAATTTCTCAGAACAATTTCAAGGTGGCTAGCTAAGATGATCCAGCTTCATAGACTGTTCTAGCCAGGACTTGAGACAAGCCCTGTACTTTGTCATTATGCAGAGACTAAACAAAAATTGATAAAGCTACCTCTCCCAAGATCTGACAGTAAACCCAAATTTTTATTTTCAGTCTCCTGTAAAAGTGATCTCACTCCTAGACAGCAGAAAATAAATTTAAGGATACAAGCCCACGATCCCAAGAGGTAGGATGAGTGGTTTTGAATATTCAATGGGGTATGGATATTTGTCACTGTTTGTGGGTGTGGTTACAAGTTGTTATTTGTTAAGATCAGGAGGAAAATTGAACAAAAGTGCCTACATTCAGACTTCTTGTTTTGAAAAGAAAAAAGCAGGACAAAGACATGATAGGATAAAAGGGTAGATTTTTGAATCTACTTTTAAAAAGCAGCTACTAGTTTTAAATATTTTTTACATTGAATTGGATTTTTGTATCTTGTATACTGATTTTTCCCATATTGATTCAAATTTGAGTTTAATTTTGTTAAAACTAATTTGTGTTACTAAGTACATACATGAACAGCAAAAAAAATGAACTTAAAAAATTACAAAAAATATAATTTGAAACTGCATTTACACTTTCTATTGGATACCTTTCAAAATTTTTCTGTGATTTCTTTGGCATATAGGTCTTGGGTTATACATACGTGATTTTTCAAGCTTTTTTTTTTTCACAAAACCAAATTGATTTCCCTGAAAAGGTTCTATTTAGGAACATAATCTATAAATGTCAAAATAATTAAAAAACAAGTCAGCAAGTTGAAAGAGAGAACGAAGGCCTATACAGTAGGATAGGGAGAGGAAAAAGAAGGGAATGAAGATATTATATGATTTTTTCCAAAATGTGTGGTGGAGATTTGGCTGGATAGGTTACCATCAGAGTGGACGTACCATTGAGTTAAAAACAAGATAGAAAATCTGCCAAGTTCTTTGGTGAGTGATTGATCTGAAATCCTTGCAAGATGCTGATACTCAAGCTCAACATCTTGTTGCCTACTTTAACAACTGTCAGAGAAACGTGATGGGGTAAGGAGGTGCTTTTTAAAATCGTTCATAGACTTCTGTAAAGTGCAAGATAAATTAAAGTTATTATAACAGTGAAAAAAAAATAAAGAATTAAAGTAAAATTCACTTTTATTTCTGAGAGCTACACTTTCCAAATACCTTTAAGAGTGCAGCCTCACTCAAGCAATTCTGACTTTATTATTTTATTTTTACAAATTCTTAGCAACATTTTTGTAATACAAAATATACTCATTCCATTATTTTAAAAATTATTTTTTGCTTCTATCCGAAGCATTATAATAACGAAATTTTTGTTTTATCTATACATACAATTCTAATTCCACATCAAAAACTCCACATTCAAATGAGAAACAATAGAGTATACTGAATGAATTCAGTTCTATAACAAGGAAATTTGTAGTAATAGAGACAATTATTGGACAATCATCACTCATCTCCTAGATAATGCAAAATGGGCAATAAAAACTCTACACAGGGCTTACATACTCCAGTTTGCAATCTAAAACTTTTCCTGTAATAGGGGTTCTTGAACTACTTGGATTAGATGAATCTTAGTTGCTTCAGACTACAACTTGATGTAGCAAACTAAATAAAAATGTATAAAATATTAAAAAGCTAAAGTATGTTGTATTTTGACAAACACACTAAAATTAAATAGAGAATAGTTGAAATATAGTTTTCTCCAATTCTTTTTTCCATCTCTCTTTTTTTAATTGTTTATATTGAGCAATATATTTTTTCTACTCACTTCCCCCTTTTCTACACCTCATATTCTACCCTCTGCTATGATCCCCAGGCTCCCAATTTACTCAGGAGATATTGTCTTTTTCTACTTGCCATGCAGATTAGATCCATGTATATCTCTTTTCTGGCCCTCATTGTTGTCTACGTTCTCTGGGCTTGTTAATTATAGTTTGGTTTTTCTTTGCTTTATGTATAAAAGCTGTGTATGAGTGAGAGCATATTATATTTGCCTTTCTGGGTCTAGGTTATCTCAATCAATATGATGTTTTTTAGATCCATCCATTTGATATCGAATTTTCAGACATCATTATTTTATTCCATTGTGTATTACTTCATTGTATAAATGTACCACATTTTTTGATCCATTCTTAGGTTCTGGTTATGACAAATAATGTTGCTATGAACCTAATTGAGCACATGCTCTTGATATATGGTTGAGTATCCTTAGGGTATATACTCAAAAGTGGTATTGCTTGGTCTCAAAGAAGGTTGTTTCCTAATTTTTTTGAGAAATCACCATACTGATATTCAAAGCAGATTTACCAGTTTGCACTCCCATCAGCAATGGAAGAGTGTTCCCTTTACCCCACATCTTCTCCAACATAAGTTGTCATCATTGTTTTTGATCTTGGCTATTCTTACAGGTATAAGATGGACTCTCAGAGCTGTTTTGATATTTCTCTGATGGTGAAGGATGTTGAACATTTCTTTAAGTGCCTTTCAGTCATTTTAAATTCATCGGTTGAGAGTTCTTTGTTTGGGTCTGTATCACATTTTTATTGGATTATTTGTTCTTTTGATGACCAATTTCTTGAGATTTTTTTATATTTTGGCAATCAGCCTCTGTCCAGTGTAGTGTTGGTGAAGATATTTTTTCCATTCTGTAGACTGCTGTTTTATCTTATTCATCATGTTATTTTCTTTGCAGAAGCTTCTCAGTTTCAGGAGGTCCCATTTATTAATTATTTCTCTCAATGTCTGTGCTACTGATATATTTAGGAAGTGGTTTCCTGTATCAATGTATTTGAATGTACTTCCAACTTTGTCTTCTGAAGTTCTTTGTGGTTGGTTTTATGTTGAGGACTTTGATAAATTTGTACTTGAATTCTATGAAAGGTGTAGATATGGATCTATTTTCATTCTTTTTCATGTTGATATCTAGTTATGCCAACACCATTTGTTGAATATGTTTTCTGCTTTCTTCTTTCCATTTTATATTTTTTGCTTCTTTGTCAAAAATCAGGTGTTCATAGGTATATGGATTGATAGCCATGTCTTTAGTTGGTTCCATTGGTTCTCCTGTCTTTTTTAATACAAATTGCAGGCAGTTTTCAGTACTGTAGCTCTGTAGTGTGGTTTAAAGTCAGAGATTGTGATGGCTCCAGAAGTTCCTTATTTTACAGGATTGTTTTGGCTACCATGGGGTTTTGCTTTTCCATATGAAGTTGAGTATTGCTCTTTCAAGGTCTGTGAAGAATTTTTCTGGGTATGGTATTGAGCTTTCCATTTTCTAGTGTCTTCTAAATTTCTTTCTTCAAGATTTAACGTTCTTGTCATATGAGTCTTCTACTTGTTAGTGTATTGTTACCCCAAGATACATTATGTTATTTGTGGCTATTGTGAAAGGTGATGTTTCTCTGATTTCTGTCTTAGTCTATTTATCATCTGTATAAAGGAAGAATGCTGACTTTTTAAAAAAAAATTTATCTTGTATACATTATTGAAGGTATTTATGAGTTGTCAAAGTTCCTTGGTAAAATTTTTGGGATCACTTATATAAACTATCATATCATCAGAAAATAGTGAAAGTTTGACTTGTTCTTTTCAATTTGCATATGTTTGGTCTTTTTGTTGTCTTATTTCTCTAGTTAGAAACTCAAGTACAATATAGAATAAATATGGAGAGATTAGACAGCCTTATCATGTTCCTGATTTCAGTGGAATCACTCTAAATTTCTCTATTTTAATGATAGCTGTTGGTTTGAAGTATATTGCCTTTATTGTGATTAAGTATGTTCTTTGTATTCCTGCTCTCTCCAAAACCTTTTTTTCATGAAGGGATGTGATATTTTGTTGAAGATTTTTTCAGTATCAAAAAGATGATCATGTTTGGTGTTTTTATTTTTCATTTTGTTTATATGATGGATTACATTGATAGATTTTTATGTGTTGACCTATCTCTTGTGTCACTGGGATAAAGCCAACTTGGTCATGGTGGATGATGTTTCTGATGTATTCTTGGATTTTGTTTGCAATTATTTTATTGAGTATTTTTGCCTCCATTTTCATGAGTGAGATTGGTCTGTAAATCCCTTTTTAAATAATGTCTTTGTGTGGTTTAATTATTAGGGCAATTGTGGATTCATAAAAAAGTTTGTCAATGTTACTTTTGTTTCAAATGTGTGTAACTTTTTGCAGAGTATTGATATTAGTTCTTCTTTAAAGTCTTGTATAAATCTGCAAAGTATCCATCTCATCCTGGGCTTTTTTTGGGGGGGTACTTTTGCTGATTGTTTCTATTTTTTTAAGCAGTTGTAGGTTAATTTAATTTTCTTATCTGGTCTTGATTTAATTTGGGTGCCATGTTTCTACCTCGGTTTAGGATATTTTGTATATTGATACAACTTTTAGGATATATTTTTATATTGCATTATATGTTACTCCTACCTCTGATCAAAATACTTATAGATTGTTTATATTTTGAAGTCACTGTCCTCATTTGTTGCACATTTATTTATAAATTATTTAATATTCTGACATGAAGTTTTACTCTTTAAGTTATCCTGATATTAATTATAGGTCAATAGTTATTCATGTTTGTTGTACATATAGTCAGATCTTCAGATATATAGAGGTTCTTCAGATATATAGAGATTGTATTCTCTCTAGATAGGGAATCTTCAACCACTTCACAGGTCTGTAGAATATGGCATTTAAATAACTTAGTGTTTTGTTGACATGAGCCATGACTGCTTCTGACAGCACCAATCTATTCCTGAGAGAATGTTGAGCACCAAAATACACTCCACTTGGAGCTCATTTTCTTCTTGTAAAAACTGGCCTTTGGGCAAGGAACTGACAATACTTCAACCACTGACAAGTTATGTGATATCCAGAAATGGATAAGTAGGACTGTGAAACCTTGCCAAGACAGGATAAGCCAGTTTTGAAAAATTTCCTGCCTCTGAAAATGGTCTGTCAATTATGCTGGGCCATAGCCAAAATTGGTTGCTTCAACCGTACAAAATGAGACTTTGGGTGAATGCTCAGGTAGCTAATGCTCTGTCATATATTGCTCACTTGGGAAGCTACTTGATTGTACTTCCTGCCTGCTCAAGAAATATTATCTCCCTTTTAAGGCCTCCGATATGGTTAAACATTAGAAAGTTGTAGTTGTCCTCTTATGATCTAGCCGAGCCATTTCTGAAAGACTTAGACTCCTTAGGATAGAATGCTTATTGAAACATTTAGAATATGTTCCTTGCTTAATATTGTTTATGCTGATTGTAATTCTAATCTTAAACTTGAACTTGCTATCTGTTCCTAATGTATATTGTTTTGTATTGCGTTTGGAACTCTCTTACTTAAACAAAAGGGAGAGGTGTGATGGGGCTCTTTCCACTCCTTCAGCCCATAGCCTTTAAGTAACTAGCCCACTTGGTCATGATCTCTTTTGCGTTAAAAAACCCCAGACAACAAATGGCACCCACAAGGACAACTGCATCCACATAAATCCTGACAGAGCTTGGGAAGTAATTCTAGATAAAAAAGATTATAGTTAATCATGGCTTCTCAATAACAGCATTTTCTCAGGTGGGCACTGTTTGCTAGAGGCAAATGCATCTCACTTAAGAGAGGTTTCCTAAGTCAGCTTTTGCTGTAAAACCTTGCAGCTCTTTTAAGAGGCCCTGCCATGAAAAATTTAAATGGTGTTGATGAAAAGCTGACTGCATGCTTTTTAGTTTTAAGCCATAGCAGGAAAAAAGATGTACCATTTTTAAATGCCAGCTTTCTGGGTCATCCAGTCAGTGCAAACTCTGACTCTTTCAGGCACGATGTCTAGCTACAGAGCACTTGAGTGTGGTTTGTGAGCAGATGGCTCCATCTTGCTTGGTGGCAGTGACCTTGAAACACCATAGAGTTGTAGCAATAAATGTGGCTATAGCTGGTGCCTCTGCCATGAGGCTGGAATCTCAGAAAGCTAAGGAATGGGCTAGATCCAGCCATCAAAGCCATGGCTTTAATTCTCTCCATATTGTTTAGCAAATTAAAGACTCACATGTTCAGAAAAAGAGAGATATACAGTAAAGATAGTTCAAAATGAAAAAAAACTCTAAATGGTTTACTGTGCTTAAAAATATATGTAGGCTTGGGAGAAAAAGAAAAATAGAGGGAGTTGGGCAGTGGTGGCACATGCCTTTAATCTCAGAACTTGGGAGGCAGAGGCAGATGAATCTCTGTGAATTCCAGGACATATAAATGGATATTAATAATTAGTAATTGCTAGCTCCTGTTATTTTAGTTTTTGTTGGTGGTGATGTTATTGTGTGTGTTGTTCTCTTCTTTGATATTTGCTTCTTTGTGATTGTCTATTGTCTGTGTTTATGTGGACGTAGCTAACTTCCTTGGTTTGGAGTTTTCCTTCTAGTACTTTGCGTCGAGCTTGGTTGGTAGTTAGATATTTGATAAATCTGGTTTTGTCATGGAACGTCTTGTTTTGTCCTTCTATGTTGACTAAAAATTGTGCTGGGTATAGTTTTTTGGGATGGCATCCATGATCCTCTTAATTTCTGCATAATGCTTGACTAGGACCTTCTGACATTCATTGTTTTCATTCAGAAGTCAGGTGTAATTCTGATGGTTCTTTATTTATATGTTACTTGGTCTTTCTCTTTTGCAGCTCTTAATATTCTTTATTTTGTATGTTTAGTGTTTTGATTATTATGTGGCAAGGGGACTTTTTAAATCCAGGCTATTTGGTGTTCTGTAAGCTTCTTGTATCTTCTTAGGCATATCTTTCTTTAGGTTTTAGAAAGTTTTCTTCTATGATTTTGTTGAATACATTTACTGTGCTTTTGAGTTGGAATTCTTCCCCTTCTTCTATCCCTATTATTCTTAGATTGGGTCTTTTTATGACATCTCATATTTTCTGCATATTTTGTTTTAAGCTTTTGTTAGATTTAATGTCTTAATAGACTGATGAGTCTATTTCCTTTATTTTATCTTCTGCCCTTGAGATTCTCTGTTCAGCCTTTTGTATCCTGCTGTTTCAGCTTGCATTTTTGATTCCTGATTTATATTTTCCACTTCCAGAATTCCCTCAGTTTGTGTTTTTTTGTTGTCTCTTCTTTATTTTATTTTTTTATTTTTTGACACAGGGTTTCTCCATAGCTTTTGGTTCCTGTCCTGGAACTAGCTCTTGTAGACAGGCTGGCCTTGAACTCACAGAGATCTGCCTCTTCTTTAAAGTTTTGAATTATTTCTTTCATCTGTTTGGTTGCTTTTTCCTTGCTCTATATAAGGTATTTGTTGATATCTTCTAATTTTTTGTTTGTCTTTTCCTCCATTTCTTTGAAGAAATTTTTCATTTCTTTTTTAAGTTCATAACACTTTCTCCTAAAGTATTTTTTAGGTTATTTTCATCTGCTTCATCTATATTGGAGTGTTCAAGTATAGCTGTTGTAAAATCACAGTTTACATTGGTGTCATTTTGTTCTTTGTGGTGTTAGGTGTGTTCTTAACTTGTCTACTCATCTTTTCTCCTGGGTGGAGTTAAGGTCTATGCCCCTGAGGATCAATATTTCTTGTGCCAGTGGATCCAAGGCTCAGATGGTGGTTCCTTGTGGTGTAGTCATGGCCACAGTTAAAGTCACTCAGGAGATCACTTGGATTTCAGTGTTCCTGCAGGTCACTTGGAGCTCCTGGTGGTCACTCTGAAATACTGGTGGCCATTCTTGCCTGCTTGCACAGTGATCACTGGTTCAGTTCAGCCCTGTTTTTGAAGAGGTCCCTGGCTCAGACCTGGTATTGCAGAGATATCTTCCTTGGACCTGCTCCATTGGCAGCCACTCTGTTGTACCTGCCCCTGTGGACATTGCTGTCTCTGGCAAATGTCACTGGCTCAGGTCAGTTGGAGGTCACGAGCTTGGGCTTGTTCCTGCAGATATCCCTGGCTAGGGCCTGCTCCCGATGAGGTCAATGACTCAGACCTGCTCCCTCATACATGCTCCTCCTGTTAA
The DNA here is from genome assembly GCA_028537955.1 of Microtus californicus. NCBI lineage: Eukaryota > Metazoa > Chordata > Mammalia > Rodentia > Cricetidae > Microtus > Microtus californicus. Next base: position 2,858,081 of record JAQJZF010000006.1, on the reverse strand, counting down.
GGTGTCTTGCCTAGGGCCTGCTCTGGTGGTGGTCACTGGTTGATGCTGGTTTATCCCTTCTCCAGCATAGGTCATTGGCTTGGCTGGTTCCCACAGTTTTCCCTGGATTCAGGCTGGTCCCACAGAGGTCCCTGGCTTGGCATTGATCCCACAGAGGTCTCTGATTCAGAACTGATCCCTTGACAGTCAGTCCCTTGTACTTGCTCCTGCGGGAAGTTGCTTATATGGGCCTGCCCCAGTGGAGATAACTGGCTCACATCTGCTTCCACAGAGGTCTCTGATGAGGCCTAGACTTATAGTGGTCTCTATGTTGATCTTGTTCCCTCACTGGTTGCTCCATTGTACCTGCTTCTGTGGAGGTTTCTGCCTTGGGCATGCTCTGGCAGATGTCCCTGTCTTAGGCCTACTTCTGCAGAGCTCACTAGCTTGAACCCATTCCCCCAGAGGTCTCTGGTTCAGGCCATCTCTCTTGGGGGTTGCTGCTTCAAATCTGCTGTTTTCCCCCATTCTTATTTCTTACTATTATTGTGGTTTCTAATTTTCTGAGACTGAATAATTATGGTATTAAGTAATTTAAAAACATTTCTTTCATTATTTTTAACACATACTTATTAAACATTTTTGGCATGTCAGTTATTATGTTATTATAATATCACATAAAAAGTGTATTTCAGGAGTTGGAACTCTTAAAATTAATCTGTTAAAGACAGTAAGAACCCACACTTCTAGATGAATTTTAAATTGATCCAAATTGTACTTATTCATTACTATATAGTATAAATTAATTGTGTTCCTATGTATGAGGATTATGATTTATTATTAATGAGACAAGATACATTTATAATGCAATTTAATGTAAAGATCTCCAAGTAGTATGCATCACTAAAACAAGTATGATCTTCAGAACAATATTTTTTGATATACAAGAGTAGTTTGTCTTCAATTTGTAGTCAAAGAAAGCAAGGTTACATAAGCTGTCTAGCTTCATATCTCAATCAGTAAACATTATACAGGATTTTCATGTTACATTTCTTCTCACTTGGATTACTTTTTTAACACTAGGCAGAATCAACATTGCTCTCAAATTAAACAGTGTTAAGTGCATTTGATTTCAGTTAGCTCAAACATTAGCACTCCTGCAAAGTTAATTTTATTTAGAAAGAATAAAATTTCTATAGAAATAGAAAATAGGCACACACACTAGCATATATTTCTTTTTGCCAATATGTGTTACATGTATGGTCAATATTATATGTATTATAATGCATGTTTCATATGGTAAATAAAAATTATTGCTTCCAGCTTTGAATGTGTGAATAAATTTTTCCTTCCTAAGAGAAATATGATAATCTTGTCATCCTTATTCCACCCTGTGTTACCATATACATTGTAAGTATTGGAAAGTGTGTTTAGGATGATTTGCATGAAAAAAGTTGTTTGTGTTCACAGTACTTTAACTGTGTTTTCAAGGCTAGAAAATTCAGTATATCTCATAGTGTTTCTATTAAATAATTATTTTTAAATATTAGCAAAGGCCAATAGAACAAAGAGAAAGATGTAACCTGCATTTAGGAAAATATTTATTCTTAAAAAATATGGACACAGATAATTGGTTAAATTTATTGTCCAAATTCCACAAATCTGTAAAGTGTAATGAAAAATCTTAGATAATCTATGGTGAGGTGTTTAAAGAATGAAATTTAGTTCTAATTAAAAGATTCAACTGAGTATCTGAAAGGAATTTTGGGAAACATTCGCTATAAGAACCAAGAATGAGAGTCACTCAGGTGCAAAAGTAAATTGGTTTCTTCTGATTAGAATAAGAGAGCTAGGGGAATTTGTTCTGCTGATGAGAAGGCACATAACAAAGTGGGGACTGGAGTGTTCACCTCCTCCCACCTTCAGCCTCTTTCTTTCTACATAAACTGGGAGAGAAACACAGAAAAAAACTGTAAAACAAACAGTAAGAGGAAATAGAGCAAGGGTGTTCTAGATGATTAGGAAAGTTGGAAATGCAAAAGGAGTAACTGTGTCCCTATTATACTCTGGGAACTGTGTGGAGGAAATTACTTACAGAGAACATACTCATATATCTTTACACAAGGTTGGTTATCTTGACAATCCCAAGTCCCTGTTATATAACTGGACTCAGAGGTTGTTTTGATTAGAAATTTCCTTCCATATACAGCATGTCATTTTGCAGAGAGAACTAAGTTTTGATTCACATAGATCTTGGTTTGTAGCACAACCAAGTCTTGTGAGGATAGGCTCCTACATATCTTTTAAATTTATGTGCATGAGTTTTTTCTCATTCTTATTTGAATGAAAAAACCTATCATATTCCAAAAGCATTATATTGACAGATAAATGAAAACTCATACAAATGCTTTATTGCAGAAAATGTTAAATGTCATCTAAAACATTTCTGTCTATCTCTTCAATTATATTATTTTTCTCTTCAGTAGATTTTGTCTCATTTTTATGTGTGTCTTTTGTGTTCATCCTCAAATCTCATGTTTGTTCACATATGGAGGCAAGGGGTCAACATTAGTTTTCTTTCTCACTTAAACTCAACATTACTTTTTGAGACATGTTCTTTAAATGAATATGCAGCTCACTTATGTGTACAGGCTTGCTGGACAGTGAGCTCCATGAAGATGCATACATCAATTTCACCCAGAAAGCTATAAGTTAAAGATGGATACCTGTAATTTGACATGGGTTATGGGTAATTGAACTTGTGTCTTCAGGCTTTAACAGAAAACATTTTACCTACAGAGGTACCTCCATAACTCCTTGCTTTTATGTAAAAGTAACAGTTCCTTTCTTCTGTGAAGACCAACTTCTTGGATTTCATATATCAAATACTTAATGTTGCTCATCAGCAGTTTTCTTTGATAAACCCAGGATAATAATTGTTAATTCTTACTAAATTATGTGTGGTGTCTCCTATAGACACAATTAACTGAGTATAATCCAAACTGGTACAGCATCACCTCCTGAGATTTTCCTCCTATGCAAAAGTCTTTGCTTCACTTAAGCATGTTGGGATTTACTTTTCTCAAAGTTATTATTTGTTTTATTTAAAAGATATAGCAGAAAAATAAAATTCCTTATTGATCCCTTAAAATTTAAAAACAGATATATACTTTATGTTTAAAACAAGATTTATTTCTAATCCCTATGTTTAAGCCCTCTGCATTTTCATCAGGATTAATCTCAGAGTTTATATCTCTAGATACAAGAAAGAGATAAGTATTTCAAGATAATATTAAGACTAAAAATATTACTGGCAAGGAACTTCCAGAAAATCTGGGATACTATGAAAAGACAAAAATATAAATAATAGCAATAGAAGGAGAAGAATCCCAAATCAAAGACTCAGAAAATATTTTTTTTACAAAATCAAAGAATAAAAATTTCTAAACTAAAAAAAGAAGATGCCTATGAAGATAGAAGAAACATACAAAACATTTTAGTAGGATATTGCTTCTTCATTCCTGGCCACCCAGACCTGAAATAAATGCAAAGAAACTAAATTAATCACGATACTGCTTGGCTTTGTACTAACTAACTTTTATCTGAAATTAACTCATTCCTATTATTTTTCATTTTTACTTAAAGATTCATGGTTTACCAGTAAGGTTATTGGTTGTCTGTCTCCTTTGGCATCTATATGGTATCCCTTTGACTTCACCTACTTTTCTCTATCTCTGCTAGGAATTTCTACCTTGTTCTATTCTTCACTGCCATAGGCACAATGCAGCTTCTGTACTAACCAATGGTAATAAGACATTGTCAGCGCTGATCCCTGTGAGCTCTGTGGAGACCAATACTTGGTGGACATAAGAGTTGAGACAACAGTGGCCCTGGGACCATGGACTCCCCACTCCCTAAAACCTCCATGTGGGAGAAAAGTCAGAGGCCCCCTCCCCAGGTGCTTTCAGGATTCCTAGCACCAGCAGGGAGCTGGTCTGCTAGACAGACATATACCCAGCCCCCAAGACAGTGTTCCCTGTGAGCTCCGTGGAGACCAATACTTGATGGACATAAGAGCAGCCAGCAGGGAACTTATTTGCTAGACAGCCATATACCCCACCCACAACACATTGTTCCCTTCCAGCTCTGTGGAGACCAATTCGTGGTGGACAAAAGAGACATAAGTGTTGAAGGAAGAGATGGGAAGGAGCCAATACAATTTCTCCTCCAGCATCCTAAAAAGCAATATGGTAATACCAGAACCTAGCAGATAAACAATAATAAGACTTGGTCATCTTAACCCAGAAGTATAGAAGAAAATGACTTTAAGTATTACTTAATGAAAATGAAAATGAAAAGGTAAGCTGAGACTTCGTCAACTAGCAGGTATAGACCCAGCAGAAATTATAGTGCCTTTTACTACTGAGGAATAAAAAAGTTATGGGAAGACAATGAACCATGGAAAAGAGCTTGTGCTAATTTTTTGGGAGAAATTAATAGCAACTATCCCAAAAGTGATAGACTTAACCTCATAAAGAGCACTTCTTGGATTCTTCCTAGAATTGTACGTGATGCTCCAATAACTGGAGCCCATAGATTTTATATTGATGCAAATAAATCAGGGAAAGCAGGTTACAAGTCAGATGAATTGAGTAAGGTGGAACAAAGCCCTTATAATTCTGTCTAGAAGGCAGAATTATATGCCATTCTAATGGTGCTAAGAGATTTTAAAGAACCTCTTAATATAGTTACAGATTCACAGTATGCAGAAAGAGTTATCTTGCATATTGAAACCACTGAACTTATAACAGATGACACAGAGTTGACTTCATTGTTTATCAAGGTACAAGACATAATCAGGAATAGGTTTTGTCCGATGTACATAACACACATCCGGTCCCATATAGGTCTGCCTGGTCCTCTAGCACAAAGTAATGCTGAGATTGATCAATTATTGATTGGAAGCATGTTGCAGGCCTCAGAATTTTATAAAAAGCATCATGTCAATAGTAAAGTCCTGTAGTAGGAGCTGTGGGCTTTGTTTCTGCCGCCCAGCTCCTGTGTGCCTGCTAGCTTTACCCGAAATGACAACACACAAACTGTATTCTTTTAAACACTGCTTGGCCCATTATATCTAGCCTCTTCTCAGCTAACTCTCTCACCTGGACTAGCCCATTTCTAATAATGTGTGTAGCACCCCAAGGTGCGCTTACTGAGAAGATTCTAGCCTACGTCCATCCTGGGTCGGAGCTTCATCACATGTGCCCAGGAGAGAGAAGCATGGCCTCTGCTCCAGGGAGCAGAGCTATCGAGTCTGACCTCACATCCTCTTCCTCCCAGCATTCTGTTCTGCCTACTCCACCCACATAAGGGATGGCCTATCAAAATGGGCCAAGGCAGTTTGTTTATTACCAATGACCTTCCTCCATCATTTCCCCCTCTTCAGTTTAAACAAAAAGGAAAAGCTTTAACTTTAACAAAGCAAAATTAAATATAACAAAACCGTTATCAAGTAAAAATTACAATAATCTTTATCATAACTAAGGAAAACTATAACTATACCTAACTATTTCTCAACTCCATCAAAGACTCCAGGAAGATACAATATTACCTAAGCAAACAAGAAATAAGGAACTTCCAAACTCTAGAAATGACAGAGACATCTCGCTGCCTGTACAGTCACCTAAAGTTCCTTTGTACTGTTGGGACATCCATCTTCGGCCTACAGGCCCATTTTCCAGCAGACATTTCAATGAAGCAGGAAATTTCAAAGGCAGTTCAGTCACTTTCTGCTGTGTCCTGCAGAATGCCTTGCAGACTCTAATGAATCAGGAAGCCTGAAAGATCATCTCACCTTTAGGCAAGTTCAGCAGTCCTCTCTCTGCAGGTTCTTCGTGTCCAGTTTATGCAACAGTCCAGGCAAGAGCAGTTTCTTGTCCAAATGGCTATCAAACTCCATAAGGATCCTCTTTGATGCCCATTTTCTTCCTGAAGTAGATTGGTGCTGCCAGGAGCAGACATGTCTCATTGTCATGAAAAACCCTAAGTTATTAAAACATTTAAAATGCCATTTTCTATAATCTTTGAAATATATAAAGAATGCCTATCTAAAATATATCTAGAAAATCTTAACTAACATGACTACAAACTTGACTATTGTGATTATCTATTAACAACCTATATACATTACATTTTAAGTGACCTGCACATTCACAATACCTTAATAAAGATCAGAAATGTATATACATATAACAAAATTGACCTTAAATCTCTATCAATAAAGCAAAATCTAAACTAATGCAAATTACTCATATCTATATCATATCCCCCTTTAAATGTAAAAGAACATTTATAAACCATATTTCTCTCCAAACTGCTTCCTGCTGAATGGGAGTGTCATTAATTAGGTCTTTCATGATATAACCTATGTGCTAGTTTCATTTCAGTTGGCAGTTGAGCAAAATAATTTTCTTAAGGTGTTCACAGCAACCCTTCAGGAGGGCGTGGTCCATCATACCATATTGGGATAGAAGAAATCCACAGACTCTCACCCTCTATGAAAACAAAATAAGAAACTCCTTTCCAAAGCATCATGTCCTTAGATCCAAATTTCAAAGTCAAGGCATTTTCCAAATATCTATGTTGGATTAGTTCAGCAGCATTTATAAACAAATATCTTTTAGCAGCTGGTGCTCCTTCCTCAGCATTCAAACAATTTAAAGAGAGCATAATAGAATACAGTATCAAAATTCTTTTATTTTCCATCTTTGTACAGCTTTATTTTAACTCTATTTTGTTTATTTTTACTTTTATTTTATATTCTCTGTATATCTTTGTCTTGGAATAACTCTGTAGACCAGGATGTCCTTGAACTCTCAGAGATCCACCTGTCTCTGCCTCCCAGGCATTGTGATTAAAGGTGTATGCTACTACACCTTGAACTCACAGAGATCTGTTTGTCTCTGCCTTCTAGGCACTGGGATTAAAGGCGTGTGCTACCACACCTTGAAGTCACAGAGGTCAATCTGCCTCTTCCTCCCAAGTGTTGGGATTAAAGGTGTGTACTACCATACCCAACTACTTCCTTTCTTCCTTTTTTATTTTTAAGAACTTGTAGCTTGCATATATTTTTAACACACTATAAATTATTTAAAGTTTTCTTTGTTTGTTTTTGAATCTCTCTTTTTCTGACCACATGAGCCTTTAAATTACTGAGCAATATGGGTAGGATTAAAGCTGTGGCTTTGCCAGCTAGATCCAGTCCATTCCTTAGCTTTCCAGCCTCATAGCAGAGATACATGCTGTAGCCATGTTTATAGCCACAACTCTATGGCATTTCAAGGTCCCTGCCAGCAAGCAACCTGCAACAGACAACACTCAAGTCCTCTCTCTGTATTCAGCCCTCCTGCCTCAAACAGTCAGAGTTTGCCCTGGCAGGATCGCCCAGAAAGCCAGCATTTTAAAACAACACAATTTTTCAAGCATTCGGTCAACTTTTATCAACACCATTTAAGTGTTTAGTGGCAGGACCTCTTAAGAGCTGCAGGGTTTTGCAGCTGAAGCTGAGTCAGGAAGCCTCTCTTAGATGAGAGCACTTGCTTGCCTCTAACAAGCAGAACAGACCCAAGAAATTGATGCTACCAAGAAAACATGCTTTACTCTATTCTTTCCCAAGCTTTCTCAAGCTTTCTGTAGATTCAGTTAGCCTCACGTTGGGCAGCCATTCTGTTGTGGGAGCTGCAGGTCTGCTTTTTGTCCCACCTGGCTCCTGCACAGCTAGCTTCCTTTCCTTTTTGTTTAAACAGAAAAAGGGGAAATGATGGAGGAAGGTCATTGGTAATAAACAAACCGCCTTGGCCCATTTTGATAGGCCATCTCTTAGGTGGGTGGAGTAGGCAGAACAGAATGCTGGGAGGAAGAGGAAGGGAGCTCAGACTTGATAGCTCTCCACTCTGGGGCAGATGCCTCAGACAGAGGCCATCCTCCCTTCTCCTGGGCCAACGCACGCATGCGATGAAGCAAGCCACCAGTTCAGACATGCTGAATCTTTCCCGGTAAGACTGGTGATTCACAGTTTATTAGCGATGGGTTGATTGGGATATCAGAATTAGCCAGTAAGGGGTAGAGCTAATGGGCCAAGAAGTGTTTAAAATGAATACAATTTGTGTGTTGTTATTTCAGGGCATAAGTTAGCCAGGTGACTAGGAGCTGGGGTGGCAGGAACACAGCCCGCAGCTCCCTACTACAGTAAAGGCCTAAAGAAAGAATTTGCCATTACATGGCAACAAGCTAAGGACATTATAAAGAGATGTCCTACTTGTTCTTTCTATAACCAAACACCGTTGCCTGAAGGGAGTAACCCAAAGGGTACTCAAAGAAATGAAATCTGGCAGATGCATGTGTTCCACTTTATGGAATTTGGTAAATTAAAATATGTACACCACACCATAGGCACGTATTCTGGTTTTCAATGGGCTACAGCCCTGAGCTCAGAAAAGGCTGATTCAGTAATTACACATTTATTGGAAGTTATGGCCATCATGGGTATACCAGCACAAATAAAGAAATACAATAGTCTAGCATATGTATCTAAGAAAATAAAATGCTTTTTCCTGGGGCAGCTGAGGATAGGGAACCTGAAATGATCCTATCTTATAATAATACTGATGAATATCTTGCATATCACCATAGAACCTTCATCTGGCGATGGATTGAGATAGAGACAGAGACCCACACTGGAGCACTGGACTGAGCTCCCAATGTCCCAATGAGGAACAGAAGGAGGGAGAACATGAGCAAAGAAGTCAGGACCGTGAGGGGTGCACCCACCCACTGAGACAGTGGGGCTGATTTATAGGGAGCTCACCAAGGCCAGCTGGACTGTGAATGAAAAAGCATGGGATAAAACCGGACTCTCTGAATATGGCCGAAAATGAAGGCTGCTGAGAAGCCAAGGACAATGGCACTGGGTTTTGATCCTACATCATGTTCTGGCATTGTGGGAGCCTAGCCAGTTTGGATGTTCACCTTCCTAGACCGGGATCGAGGGGCAAGGACTTTGGACTTTCCACAGGACAGGGAACCCTGGCTGCTCTTCGGAATGAAGAGGGAGGTGGGGAGAGGTGAGGGGAGGGGGAGAGGAGTGGGGGGAGGGGGAGATGAGTGGGGGGGATCAGAGGTTGGGAGGCGGAGGAAATTTTTTTCTCAATAAAAAAATAAAAAAAAAATATAAAACACATTACAGGTATACCAAATAATCCTACAGGTCAGGCAGTTATAGAAAGATCAAACCGTACTATAAAGGATATTCTGAACAAACTGAACGGGACTGGAAATACCCCAGAGATAGATTACATAATGCTTTATTAACCTTGAATTTTCTTAACACTAATGAGAAAGGAACAATAGCAGCAGAAAGACATTGGATAATGGAAAGGTCTGCTGAACTAAAACAACTGATTTATTTAAAAAAATGTGCTGAACTCTCAATGGAAGCCAGGAGATGTGCTACTTTGGGGAAGGGGTTTTGCTCTTATTTCCACAGGAGATAAAAACTTGTGGATACCATCAAAATTAATAAAGGTTAGATTTGAAGAGGAGAAACCTCCTGGAAAGGAGACATGACAATTCATCCACAATGATGATATTCATACAGGTGGTAAGAAAAACATATAGAATGGGGGCAGGGTTCTCTTCTTATCTCTGCAGTAAAACACTCATCTTCAAAAAATTCAAGGGACCCTGGATGTTTGGATACTGACAGATGGAAACTATTTACAACCAAATAAGAATTGGTAAGAAAATCAAATAGGTTCTGTAAGTAAAATTATTATACACTTATCTTTAAATATGTAGTAATGTGCATTTATTTATAAATATATAGAGCTGGTTTTGAAGTTGGACTCTGGCTCAGTCCCTCTCCAATTTGAAGCCTATTGGTAAGAGAAAACTTAGAGTTTCTTGAGTTTCTGTCTCATTTCAAGAGCCATGATATGGGACAGAATGAAATTTGAGTTTAGAAAACATCTTTGCTTTTCTTCAGATCTATCATACCTTTCATTGAAAATATCTATCATGCCTTTCATTGAATATATGTATGTCTATATATGTCTATATGATTAATGTTTAAGTTTTTCACAATGACCAATGAGTTTTTCCTGCAGTGACATTTGAAGTGTCTAGGAAGAAGATGGGGCCCCATAACAACTCCACCTGGTTGATATGATGTAGGGTTATACCCGCCCCTTTTAGGGCGGGTTTGCCTCGGGCAATTGTTGACTGATAAATTGAGCGCACGGAGGCTGCGCCCGCTCTCTTTGTTTCCTGTCTTCTGCGCTACGCTGGAACCTTGGTTTTGTAAGTTTATTTAAATATTAAAGTGGTTTATATTCTTTAATATTTGCCTGCATTTATTAATACTGGTACATTTGGCGCCCAACGTGGGGCTTTGTGATTACCCGCCCCAAATCAGAGGCTCTTGGGGGCTCTCGCTCCCAGCGGCTCCTTCCCCCCTCCCCCGGAGGTCTCTCTGGGCGCGCAACTACGGCTGCAGAGGCAGCTGAGATTCTGAGCGACTCTATCTTTCCTGGTGTCTGCTAAAAAGTCAAATGGGACGGGAGTATAAGCACTCCCACCACAAACGCCTTTGTTACAGCGTGATCAGTCTCTGTTTCCCCTCCTCCTCCGCTCGGCGCGGCGGCGGCGGTGGCGGGTCACGTGACAATGGCCCTGCGAGCCGACAAACTGGTCCCTTTGATTTGTTCACTTTGGCAGTTTTTCTCTCTGTTCCCCTTCCGGCCCAATTGCTATTTATCAGCCTGGTGTCTGCTACAATTTTGTTTCTGAGTCATTTATTTCAGACTTTAGCCACGTGGACTCAAGTGGAATCTTTTGCCACCACTGGCAGGAACTGGTCATTGCAGGTAAAAGAATTTTTTATAAATAAAATGTCTGAGAACGTGACTGTTTTAGATTTCAATAGCTTTTTTGAATGTACAATGTGGGAGATGTTACAAGAGGTGTCTATCACCCCTCATCTATGGATATTTCTGGGATTCATAATTTTCCTTAGCACTATATGGTTTGACAATAGGAAAATGATCAAGTCTCTTAAGGCAGAGGTTGAACGTTTACAAACTATTGAGAATGACAACAATCTTCTCAAGAATCAGTTTGAAGTTTTCCAGGAAGAAAACAGATCTTTGTTTAACATGACTCGGTTAACTGAGCAAAATTTAGAAAAGGTACAGGCTGATGTTAAGGAGAAATTCATTACTATGGAAGAAGGAACAGCTGATCTGGATCGTAAATTCCAGCAGTCCCTTTCTGTAGGAACTGAAACATTACTGGCTGATATTAAGGAGAAATTCATTACTATGGAAGAGGGAACAGCTGATTTAGAGCGTAAACTTCAGTCCCTTTTACTGAGAGAATCAAAACTGCTGAATGTGACAATCGAATTTTGTCTAAAGCTTATGACAGATTGGCGGAAAGATTGTCAATACAAGAAGGCACGGTTTATGCCATAAAAATTATGTCCAAAGATGACAAGTTATCTCTAATGGACAAACTTCATAATTTAGAATCCTCAATAAAGGCTTTGGAACATAATTCTGGACAGGAGATTCAGACATTGCAAAAAGCAATAGTGAATAGAATTGAGAAGATTGAGGAATTTCTAAATTCTGATGAAGAAGAGCAAAGGGTAGAAAGGCAAATTTTAACTACATCTGTGGATAAATCCCTCCAGGACAATTTCCACAAAGCGCTACCTACAGCTCTACATGCCTTTCCAGTAATAACAACAGAAAAGGTGATTGGTTCCAGAAACCCTAGGGTCATCAAGGAAGATACATGGGAGCCTGTCCGTATGAATGATCTCAAAGAAATTAAACAGGCTGTCATGACTTTTGGGATGCATGCCTCTTTTGTTAAAGAGGAGCTATAATCTTGGGCTACAACTAACAGAGCAAACCCCTCGGACTGGCTCCAGCTGAGCTCCGCAGTCCTTGAGAGTGGACCACAATTAAAATGGAAATGCTTATTCAGGCAAGAGGCTAGACTTTTAGAACAGCAGGAAAAGGCGAAGGGAATTGACATTTCCCTAGATAAAATTCTAGGTGAAGGGCTCTTTTCCGACCCTCAGGAACAAGCTAATCTGGATGAAAACATACTCTCCATGTGTACTACAGCAGCCTTAAGGGCTTGGGACAGGGTACAAGACCCAGGACAGAGAATGGAATCATTTGTCACAGTTAAACAGGGTCAGAGAGAACCCTTTAGTGACTTTTTACAAAGATTAACTAAGGCTGTACAAATAGAGATATCTGACCCAGAAGCAAGATGTATAATAATTGAGTCTTTGGCTTACGAAAATGCAAATGTGGAATGCAAAAAGATCTTGGGGCCTTTAAAGTTCAGATCAGCGTCCTTGGAAGAATGGGTCTTGCATACACTGAATGTTGACACATTTGACTATGGCACTGAAGCATGGGTAGAAGAAGCAATTTCCAATGGTAAAAGGAGACACCAGAATACCAAATGTTTTAATTGTGGCAAAATGGGTCATATGAAAAGGAATTGTAAGCAACGGATTCTCAGAAATAATAATAATGCATCTTCTAGAAATAACAGAAATAGAAGGACTCAACCTTCAGGTTTATGTAGAATATGTGGAAAAGGCAGACATTGGACGAATGAATGCAGGTCTACAAGAGATAGACAAGGCAACCTGAAACGTGAGAGGGGGGCCTCACAGGCCCCCATGGCAAACATGGTTCAGTCATTTCCAGTTTCTGCAGAGAATATGCCTCGTCAGGACAACTAGGAAGCCACATGTCTACTGTTACAAGCAATAGTAATCAGAAAGATGAGTTACGTGTGTTTTGGCAAACTTCTATAAATGATCAAAGACCTAAGCTGAGAGTGTGTGTAAATGGCATTTTTATTACTGGCTTGCTGGACACAGGTGCTGACGTAAGTATCATTACCCCAGAATCTTGGCATCCATATTGGCCTCTTCAGAATGTAAATGTTCAGCTCCTGGGAATTGGAACCCTATCTCGAGTAAGGCAGAGCACGAGATGGGTTGAATGTATAGGGCCAGAGGGACAAATAGGAAAATTAAGGCCATATGTAGCCAATATTGCAATGAATTTATGGGGTCGTGACCTATTACAACAATGGAATACCCAAATTAACATTCCTGCTACTTCTAGAGCCTATATTTCTGAGAATAATATTAAAAGATATTACAAACGGAGAAAACCGGCCATTAGGGCTGTGCAAGAACAAGCAATTGATGTCCCTTCAGAGATACCAACAGCCTTGCCTCTAAAATGGTTGACTGAGAAACCAATATGGACAAAGCAATGGCCTTTAGCTGAGGAAAAGTTACAGGCTTTAGAACAGCTGGTACAAGAACAACTAGATGCTGGACATATTGAAGAATCTACCAGCCCTTGGAATTCTCCTGTATTTGTGGTTAAGAAAAAATCCGGTAAATGAAGAATGGTGACAGATCTCAGGGCCATCAACAAGGTTATTCAACCTATGGGCCCTCTGCAATCTGGAATTCCTTTGCCGTCTTTATTACCAAAAGGATGGCCTCTCATAGTTATTGATTTAAAGGATTGTTTTTTCACTATACCTTTGCAAAAGGAAGATAGAGAAAAATTTGCCTTCACAGTGCCTACTTACAACAATTCTCAACATTCAAGGAGGTACCATTGGGCCGTCCTCCCCCAGGGTATGTTAAATAGCCCCTCCCTGTGCCAATATTTTGTGAACCAACCTTTGCAAATAATACGCAAGAAATTTCCCAAATCTATAGTATACCATTACATGGATGACATATTGTTATCTGATTCAAACATAGATACCTTGAACAGACTGTTTGAAGAAATACAGATGCTGTTACCTAAATGGGGATTGCAAATTGCTCCTGAAAAGATTCAGAAGGGAGATTCTGTTAATTATTTAGGTTATAGAATAGGTTTGCAAAAAATTAAGACACAAAAGGCACAAATTCGGAGAGATCGCCTACGGACTCTTAATGACATTCAAAGACTGTTAGGAGACATTTTCAGTCTACAACCAGCTATTAGGATAACACCTGATCTAATAATTCATTTGAACAAGACCTTGGATGGTGATAAAGATTTAAACAGTCCCAGAGAATTAACAGCTGAAGCAGAAAAGGAACTGACAATGATTGAGGAGAAATTACAACAGGCACATGTGGACAGAGTGAATCCAGAGCTCGATTGTATTCTCGTCGTATTACCATCAAAAATTTCTCCTACAGGAATTTTAATGCAGAGAGATGATATTATCTTGGAATGGATCTTTTTACCACATAAACCAAGTAAGAAACTGAAAACTTATGTAGAAAAAGTCTCTGAGTTAATTATAAAGGGCAAGCTGAGACTTCGTCAACTAGCAGGCATAGACCCAGCAGAAATTATAGTGCCTTTCACTGCTGATGAACTAAAGAAATTATGGGAAGATAATGAACCATGGCAAAGAGCTTGTGCTAATTTTTTTGGGAGACATTAATAACAACTATCCAAAAAGCAAGCGGCTTAACTTCATAAAGAGAACTTCTTGGATCCTTCCTCGAATCGTCCGTGATGCTCCAATAACTGGAGCCCCTACATTCTATACTGATACCAATAAATCAGGGAAGGTGGGTTACAAATCAGAAGACTTGGGTAAGGTGGAACAAAGTCCATATGATTCTGTCCAGAAGGCAGAATTTTATGCCATTCTTATGGTACTAAGAGATTTTAAAGAACCTATTAATATAGTTACTGATTCACAATATGCAGAAAGAGTTATTCTACATATTGAAACTGCTGAATTTATACCAGATGATACAGAACTAACCTCATTGTTTCTCCAGGTTCAAGATCTAATCAGAAACAGGCTTTGCCCTATGTACATAACACACATCCGATCCCATACGGGTCTGCCAGGTCCTCTAGCACAAGGTAATGCAGAAATTGATCAATTATTGATTGGTAGTGTGCTACAAGCCTCTGAATTTCATAAAAACATCATGTTAATAGTAAAGGTTTGAAGAAAGAGTTTTCTATTACATGGCAACAAGCTAAGGAGATTGTAAAGAAATGCCCTACTTCCTCTTTCTATAACCAAACACCACTACCAGCAGGGGCTAATCCGAAGGGCACTCATAGGAATGAAATCTGGCAGATGGATGTGTTCCACTTTGCAGAATTTGGCAAATTGAAGTATGTTCATCACACCATTGACACTTATTCAGGCTTTCAGTGGGCAACTGCTTTAAGTTCAGAAAAAGCTGATTCAGTAATCACTCATTTATTAGAAGTCATGGCTATCATGGGTATACCTACACAAATTAAGACAGATAATGGTCCTGCTTATGTCTCTAGGAAAATGAAACGGTTTTTTGATTATTACAATATCAAGCATGTTACAGGTATACCATACAATCCTACAGGTCAAGCAGTCATAGAAAGATCAAAACGAACTTTAAAGGATATGTTGAACAAACAGAAAGGGGTGGAAAACACCCCCAGAAATGGTTACATAATGCTTTGTTAACCTTGAATTTTCTCAACGCTAATGAGAAGGGAATGACGGGTGCAGAAAGACATTGGATAATGGAAAAGTCTACTGAACTAAATCAACCAGTTTATTTCAAGGATGTGCTGACCTCACAATGGAAGCCAGGAGATGTGCTGCGTTGGGGAAGGGGTTTTGCTCTTATCTCCACAGGTGAGGAACAATTATGGATACCGTCAAAATTAATAAAGTTTCGGTTTGAAGAAGAGAAGTCACTTGGAAAAGATAAATTACAATTTATTCACAAGGATGACCGGCATTCTGATGGTAAGGATTAGAGATAGGTTGGGGGCAGGGTTCTTTTCTTATCTCCACAGGAAAATACTCATCTCCAAAGAATTTAAGGGACCCTGAATATTTAATTACTGATGGATGGAAAATAGTTACGACCCACTAAGCATCAACAATAAAATTCTATACATACTGTAAGTATTGATTTTTTATATATATTTATATGTTTTATTGAACACTTCTTTATAAATGTGTAGAGCTGGTTTTGGAGTTGGACTATGGCTCAGTCCCTCTTCAATTCCAAGCCTGTTGATAAGAGATATTTCAGAGTTTCTGTCTCAGGTCAGGAGCCATGAAATGGGACAGAATAAAAATAATTTTATACTTGATAAACTTTCTTTGCCTTTCCTCATATCTGTGTCTTTCTTTATATGTCAGTATATGTCCTTGTTGTTAATGTTTAAATTTCCCATAACAAACAACAAATTTTCCTACAGTAATCTTTGAAGTTTCCAGGATGAAGATGGGGCCCCACAACATCAACTCAATCTGGTTTTTATGACGTCATGAATATTTTTTTAAGCGCTAATATTAGACTTGTTTTTTGGTACCAACTGCACGAGACAATTTGGAATGATGCACATGTTTGACAACACTCTAGCCGGACCTTCTCAAAATGCTCAGAGACTAGTTATAATTTTCTTAGGTCAAAGGTTAATTTGGGAATTATACCATCAATTGCTTTCTCAGGGGCCCTTAAGAAGAACGACGCCCCCATGTCAGCTAGAAGCAATCTAAGAGGACGATGTCCCCTCTCCCAATAGAGTTTGACCACAGGGTTAGTGGCATCTTTTAGTGGTTGGTTTAGGGTTGAGGGGATGGGGAGATATTGTATGAAATTAGGGATATATATATTAAAAAAAGGGGGGGATTAACTGGTTTGATGGGATGATTGGTATTTGTGACTTACTGTTTTTAGAAAATTATATTGGTACTGTTTCTTGTATATTGATATATTGAATATTGAATGTGAGTGTTCCTACCTCTATTTTTGTATAAGAATATACTTATATTGTATTGATACATCTACCATATCACAATGTACATTTCTACCTCTGATACTATTTATGTAATAACATTGTTTACATTTGATATGTAATGACATTGTTTACAGGTGAAGATCATTGTCTTCATATATTGCACAGTTGTTTATTCTCTTAGTTTTCAAATTAGATAGGTATTGAGAATTATATGTTTGTCATATTTATTTTTACATTAATCAGGTCTTTTAGATACATAGAGATTATTCTTAGTATAGATAGTATAATCTTCAGCCTCTTTGAAGAGCTGTAGAACATGGCCTTTAATCTAACCTAGAATTCTGTGCCTACGAGACACAATTACTCCTGGCAATGCCATTCTACTCCCGAGAGAACGTTGAGCACCAAAGACACTCCACTGGGAGCTTGTCTTCTTGGCAGAACTGGCCTTTGGGTTAAGAAAAGCCCATACCTCAACTACTGACTGAGATATGAAACAGGATTGTCTTATCTTGCCAAGACAGGGTAGGATAATTCTAAGAAAGTTCTTGCATTTGATAATGGTGTGTCAGTTATGTTAGGCCTTAGCCAAAGTTGGTTGACTCAACCTTGCAAACAAGACTTTGGGTAATTGCCCAGGTAGTCAGTTGTCCCTGTCATTTGTTGCACATTCTGGATATCTCTCTTTTTTTTAAGTAATATTTATTTCCCTTCTCAGATCTTTGACAGGGTTGAAGATTATTTAATTGTAGTTACTTTCTACATTATTTAGACTCCTTGAGATAGAATGTCTAGCAAAACTTTTGTTCTCAATATTGTTAGTTATATTTATCATTTGTTATTATTGTTTATAGTTGTATTTGGTTTAGTTCTGGCTTATTTAGACAAAAGGGGGAGATGTAGGGTTATACCCGCCCCATTTAGGGCGGGTTTGCCTCGGGCAATTGTTGACTGATAAATCGAGCGCACGGAGGCTGCGCCCTCTCTCTTTGTTTCCTGTCTTCTGTGCTACGCTGGAACCTTGGTTTTGTAAGTTTATTTAAATATTAAAGTGGTTTATATTCTTTAATATTTGCCTGCATTTATTAACACCGGTACAATATGATGTCATGATACTGATAGCGCTACTACAAGACCTGTTTTGGGTACCAGCTGCAAAAGACAGTTCCAACTTGGTTAGCTGAAATGGTGCACATCTTGTACAACATTCTGGACAGACCTCCACAAAATACTCAGAGACTACTTGCAATTTTAAAAGACATTGATCTTGAAAATTAACCATCATTTTACTTTCACAGGATCCCCTAGATAGAACATTGCCCCCATGACAGCTGGAAGTAATTCTAGAGGACGACATCCCCTCTCTTAGTAAAGTTTGCCCTTGGGTTTAGGGACATCATTTAGGGGTTCATTATAATTAGTATATGGTTGAGGGTTGGGGGGTTGGGGGAGGAATTTTATAAGCTCAGGGATCTTTTAAAAAAAAAGAGGGATAATGGGATGATGGGATAATAGATTGGTACTTGTTAGTACTTGTGAGTTATTGTTTTGAGACAAATATATTGCTATCGATTCTTATATATTGATACAAAGTTAAATTATATTGACTATTGTATGCATGCTGTTTAAAACATTTTTATATATTGATATATACATTATATTGATATTGTATATTTACCATATTGCAGTGTACATTTCTACCTCTGACGAAGATACTTATATATTGTTTGTGTATTGATATATATTTATTATGTTGCAATGTGTATTTGTACATTGTTTATATTTGGAGGTCATTGTTCTCATTTGCTTCATAGTCATTTATTGTCTTAGTCTTTAAGTTAGATAGGTATTGAGAATTATATAGATCAATAGTATTCTACATTTGTCATTTATAATTAGACTAATCAGGTTCGTTAGATACATAGAAATTATACTCAGTTTAGATAGATAATCTTCAACCTTTTCAAAGGGCTGTAGAAAATGGCCTTTAATCTAACTCAGAGTTTCATGGTAGTTAGACACAATTGCTCCTGGCAACACCGATCTATTCCTGAGAGAATGTTGAGCACCAAAAACACTCCACCTGGAGCCTTTCTTCTTGGCTGAACTGGCCTGTGGGCCAAGAATGCCCATGCTTCAGCCACTGACAGAGATACAGAGTATCCGTGAAATGGAAAAAAAAAACAGGACTGTCATATTGTGCCAAGACAGGGTAAGATAGTTTTGACAAGTTTCTTGCCTTTGAAAATGGTATGTCAGTTATGTTAGGCCTTAGCAAAAGTTGGTTGCTTCAACACTGCAAATGTGACCTTGGGTGATTGCCCAGGTAGTCTCTGTGATTTGTTGCATGTTTTGGAAGTTGTTTGATTACACTTCCTAATTACTCAGGTAACATTATTTTCCTTCTCCGATCTTCAATGGAGTTAAAGACTATATAAATGTATTTACTTTCCACTCATGACTTGGCCAAGCTATTTATTATATAAGACTTACGCTAGTTAGAATAGGATATTTGTACTTATTGTATATAATTTCATAGTAGGTTTAGAACTTTCTTACTTAAACAAAAGGGGGAGGTGTTGCGGGAGCTCCTTCTGCTCCTTCAGCCAATAGCGCTGAGATACCAGCCTATTGGGGTGTGGTCTCTCTCCCTTTAAAAAATGGGCCACTTCCCTCTGCTCTCTCTCTCTCTCTCTGGCTTCCGGCTCTGCTTCCGACAACTAGGCTCCTTTCCTGATTGTGCAGAGGGCTGTTGTCTGGGATGGTGATCTGTAAGTTTTTCCCTTTAAATAAATAACTATTCTATTAATCATAATTCCAAACTGGGGTGGGATTGTTTGTGACTTACGCCTTCACTCCTCCAAGCCTGCCCTGTTGTCTGTGAGTTCCTTGGCCCAGGAACAGATCCTGTTTCTGCACTGAGGAGATCCAGCTAGGGGGCACTCCTTTCAATCTGTAGGGTCCTTAGATCCACCAGCATGACCCGCTCCAGTGCCAAGGGGCCCTAAGAGAGGCCAGACCAAGAAAATTCCCCAAGAACAGAGTCAGGCAGGAAAGATTGGACCAAGATGCCAAGACTCTCCTGGCTGCATTTGAAGAAAGAGATGGGCAGAAGGAAGAGATGCAAGCATTCCTCCAACAACCTGAAAGGCAACATGACAACACGAGAATCCAGGTATCATGCAACAAGAAGACTTGAATGCCCTATTCCAAAATAAGTAGAAGAAATTGACTGTAGATGTAACATTATGAAATTAATAGAAGATCTTAAACAGGATGTGAAAAACTCTTTTAAAGAAATGGAGAAGACAAACAAAAAGGTAGAAGAAATGAATAAATCTCTCAAAGATACCCAGGAAAAACAAGAAAAAGCATTCAAACAGGTAATGGAAACAGTTCAAGACTTGAAAAATGAAATGGAGGCAATGAAGAAAACACAAACTGAGAGATGGCAGGATATGGAAAATCTGGGTAAATGAACAGGAACTACAGAGACAAGTATAACCAATAGAATACAAGTGGTAGAAGAAATAATCTCAGAGGCTGAAGATACTATAGAGGAAATAAACTCATTGATCAAAGAAAACAACAAATTCTTAACACAAAACATCCAGGAAATCTGGGACACTGTGAAAAGACCAAACCTAAGAATGATAGGGGTAGAGAAGGAGAAAGATTACATTTCAAAGGCCCAGCAAATATATTCAACAAAATTATAGAAGAAATCTTTCACAACCTATAGAAGGATATTGCTATGAAGGTACAAGAAGCATGCAGAACACCAAATAGACTGTATCAAAAATAAAAAAAATACCCTTGCCATATAATAATCAAAACACAAAACATACAGAATAAGGAAAGAATATTAAGAGCTGCAAAAAAAAAGGTCAAGTAACATATGAAGATAAACCTATCAGAATTACACCTGACTTCGCAATGGAAACCATGAAAGCCAGAAGGTCTTGGATAGATGTGCTACAGACACTAAGAGACCATGGATGCAAGTCCAGAAGACTATAACCAGCAATACTTACATTCACCATTGTTGGAGAAAACAAGATATTGAATGAAAAACAAAACAGATTTAAACAATATATATCCACAAACCCAGCCTTACAGAAAGTACTGGAAGGAAAGCCACAACCCAAGGAAGCTAATTACACCCACAGTAATACAGGCATCTGTTAACCTCCCATCAGCATAACCCAAAGAAGGGAAACACACAAACACTACTACCAAAAGATAACTGGAGCTAACAACCACTGATGATTAATATCGCTTAATGTAATGGTCTCAATTCACCTATAAAAAGACACAGGCTAAGAGAATGGATACATAAATAGGACCCAGCATTCTGCTGTTTACAAGAAACACACCTCAACCTCAAAGACAGACACTACCTCAGAGTAAAGGGTTTGGAAAAGGTTTTCCAGTCAAATGGACCTAAAAAACAAGCAGGTGTGGCTATTCTAATATCTAATAAAATTGATTTCAAACTAAAGTCAATCAGAACAGATGGCGAAGAACAATTTATACTCATAACAGGAACAATTCATTAAGATAAAGTTTCAATCCTAAATATCTGTGCCCCTAATTCAAGAGCACCCACATATGTAAAAGAAACATTAATGAAACTTGAATTGCAAATCAAACCTTACATGCTAATAGTAGGAGATTTCAACACTCCTCTCTCACCAATGGACAGGTCAACCAGACAGAACCTTAACAGAGACATAAGAGAACTACCAGATGTAATGAATCAAATGAACTTAATAGACATTTATAAAATGTTCCACCCAAACAAAAAAGAATATACCTTCATATCAACACCTCATGGAACCTTCTCTAAAATTTATCACATTCTTGGTAACAAAGCAAATACCCAAAGATACAAAAAAATTAAAGCAGTCCACTGTGTCTTATCAGGTCACCATGGAGTAAAGTTAGAATTCAACAATACTACTCCCAGAAAGCCTACAAACTCATGCAAACTGAACAGGCAACTACTGTACCACTCCTGGATCAAGGAAAAAATAAAGAAAGAAATCAAAATCTTCTTTGAATTCAGTGAAAATTAAGGTACACCATATCCAAACCTATGGGACACTATGAAAGCAGTCCTAAGAGGAAAGTTCATAGCACAAAGGGCCCACATAAGGAAAATGGAGAAAGCTCACATCAATCACCTAAAAGCATGCCTGAAAGCTCTAGAAAAAAAAGGAAGCAGACTCACCCAAAAGGAGAAAAACACTGGAAATGATCAAGTTGAGGGCTGAAATCAACAAAATAGAAACAAAGAAAAAGATACAAAGAATCAATGAAACAAAGAGCTGGTTCATTGAGAAAATCAACAAAATAGACAAACCCTTATCAAAACTAATCAAAAGGCAGAGAAAGAAGATCCAAATTAACAAAATCAGAAATGAAAAGGGGGACATATCAATGGATACTGAGGAAATAGAGAGAATTGTTAGGTCTTACTACAAAAATCTGTACTTCAAAAAACTGGAAAATGTAAAAGAAATGCACAATTTTTAAGATAGATGCCACCTACAAAAATTAAATCAAAACCAGGTGAGCAATTTAAATAAAACTATAAGTCATGATGAGATAGAGGCTGTTATCAAAAACCTCCCAACCAAAAATGCCCAGAGCTGGATGGTTTTAGTGCTGAATTCTACCAGACCTTTCAAGAAGACCTAGTACCTATATTCCTCACAGTGTTATACATAATAGAAACAGAAGGCTCACATACAAACTCTGTAGCTTTATAAAGCTACAGTTACCCTGACACAAAACCACACAAAGACCCAACCAAGAAAAAGAATTACAGACCAATCTCACTCATGAACATGGATGCAAAAATTCTCAATAAAATTCTGGCAAACCAAATCCATATGAAAATCTATCAATATAATCCACCATATAAATAAACTGAAAACAAATCATATGATCATTTCTTTGGATGAAGAAAAGCATTAGAAAAAATTCATCATCCCTTTATGATAAAGGTTTTGGAGAGATTAGGGATACAAGGGTCATATCTAAATATAATAAAAACAATATACAGCAAGCCAGTAGCTAACATCAAATTAAATGAAAAGAAACTCAAAGATATTATACTAAAATCAGGAAGGAGATAAGGCTGTCCACTCTCTCCATATTTCTTCAACATATATCTTGAAGTTTTAGCAATAGCGGTAAGACAACATAAGGAGATCAAGGGGATTAAAATTGGAATGGAAGAAGTTAAATTTTAGTTACTTGCAGATGATATGATAGTGTATATAAGTGAACCCCCAAAACTCTACCAGAGAACTCCTACAGCTGATAAACACCTTCAGTAAAATGGCAGGATACAAGATCAACTCAAAAAAAAATAACAATGTGGGTCTCTGTCTCTGTCTCCTTTCATTGCCTGATAAAGGTTAATATTCAGGAGGATGCCTATATGATTTTCTTTGGGTTCTCCTTCTTATTTAGCTTCTCTAGGATCACTAATTATAGGCTCAATGTCCTTTATTTATGGCTAGAAACCAAATATGAGTGAGTACCTCCTATGTTCCTCTTTTTGGGTCTGGCTTACCTCACTCAGGAAAGTGTTTTCTATTTCCATCCATTTGCATGCAAAATTCAAGCAGTCCTTATTTTTTACTGCTCAGTAGTACTCTAATATGTATATACTCCATACTTTCTTTATCCATTCTTCCATTGAAGGGCATCTAGGTTGTTTCCAGGTTCTGGCTATTACAGGCGGTGAAAGGAGACAGAGACAGAGACCCACTTTGGAGCACCGGACAGAAATCTCAATGTCCAAATCAGGAGCAGAAGAAGAGAGAGCATAAGAAAGGAACTCAGGGCCACAAGGGGTGAACCCACACACTGAGACAATGGGGATGTTCTATCGGGAACTGGGTCTGGGTCTGAAAAAGCCCGAGATAAAACCGGACTCCTGAACATAGCGGACAATGAGGACTACTGAGAACTCAACAACAATGGCAATGGGTTTTGGATCCTACTGCACATACTGGCTTTCTGGGAGCCTAGACAGTTTAGATGCTCACCTTACTAGACCTGGATGGAGGTGGGTGGTCCTTGGACTTCCCACAGGGCAGGGAACCCTGATTGCTCTTTGGGCTGATGAGGGAGGGGGACTTGATCAGGGGAGGGGGAGGGAAATGGGAGGCAGTGGCAGGGAAGAAACAGAAATCTTTAATAAATAAATAAATTAAATAATAAGTTAATTAATTAAAAAAATACCAGTAGTCTTCCTATACACAAAGGATAAAGAAGAGGAGAGGGTAATCAGAGAAACACCGCCTTTCACAATAGCCATAAATCACATGAAATATCTTGGGGTAACACTAACAAAGGATGTAAAAGACCTATTTGACAAGAAGTTTAAGTTTTTGAAGAGAGAAATTGATGAAGATACCAGAAAATGGAAAGACCTTCCATGCTCTTGGATAGGAAGGAACGACATAGTAAAAATGGCAATCTTACTGAAGGCAATCAATAGATTCGTTGCAATCCCAATCAAATCCCAACACAATTCTTCACAGACCTTGAAAGAATGATACTCAACTTCATATGGAAAAACAAGAAACCTGGGATAGACAAAATAATTCTCTACAATAAAGGAACTGCCAAAGGCATTACCATCCCTGACTTCAACCTCTATTACAGAGCTACAGTAATTTAAACAGCATGGTATTAGCATAAAAAGAGAGACATTGACCAATGGAATCAAATTGAACACCCAGATGTTAATTCACACACCTATGTACACCTGATTTTTGAGAAAGAAGCAAAAAATATTCAATGGAAAAAAGAAAGCATCTCAACAAATTGTGCTGGCATAACTGGATGTCAACATGTAGAAGAATGAAAATAGATCCATATCTGTCATCATGCACGAAACTCAAGTTCAAATGGATTAAAGACCTCAATATAAATTTGACCACACCGAAGAAGGTAATGGGAAGTAACCTTCAATGCATGGACACAGGAGGCCGCTTCTTAAATATAGCCCCAGTAGCACAGACAATAAGAGCATCAATAAATGAATGTGTCCTCTTAAAACTGAGAAGCTTCTGTAAAGCAAAGGACACAGTTAATAAGACAAAAAAGCAGCCTACTGAATAGGAAAAAAAATCATCACCAACCTCACATCAGACAAAGGACTAATCTCCAAAATATATAAAGAACTCAAGAAATTAGACATCAAAATTTTAAATAACCCAATTAAAATATGGTGTACTAAACTAAACAGAGATTTCTCATCAGAAGAATTTCAAATGGCCAAAAGCTACTTAATGGCATGCTCTTCATCCTTAGCTATCAGGGAAATGCAAATCAGAAATACTTTACACCTGTTAAAATGGCTAAGATAAAAACACCAATGATAGCTTATGCTCGAGAGGTTGTGGAGTTAGGGGAACACTCATCCATTGCTGGTGGGAATACAATCTTGTGCAATCATTTTGAAAATCAGTGTGGCAGTTTCTCAGAAAACTGGGAATCAACATACCTCAGGATTCAGCAATTTCACTCTTGTGAATATATCCAAATGATGCATTTGTTTAACTATGTTCATAGCAGCATTATTTGTAATAGCCAGCCCCTCACCTGAAGTATGGATAATGTGTGGTACATCTACATGTTAGAGTACTACTCAGCAGTAAAAAAAAATAATAATAATGACCTCTTGAATTTTGCATGCAAATGGACAGAATTAAATAACATCATCCTGAGTGAGGTAACCCAGGCACAAAAAATAAAATATAGTATGTTTTCACTCATAAGTTCATACTAGTCATAAACAAAGGGCAACAAGCCTATATATAGCTCAGGATCCTAGAGTAACCAAGTAATAAGGTGAACTCAAAGAAAAACATATATACTTACCTGGAAACTGGACTCAGACAAATATTTGACAGCAGGGAGAAGAGGGTAGAAGGAAGAGGAGAAAGGGGTTGAGGAGAACTTGGGGGGATGGGATAGTTGAGATGGTGGAAGGACAGATATGAAAACAAGGAAAGAGATATTTTGATTGTGGGAGCCAATGTGGAGTCAGCAATAAACTTGGCTCTAGAAAAATGCCCAAGAACCCACAGGGATGAACCCAGCTAAGACCCTAAGCAATAGAGGAGGGGATGTCTGAACTGACCTTAACCTGTAGTCAGACTGATGATTATCTTAAATATCACCATAGAACCTTCATCCAAGAACAGATAGGAACAGAGGCAATGACCCACAGCAGAGCACTGAACTGAGCTCCCAAAATCCAGTTGAAGAGTAGATGGAGTGAGAGTATGAGCAAAGAATTCAAGACCATGACAGGGTCATCCACTGAGACAGTTTGCTTGAACTAGTGGGAGTCACCAACTCCAACTGGTCTGCGAGTAAATGAGCATAGGAACAACCAAGCCCCTCTGAAGGGGGTTGACAGCTGGGGCAGACTGAGGGGCCATTGATAGTGACACTGGGATGTGTCTCTACTTGCATATAATGGCTTCATGGGATCCTATTCTGTTTGGATGTAAACCTTGCTCAACCTATACGTAGTAGGGAGGGCCTTGCACTTTCGACAGAATGGGGTGTATGGCACTCCCTTAAGGTTGGAGGAGTAGGAGAGGGTCTGTGGAGGGAGAGGGAGGGGACTGGCAGGAGGGCAGGGAATGGGAATTTGTATTAGTATTATTTAAGTAAAAATAAATAAATTAGCATTTTTATAAAAGACATAGTCACAGCATACAGAGGGGAATCCCATATCACCTCCACTTTTCTGTCTAAATAAAAGTGAATATTTTAACTTTAAAAGTGCAAGATTACATACAACAAAAACAGTTATCAAGCAAGAATTATAGTTACAATATTCAGACTGTTTACATTTGGCAAGTTAAGGAAAATACTCTATCACAAATCTAAAGTTTTATATCTAATCTATTTTTTATAATTATGACTATCTTTGTTGAAATACATGAAAGATGGTAGGAGGATATAATTTTACCAAAATAAACAGGAAGTACATTATTAGCAACCTGAATAGTCACCCAAAGTTTTTTTTTTTTTTGGAACATAGGGGCCCATAGTATCTGGCAGACTGTTTTTTGAAGCAAGAACTTGTCCACATTGAAAATTTGTCAGTTACTTTGTTCTGTGTCTTGTAGAAAACTGCAGATTCTTTCATGAAGCAGGAACTCTGAAAGACTGTCTCATCTTTAGCCAAGTTTAGAAGTCATTTTTCTGTGTATCTGTCATGTACAGTTCATACAACATACCATCAAGCAGTCCAGGCAAGAGCAGATTCTTGCTCAAATGCTAACAACCTCCTTAAGAGCCTCTTCAAGGCCCATCATCCTCTTGAAGTAGAATGGTACTGCCAGGAACTGATGTGTCTCATTGTCTTGAATAATTTTAAGATTTTAAATCCAATATTTTATCCCAACCATCCCATTCCCCCAAGCTCCCCCATCCTCCCCTTCTCACTTTTCTCTCCCCATTTCCCCTTACCCCCATCCCACCCCACCCCCAAGTTCCCAATTTTTGCCCAGCAATCTTGTCTAATTCCAATATCCAGGAGGATAACTATATGTTTTTCTTTGGGTTCACCTTCTTATTTAGCTTCTCTAGGATCACAAATTATAGGCTCAATTACCTTTATTTATGGCTAGAAATGGATTATGAGTGAGTACATCCCATGTTCATCTTTTTGGGTCTGGGTTACCTTACTCAGGATAGAGTTTTCTATTTCCATCCATTTGCATGCAAAATTCAAGATGTCATTGCTTTTTACCTCTGAGAAGTACTCTAATATGTATATATTTCACACTTTCTTCATCCATTCTTCCATTGAAGGGCATCTAGGTTGTTTCCAGGTTCTGGCTATTACAAATAATGCTGCTATAAACATAAGGAAGGGTGGATATGGAAGCAGGGAAGTATATATTCTAATTATAGGAGCCATCTTAGGGTTGGCAAGAGACTTGACTCTAGAGGGGCTCCCAGGTGTCCAGGGAGATGTCCCCAGTTAGTTCCTTGGGCAGCTGAGGAGAGGGAACCTGAAATGGCCCTATCCTATAGCCACACTGATAAATATCTTGCATATCACCATAGAACCTTCATCTGGCGATGGATGGAGATAGAGACAGAGACCCACACTGGAGCACCGGACTTAGCTCCCAAGGTCCAAATGAGGAACAGAAGGAGGGAGAACATGAGCAAGAAAATCAGGACCGCGAGGAGTGCATC
The DNA here is from genome assembly GCA_028537955.1 of Microtus californicus. NCBI lineage: Eukaryota > Metazoa > Chordata > Mammalia > Rodentia > Cricetidae > Microtus > Microtus californicus. The sequence continues at coordinate 2,829,972 of JAQJZF010000006.1, read as the reverse complement.
CACCCACTGAGACAGGAGGGCTGATCTATTGGGAGCTCACCAAGGCCAGCTGGACTGGGTCTGAAAAAGCATGGGATAAAACTGGACTTTCTGAACATGGCAGACAATGAGGGCTCATGAGAAGCCAAGCACAATTTCACTGGGTTTTGATTCTACTGCATGTACTGGCTTTGTGGGAGCCTATCCTGTTTGGATGCTCATCTTCCTGGACCTGGATGGAGGGGGGAGGACTTTGGACTTCCCACAGGGCAGGGTACCATGCACTCTCTTAAGACTAGAAGGGAAGGGAAAAGGGTGAGTGGGAAAATGGGAGCGAAATGGGAAGAGGGGAGGATGTAGAAATTTTTGAATGCAAATATATATATAAAATCAGCCTTTATTCTCATTGCTAAGTTAGGAAGGCCTCACTTAAATGAACCATGGTGCCCATGCTTAGTGCCAGCAGAGTCCATCTGAAAAAATGTGAAACTACCAAGAAACTGAGTTAAACTCTGCTTTTGTGTCTAGAAGTTTTCCCATCCTCTCTAGGGTTTTATGTGGTTATAGTCGGCCAATGTTGGCATGGCAGTTTATAGGTGGAGACTATAACTACATTGAACCAGAAAAAAAAACTAACAATCTATATAATAATCAAAACAATAAACATACACAACTAAGAAAGAATTAAAACCTTCAAAGAAAAAAGATCAAGTAACATATAAATGTAGGTCTATTACAATTATATAAATCTTCTCAATGGACATTCTAAAAGCAGAAAAGCCAGGACACATGTCCTGAATACTCTGAGAGATGGAGAAAACAAGATATTCTAGTAAAATTTTAAAATAATGTAGATGGAGAAAGCAAGATATGCCATAATAAATTCAAATTTAAAAATCTATCTATAAATCCAGTCCTACAAAAGATACAAGAAGGAAGACTCTAAACAAAGGAGGTTAACTGTATTTATGAAAACACAAGAAACAAATAATATTACAGCAACAAAATACAAATAATAAAAGTATACACATATCTCACCACCACTATGAACAAAATAATAGCAATTAACAGTTATCCATACACCTTCCTGAATAGAACACCAGTAGCACAGACACTGAGTTCAACTATTAATAAATGGGATCTCATGAAACCGAAATCTTTTGTAAGTCAAAGGACACTGTAAATATGATAAAATGGCAGGCTACACACTGGGGAAATACCTTCCCCAACCCCACATCTGACAGTGACAGAGGGTTGATATTAAAATTAGTAAAGAACTCAAGAAATTAGAAGTCACATACTAAATAATTAAAAATGGGATGCAAATCTAAACAGAGAATGCTCTACAGAAGAATTTTAATGGCCAAAATACAGTTACATGAATCTTCTTCATCCTTAGCCAATAGGGAAACACAAATCAAAGTGATTGTGATTCTATCTTTGGCCATTTAGAATGGCTAACACCAAAAACACTAATAACAGTTTATGGTAGAGAGGATGTGGAGCAAGGGAAACACTCCTCCACTGCTGGTGGGAATGCAAATGTGTACACACATTTTGAAAGTCAATATGGCACTTTCTCAGAAAAATAAAATCAGCATATCCAAGATCCAGCTACATCACTCATGGGCATTTCCCAATCGTACCACAAGGACACTTACTCATGTGTGTTTATAGCACTGTTTTTCATAATATCTGGAATCAGGAAACAACCTAGATTCCCCTCAACCAAAAAATGGATAATGTAAAAGTGGTACATTTGTTCAATGAAATATTCCTCAGCTGAAAAAGCAATGACATTGTAAAATTTGAAGGCAAATGGATGAATGTAGAAAAAAATCATTCTAAGATATTTAACTGAGACTGAGAAACACAAAAATGTTATACACTCACTCAGAAGTCAATATTAACTGTGATGTAAAGGATATCCATTTTATAATTCACAGACCCCCAGAATGGTAGGAGAGAAAGGAAGGGAAGCAACAGTAGGTATGTAAAATAAATGAATAAATTTCATTTTAAAGAGTGCCCACTCACTGCTTAGACTCTAATCCAGGAAAGCAACAGAAGAACAATTACAAAAACAATACCAACAATCATTGGTCATTGACATTGATATATCATTTTTTAAAATGAAGATACAGGCTAACAAAATGGATGAAAAAGTGTATACATCCTTCTCTTGTATAAAAGAAACAAACCTCAACATCAAACATAGATGTTACCTCAGAGTAAATGGAGGGAAAATAAAACTCATAGATCAGTATGTAGTCAACAGAATGACTTTCTCTAGCAGCTAAGAGATGAAAATATACAGAACCAAGCAATAAGAGATGCTCAGGGAATCCCACAAAGGATGGGGTGGTGGTGGTTTGTAGGAGCCAGAGAGTTTAAAGACACTAAGAGAACATGGCCTACAGTATCAAATAAACGGGATTGTAGAGGCTCACAAGGACTGAAGCAGCAATCAAGGAGCCTGTTTGGGTTTGCTCTAAATCCTCTGCATATATGTTATAGTTATTTAGTTTGGGAGTCTGTGGGACTCCTAACAGTGGGAGTGGCAGTATATCTGACTCTTTTCCCTATTCTTAATACCCTTTTCTCCTACCTTTAAGTGAGGGTATATTTTGTCTAGTTTTATCTTTTCATGCTGGGTTTTTTAATATCCCTGGAAGATCTGATCTTTTCTCAAAAAAATATGAGTAGTGGATCTGGTGTAGAGGGGAGTTCAGGAAGACTGGAAAGAATTGAGGAAGCAGTCAAGGTGTATTTTATGAGAAAACAAAAATATTACAAAAGAAGTTATATGTGAAATTAATATTTTTATGTGTCATGGTTTCAAATAATATTGAATATTAACTGTAAATAGTGTTTAGACTTTAAAGACTCTTCTACACATTATATTTGCTTGTGCGAGTGTTTGTGTGTGTGGTTTTTTGTATTTGTGTGCGTGATATACAGAGCTACAGATGAGTGTACATGTTTATATGTATTGCCACCATGTTTAAGATTTTATGTGGTTGCTGTGTAACCAAACTCAGGATGCCATGCTTATACAATAAAGGTTTTACTCATGGAACTACATCCAAAGCCTTTACTTTGTTTATATTTATAAAACTGTGAGTTTTCTATTCCCTCCTTGTTATAACAAACATAAGTAAAATCAGAAAGACAGAAATCATAAAATATCAATGAAACTTATTACATACAGTATTTTTTTCCGCAGAAAAGACTATCTGTAATCAGTTTTCATCTATAATTTAAGTCCTTCCTCTAAAACTTCTGTTGAAAGAATTGAAATAAGAAAATATCCTCCAGCAAGGATTTGCTACTGGGAATTCATTTTAAGAACAAAGAAAATATGAGAAACATATGCAAAATAGACAAGGCAATACCCCTTTTTGTATCAATGAGATTAAAAGTTAGAACAATCAACTCTGATTAAGAAACTATTAAAATCATGCAATTACATAAAACAAAAAGTAATAATGCCACATGGATGGATTAAGAAAATTTAGCAAATAACACTTATAATTAATTGCCTGTGCTTACAGTAATTAAGGCTATAACTCTTCTTCAACTCATTTAGTTCATCGATCATTTAATGCATGTGCATTTTATTAAAGTTTATGACAAATTTTAACAACTTTTTACTTTTTCATTTTATTTGTATATTTTATGATTCAACAAAGTTTGTTCGTCAGGAGCTAGGAGTTTCAATATCTAAAATTTAGCAGTCATGGGAGTCAAAAACATCACCGTTAATTTATGAAGACATATAAAATTTTGAAGTTAGAGAAAATATATTAAGAATTTAAAAAGTAAATCCTAATTATTATCACTGATGTAGAGGCATTAACTGTCTAAAAGAGTACAAATACAATTAAGTAAATGGATTGGTGAAGAAAATATGGCACATTCAACAAACTGCTCCTGAAGGGAATCATTATCTTAAGTATTAGGTTACAATTATAAATCCTGTTTTTCTGAAATAAGAAGTACAATGTACTGTTACTAACATTTTAAATGACAAATATTGTAAATATCACTCTCTAGGTCTAGATGATAATAACTTTGAATAACTTAAATGGATAGTTTAAATTATTAAACAAAGCAATATCTCACTTGCCCAGTTTCTTTGCCCAAATATGTAATTGAAATTATTTAGTTGAAAAAGATAGCATATGTCTAAAATATGAAGACTTTAGAAGTGAGGTATAAGCATTAGGGTTTAATGCCATTCTCAGCTACATGGTTAAATAGTCAAGGTTTGTCTGGGCTACATAAAACACTGCATCAAAGAGGAAGAAAAAAGAAGGGGGGAAAGAGCAGAGATATGGTGGGAACCAGAGGGAGGGGGGTAGAATAATGTTGGGTTGGCCAACTCAAGTCTTAAATCTTACCTCAATTCTTCTACATGTGAAGAAGAGAAGAATTAAACACCAGCTGAGTATAAATCATAAAGGCACATCTGATATAATGCATATCAAATATGTAGCAACAATATGTCTACACTACAGCAGAACAATTACTGAAGGAAGTGGAGACCTTGGCAAGTAAAGCATCTACTTACCAATCAATAAATGTAATGAATGCATTGATCAAAGGCTAAACATCTCCTGAGTTAAGTAAAAGGCCTAGTTCTCTAATTACTAGTGTGAGTGGAATACCAGGACAATTTCTTCAAGGCCACTCAAAATATTAAAGTGGGGAAATATTGGGAAAATATGCCAGTTAGACAGCTGTGCATTTGAGATAAAGGGTTCAGAGAGAAAAAGAGAACTGAGTAATTTATAGATCAAAGTTTTGTCTGTGATTGACAAATTAACCTGTGTTTTAGTGGAGATTAGCCAGTGTTTTAATGTTGAGATTAGAATGTAACCACTGTGCAAAGTAAACCACATGAACTGAAAATAAATCAACATAATAGGACTTCTGTTTACTAGGCTAAAATTGCAGTCTTATTCATCTTAAATTACTTTCACAAAGACTTTATGTATAAATACAAGTAGATACATACATACATACATATATATATATATATATACATACACATATATATTGTATGAATGCATAAATTTTATTTCCTGGTTTTCTATGGAAACAACAAAATAGTTGAATTATACAAAGAGAAGGGAAGATTATCAAATATAAATATTGTATAATTATTTTAATCAATAACACAAACTGAAAACAGTATATTCTGAAATTGTTGCAATCCCTGTTTTAAAAATTACCTCTATGCCCACAGCTTTTATGTCATATTATTGATTGGATTAGATTTTGTTTCCTTTATGATGCCATGAATCAGTTTGCTCAGATAGCCCAAACTGTTATTGCTGACAGAACATTTTTCTTCACATCAGTTAAAAGAAAGAGCAGCATCATTTTCTGAGTCTTTAAAATGTGCCATGAAAGATTTCTTTCATGTGAGACATGACTTTCGCCTTCAAATATACATTGCTATTTCATTTATTCAATAATGTCCTTGTTGCCATTTCCTCACCTAAATGCAGTAGTTTTACTATATAATTCTCTATTTCATAAATCAATTTCGAAAGTAATTTGAGGGAATCCTACACATCAACCAGAATAAGTAAGAAAAAAAGAGGCAAATCTGCCTATTTATCACACCAATATTGATGATCATATTTTTATTTTAATGAGAATATTATGTTCTTATGAGATAATATGATTTCAAATTAAATTTATTCATAAAAATTTTAATTTTTTGTACATTTCTAAGTTTCCCTATGTTAATTTTGCTAATATTTATAAAAAGTAAGCATATAACAGTGTATTTAACTGAAAATATTAAAGATATACAAAATATAAAATATTCAAAAACATTAAGTAATTGAACATGTATTTAAAAGATGATTTCCTTCTATTAATCTCAAATACATGTATTCCTGAAAGTCCTGATATGATATTTTATTTGTTACTCTTAGGTTTTACATTCCACTGATGATCAATTCATTACTTCTTCAACTTTTTGAATGACACATTGCCTTCTCTCATGTCTGTGGTCAATCCTGACCATTAGAACTTACAAATGTTATTACCATATATATGTTATCCATTCAAGGCATCACATAGCTTGTTTATATTCTTCTAACCAAATAAGTTTCCTTCAATAAATAAACTGCATTTATAGCTTAGATATTCATATTATTAGTAATTTCATACAAATCGGACCACTACCTACTATCTCACCACATCATTTCAGGTTCTTACATCTCATTATTTCAAGACTCAGGAGAAACTTTCTAAGTCTTAAAAAGAAGGAAATCAAATGAAAATGGGGAGTGAAGGAAGAAAAAAAGGACATAATAAGAAGGAAAGAGAACAAATAAAACAAAGTGATAAAGCCGGGCAGTGGTGGCGCACGTCTTTAATCCCAGCACTCGGGAGGCAGAGGCAGGCGGATCTCTGTGAGTTCGAGACCAGCCTGGTCTACAAGAGCTAGTTCCAGGACAGGCTCCAAAACCACAGAGAAACCCTGTCTCGAAAAAACCAAAAAACCAAAAAAAAAAAAAGTGATAAAACATTTGAATATACACACTTTACAAATAATGCTGAGGGACAGAATGGTACATACTAGTAAACTATATGTTTAAAAATGAAAATGAGAACAATCTTTTGACAAATTCTGCTTTACAATATCAGGATCATCTTATAAGCATTTCAACTCACAGAGTACACACTTAATATTACAGAACTTCTCTTTTAAAATGCACTCCATGCTCCCCTATCCAACCTTCCTTTATCCCAATCATCCTTTTTCCCCAAGTTTCCCCTGTCCTCCCCTTCTCCCTTTTCTCTCCCCATCTCTCCTTACCCCTATCCCACCCCACCCCCAAGATTCCAATTTTTTGTCCGGCAATTTTGTCTACTTCCCATAGCAAAGAAGAAAACTATATGTTTTCCCTTGGGTTCATCTTCTTACTTGGCTTCTTTAGGTTCAACAATTGTAGACTCACGGAAGCACAATTCTTAGTTAAGGGAGCCACCTTAGGGTTGGCAAGAGATGTGAACCTAGAGTGGCTCCCAGAAGCCCAAGGCGATGTCCCAGTTAGTTCTCTGGGCAGCTGAGGATAGAGAACCTGAAATGACCCTATCCTATAATAATACTGATGAATATCTTGCATATCACCTTAGAACCTTCATCTGGTGATGGATGGAGATGGAGACAGAGACCCACACTGGAGCACTGGACTGAGTTTCCAGGTCCCAATGAGGAGCAGAATGAGGGAGAACATGAGCAAGGAAGTCAGGACCACGAGGGGTGAACCCACCCACTGAGACAGTGGGGCTGATCTATTGGGAGCTCACCAAAGCCAGCTGGACTGTGACTGAAAAAAGCATGGGATAAAACCAGAATCTCTGAACATGGCGAACAATGAGGGCTGATGAGAAGCCAAGGACGATGGCACGGAGTTTTGATTCTGGCTTTGTGGGAGCCTAGCCAGTTTGGATGTTCACCTTCCTAGATATGGACGGAGGGGGAAGGACCTTGGACTTTCCACAGGGTAGGGAACCCTGACTGCTTTTGGGACTGGAGAGGGAGGGGGAGAGAAGTGGGGGGAGGGGGAAAAAGGTGGGGAGAAGGGGGAGGGGATTGGGAGGCTGGGAGGAGGCGGAAACTTTTTTTTCCTTCTTTTCAATAAAAAAAAAGAAAAAAGATCACTATGTCAAAAGTAAAAAATAAATAAATAAATAAAAAATAAATTGCACTCCATATTCTATTCTATTTACTCATAGTTCTTTATAGTCAGTCCTACTATAATTTATATTTACTGATTTTCCTTCCTTTAATCTGTCCAATCCATATTGTTTTATATAATCTCAATGTTTTCTATGACAACCAGTCTGGTATCGAACAAATCTTTTATCTTCCTATACTTTCTACTGCTTCTCTTACTTGTCAGACGTCTTAAAACCTACCTAATGGTATCAGTTCTCCTTTTGAATTCATTCATCAGTACAATGTATTATCTTGTTTTCTGTGTTCTTTTCTGTGACTTTTCTGCTTAGTACTTTTATAGGTTTTCTTCATTAGTTTATCTTTTTTTTTCTCCCTAGTGCTGGCATAGTTATAGGTAAGGAAACATGATCCTATTATTCTCATTCAACAATCTTATTATATAACATCTAGAAATATACTCATTGTAAAGCAAACAGGTCAAATCATAAAATCTCTGAATTCCAGAAAATATGGTAAACACTTGTCTGACAGTTCTGTGGTATGCATAAATCCATAAACAGCTGTACATCATGTCAAAATAGAACAGTTCATTTGTGATGATTAACCTCTGTTGTCAGTTTGATGAAATTTACAATAGCTGTGTAAACAAATTTCTGGGCAAATTTGTAAGGGAATTTTACTGATTAGGTTAATGAGGTGGAAAGACAAATGCTAAATAAGGGTGACAGGATTTCATGGACTGGGATCCCACACAGGAAAAAAAAGAAAATAATGGAGACAACATTGATCTCACTCTGTTTCCCGACTGTGAATCCAAAATAGTGATCATCTTTAGACTCCTACTGACCTATGACCCTCGCAATATCAGACTTCTCTGTGGACTACAGTCCAAAATAAACTCATTTCTTAGTCTTGATCAAATATTTTTCTGTCATAACAAGAAAAGCAACAAGCGCATAATTTTTCACAATTCTATTTTCTATTTTCTGTTCAGTATAGTAAACATAGTTAGCATTCACTGAAAAGACACCGAAGTAGATGGATGTATACATGATAGGCTGATAAACACACATATAGATATAAAAATGATAGCTACACCTTTTATTTACAACTCATAGAACAGTCTTCATTTTCACCTTTATATTTTTCTAGTTTTCTCTATATCCACTAAGTTTTATTATAGAACTTTCACATATTTCAATAAAATGCTTTTCTAAATAATATGACAAATGACAAATTATATCATTTAACTGAGTATGTTTGTAAGGATTTCTATAATATTCAGTTTTAGATCCCAGTCTCCCTACCTGGTTATACGCCTTCTGTGATTGACACTTTCTTACTACATTTACCTTAAGTACATCCCTAAATAACACACAACTACTTTTGTCTTCTTTGTGTCCCTATTCTAGCTAGAATCTATATACTACTTGGTCTCCAACAGAATACTATGACTAGTTTTATTTTCTTTTATTGAGTCTTAAATATCAATGAAATCAAATCTTTACAAAACAAGTAGTATATACCAATTGAATCAGAAAATGCTTCAAAGTTATACAGTAAATGCATTGCTTCCACAGAACTTTTCATTTATGAAATTGTTAGTTTACATTCTTCTTGACTCTTCCCAAAAATAATGGATGTCATTATGACTTTCTTACTGCTCTTTGCACTTGTACCAAAGTTTAGTTACAATCCCAACAACACTGACATTTAGTGGGTGATTTTTTTTCCCTGTGGGAGGCTTCCTTCACTGTGCTGAGGATATAAAGCATCTCAATTCTTTCACTAGATCCCAGAGGTGGAACTGCCTAATGGTTCAGTCATTCTTTACAAGTTGGTATCCACTTTTCTAGAAGTCTAAATTCTAAAGGAAAGTCATACCAAAATTAAAAACATAAATAGCTTTTATAAAAAAAGCTGAACAAGATAAATGTTCATCATAATACTCACTAATCATAATATGCCACAATCCCCCCTAACTTTACAAATGAGAACATCTGATGACTCTCAGACATTACAACAGCAGAGGTCAGAGTAATGGATGTCTTTAACAATATTGTTTAATCTAGTGTCTGACTGTCTATAGTCAAAAATAAATTGCCATAAATATCATTGCTTGCAGCTATTAAGATTCTATGTATAATGATCCAGGTATTTTCAATTCACTAAATCAGAATAAAGTTCTATCTCTTCTACAACTTTGCATCTAATATCTATTTGATGAGCTTTGATTAAACAGTAAGCAGTAGCAAACATAGCCATTTTTTCTAGTAGTGACAACCAATTGTCCTCAAGCAATTATATTAACAACCATTGTTCTAATGAACATCTTATAGAGAAATAAATCCTTTAATATCTATGTCTACCTTTTTCTTCTCTGCTTTGCGAAAGAAATAAGGCAGATACTAAAGCAGAACCCTCTGGTTTTACTGCATCTGGAGAGGTTTGGGTCACTCACGACTTCTAAATAAATTTCTACCTTTTCTGAAAAAGTTTCCGGACAACCCAGTTAAGTCAGATCTTAACCTGGTACCTTCCTACACTGCATGTATTTCAACTTTTAGTACTTATATGACAGCTTCATAAATATGGTACTTGTTTTATTTATATTCATCTCATAGAAGATATTAGCTCCTTGAGGGTTAGAGAATACATGTGCTCAGGCAAGCTACACACACATACACACATACATTAAATAAAATCAGTGACTTCTACTTCTTTATATATAGATTTCTCTCGAAGAAAAAATATACCTTTCAATAAAGCACTGAATGCATTAGCAATAATTTTATTCAGGAAACCTGCATCTTATGCTTACTGAATAGCTCATTGTTCATTAGTTTAGACATTTTTACTAAGATGCGGACATTTTCTACATTCTTCATTTAGGTTTATTAATATTTGTACTAGAAGATTTTTTATATATTTTGTCCTCAGAATCTCAGTTGTTATTTATTTTCTTTGGATTCTGACATTCTAGTCAACTCCCCTTGCCTAGCCCTCTTAAATAAGCTCTCTTAAATGCTTATGAGCTTACATTGCAGAGTGAAACTTAATGTTGCATAAAGCTTATGATTTTGAATTGCAGTATGAACCACCCTGACATCATTATTACCTACTGAAAAATGCTGCCTTTGTTGTGGATCAAGACTTTAAACTTGACCTTGACTGAACATCATTTGAAGTTGTATACAAAACAATACCCCAGTAACCTTATAACATAAGTATGTCTAAGAAATAATTCCTATATTGTTACAGTGAAATATGTTGTAGGTAGTATTTTAAATTTGGGAGTTACTTTCCCATAAATTACAGTCTTCAGGATTAGTTATTACAAAACAAAATAGATAATAGAAATAATAGAAGGAAAAAAAGAATAGAAATTAATTTTGTAAATCAACAAGCATCAATTGAATCTTTAACAATTTTTTAATCCTTAGCATTTTCATTCTATTTATGCTAGATAATGATTGATATACAAAATAGCAAAAACTATTAGTTTTAATAATTACATGATTGATTTTTAATACTGATGTTGGGTATAGAACACACACACACACACACACCTTACAGCACATGTATAAAGAACAAAGGAAAACATTCAATAGTAGATTCTCTCCTCCCACTCTAATTTCCAGAAGGTTAACTAAGTTCTTCATATTTCCATGGAAAACACTCTTTTATAGTAAGTCAACAACTAACTATCTTTTACAATTTTATCCAAGACTTTCCTTGTGCCTGTGATCTTCTTTGCTCCACCACTTCAGCATAATCTACCATCATGCAGAATCACAATCACTAGCAATAACTATTATTAATAAAAATTAATCTCTCAAAAACTATTTCTACTACTTATCTAGAGCAAGACTATAGATTACTGACTTCTTGATTTCTCCTTTTGAGTTTATTTTCTTCATTATAAAAATAGGTTTATCTAATTGCTAATTTATATTGTAAATTAGCAATATTAAATTAAATGACATATACGTATATAAAACTACAATTGAAATAAAAATAATAGTGATTACCATACCTTTATCTTTTATAAGTTTGGAGAGTAACTTCTAAATTGTCTCTCAGTCCTGAAACATGAGAACTATCATTGCATTAAGCACAAAAATTTTATTAATTCCAAAATCTCTTATTCAGTTTAAATAAGTAAAAATATGTAATCTGCCTTAGAAGACATGAATGAGTCAGACTTTCATCTAGAATGAAGAAACTGACTAAAGTACCTACACGTATTGTAGAAATGGGCATATTTGTGGATCGTGCATCTCTTTAGTAAGGGGATATTCACTGTCATGGAATTTTTAATATAAGGGCTGTCCATGAGAAAGGGATTTGTGTCTGCTGGTCTTCCACTCCTGGCTTTTGCAAGAATAAGAGAGGAAGAATAAAGAGTTGCCACAATTAATTGAGAAAAAAAAAACTTTGTCCTTTTTCCACAGATAACACAAATATAGATGTAGAAATTCTTGAGAAACATTTAAAACAAAGGACTAATTAAGAATACTTAGACACTAAATTCCAGGAGAGTTAAGCCCCAGTTAAAGAGACAAATATAAATGGGATGGAGATATCATTTGCTTTGCCTCAAAACACACAACATATCACTGATAATATGAAAGATACAAGGAAGAAAAAGTACCCTTTTTTGCATGAAATTATTGGGTGCCTTAAGTTTGTTGGCTAGCTGAATTTTGCAAATTTAAATTGGTTTCATTTAAATCCAATAAAACATCAACAGTCAATTTGTGGATAAATAAATGAGTAAATCAAAAAATTAATACTGAAATAATTTAGACCTCCAATAATTTAAACGATTTTAGGAAAAAACTAGAAAAGTTTAAGAAATATGTCATCTACCAAATATGCTTTATTTCAAATTACACAGAACTGTAATGACTATAATATTGACACAAGAATAATAGAAAAGACTAAATAAATATACATATTAGTTTTAATTTCTTATAAATGAAAGAAGGGTTTTTCTTCCACTTTTTTCTTAAAACATTGACTTAGAAAGCTTACAATTCTTTTTCTGTTCTTTGAAAAGTGTATATGTATTTCAGAAGTGAAATAAGAGCCTAATATTGATAATAGTCCTATAATACCATTCTCTATGTCCTTGGGACTATATCTGAAAAATAATATTACATTGAGGCATAGGATTCGGAGACCTCATTAAAAATCATTTGCGGAGATGAAGATATGAGCAGTTTAAATTCTTAGAAAAAACAATTAGCTAAACAGACAGCCACTAACAAGTTAATGTAGAAAGAACTATATGAAATAAATGGTACTGTCTGCAGGGAGCCAGACAGGATCGCCATTACAAGATGGCGCCGATATCCTGTCTTGTTGGAAACAAACAACTCCATATTTGGCTAAGCCTTTGAGAGCTGCATGTCCCCCACTTCCTGCATGTGTGGTAGATAAGGGTCCTTGAGCCTATCCCGATGCAGGCTGGTGTCAGCTGTTGGTGGCAGCCAATCACAGGGCGACCCGTGTGCCAATTCCCTATTTAAGCAGCTGCCATAGTGCCCCCCCCAGTAGAATCCTCATGTGGTGGTGTTCTTTCTCGCCGGTACTTTTACTTGAAGACTGGTTATGAGTCATGAGCGCACGTATATAGTATGGTATATCTTCATGAAAATCTCACAGTTCCAACTCATTGTTCCCAATCTCTTACCAAACACTTAACGATGATCATCAAACTGTAGGCTTAATGCTTATTGAACTGAAAAACAAAGATTCTTTCTCTTCTAATTGGTGGGCAGGTTTAGGGAAGAGTTGTATTTATAACTGTATTTTTCTAACATGGTATTTAACTGTTCATGTCACTTCTATGACTGCAATATGACTCACTTCCAATGTAGTTTCTCTTTTTATTTTTATTTTTCTAAAATTTATTCTGTAATAATTTAACAATGTACAAGTGTATTTTGATTATATTCACCCTCCATTGCCCTTTCTTTTTTCCATTGAAAAGCTCCTGGCATATAAGTTAAAGAATGAAACTAGTCTGCCTTGCACAGAGTAATTGTTCATTTATCTCTGTTGTGTGATTTTTTTCTGGAAAAACATGAATAAATGTCTCTTCATCCAAGATAAGACATTTATAACAGACCAGAGACACAATCCCACTAAAGAATTGCTTTGTAAACCAGCAAGTATATTGGAATTTTTAAAGGACTGTGCATGATGGATGACTTAGAGAAGCATGAGAGATTAAAAGGCACGTGTATCTCCAGAAAACATACAGCAAAATTGGTATGACTCATTGACTCACAAATTCTTCACCACTTCATCTCCTTTCAATATTTTCAGAGAGCAGAGAGTTTGGCTGAGTTTCCAGAACCCCAATAGATTATATGTGTATGTATGTATGTATATATGTATGTATGTATATATGTATGTGTGTGTGTGTATCTATATCAACATATATTCTTGTTAATCTTTTAAAACTGAAAAATTCCTGATACTTTTAGTAGACTAATCCTCTATGATTAAATGTTTTGCTTTGGGAGTGATTAACACGTAATCTCTATGCCAAAGTCATTTAGTTTATAGTTCAAATTTTCCCATGACTCTTTCATCTATACCAACATTAGTGTAAATGTCCTTATGCCTTGAACTGTCTTTGAAACATTCTCAATGAGTTAATACCTTCTCTGTCTTTTGAGCCTATTGGAAATATAATTTTAGAAGCAATGGCTTTCCACTAGAATGTTTCCCTAGGTTATAGGTCAGTTGTATAATTTCTCTAAAGTAATATAACATAGCATATAGTAAAGCGTACTTTACTTGTAATATGATGAGATCTATGACGTTTCAGGTAAAACTGGCAATCTGTCTAGTTACTAGACTCTAGCATATAGCAGTGATTCTTGTAAAAAAAAATAACTTCCCAAGAACCTAGGTTAAGGTGGGTGGTCCTTGGACTTCCCACAGGGCAGGGAACCCTGATTACTCTTTGGGCTGACGAGAGATGGGGACTTGATTGGGGGAGGGGAAGAGAAATGTTAGGTGGTGGCGGGGAAGAGACAGAAATCTTTAATAAATAAATTAAAAGAAAAAGAAAATGCATAAGCCACAAAGATAAATAACTCCATGAGCAACTGTGTGTCATAAATGAGAATGGCAGTAGCGATCCAACATGAGAAGAGAAATATGCTTCAAAATGGTGGTGAGGCTATTTGTAATAAATACATGAAACAAATTGTCAGGCATGTGGTAGAAAAAAAAAGATTTATTGTCAATATCCATGGGTTGTCAATTGTACAGAAATTGATAGTTACTGTATGTGTGGAGAAAATGTAAGACACTCTCATGACAAAATACTAAGCTGAAGCTGGGTAGTGGTGGTGCACACCTTTAATTCCAGCACACAGGAGGCAAAGGCAGGCAGATCTCTGTGAGTTTGAGGACAGCCTAATCTAGAAGAGCTAGTTCCAGGACAGGTTGTTAAGTGACAGAGAAACCCTTTGTTGAAAAAAAAATCACACTTACATCACTGTCACCATAAATTGTAACATTAAAAATTGTAAATTATTTGCTAATTTGTGGAAAATTATGTTGGATCAATAACTTTCAAAAATATGTTCTGTAACAGTTCTGATTTTATGTTTGTGTGTATCATCCCTGAAGGTGTTGGTATTTCCACTTTACATAGCCTAATTTAGTGTTCATGTGTTGAGGACATTATTCTATTATAATGTATTGTAGAAGATTAGACATATAAGTAAAGTAATTGGCCTTGTTATAGTAAAATATACTATATACAAACAGCTGAAACTCCTACCACAAAATAGGCACAGTGCAGGTAAGTTTCATATCACTTTTTATCCTGGGACATTTATTAACACTTTTATAAGGTTTTTTAATTTGAAAGTTCATAAGCAGCACTGGAAACTTTCACTTGGCTTAAACCTTAATGGTATTTTTACTGTAAAAAAATGCCTATTTTAGTTAGATAAAAGCTAGTCAGAGAATTTGTGAACATTTTGTTTTCTTACAGCCAAGAAAACAACTTAAAATAAAACCAAAGTGAATATATCTTTATAAATTGAAACATCAAGGATTTTTTTCAGAAATATTAACTTAGTAAATTTATAAAATAATAAAAGTGTAAAATAAGAATGTAATAAGTGAAGAGTAGAAAAAGAAAGGAGAGTGAAACAAAATAAGAGGAACTCAGAGGACAAAAGGAAGAAAATATAGAAAATTACTGGAAGACAGAAAAAAGGATAAGAGAGGAAGAAGAGATTGAAACAAGATGATAAAAAACATGAAAAGCAAAATAATTGACTCATGAAAATTTATGGTTTTCATTGACTATACATCAAAATACGGAGTTCTTCTGAATGTGGAATTGAAGAATTAAAACTCACTTTCAAATCCAAGATGTATTAGCCTTCTTTTGCATTATATAGAGTAGAAAATGTGAGGGTATAAAATCATGTCCTATCTGTTTTGTGTGGGTCTTAAGCATCCCTTGACATGTCTACAGATAAACAGTTAATCATGGCATGACCTTGATCAATTTTTTTTTCTTTTCTATCTGAAGACTCTACCAGGCTCCCAAGACATATCATTTAACTTTGTATCTACCACTGCAATAACTTAAACATTGCTATCATATATTGCATGTGTGTATATATGTGTGTGTGAGAGAGAGTGTGTCGTGATATACTGTTTGTGATCTAACAAATAATGCTTGCCTGAAAATCAGAGTGTGGAGTGTGCCACTAGTTAGCCATAGAGGCCAGGCATTAGTGGCACACATCTTTAACTCCAGCACTCACAGGCACGTGGATCTTTGTGAGTCCAAGGCCACCTAAGGCTAGAACTATCCAGTCTCAAAGAGAAACAGAGCCAGATGGTGGTGCTCACACCTTCAGTCCCAGTTTGTGAGAGTCACAGGTCTTCAATCCCAACACTAGGAAGGTGGAGACAGGAAGGAATATGACTAGGCAGAGAGAGGAATATAAGACAGGAGGAAACAGGAGCTCAAGGCATTCAGTCTGAGATGCTGTAAAGACAGCATTAAATCAGAGGATTTATGGAAACAGGATCTTGCCCACTTTGATCTGTGGTAAAGGGTTCCTCTAATGGTTGACTGCTTTATTTCTGTGATCCTTTCAACTTTCACCTTCTAATATCTTATTCCAACTTTTTTATTAAGACTAATTATAATTCACAATACAAAAGAGACAAATATGCTTATGTAAATATTTTATTTGTGTAAATGTATAGCATGTGTAATTCACTGTATGTCATAGGATATTTTTACATAAATATACAATACACACAAACTAGAAAGATAAATAATGCATTCAATAACTGCTTATCCATAAGTAAGTTAGACTTTTCCTTAAAAGGAACTTGTTAATTTTTAACTTTTTAGTTAAGACAGTTACACAGACTGGATTTCTTTTAAATTCAAGGACAGCATATGTTCTACTCTGAATAATATCCACACATTGAAGAAAGATAATATTATATCCTTTAGTTTAACATCTTTTATGCTAAATGATCTATGATTAATAAATCTATAATGGGGCACTCATGGAATTTAATTTTCCTAAATATAGAAAAATTAGATACTTTTTGCTTGACACAGAAAACTTACATGTTAAAACATATGTCACTGATCCTTGAAAGATTATATCATGCTACTTGTGATTTAACCTAGTGTATCAGTAAATGTTCAGCAATTCATTGGCTCATCTTCAAAAATATTAAAATCTTTCTTAACTTAGTTGACATGCTATTATGAGTACTTGCAAATAAAATGAAAGGTGAAGAAAATACATCATTGCAAAGTGATCAATGGTCATTGCTTTCGCTAAAAGGTAACAATTTTCAAATACCTAATGAAGAAAACAGAATTTTCCCGCAGTTACTTTAGTTATGGTCACTCTACAATATTTATCATATTTTTAAATTACAATTTTTGTTAGTAAGGTTTGGGTATATAAGTGACCCAAAGTTGGCTGAATGTTCTTCGAAGCACATTTGATAAATTATGGTTCTAGTTGGGCTTTTCTTTTGCTGTTTTAAATGTAATCATTCATTGTTCTTAATTGCCTTACATATTCTTTACTCCAATAAGCATTGTACAAAGGACGATATTTCAAAGAAGTTTACAGATGACTAATGAGTTTTACTTCAACTTCCCATGTAACTTTTCAAATGGTAATATAGTGTGATTCAAACTTTATTTTTCTATTCTCTCTATAGTTTATATTGAGGATTAAATTGAAGTTTTTTCATGTTAACATAGGCACATAATAGATATTTGGTCAAATAAAGGAAGTCTCTAGTGATTTTTTTTTCTGATATGTCAAGTATCATTTGATTATAATGACAAGGGAATAGAAAGAAAAAGAAGATCTGAATCAAGGTTATTGTTGCCTTGCTGATGCCTGATTCACTTAGATTGCACAACAAGATATAGGACTTAAATTTTCATTTAAAATCATTTTATAACAGGTATAACTTTTGCTTTTAAACTGATCCTTTTGACCCTAAACTATGGTGTATGTTAGCATTAATTTCAGAATGTAAGCTTTTCTTTTTTTAAAAAAAATTATTTATTTATTTATTAAAGATTTCTGTCTCTTCCCCGCCTCCGCCTCCCATACCCCCTCTCCCCCAATCAACTCCCCCTCTCTCATCAGCCTGAAGAGCAGTCAGGGTTCCCTGACCTGTGGGAAGTCCAAGGACCTCCCACCTCCTTCCAGGTCTAGTAAGGTGAGCATCCAAACTGCCTAGGCTCCCACAAAGCCAGTATGTGCAGTAGGATCAAAACCCAGTGCCATTGTTCTTGACTTCTCAGCAGTCCTCATTGTCTGCTATGTTCAGCGAGTCCGGTTTTATTCCATGCTTTTTCAGACCCAGTCCAGCTGGTCTTGGTGAGTTCCCGGAAAAACATCCCTATTGTCTCAGTGTGTGGGTGCACCCCTCCCGGTCCTGAGTTCCTTGCTCAGAAGGAAATAGAAAACACTATCCTGAGTGAGGTAAGCCAGACCCAAAGAGAGGAACATGGGATGTACTCATTCATATTTGGTTTCTAATCATAAATAAAGGATATTGAGCCTATAATTCATGATCCTAGAGAAGCTAAATAAGAAGGTGAACCCAAAGACAAACATATAGTTATCCTCCTGGATATTAACCTTCATCAGGCGATGAAAGGAGACAGAGACAAGAGTCCCACATTGGAGCACCGGACTACAACCCCAAGGTCCAAATCAGGAGCAGAAGAAGCAGCTTTTCATAGTAATAAACTGCAGGTCCCTTTTAAAGGAGGAACGTCTTTTTAAACGGAAATAGGATGAATGGCAGCCCTTTCATCATTAAATGGACGTTGAGCCAGACTTGACATGAAATTCTCTCATGCTCCAACACTTTGACCTTTCAACCCAAGAAAATTATGTAGTATTTCCAGGGTTATTATCATGGTTAAATATTTTAGTAATAAGAATCAACTATCAATTCTCATCCAGAATATAGTTAATGTTCATTAAAGAGTAGCCACTATGGGAGGGGGCTGAGAAAATCAGAGTTATCAGTAGAACTAATGAGTAACTGTCAAACAGCTGCTTCATTGGAATGTTTTCCCTCAGCTATTGAGTTGGCTTCATTGAACAATATTCATGTCAGATGCTTTCTCAACACCAGTACTCTGTAATGACTATCATCATTTTAAATTTTTCTTTTAAATTTACAAACTTTCTCATCCTCACTTTACATCCATAATACTTTCTCCATCACTTATATTATTCATCAATATTTAATATCCAAAGTATGTTATACTTTTTATTCTTATATTTTGCCTCTATCCACTAGAATACAAGATCCACAGGACAGCATTTTTTCTGTCAAACCACAAAGGATTTTCCTATCTGTTTCTTCTGCATTTTAAAATATTGCAGTTTCTAATTCCAGGAACATTTGCCAACTTTTCTTTTTAGTTATCTATATATTTACCCAAACTTGCTAATGTGCTGCATTGTGTGAATACACATTAAAAATTGCTATACCTCTTTGGAGAATTTCCCATTTTATTGCTATGCCTGACTATGTTACTCACAATACTCCTTATTTAGAAATCAGTTTTTCTGAAACCAAACTAGTTAAATAATCTTTCTTGAATTAATGTAAACATGAATTTTGTTCTCAGCAGTTATTTCTAACCTGGGTTTCTGTGTTCAAATCCAAACTCCAAGGAATAACTAGAAGAAATATTTTTGGTGGATGATCAGTAAATGAGAAAAAAAGGAATAGAAGGATATGAAAGAGAAGATTTAGAAAAGAAGAAAAAGAGGAAGGAGTTCTGGAATGAGAAAGAAGGAAGAATAAAGTAGAAGGAAGGGAAAATGAGAAGGAGGAGGAGGAAAAGAAATATGTATACATTTCTCTGCTTGCAAGAATATGGCAAGGAAAAGACCATATATGAAGCACAAAGAAAATTGCATGGTTAGGAAGAGGTTTTCACCATTAGTAAAATTTGACAGCACTCTGGTATTGAGCCAACTGTCCTTTAGGTTCCTGAGAAAATATGTGCCTAGTATTTCAGTCACTCAATCTATTTCATTCTGTTATAGGAGCCTATGCTGACTAAGGTGCCATGGTATATATGTTTATGTTGTAATAAATTGAGTTTTTCAGACAGCATGTTATTCAGTGACATTTTATACCAAATATTGCATTATTTCCTTTGTTAAACATAAATCCAAAACATTATTTTGTTTTGATTTTGTCATCTTTTAAAAGATATTTTTTCATTGCAATTGTTTTATTTATTTGTTTCTTAAATCATTCAAGCTGCCTTTGAATGTTGATTCATGTTAGTTTAGTAATTACTGAACAAATTACAGAACAGCTTAGCAAAATATAACATAACTAGCTCATTGTTTCAGAGGACCCAGCTATGACTTTTTGGCTTCATGAGCTTAAACTAAACATCATGAAGATACAAAATGTGAAAGAGGAATTATTCAGCTCATTGTTGAAGCAGAGCAGGAAGAAGCAGAATTGGAATAGATTTCCCCATACCCCCATATGGAAATGATTCAACCAATTATTGTTGAAGGACGCTTAAAAGAAATCCCACACTAGCTCAGAATTGAGAAATAGATGGTTCTTTATTTAGGGTAAACTCACAAATCAGAATCCTTTGCTTGAATGGAGAACATAAACCAAATCCGGCAACTGTAAAGAGATGAATGCTCTACATCTGTTTATGTAGTATAAGAGGCCACGCCCCTACAACTGGCTGTAAGAGTTCCTACAGCCTTTAGCTTCAAAAGGCTCAAAGCCACCTAATGGCCAAAAATGTATTTAGTCCATCTCCAGGAGAATTCTTAGCCATAGTTCTAGTGCATTTCAAAAGTCTCAAAACTTGCTCTGAAACATACAAACAAAAAATCTCTTTCCTGTGATCTCTTATAACATTATAGACTTTCACAATATAATTGAACAGATTATGTATGAGAACAATGGGAGAATAACAAGGAAGGATCAAACCAAACAAAGATGAAATTCAATCAGAAACATTAAGTTTTGTAGCTCCATGCCCAACATCCAGAAAATACAATAGCTTGATATGAACTTTATGACCTTCATAGTAATACTTCTGTAACCATCTTTTTTTTTTTTTTTTTTTTTTTTTTGGTTTTTCGAGACAGGGTTTCTCTGTGGCTTTGGAGCCTGTCCTGGAACTAGCTCTTGTAACCATCTTTTTATGCCAGGTCTCTTAAGCTGCCTCCATGCATTGCCGGCAGCTGTTCTTAGAATGTTCCATGCTCCTGGCATATCTAATATCCTAGAGCGTGTGCCTCACTTTACCTTCATCCTCATTGAATCTCTTATCGTCTTTTCAGAAATTTCCTGCTGAGACCTTACCTGGTCACATTGACTTTCCGGGCTTTCTTTCAAAAGCTGAATAGAAGTCTTCATGACTCACAATTGTTGCATTCCCATTTCTGCAAAAACAATGTTATGTGGAAGATGACAAAGATTACTGTAACCTCAAACAATAATTAGACTCACCTCAAAAATAGTTAATTGCATTCACTTTAAAAGTTGTGGTAGTGCCCTTGGAATGACTGTATGACTGAGCAAAGAGAAGTGGTCCTGGGGAATGTAACTTATTATGTGGTTTCCTCCTTTCAAGACACCATGAAGTAGTTTTCTCCTCTCAAAGAAACTCTTACAAATGAGTTTATTCTGTTGTACCCTTGAGCCTGCATCCCTACGGGTTGATCATTTTCTGAGATGCTACCAAGGCATTGTTCTATCATCCTGGTGACAAGAGACTTCCTTTTAATGGTACTAATGCATTCAGAAACAATGCCTTATTTTATCTATAGCATTAACCATGCTTTTACAGATAAACTGCATATTTTAGGTTTTTCCTGCTCTACATTTTGAACTAATTATTGCTATAAACAAAATGAAAGTAGATAGTAACATCTATGTAACACTCTAAATGTGATTCTGCCCATACAGCTGTTCCATCACCAATCATCTTTAATCTGACTTTTGTTTAGAAATTTGGAAGTTGAGCATGACCTTAAAAAAAATACCAGTTTCACCAGATAGCACATGGAATGGTATCTAGCAAAATTTTCATTACAAATACAATCCTTCTTCTCATATCTGAATTCTAGTTTCCTCAGTCTTCACAACATACTAGGTTTTATATTATTATTATGTCAAATAACAAACAAACCTTTAGTAGGTTGTTTATTTAGTTAACTGAAAATATAAAGGTAAAATAGAGTGAGAAATTGAGGTAGTGTTTAAAAATTGTATGAGTAAAACCTTCTATGAATACTAGGAATTAAGTTTTGCTGAATGGTAGTTATATTTAGTTAATACAATTATATTCTACTTTAAAAGTGCTAATTTTTGTTTCTGTCTCTTCACTGAATGAAGTAAAGCTGTAATTTTTATTTTGCATACCAACAAGTTCTGAGAGTATTGGTAGTAAGAGAAATTTGAAAGCGAAAATTCTTCTGCTTGATAAAATCATTTTACCATGTGCAATACTTTATTCCACCTGAAAAGGCACAGTGTCAAACGTTAGCTGGAAAAGACAGGTTGCATTCACTATTGAGAGCAAGGTCACAAGCTGCGATGACTAACGTCAGCAAAACAGTTTTCCTTAAATTGCATGATCAGAGATGTTGACAGGTTTTGTTTCTGCCACTGGCAATTTACCTTATTTCATAATCATTTTAATGGTGAAGTAATCAGTAATGAAATAATCTAGTGAGGTTTCTTTCTTTAACATGAATTTCTCAGGGAAAAATAAACAAAGCAAAGAAAACCAAATAGAAATAAAAACAATGACAACAAACAAAGAAAATACTTCCCTACAGAAACACACATCCCAGTTCCTACTATATCTTTCTTCTTTACAACTCTGGAATACTTGAATTAACTTGAGTCCCTGGTTCAGGTACAAAATATTATCAAATGACCATATATTTTGGAATGTTCAGTTAACCATGATACCAAATATTTGCGATTCTAAAGTACCCTATGACCTTAGAGTGATTCACTTTCTTTTATGATGGATCAGAAGTTAAAAATGAGTAAGCAATTGCAATTTGCTTTTATAAAAATAAAGTAAAACAATACTTGCAGTATTGATTCTGCAATGTGTTTAGGGCAATAGGATGATTTGTCACTTGGAGATTATCTGCCTTTAAGGTGGCCTACCCAGCAGTTGCATCTTAAAGTCATGTCGTACTCAAAACCAGGTCTTTAAGTTGATGTTTTAAGAATCTTATAGTGTAACAGAAACTCACCATGGAAAAGAGATGACCATATGTGTTAATTTGATGCTGTTATGATGGAATAAATATCAGGACCCAGGATACTTATAGAGGAAGAATTTATTTAGGTATAGGGGTCCAGGAGCATATTCTGTAATGGTGACAAAAGCATGGTAGGAGGAAGTCACAGCAGGAAGCAAACATAACATATTCTCCACTATAACCTGGAAGTGGGATGTGGCTCTAAATTCTCAAAGCCCACCCAAAGTGAGATATATTCTTTAGCAAGGCATTAACTCCTGAAGGTTCAGTAACCTCTCCCAAACATATCCACCAAAGAGGAACCAAGTGTGTGAATGATCCTATACGGAACATTTTTATTCATACCACATTTCCATCTTTTCAATAGGATATTTCTTGTATTAAAAAGCAGTGATGTCTTAAATTGAGACTGAATCACTTGACAGAGATTGAAATACACCCATGTAGGAGTCATTTTTAAAATCACATTTTTCTATTCTTCACTTAAGTTTTTAATACAGCTGTGTGGGAAGCATCTATATTCAGTGGCCTACTCTCTTCTAATATCTGAGGACAAAGTATCTTCCACATGTACAAATTATACAATGTGTTGGAATATAAAGATACTGTATGTTGCAAAATGGCAGGAACTAAAAAATTCAGAGCCTGATTTCTTTTCTTTAGTCTCTTTAAGAAGTTCTTTTGGTGTGTGATTGATAGATATTGTATTAAAACTTGGGGGAAAGTTGCAGTTTAAAGCATAGATGTAAATGCTTATCTTCTCCAGTAATGAAAACATGCAAAGAGAAGCAATGAATTCTCAAGGTTATATTTGATAGGTACACAAAAGACAGAATGCTTGTGTCCATGAAGGCACAACTTTAAAAATCTTCATAGATTTTCCCTACACATTGGTAGAAACCTGCTCAAAAATTAAAATCATGGTATAAGATTTATATTTCCAAAGTTATTTGGATATTAGACATACCATTTTAATTTTGTTTAGTTGAGATCTTTTTACAATTGCTCATTTTAGAAACAACTATATTTTTATATCCATTGCAATTTTGCATGTATTTTAAACAAGTTTTCTGAATGTATTACTTAGAATCTTTATCATAATCTTCATAAAGCCTTTATTGTACAAATCAACTATTTTATATGCCCAGAAAACAATATTAATTTCAATCTATTACTAACATGTGCACATATGGGTGATATTAATTAAAAAAATGGGTTATAAAAAGATGAGATAAAGTTATACCAGGAGATGTTGGGGTAGATACTTTGTGAACTGGGTGAGGGATGGGGGAAGATTAAATAAGCAGTCACAATATTCCCTTGAATACAAGTTTGAAATCATCAAAGATTACAAACAATAAAATTAACCCCCATGCCAACTTAAAACTGCTCCCCACTTGAACATGGTTTTCATAGTAAAAGAGAAACACCTTGCATGTTAGCAGTAGACCAGACCCATGTGGATATTACTTTTTGTTTCTTTTTAGATGATGACATTTTGTTATGAACTTGAAGAAGTCTGTTGTCTTTTTCCCATACTCTGTTACAGTGTGGAAAACATGGAAGCTGGAAAAATGGATCAGAGACTGAGTGTATATTGTCTTTGCAGAGTAACTCTAAGCTCTCTTACCAGGCAGCTTATAGTTGCTTGTCACTCCAGCTCCATGGGAAATGCACTATATCTGCTTCAGTTGCCTACCTACACTCACATCCAGGTACTCAAAGCCTTCTGAACAACTAGAGTTAAAAGAAATAAAAATTAAATATTTTTTAAAAAGAAAAGAAAACAATCATGTTTTTTAAAAATGTTAAATATTTACATAGAAGATACAAACTCTTCAAAATAATGCAAAAGGTCTATAATGTCAAAATTATGCCTATATAATTCCCTTGACTTAAGCTTTGGAATGATCTAAATCAGTTCCTAAGGTGACCATGTTTTCTTGCTACTGTAGCAACGACAGAAAGTCAGGGGTTTCCTCCACAGCTTTGGCTAATGTATATAGTTGTCCATGACCATAACTCTATGAGTTTCAAGTTGGCCACACCATGGAAACCTGATAAGCTGATTCTCAACCCCTTTTCTCCCAAAAATATGATTTAGAAATTAAAACATTTGAAAGGACTGCAGTGAAGGCAGTTAGCCACATTTCACTAGTTGTTCCCAGACTTCTTGTTCTTCTCTACTGGCATCCTTTTCCTAGTGAATAATTAACATAAGAGGCTTTCCATTGTTCACTCTTTTCCACTTTTTGGTTCAAAAACTATATTACCACATATTGAGAGGCTTGGTAGGACTGAGATATTGTAGAGAAAGAAAACTGTGCTCCTCCACATGGATATCATATTGATAAAACAATGGTCCCCTAAGGTATTGAAATTCATCCAGGATTCCTGTTTTCAGAGCTCATGAAATTCGAAAGCCTGGTAGTAGTTGTACTATCTCAGTGAACAAAATTTCAGAGACTTCTGACAAAAAAAAAATTACATGGATATTCTCATGCTTTCATCTTCTCTGTAAATAATTTTACCTTCCTCAAAAAAAAATAAAGGAAAAAGATAAAAAGCAAAGACAGAAACTTTAAATTTTGACTCACAGTCCCTTTGACTAACAAAGGAAATGCCTTTTTGTTTAATATTTAAGTTCCCAACCTTTTAAAATATTCCTTGTAAATAAATCTAGATGTCCTTAGCAATAGTATGTTTAAAAAATTATAAAACAGATTTTACAGATAGTGATGCAAAGCATAGTGCATTTGGCAATGTTGAATTTAGCTCATGTGTGTCTTTTTTAACTAGAGATGTTAAGAAAATCACCATGCAGCAATTTGGTTCATTTTTGTAGCAACAAAATTGCCAAACAAGTTTAACTACATTCTGATATACATCTTTCTTTTTAATTTTTTTTATTGAGAAAAAAATTTCCGCCTCCTCCCATCCTCCCACTCCTCTCCCCCTCCGCCCACTCCTCTTCCCCTCCCCCCACTTCTCTCCCCCTCCTTCTGCAGTCTGAAGAGTAGCCAGGGTTCCCTGCCCTGTAAAAAGTCCAAAGTCCTTGCCCCTCCATCCTGGTCTAGGAAGGTGAACATCCAAACTGGCTAGGCACCCTCAAAGCCAGAACATGATGCAGGATCAAAACTCAGCAGCCCTCATTGTCCGACATATTCAGAGAGTCCGGTTTTATCCCCTGCTTTTTCAGTCACAGTCCAGCTGGCCTTGGTGAGCTCTCAATAGATCAGCCCCACTGTCTCCGTGGGTGGGTGCACCCCACTATGTTCATAGCAGCATTATTTGTAATAGCCAGAACCTGGAAACAACCTAGATGTCCTTCAATAGAAGAATGGATGAAGAAAGTGTGGAATATATACACATTAGAGTACTACTCAGCAGTAAAAAACAATGACTTCTCGAATTTTGCATGCAAATGGATGGAAATAGAAAATACTATCCT
Organism: Microtus californicus; assembly: GCA_028537955.1. Lineage (NCBI taxonomy): Eukaryota > Metazoa > Chordata > Mammalia > Rodentia > Cricetidae > Microtus > Microtus californicus. The sequence goes on along the minus strand of JAQJZF010000006.1, from coordinate 2,802,992 downwards.
GAGGGAGGTAACCCAGACCCAAAAAGATGAACAAGGGATGTACTCACTCATAATTGGGTTCTAGCCATAAATAAAGGTCAGTGAGTCTATAATTTCTTATCCTAAAGAAGCTAGATAAGAAGGTGAACCCCAAGAAAAACATATAGCTATCCTCCTGGGTATGGGAAGTAGACAAGATTGCCGGGCAAAAAATCGGGATCTTGGGGGTGGGGTGGGAGGGGGTAAGGGGAGATGGGGAGAGAAAAATGAGAAGGGTAGGATGGGGAGAACTTGGGGAAATGGGATGATTGGGATAATGGGAGTTTGGATAGGGGAGCAGGGAAGCACATATCTTAATTAAGGGTTGGCAAGAGACTTGGACCTAGAGGTGCTTCCAGTTGCCCAAGGCGAGGTCCCCAGTTAGTTCCTGGGACAGTTGAGGATAGAGAACCTGAAATGATCCTATCCTATAGCCATACTGATGAATATCTTGCATATCGCCATAGAACCTTCATCTGGCGATGGATGGAGATAGAGACAGAGACCCACACTGGAGCACTGGACTGAACTCCCAAAGTCCCAATGAGGAACAGAAGGAGGGTGAACATGAGCAAAGAAATCTGATATACATCTTATAGAATGTTAATATTTCATATCTTCACATTTCATTTTGTTTTTAATAAGGTGACTGTTACCATTATTAATTAATCACAAGATCACTAAATAGTTACCTAATGTGCACCAGAAAAAAAAGTATGGATTCTGGTGATATGATGATTGAATATTCTATAGACAAAGGTCTACAGCCAAGGCGGTGGTAGCAAATGCCTTTAATCAAGCACTCTAAAGACAGAGGCAGGGTGATGTATGACTTTGGGACCAGCCTCATCTTAGATACAGTTCCAAGACAGCCAGGAATACACAGAAAAGCCTTGCCTCGATAAACTAAGACAAAATAAAGTAAACCGAGTTTTAGAATGTTTAATATTAATCAAAAGTTGATTTGAGAGGCAAAAAGGTGACCCTCTACCTAGAACACTTAAACAAATTTTCCTTCTCTCTCAATACTTCAGATTTGTCTTTCTGAGATTACTTTAGAATACTTTCCTAGTTCTTTCAACATAGAAATATTTTGTAAAACCCCATATGAATTGGAAGTTTTATCTTTTAAGGAAGTCTTCTTTTTATAATGAACTGGGAGCCATCACTTTTTAATATAAATATCAACTAGAATGATAGATGTCCTGCACCCAATATTTTGGGGGCTAATGGTAGCCTAATTAAAATAGAGGACTATAGATCCTTGCTCCAGATTATGTAACTACAAACTGTCTTGAACAAAAACCTTAATTTTTCTCTAGGCAGTGAAAACTAACAAATAAGAATGACCAGTCATTTCCATTTTATCTATCTGTTCAGAACTCTAAAGCTTTTTTTTTTTTTTTATATAGTAGAATAAAAAGTTCTGGTGTCTCTCTCCGATTTCCTTTTTGTTTATTTGGAAGATTCTATTTCAATTAGATCCATATCTATCGCAATGCACAAAAATCAAGTCCAAATGGATTAAAGACCTCAATATCAGGCTGAACAGATTGAATCTGATAGAAGAGAAAGTGGGAAATAATCTTCAACATATGGGCACAGGAGACTACTTCCTACGCATATCCCCAGCAGCACAGACATTAAGGACAACATTGGATAAATGGTACCTCCTAAAACTGAGAAGCTTCTGTAAAGCAAAGGACACTGTCACCAAGACAAAATGGCAACCCACTGACTGGGAAAAGAACTTCACCAACCCTGCAACAGACAAAGGTCTGATCTCCAAAATATATAAAGAACTCAAGCCGGGCGGTGGTGGCACACGCCTTTAATCCCAGCACTCCGGAGGCAGAGGCAGGCAGATCTCTGTGAGTTCGAGACCAGCCTGGTCTACAAGAGCTAGTTCCAGGACAGTCCAGGACAGGCTCCAAAACCACAGAGAAACCCTGTCTCGAAAAACCAAAAAAAAAAAAAAAAAAAAAAAAAAGAACTCAAGAAACTAGACTTTAAAATGCTAATTAACCCAATTAAAAAATGGGGCACTGAACTGAACAGAGAATTCTCAACAGAAGAAATTCAAATGGCCAAAAGACACTTAAGATCATGCTCATCCTCCTTAGTGATCAGGGAAATACAAATTAAAACAACTTTGAGATACCATCTTACACCTGTCAGAATGGCTAAAATCAAAAACACCAATGATAGCCTTTGCTGGAGAGGTTGTGGAGAAAGGGGCACACTCATCCATTGCTGGTGGGAATGCAAACTTGTGCAACCACTTTGCAAATCAGTGTGGTGGTTTCTCAGGAAATTCGGGATCAACCTACCCCAAAATCCAGTAATACCACTCTTGGGAATATACCCAAGAGATGCCCTATCTTATGACAAAAGCATTTGTTCACCTATGTTCATAGCAGCAATATTTGTAATAGCCAGAACCTGGAAACAACCTAGATGCCCTTCAATGGAAGAATGGATGAAGAAAGTGTGGAATATATACACATTAGAGTACTACGCTGTGGTAAAAAAAAAATGACTTCTCAAATTTTGAATGCAAATGGATGGAAATAGAAAACACTATCCTGAGTGAGGTAACCCAGACCCAAAATAATGAACATGGGATGTACTTACTCATTATTGGTTTCTAGCCATAAATAAAGGACATTGAGCATATAATTTCTGATCCTAGAGAAGCTAAATAAGAAGGTGAACCCAAAGAAAAACATAAAGTCATCTGCCTGGATATGGGAAATAGACAAGATTTCAGGACAAAACCTGGGAACTTGGCGATGAGGTGGCATGGGGCTAAGGGTGAATGGGGTGAGAAACGTGAGAAGGGGAGAATGGGGGGAGCTTGGGGGAATGGGATGATTGGGATAAAGGAAGGGTGGACACGGGAGCAGAGAAATACATATCCTAATTAAGGGAGCCATCTTAGGGTTGGCAAGAGACTGGGCTCTAAAGGGGCTCGCAGGTGTCCTGGGAGATGTCCCCAGCTAGTACCTTGAGCAACTGAGGAGAGGGAACCTGAAATGACCCTATCCTATAGCCATACTGATGAATATCTTGAATATCACCTTAGAATCCTCATCTGGCGATGGATAGAGATAGAAACAGAGACCCAAATAGGAGCACTGGACTAAGCTCTTAAGATCCAAATGAGGAGCGGAAGGAGGGAGAACATGAGCAAGGAAGTCAGGACCACGAGGGGTTCACCCACCCACTGTGACAGTGGAACTGATCTATTGAGAGCTCACCAAGGCCAGCCAGACTGGGACTGAATAAGCATGGGATGAAACCGGATTTTCTGAAAGTGGCGAACAATGAAGGCTGATGAGAAGCCAAGGACAATGGCACTAGGTTTCGATCCTAATACATGAACTGGCTGTGTGGGAGCCTAGCCTGTTTGGATGCTCACCTTCCTGGTCCTGTATAGAAGTGGGAGGACCATGAACTTCCTGCAGGGCAGGGAATCTGGACTGCTCTTAATTCTTGAGAGGGAGGGGGAATGGAGTGCGGAGGAGGGGAAGAGGAGGAGGGGAGTGGGGAGGGGGCGATGTGTGCGAGGAGGGAGAGGGAAATGGAAATTTTTTTTTGCAAAAACTAAATAAAATAAATGATTTCTCCCTTTTAGGTTCTTGGACTTCCCACAGGGCAGGGAACCCTGACTGCTCTTCGGGCTGATGAGGGAGGGGGAGTTCATTGGTGGAGGGGGAGGGAAATGGGAGGCAGTGGTGGGGAGGAGGCAGAAATCTTTAATAAATAAATTAATTAATTAATCAAAAAAAGATTTCTCCCTTTTCTGTCTTCTCTCCAACTCCTCACATACATTCCTTCAATTAGTTTTGTCTTTACTGGGGAAGGCTACCTTTCCTTCCTAGCTTTATTCAGTTGCCTGTAGTTCTTTTTGTAAAGTTGAACCTTAAAAACAGAAGATATCGAAGGATAAAACAAACTACACTGGGAAAGTACCAGGAAGCCTCATCCTCTTCTATTTTAATATGTATCTTCTTGGACAGTTCAACTTTGTCTGGCACATATGTGTCCTTTTGTTAAGATCAAATTGATTTGGATAAGTTGCTCAGGAAAATTCTTCCTTTCAATGATGATATTTTAGAAGATACCTGAATAATAGGAAGAGCTAATCCATTATGAATGATCACAAAGTAAGTGCTGCCTAAAGATCACTCATGGTACATTTTATGGAAAACATAAATTCATCACAGAAAGAAAAGGCGTACAGAAAATTATTCAGTCTAATGTAAGACATTCAGGTAATTACAGACAGATTTCGAAGCACCTAGTAGTCTATGTAAAAATGAACTTTTTTTTTCAAAGTAGAACTTTGAAGAAAGAAAGAGTTAAAGAAAGAAAGATATTTCACTAATATTGGAGGTTGCTGATCTGCTTACAAAATTTCATTCAAAATATTTAGCAAAGCATAGCCTGAGGAAAGACAAGAATGTTGACAAATAGCCTGTTCATCCAGGTAAGAAGCCCACCATGGACTACTACAGAAGAAAATAAGCATACAGCATGAACACATGTACCTGAATGAACTTAGATGGACCATTGTTAAAATTATTACCCTAGAAATAAGTCTGATTCACCAAACCTTTTCATCTACATTCTTAGATATGAATGAGAATGAAAGGAAGAAATAGTTGAGAAACAAAAGATAGAGTCTGGATGGGCATCTCATGAATACTGTGATCAGTCACAAGTTTATTACTCAAAGTCCTTATATACCCCAATCAAAAGATCAGGGCTCAAGGCTTCCAAGATACAAAGAAAAAGCAAGTGTAATTACCTCCTTATATCTCAAAATACCCGATAAACACACCATAAGTCTAAATATTCTGTTGACTAGTTTTTGAATATCAGGATATCAATTAGCCACAACTTTAGTCAAACATATTGGTTTCTAGGCAAAACATCCAGTAGCCACATTTTAGGTCCAAACATTCTCTTGTATAGTCTTGAAGTTAGTGTCAGTACACATGCTACTATGAGTACAATGCCTTTTAATAAAGGAGTAAAGGACGAACCGAGATGGAATAGACTTTTAAAAAATTGATCCAAGATGTCTCTAGCAGCTTTAGATGCATCAAAATCCAAATTTGCCTTACTAAATGCATCAAATAGAAGGACTTATTAGCGCATGTCAAATTCCTATCAAATGAACTCTAACATTTTCCCAACTAATAACACTTCTATAATGAATAGAAGTGGTTTTAAACATTAACAGTTCAATACCATAATTATAATATTATTATTAACAATGGACACACAATTGCTTAACTTACAATTCTTGTGACTTCAATCCAATCAGAGGAAATGTTTTATTCATGGGTGAAGTATAGTCTTTTTCCTCTTCTAAAGTCCAATTTCATTACTGCTAATAACATTCAAAGGTATGTTTGAACTGCTCTAGTGCATGAGCAAAAAAAAAAAAGTTAGCAGCAAAACCTTTCTCCTACTCCACCTCATATACTGAAGAAGGGTTGTAGTCACACAACTCCTCTGTAATACTGTTCGATTGCTTCAACAAGTCTTTTTACCACAGAGGTAAAATTTCTGAAATGCCTGTTCTTCAGTCCATCTATTTCAACAGAAGATGGACATTTTATTTGCAAAGTTAAACTCTGCATTCCAAAATATGGTATAGATATTCAGCCAAATATTCACTGAGTATTTTTTGCCCAGATCTGGAACAATTAACTCATACATGTCTGGGAGGTTTGTGAAACAGGATCACCAAGATACTGGAAATCATTAACAGTCACCATAATCTCCTTCCCTTCTCACTTTGCAGGATACAGTATCGAATTGTCAGAAGACAGAATCAAAAATATCAGTTGTTAGAGGAGTTATCCTAGAGGAGTTATCCTCTAGGGTGACATCAACAGCCATGATATCATCAGGGCTGGTACTCCTACACCACACCAAACATTCAAGCAGCCATTGAGCTTCATTTTCTTCCTATGAAAAAATAAAAACTTGACCCTAAGACAACAATTAAAACAGGGAACCCTTCAATAATCTAGTGTATTCTTTCCATTTCACCTTAATGAAAGTTACTTTGATGCCATCATGCCAAAATCTATCCATGGAAGATTGCTCATAGATATTCACATTTAAGAAGATTAAAATAACAGGGACATGGTTGAGATTCAATTCATTTTGTGGTGACTCTGGGTGTAACTCCCCCATATTAATTTTTTGAAGTTTGTTTTCAAGGAGCAATGGTATACTTGGTGATTATGAGGAATGCCTGTTCTATGTTCAGTATTCCATTGGGATCAAAATTGCTAAAAATGATTTACTAATATAACCAGATACATTATCTATTTTTATAATTTTATGAATTCCTATACATGAAAGATATGAGCTATCACGTTTAATTGCTTATCCAGCATGTGCAATGGTCATCAGGAACCCTGAATATGTATTGACTGCCACATGCAAATATTTTAATTTGTCAAATTCTGTAACATGAGGAGCATCCATTTGACAGAAATGATTAGAAAACAGGCCTTGAGGATTTACCCCAAAGAGAGGCACAGGTAAATACTGTGGGCATAATCACATTGCTTAACAATTTGATCAGCGTTTTCTCTTGTAAGGGGAAATTGTGCTATTCTGATGATGAAAGGCATGTGACTGACAAAGCAAGCATCCTTGTTAATTTGTCAGAAGATTCATTACCATCAGCCAGTGGGCAAGGAAAATTGGTATGAGCTCAAAACATGGTATTTTCTTTGATAAATGGCATCTTAAATTTACTGAAACAATATTCTAACATGTCTATTTATAGTTTTAATGTAGAACACAGTCTCAATTACTGGAAAGGCTCTAAAAATATAATGGATCTCAATACAAAAATTAAATGAACTATTAATAAAAAGCTGGAAAGCCATAGCTACAGATCATAATTCTACTTATCTTGTACTACATAACCTTTACCACTAATCATATAAGCAGCTCTTCCATTGGAAGTACCATCATTAAGTTCCAGAATAACATCTTTTATGGGTTCTTTCATTACAATTTTATGAAATATGCTATCTCAGTTGTGTGTGGTAGCAATTTTAAGAATTATAAATGAATGCTATTGTGCAAATTGTAACAATTGATTAGCTGGAAAACGATTGTCAATATGACCCAAAAATTGAATTAAAGCAATCACCCAAGAATCAATAATTTGAAATAACCAATTAACCTGTTGTTTAATATGAGGAACATTGATCATACATGGCTTTCTACCTAGATTTTTCACCTAGATTCTATCTGACTTTTCTGTACTAAACAAGTGACTGCTTCATGAAAAATGTTTAATACTTTGGCCAGAGAAACAGGTAGATTAAGCTATAATAATGATCTCTCTTTCCATAATAAAGCTGTTGGTATATATACCATGTCTGAAGCACATGGATTTCCCATGGTTTTGTATAATCAATATAGCATACTTGTTGATGCAGAATTGCATGATCAATTTGAACCATCACTTCTCTGGCAGCATTTGCTCCCCTTAAAATTTCATCGAAGAGCTCAAGTTCACCTGTAAACAATTTAATATAGGGCCATAGCCATTGAATATCTCCCAATAATATCTGAAGAATCTTTCAAAGTTTATAAGTTATTTTTCCTAATTTCCTATTTCTGAAGTTTAATTTATTTTTTAAATTTATTTTATTTTATTTATTTATTTTTTGGGGGGGGGGTTCGAGACAGGGTTTCTCTGTGGTTTTTGGAGCCTGTCCTGGAACTAGCTCTTATGGACCAGGCTGGTCTCGAACTCCCAAGTGCTGGAATTAAAGGCGTGTCCAACCACCGCCCGGCAATTTATTTTATTTTTTTAAGGAAAGAAAAAAAAACTATCTTTTTACATTTTACATATCAATCCCAGTTCCTAATCCCTCCCCTCTACCCATTACTTCCACCTAGCCCCTCTACCTACCCACCATACACTCCTCAGAGAGGGTAGGGTTTAACATCTGAGCCTGCTTGTTGGGGTTTCTGTCCTGCCCAGTTCCAACAGCAAGTATGTCCCAAAGAATATCACACAGAGGTCTACATAAGTTATAAATTGATTGGCCCATTAGCTTGTGATTCATATTAGCTCTTATAACTTATATAAATTTATTTTATTTTTTAAAGAAGGAAAAAAAACCTATCTTTTTAAATTTTACATACCAATCCCAGTTCCCACTCCCTCTCCTCCACCCATTACCTCCGGGTAGCACCCCTACCTACCCAACATCCACTCCTCAGAGAGGGTAGGGTACATTGTTTGGGGAAGATCCAAGGCCCTGCCTACTGTATTTATGCTGAGCATGATATCTATCCAAAGAGAATAATTTTCCGAAAAGCAAGTACAAGCAGTAGGGATAAACCCTGGTGCCACTGACAGTGGCCCTGCTGTCTGACCAGCCATACAATTATCACCCACATTTAGAAGGAATAGTTTGGGCATATGATGGTTTCTTCACTGTCTTTCTGGAGTTGGTGATCTCCCATTAGATCTGGTAAATTGTTTGAGTGGGTTTCCCCATCATGGTCTTCTTTAAAGAAAGAAATTAAAGAAGATACCAGAAAATGGACAAACCTCCCATGCTCATGGATCAGCATAATAAAAATGGCAATCCTACCAAAAGCAATCAATAGATTCAATGCAATCCCTATCAAAATTCCAACATAATTCTTCACAGACCTTGAAAGAACAATACTGAATTTCATATGGAGAAACAAAAACTACAGGATAACCAAAATAACTCTCCACATTAAAGGAACTTCTGGAGACATCACCATCCCTGACATCAAGCTCTATTATAGGAACATGATGGAGGAAGGACATTGGTTAAAAAATAAAGAAACTGCCTTGGCCCATTTTATTGGTTAGAACATAGGTGGGTGGAGTAAACAGAACAGAATGCTGGGAGGAACAGGAAGTGAGCTCAGAGACATCATGCTCCCCTTTGCCGGGCAGACATGATAGCTCTGCTCTCTGAGACAGACAGCAATGCAGCCAGCCACCAGGTCAGACATGCTGAATCTTTCCTGGTAAGAGCACCTTGTGGTGCTACATAGATTATTAGAAATGGGTTAAGAGGTTGAAACTAATGGGCCAGGCAGTGTTTAAAAGAATACAGTTTGTGTGTTGTTATTTCAGGGCATAAGCTAGCCAGGTGGCCGGGGTGCAGGGGATGCAGCCCCGCAGCTCCTATTACTAAAAAATGGCGCCCATACGTGTGGACAACTGAATCCACTGAAAGCCTGAGAAAGCTTGGGAAAGAGTAAAGCATGTTTTCTTGGTAGCAGTGATTTCTCAGGTCTACTCTGCTTGCTAGAGGCAAGCAAGCGCCTCATCTAAGAGAAGCTTCCTGACTCAGCTTCAGCTGCAAAACCCTGCAACTCTTAAGAGGTTCTGCCATGAAACATTTAAATAGTATTGATGAAAAGCCGACTGAATGCTTGTTTGTTTTCAGCTGTGGCAGGAAAAAAGTTGTGCTGTTTTAAAATGCCGGCTTTCTGGGCCATCCTGCCAGGGCAAACTCTGACTGTTTGAGACAGGAGGGCTGACTACAGAGAGAGGACTTGTGTGTTGTCTGTGGACATAATGCTGCAACTTACTTGCTGACAGGGACCTTAAAATGCCATAGAATTGTGGCAGTAAACAAGGCTACAGCCAGTACCTCAGCCATGAGGCTGGAAAGCTAAGGAATGGACTGGATCTAGCTGGCAAAGTCACGGCTTTAATCCTACTGATATTGCTTGCTAAATTAAAGACTCATTTGCTCAAAAAAGAGACATATACAGTAAAAGATTCAAAGTCAAATAAAATGTTTAAATGATTTACAGTGTGTTAAAAATATATGCAAAATAAAAGTTAAAGTTCTTAAAAGTAAAAAATGAAAGAAAGAGAATAGTTGGGTGTGGTAGTACACACCTTTAATCCCAACACTTTGGAGGCAGAGGGAGATTGACCTCTGTGACTTCAAGGTGTGGTAGCACACGCCTTTAATCCCAGTGCCTAAAAGGCAGGGACAAACAGATCTCTGTGAGTTCAAGGTGTAGTACTGTACAACTTTAATCCCAATGCCTGGAAGGCAGAGACAGGGGGATCTCTGAGAGATCAAGGACAGCCTGGTCTACAGAGTTATTCCAGGTCAAAGATACAGAGAACCTGTCTAAAAAAGCAAAAAAAAAAAAATAAAAGTAAAAATAAACAAAATAGAAGTTAAAATAAAGCACACAAAGATGAAAATACACAGAGAATCTTGATACTGTATGCTATTATGCTCTCTTTAAATTGTTTGAATGCTGAGGAAGGAGGAACAGCTGCTAAAAGATATTTGTTTATAAATGCTGCTGAACTAATCCAACATAGATATTTTGAAAATGCCTTGACTTTGAAATTTGGATCTAAGGACATGATGCTTTGGAAAGGAGTTTCTTATTTTGTTTTCACAGAGGGTGAGAGTCTGTGGATTTCTTCTATTCCAATATGGTATGATGGACCATGCCTTCCTGAAGGGTTGCTGTGAACACCTTCAGAAAATTGCTTCGCTCAACTGCCAACTGAGATGAAACTAGCACACAGGTTATACCATGAAACACCTAATTAACAATGGCCCCATTCAGCAGGAAGCAGTTAGAGAGAAATAACTGCACCCATATTTCCAAAAATTGTTTATAAATGTTCTTTTACCTTTAAAGGGGGAGATGATATAGATGTGAATAATTTGCATTGATATGAATCTTGGTTACTGATATTAATCTAAGGTCAATTTTATTATATGTATATGTATTTCTGATCTTGATTAAGGTATTGTGATTGTGTAGTTCATTTAAAAATGTAATGTATATAGGTTGTTGATAGATACTCATAATAGTCAAGTTTGTAGTCATGTTAGTTAAGATTTTCTAGATGTACATAGATATATTTTAGATGGGCATTCTTCATATCTTTCAAAAAATATAGAATATGACATTTTAAAAGTTTTAATAACTCTGGATTTTTCATGACAATGAGACACATCTGCTCCCAGCAGCACCAATCTACTTCAGGAAGAAGATGGGCATCGAAGAGGATCCTTATGGAGTTTGGTAGCCATTTGGGCAAGAAACTGTTCTTGCCTGGACTGTTGCATAAAATGTACACAGAGAACCCGTAGAGAGAGGACTGCTAAACTTGCCTAAAGGGGAGATGGTCTTTCGGGGTTCCTGCTTCATGAGAGTATGTGAGACATTCTGCAGGACACAGCAGAAAATGACTAAACTTTCTTTAAAATTTCCTGCTTCATGGATACTATGGGCCTGAAGGCCGAAGATGGATGCCCCAACAATACAGAGGAACTTTGGGTGATTGTCCAGGCAGCGAGATGTGTCTGTCATTTCTAGAGTTTTGGACTTCTTGTTTGCTTAGGTAATATTATATCCTTCTGGAGTCCTTGATGGAGTTGAAGAATGGTTAGTTATAGTTATAGTTTTCCTTAGTGATGATAAAGGATAAAATAGATATAAATACTGTAACTGTAATTCTTGCTTGATAACTGTTTTGTTATATGTAATCTTACTATGTTAAAGTTAAAGCCTTCCTCTTTGTTTAAAGAGAAAAAGGGGAAATGATGGAGGAAGGTCATTGGTTAAAAAATAAAGAAACTGCCTTGGCCCATTTTATTGATTAGAACATAAGTGGGTGGAGTAAACAGAACAGAATGCTGGGAGGAAGGGGAAGTGAGCTCAGAGACGCCATGCTCCCCTTTCCTGGGCAGACGCGATAGCTCTGCTCTCTGAGGCAGACGGCAATGCAGCCAGCCACCAGGTTAGACATGCTGAATCTTTCCTGGTAAGTGCACCTTGTGGTGCTACATAGATTATTAGAAATGGGTTAAGAGGTTGAAACTAATGGGCCAGGCAGTGTTTAAAAGAACACAGTTTGTGTGTTGTTATTTCAGGGCATAAGCTAGCCAGGCGGCCGGGGTGCCGGGGACGCAGCCCCGCTGCTTCTATTACTACAGGAACATAGCTTGGTGTTATCATTAAAACAGACAGGGTGCTGAATTGAATTGAAGACCCAGATATTAATGAACACCTGATTTTTGACAAAAAAAAAGCTAAAATTAGACAATAAATAAAAGAAAACATCTTCAACAAATGGTGTTGGAATAACTAGATGTCAGCATGTAAAATAAAGGAAATAGGCAATATCCAGGAGAATAAGTACATGTTTTCATTTGGGTTTACCTTCTTATTCAGCATCTCTAGGATCATGAATTATAGGTCTAATGTCCTTTATTTATGGCTAGAATCCACTAATGAGTGGGTACATACCATATTCATCTTTTGGGATCTGAGTTACTTCACTCAGAATAGTGTTTTCTATTTCAATCTATTTGCATGCAAAACTCAAGATGTCATTGTTTTTTACCGCTGAGTAGTATTCTATTGTGTATATATTCCACACTTTCTTTATCCATTCTTCAATTGAGGGGCATCAAGATTGTTTCCAGGTTCTGGCTATTACAATTAATGCTGGTATGAACCTAGTTCAACAAATGCTTTTGTAGTATGATAGGGCATCTCTTGGGTATATTCCCAAGGGTGGTATTGCTGGATACTGGGGTAGATTAATCCCAAATTTCCTAAGAAACCATCACACTGATTTCCAAAGTGGTTGCACAAGTTTGCGTTCCCTCTAGCAATGGATGAGTGTGCCCCTTTCTCCACATCCTCTCCAGCAAAGGCTATCATTGGTGTTTTTGATTTTAGCCATTCTGACAGGTGTAAGATGGTATCTCAAAGTTGTTTTGATTTGCATTTCCCTGATTGCTAAGCAGGTTGAGCATGACCTTGAGTGTGTTTTGGCCATTTGAACTTCTTCTGTTGAGAATTCTCTGTTCAGTTCAGTGCCCCATTTTTATTTGAGTTAATTAGCATTTTAAAGTCTAGTTTTGAGTTCTTTATATATTTTGGAGATCAGACATTTGTCTGATGTGGGGTTGGTGAATATATTCTCCCAATCAGTAGGTTGCCTTTTTGTCTTAATGACAGTGTCCTTTGCTTTACAGAAGTTTCTCCATTGCTGGACATCTCATTTATTCAATGTTGCCCTTATTGTCTGTGCTACTGGGGTTATATGTAGGAAGTGGTCTCCTGTGCCCATGTGTTGTCGACTACCTTCCACTTTCTCTTCTATCAGGTTCAGTGTGTTCAGATTAATATTGAGGTCTTTAATCCATTTGGACTTGAGTCTTGTGCACAGTGATAGATATGGATCTATTTTCATTCTTCTACATGTTGACATCCAGTTATGCCAGCACCATTTGTTAAAGATGCTTTCTTTCTCCCATTTTATAATTTTAGCTACTTTATCTTAAATCAGGTGTTCATGGGTTTGTGGATTAATATCCGGGTCCTCCATTCAATTCCATTGGTCAACATTTCTGTTTTTGTGCCAATACCAAACTGTTTTCTTTACTGTAGCTTTGTAATAGAATTTGAAGTCAGGGATGGTAATACCTCCAGAAGTACTTTTATTGTATAGGATTGTTTTTGCTCTCCTGGGTTTTTTGTTTTTTCATATAAAGTTGATTATTGTTCTTTCAAAGTCTGTGAAGAATTTTGTTAGGATTTTTATGGGGATTGCATTGAATCTATAGATTGCTTTTGGTAGAATTGCCATTTTTACTATGTTGATCCTCCCAATCCAAGAGCAGGGGAGATCCTTCCATTGTCTGGTATCCTCTTCAATTTCTTTCTTCAAAGACTTAAAGTTCTTTTCAAATAGATCTTTCACTTCCTTGGTTAGAGTTACCCCAAGATTCTTTATGCTATTTGTGGCTATCATGAAAGGTGGTATTTCTCGGATTTTCCTCTCTGCTTCTTTGTTTTTGTGTATCATAAGGCAACTGATTTTTTGGAGTTGATCTTGTATCTTGCCACACTAATAAAGGTGTTTGTCATCTGTAGAAGTTCTTTGGTATAGTTTTTGGGGTTGCTTATGTACACTATCATATCATCTGCAAATAATAAATGTTTTATTTCTTCCTTTCAAACTCAAATACCCTTGATCTCCTTGTGTTGTCTTATTGCTATTTCTAGAACTTCAGGAACTATGTTGAAGAGATATGGTGAAAGATTACAGCCTTGTCTTGTTCCTGATTTTAATGGAATGGCTTTGAGTTTCTCTCCATTTAATTTGACATTAGCTGTTGGCTTGCTATATATTGCTTTTATTATATTTAGGAAATATCCTTGTATCCATAACCTCTCCAAAACCTTTATCATAAAGGGATGTTGAATTTTGTCAAATCCTTTTTCTGCATCTAATGAAATGATCCTACATTTTTTTCTTTCAGTTTATTTATATGATGGATTACATTCATAGATTTTTGTATGTTGAACCAGCCCTGCGTCTCTGGGAAGAAGCCTACTTGATCATAATGGATAATTTTTGAATGTGTTCTTGGATTTGCCAGAATTTTGTTGAGAATTTTTGCATTGATGTTCATGAGTGAGATTGGTCTGTAATTCTATTTCTTGATTGGGTCTTTTTGTGGTTTTGAAATCAGGGTGTCTCTAGCTTCATAAAAAGAGTTTGAGTATGACTCTTCTGATTCTATTATGTGAAATATATTAAGGAGTATAGGTATCATCTCTTCTTGGAAGTTCTGATAAAATTCTGCATTAAAACCATTAGGTCCTGGGCTTTTGTGGTTAGGAGGTCTTTTTTTTATGAAAGCTTCTATATCCTCACGACTTTTTTATTTATTTTTTATTGAAAAAAATTTCTGCCTCCTCTCTGCCTCCTATTTCCCTCCCCCTCCTCCCACCCCTCTCCCCCTTCCCCCACTCCTTTCTCCCTCCCTCTCCAGTCTGAAGAGCAGGTGAACAATTTAAAAAGTCATGGGGTTTTGATCATTTCAATACAGGAAATGCTGGCTTACCACATTAGCCATAACAACTTGTAAACAACACTCTAAACAAAGAGAAACCTAGATAATTCATTTTTGTCAATGTGGGTGATAGTTCCTAGACTACTTCCTGCTGATTGTGGGCACTGGTAACCTTTGATGGACCCTGAGAATATTTAGGATAATGATAAAATTCTGACTGGAGTATATTGTGAGAAAAACTACAACAAAGGAACTCTGAGAAACAGGATCATCTGGGGCATCCATTTCTTTCAGAAAACTTTCAGAGCATCTTGCTTGATCAATGAATTCACAGCCTGTTATATCCCATGGAAGTAAAAGCAGAACCCCTTTCCAAGAGTAAAATGTTTTTTGATTTACATGTTGAAGTCAAGATATTTTGAAAATATATAGATTGTTTAATTCCATCAGCATTTATAATTAAATGTCTTTCAACAGGTGTTGCTCCTTCATCAATTCAAAGACAACATTATATGTTACAGTTTCCAGACTCTCTATGCATTTTCCACCTTTACATGGCTTTTAATTCTATTACTGTGTTTTTTTAAGGGGAATAACTTTGAAGTAATTGGCACAGGCACCAAATTCCTAAACAAAACACAATTGTGGAGGCACTAATACTGACAAATAAACAGGAATTCATGAAACTTGAGAGCTTTTGTAAGGTAAATGACAATGTCATAAGGACAGAGCAACAGCCTAAAGAATGGGAAAACAGCTCTTGCTTTGGACTCTGGTTCCAGCTACTAGACTCCTTTCCTGGTTGTGTAGGATGGTGTTCTCTCTTAATATTATTTATTTAGCTTTTGTCTGCTAGGTCCCTGGCCAGCAAGGGTCCTGATCCTGTACCAGAAGATCCATTGGAAAGGGAAGTGTGTTCCTGACAGGCCGGCAGAAGCCCCAGACACTCCTCAACCCCCTAAACTTTCTGGTCATTCTATAGGGGCTTCTCTACCCACCTACTGCTTCTCTCTTCCTATCCTATCCCAGCTTGCTCCCAAATACCCCTTCCCTTCTTAAAGGCCAGTAAATCCCCCAGCTCAGCCTGTTTAGGGGCTGGGATGGGGTGATGAGTACAACTGGGCAGGAGTTCCTTTGTTTCACTAAGCCTGCATGTAGAAAGCTGGTCCTTTTGTCTGCTAGGTCCCTGGCCAGCAAGTGACCATGATCCTGTACTAGAAGATCCATTGGAGGGGTGAGTGTGTTCCTGACTGGCCAGCAGAAGCACCAGAAAGGGAGCACAGACACTTCTCAAACCCCTAAACTGTCTGGTCATTCTGTAGGGGCTTCTATCCCCAGATACTGCCTCTCTCTTCCTATCCCATCCCAGCTTGCTCCAAGACACCCTTTCCCTTCTTAAGGGTCATAAGATCCATCAGATCAGTCTGTTTTGGGGCTGGGATGGGGTGGTGAGTTCAACCGGAAAGAAGTTCCTTTGTTTCACTAAACCTGCATGCAGCAAGCTAGTCCTTTTGTCTGTGAGGTCCCTGACCAGCAACTGGTCCTGATTCTGTACAAGAAGATCCATCGGAGAGCATTTGAAGGAAGAGATGGGCAGGGACCAAGGCAAAAATTCCTTTAACAATCTGAAAAAAAGACATGATAACACCAGAAATCAGTGAACATACAACACAAGACTTGAACACCCTAATCCAGAAGAAGTAGCAAAAATAGACATTATGAAAGTGATAGAGTCCCTTAAACAGGATGTGAAAAACTCAAAGAAATGAATGAGAAGAATAAGAAAAAGTTTGAAGAAATGAATAAATCCCTAAAAGATATCCTAGGACTAAGCAAAAAAGAATCAAACAGATAATGGAAACAGTTCAAGACTTGAAAACTGAAATGGAAGCAATGAAGAGAACACAAACTGAGGGCTGGCTCGATATGGAAAATCTAGGTAAACAAACAGAGACTACAGAGACAAGCATAAGCAACAGAATACAAGAGATAGAAGATAGAATCTCAGATGCTGAAGACACTATAGAGAAAATAAACGCACTGATCAAAGAAAACAGAAAATCCAACAAAGTCTTATCACAAAACATCCAGGAAATTTGGGACAAAATAAAAAGATCAAACCTAAGAATACTAGGGGTAGAAGAAGGAGATAAGAGTCAGAGTTATTATTTTGGAAAGAAAAAAGGAAAATGCTGTGGGATGATGATCTTGTCCATTTTAAAGACTTGTTAGTTGTATTGGTTTAATAAAATGCTTACTGACCAATTACTAGTCAGAAAGTATAGGCAGGGTGACGAGACTAGGAGATTTCTGGGAAGAGGGAAGGCAGAGATGCAGTCATAAGCCAGAAACAGAGGAAGGAAGATAAGAATGCCTCACTTAGAAAAGATTCCAAGATAAATGGCTAAACATAGATAAGAATTATGGGTCAATTTAAGTTGCAAGAGCTACTACTCAGTAATAATCTTGAATAATAGGTCAAGGAGTTTACACTTAATTCCAATTGAAAGAAGTTTCTTTCCTGTCTAGTTCAACAGCATTCAGACCCAACCAATTTTTGCCCAGAATTTTTCAGGGATCTTCCTTGATCAAACCAGAGTATCATTAAATTTCAACTTTGAATAGCTCCACAGATTTTATTTTCTGTGAAATTAAAAACAGAATCAAAAACCCAAAGTAACACTTCTTTTGACTTTCATTTTGAAGTGAATTTATTTAAAAAATATGTAGGTTGATGCAATCTAGCAACATTTCTAATGAAATACTTCTTAGCAGCTATTGGTCCTTTCTCAATGTTCAAAAAATTCAAAGACAGCACAATAATGTACAGTAACCAGTCTATGTATTTTCCATTTTCACATAGCTTATTTTTTTTATTACTTCACTCACTTTTTTAAGGATTTTGTTATTTTTAAAACTATACTTTTAATCTATGACTGTTTATACTCTTTGTCTTCTTTTTCTCTAATGTGTGTATATATACCCATTACCCATACCATGAGAATGAAGTCACCCATGACACTCTCTGGAAGACCAGTCCCCGGATATGAGATAGCCCAGAGACCCAGGATGGAAACAAACACAAAGTCAGACAAAAAGTAAATGTAATGCCCAAATGATATTCTCTTTTTCTTGTAGATTTGTCCCTAACCCAACTGACATCAAAGTGGTTTTATCCAGAAGTTGATGGAAACAGATATAGAGACTCACAGCCAAACATAAGGTGGAACGCTAAGAATCCTCTGTAAGATGAAGGATTGTAGGCGCCAGATATTTAAGAACACCATAGAAATACCCCTGAATCAACTAACCTTTGCTCATGGTGGCTTACAAAGCCTGACCAACAGGCTGTGTAGGACTCACCAAGGCACTATGCACATATATTATAGTTGTGTATCTTGGTTTTCTCATGGAATTCAAAAGTGGGAGCAGATGCTATCTCTGAATCCATTTCTTGCTTTTACAAACATTT
Source organism: Microtus californicus (assembly GCA_028537955.1). Classification (NCBI taxonomy): domain Eukaryota; kingdom Metazoa; phylum Chordata; class Mammalia; order Rodentia; family Cricetidae; genus Microtus; species Microtus californicus. The sequence goes on along the minus strand of JAQJZF010000006.1, from coordinate 2,784,599 downwards.
CCTACTACTGGGCTGCTTTGTCCTCCAATAATAGAAGAGGATGTGCTTAGTCTCACAGTAACTTGGTATACCAAGGCTGGGTGATACCTGTGGGAAGCCTACCCTTTCTGAAAAGAAACAGAAGAGAAAGAGGAAATAGGTGGTAGCAAAAGTTGGGGGAAAGGACTGGGAAGAAAGACAGGGTAAAAAATTTGGTGGGTAAGGATGAAAAACCAAGAAAATGATATTTATCAAAAATTAAAAAATCAAAATAAAGCTTTCTATCCCTTCTCCTGAAGTTCCAAGAAAAATCAGACATGAAATTCCATCACAGTTTATAGAAGAGGAACCAATGAGTTTAAAAGACTTAGTTACATAGTAATGAGGGAAGATTCTTTGGTAAGAAGATAGGTAACTATAGGCTAGACACACTGGAAAGATCTGGACTCAGTAGATTTGACAACTTTCCCATGACTGGAGAGATGGAATCAATTCCTCTCAAGTCCCCCCACCTATTTCCTCTACTGGCTTCTTCCAAACAATCTGCAAATAGAGGAACAATCTATTTAGCTAATTGGGCGATCCTGACAGATACAGGTAAGTCCCTTAATCATCCCAGATCTTCCTATAAAGGGTGGTCAATGAGTCCAACTATAGTGATTTTTTCACAGTAGGTCCAGCAAAACTCCTGAAGATGGTGGTTTAATTAAAAGAAAAGTCTTTCATAACATAGGCAAATATGAGAAGACTTGCTAACAATAATATGATAGAAGGTGAAAGAAAACAAACTAATATTCATCTTTAACACCCGTCCCTCTAGTAATCTGTTTCATGGGAACACTAAGGTCTAGACACATATCAAGTTTCTGAGATGAAGCTATGATGATCACAAAAAATTATTTTTACAGAGTGAAACAATGAAGCCTCTTTGATATTCAAGTATGAATTCCAGTAGAAAGGTAAATATCTATAAAACATGAGAGATCATGAATTTCTCAGCTAAATGGCTATCAAAATCTTCAAGTGTAATAAAATGTAGAAAGAGACAGTAAGGTGTGTTTATGACATCATGGACAGTGTGGGGTAGCCATTCAGTGAGATTATAGAACTATTGCATGTCTGTATAAGTGTATATTCCTAAGTATATATTTAAATGAGTTAAAGATACTAAGTTATCACAATTAAATTATCTCAGACTTTATTTCCTCTCTTTTAAAGACATCCACTGCCCACATCTCAGTCCTATCTCATATACTGGTCAAGATTAAAGCTTTACAATGTGTTCTTTGCAGGCCACCAGCTTTTACCGTTCCAAAAGGGAAAAATCTGAACAGATGTTATAAAAACCAAAGTACACCCTAACTGTGCCTCCACCTAGTTAACACTTTGTCTTATAACTTGTTTTTCTTTGTAACTAATAAAATATAAGAACTTTCAGTTTTGGACATATAATTTGAGGAAACCTGAATTTTGGATTTATTGGTTATGCTCACTTATGTCTGGCTCCCACCAAATTTTTTATGCCCAATGAGGTAAAAACTATGCTTTGTATTAACAATTTTAAAATTTGTACTTTCAGGATTACTCCTTTCTGTAAAGCAAAGTACTTAATTTTGGACTAATCATTATTTTTTTCACAGAAAAAAATATGTTTTTCCTTTTAGCATATCAACATGCATTAGTTATTTTTAAAGCAGTGGTTATCAACCTGTGGGCCATGACCCCTTTAGCAACCCCTATTTCAAAATATATTTGCTTTCCCTTCATAGCGGTAGCAAAATTACAATTATAAAGTAGCAATAAAAATAATTTTGTGCTAGGTGGTTACTACAACACGAGGAACTATATTAATGACTGCAGCATTAGGAAGATTGAGAACCACGGTAAGAGTTATGTGTAAAAGTATTCTTTAAATAATATATATATGTTAATTTATTAAAGTGTGATTTTCAAGTAATTTCTCACCTTGATAGTTATTTACATTCCATACTCCATCAGAGTTATGTGAAATAATAAAGAGTTATGTGAAATAATAATAATAAACAAGCCCGTTGATATGCAAAGTAGTATTTCTATATTACCTAGACCAGCTAAACCAGCTCGGCTAATGTGGTAAGCCAGCATTTCCTGTATTGAAATGAAATCTCCCACACCTGATTACTGTTTTTAAACACATTGTAGGAATCTCAAACTCTGAACTATTAGTTTTCTGTTAATATTGCCTCATAAAAGACCAGCAAATATGACAGTTGATGGGGATAATTAACCTAGCATTGAACTAGTGAGTCAGCCTTTTTGGGGAGTTATCCACGGCAAACTTGTCTACCCTTGTTCAATGATCTTTTAAAGTTTTTGTTCCTAATCTGACATTGTTTATGCTCAACATTTTTTTTTATTTTTTGAGACAGGGTTTCTCCGTAGCCTTTTGGGTTCCTGTCCTGGAACTAGCTCTCATAGACCAGGCTGGCCTCGAACTCACAGATATCTGCCTGCCTCTACCTCCCGAGTGCTTGAATTAAAGGCACCCGGCTATGCTCAACATTTTAATGTTACTAAAAATGTGTTACATCCTATGTTAATTATCATGAAGTGTGTGTGTGTGTGTGTGTGCATGGGGGTGTATTTGTGTCTATAGGTGGGTTAGCTCATATTAGGAAGAAAGGTATTAGGAAGGAAGAAGAAAGGCAAAGGATGAGGAAGAGGAGGCAAGTAAGTAAGAAAGAGAAATGAAGGAGAAACAAAACAAAAAATACGTTGCAGTAGCTTAGAACTATAACAGCACTTAGGAAGCTGTACATTCAAAGTCCACTTTAGCTATTACAAACAGCAAATTTCTGAGTGTTTTCATCCCGTTCTGCTCACTAATATACTTCATAGCTTAGTAGGACTAGGGGTTCCTTCCCTTCTTGGAAGTTTGCCTTCTGGTACTACAATTTACTAATTTATTAAAGCAGAGCACTCCCTAACAATAATCAATAAACATTTATCCTTAACATACAAATAAATATAGTCTTCACCTCTTATCAAGAAAACTTCTCTTCACAATAAATGGAAAACAGTGCAGAAAACTAAAACCAATTAAAATGCAAATTATGGAACCCAGGCCCAAAATATAGATTTTCAAAACCTTCAAAACACTTCAACACCTAAGGCTTAAGGATTATTGCAAAAGAGGAGCAGAAAAGATTGTAAAGGCCAGAGTATGAAGGTATATGTTTGAGGTATGTCTCCTAGTAAAATGAGAAGTTAATCTCTTAAAATCTCAATGGCATGATTGACTAAATGTGATGCCACAATTGCACATAAAAAGTAGAAAGGGAAAAGACCATGAAGCCTCAACCTTACACATACTCACACACACAGAATAACAAGCAAACAACAATCAAACAAAAACAAACTATGGGCAAGCATAGAACACTTGGAATGGAATTCTCCTAGGGAAGAACATACCAATTGCCTGTCCAATTTCAAGTGGTCACTTGACATTATGTATAAAAACATATGCAAAAATGACATTTTAAATACTACATAGATTATATTTAAGAATACATATATATTCACACACATTTTTTTCAGAGTTAAATGGTCATATTCTCACATGTACACAGACACACAGACACACACCACTCAAAAATACATTAGCATACAAAGTGCTGAAAAGGAAAGTTTATGATGTACTTCAAAGGTTAAGAAAGAAGAATTGCCACAAGTTAGAAGCCAAATGGTATGAATGAGATTCACTTGAAAGAAAGAAGTTGGACAATAAAAGAAGAAATATTCAAGTGATATTTAAGAAATATAATTTTATTAATACTGTGATAATTATACAGAATGCATTTTGATAATATTCACCTAAAATATTTCCCCTTTTTAATCTCCTTAATTCCTATTTAAATATATATGTATATATAATATAAAGTTATTATGTATGTGCATATATAAACATATACTTACATAAATACATACACACATAACCTCTCATTCATTTCAACTCCAACTTGTGCTGTTTGTATTCTTTGGGTGTGGGACCATCCACTAGAGTGTAGGCAACTAAACAGGAGTTACTCCCTAGAAGAAAATTGGCTTTTCCTCCTGTAAAATTTATATACTTCATAGTATTGAAAAGTGGTCTGTAGACTGCTAGAGAGAAAAGTAACCAAATATTTTACCTGTCGGTGAAGTCTGTGAACATCAAAAAGGGCAAAAATAAGAATATAAGCCCCAAACATGCAAAAGTGTAACAAATGTTATAAGTAATATTTATAACCCACTTTCTGCTTGGATTTAAGACCTGCTCTGTGGGATCAAGTACATGCTTGGTGCTAAAACTCTGGCCAAGAACCATGCTTACAAAGATAGTGGGCCCCAAGGAAGAACCTATTAAAATTATTTTGCTCAATAATTTTGTTCTCTAACTTCTATCCACAGATAAATGTATATCAGACCTCATCAAAGAATTTTTTGACTAGTTGATTGTGGTTAACCCAGACAATAACAACTGATCAAAATCCAGGGAATAAGAAACTATGGAGAGATCTTTAAGTGCTTTTAGGTGTCAAAAGTTTTAATCATTGACTATTTAATACTAAAATATTCTTTATTTCTCCTGTCAGCTTAAAGGGAGTCAAGTCTCAGAGTTAACATAAATATGAATACACTGGCAATTCAAAATTGTAAGAATTCCTGTTTTAAATTATTAAGTGCTTCTTTAAAACTTAAGCCACACCATTGCTAGAGGAAATATGGCACTGGCTCCTTGCCCTTACCAGTCCAGCATGGTGGAGCCACGACTCTGAGAGACTTGCACAATGCTCAATCATTAGGCACACAGCCAGTCCATGTTGCCACCAAGAAAGCTGTAGTACATTGCTCACAAACTTCTTTCAAATGCTCAGTCTCCTAAAAGAGCCAGAGGTTGCACACACACACACACACACACACACACACACACACACACACACAGACACACATATCCAGACTCAACTTCATGTGATACTGGTATCTAAGTAGGCACTCTATTACCAGAGTTACTTTGGCAAACTAAGAACTGATGTTTTTGTTTTGTCTCTGAGAGTAATTCATGTAATATTTGGGGACTCTTTCATAATATAATTTTATATAATTGTGTTCATTATGTGAAGTTCAAATTAAGCTTGTCACATTTATTTTCTCTAAGATTTTACCCAAAAAACATAAATTGAACTAATTTAAAAATTAAAATAGTGAACTAAAAGCCATTTTGAATGATGAAGATGGATTTTAAACATATAAAGAAAGGAGTAAAATAGTACTAATAAACAGTAAAAAGATGAAGAGTTAAAATAAGGCAACAGCTTAACAAATAGGGACAAAAATATCAAAAGGACCAGAGTTAGACATGGCTAGGATAAGTGCTGATGTTTTAGGATGACAATAGAGAGGAGAGTTGTGGCCTGTCTTTAGACTCATAGAGATTGTAGAAGGCAGTTCCTAAGACTGTGCTCCCTCATTATTGTGCCATTATGTTCATATAGTAATATCAAGGCCACTGAGTCAATTTTTAGACTGAGAGTATTTCATTTTCAAGGTTAGGTTACAAAACCTCTTACTTGCTTCTTTTTATAATTAGTCTTTGTCATGTTTTCTCTTCATAGCAATTGAATTGTAATTAAAACAAGGCTAGACATTGTTTTAGTAAGTGTTTTAGTGACAACACAGCTAAAGTTCAAAGTTTGAGGATAAGTTTTTCTATAAACAAATATTATTTATAATGTCTATGATTTAGTTTTTATGGGAACAGCCCATCACTGTTCCCAGAAGGTTGCCATAGTGACTTGAGTTGCTTAGTTATATCTGTCATTATTTGTTTACTATATTGGTATATGAGGTCCTTCTGCCTATGTGTTGCTTTTATTGGTTAATGAATAAAACATGGATTGGCCTATAGCATGGGAGGAGAAAGGCAGAGAGAAGCCATGGAGCCACTAATCAGATGCTCACTTTATCCCGTAAGCAACAGTCATATGGCAACATACAGATTAAGAGAAATGGGTTAAATTAATATGAGTTAGTCAATAAGAAGCTAGAGCTAATGGGCTAAGCATTGATTAATTACTATAGTATCTGTCTGATTATTTCAGGTCTAATCTAACTAAGTGGATGGGAATGAACTAGCAACCTCCATTTTACAAACTGGTGCTAAACGTGGTACACTAAATCCACATAAAACCTGAGAAAGATTGAAACAGAATTCTAGACACAAAAAAGTACAAAGTATAGCATAGCTTCTTGCTGTTGGCTGGTGGTGCTACAGCTCCTTAAAGAAAGTTTTTCCTGATTCAGCAGTCTGACTCAACAGTAGCAGAAAAATAACCACAACATTTTGAAATGCTGTATTTCTGGGCCATGCTGCCAGCACGAGCTCTGCCTCTTTCAGGAGACTGAGAATATGAATGGGGTTAGTGAGCAACATGCTACGGCTTGCTTAGTGGAAACATGGACCTGCTGTGTCCCTAGAGATGGGGCAATGTGCATGGCTCTCAGATGCAAGCAGCTTCTCCATAATAAACTGTGCAGAACAAGCAGGAAATATTGTATATACCATAGTAATGCTGCATCTTAAGCTTTTAAGAAGAACTTAGCATTTTACAAAGCACTTCTGGACAGTAAATAAGTACAGATACAGAGGAAAGATTAAGACATAAGCAACCTCTAAATGTGTCACAGTGTTGGATAAATGTATTTAGGCTTAAAAGAAAGAATAATATTAATATAGAGAGTTACAAAATAAAGAAAATCGTTTATAAAAAATATAAAGTCTTTAAAGAGACAGAGTACAGACAGTAAGCTGAGCAAAGAAGGAAAATTCACAGAGAGTCTGGATCGTGTATATTATTGTGGGTTTTTTTTTTGAAATTTTGACTGTGAATGAGCTAATAATCAACATATATATTTTTAAAGTATTTTGTCTTCAAATTTAAGCCTAAGGATATGTTGCTTTGGAAAAGGGGTTCTTTTTTTCTTTCCACTGAGGATGAGAACTTGTGGATTATTTCCAGACTAATATGGTTTGATGGACCACAACCCTCTGAAAGGTTCTGTGAACACCCTCCAAAAATTAGTTCACCCAACTGCTCACTGAGATAAACCTAACATACAAGATTCACCATGAAAGACCTGAATAAAAGCACCCACAAACAGCAGAAAGAAGTTTGGACAAATCTATGCCCATATTCCCAAATAATGTTTGTAAATGCTTCTTTACATTTTAAGGGGGATATGCTATAGAATTTGCATTTACATGGATCTTGGTTTATTTATACAAATACAAAGTCAATTTTGTTATATGTATATTTCTGTTCTTGATTAAGGTATTAAGTTTGTGCAGTTCATTTAAAATGCAATGCATAATTAAGAAATATAAGTTAATAGATAATATTCCATATTAATCAAGCTTAGAGTCATGTTAGTTAGATTTTCTAGGTGTACAGAGATATATTTTAGATGGATAGGCATTCTTCAATCCTTTCTAAGACTAGCAAATATAGCATTTATAATGTTTTAAAGGCTTAAGACTTTTCTTGACTGTGAGACACATCTGCTCCTGGTGGCACGAATTGTTTCAAGAGAAAGATGAGTAGTTGCTGAGGAATCCCATCTGGACTGGTGAGTGTGTGCTATCCAGGGGCGGATTGTCCCAGAAGAGAGCACAAACCCTCCTCCTCCAGCTCCTTCTGCAGGGCTGTCTTTCTTAGGCAAGACCCAGCCCCCAGCACCCCTCCCCATCCCTGCCCTGCTGTATGCTAGGACCAGTGCTCTAGATCAGTTTTAAACTCCTACACTAAGGCTACCCACCCAGAGCGGTGAGTGCCTGCCTACCAGTAGGCCTCAAGGTCCCCTGTAAGGGAGACTGGCCACATTCAGCTCCTGCACCAGGCTCTGCTCTGCTCTTCTGGATACCGCACCTCCCTGCTCCATTCACCCTTTTGTCCCTGGATCATTGGGCTACCAGGAGGCCCTGTTTAGTTGCTGAGGAATCCCATCTGGAGGGGTGAGTGTGTGCTATCCACGGGCGGATTGTCCCGGAAGAGAGCACAAACCCCCCTCTCCCAGCTCCTTCTGCAGGGCTGTCTTTCTTACAAATGACCCTCCCCCCAGTCTTCGCTTTCTGCAAGGTCTTTTGCTCAGGAAAAGTTTTCTGCTCCTACACTAAGGCTACCCACCCAGAGTGGTGAGAGCCTACCTACAGGGCAGACCTCAAGGACCCCCGGAAAGGGAGCACGTGCACCTTCAGCTTTTGCGGCAGGGTGTCCTGTGTTCTACTCGTCCCCACCCTACCCCCCAAGTTCCCCCCTTTGTCCTCGGGTCATTGGACTACCAGGCGTATGAGACTTCAACACTCCTCTCTCACCAATGGACAGGTCAATCAGACAGAAACCTAACATAGAAATAAGAGAATTAATGGAGGTAATGAAGAAAATGGACTTAACAGACATCTATAACATTCCACCCAAATAGGAAAGAATATACCTTCTTCTCTGCAGCTCATGGAACCTTCTCGAAAATTGACCACATACTCGGTAACAAAGCAAACTTGCACAGTTACAAAAAAATATTCGTAACCTCCTGCATCTGATCAGATCACCATGGATTAAAGCTAGAATTCAACAACAATGATACCCCCAGAAAGCCTACAAACTCATGGAAATTGAACAGTCAACTACGGAACCACACCTGGATCAAGGAATAAAGAAAGAAAGAAATCAAAGTCTTCCTTGAATTCAATGAAAATAAAGAAACAACCTACTCAAACTTATGGGACACTATGAAAGCAGTCCTGAGAGGAAAGTTCATAGAACTAAGTGCCCACTTAAAGAAAACAGAGAAAGCACACATTGGAGACTTAACAGCCCACCTGAAAGCTCTAGAAAAAAAAAGAAGCAGACTCACCTAGGAGGAGTAGAAGACTGGAAATAATCAAACTGAGGGCTGAAATCAACAAAATAGAAACACAGAAAACAATCCAAAGAATCAATGAAACTAAAAGCTGGTTACTGGAGAAAATATACATATTAGAGTATTACTCAGCAGTAAAAAACAAGGACTTCTTGAATTTTGCATACAAATGGATGGAAATAGAAAACACTATCCTGAGTGATGTAAGCCAGACCCAAAAAGAGGAATATGTGATGTACTCACTCATATTTGGTTTCTAGCCATAAATAAAGGACATTAAACTTATAATTCGCGATCCTAGAGAAGCTAAATAAGGTGAATCCAAAGACAAACATATAGGCATCCTCCTGAATATTAACCCTCATCAGGCGATGAAAGGAGACAGAGACCCACATTGGGGCACCGGACAGAAACCTCAAGGTCCAAATCAGGAGCAGAAGGAGAGGGAGCACGAGCAATGTTCTCAAGACTGCGAGGGGTGCTCCCACACACTGAGACATAGGGGATGTTCTATCGGGAACTCACCAAGGCCAGCTGGCCTGGGTCTGAAAAAGAATGGGATAAATCCAGACTAGCTGAACATAGTGGACAATGACGAATACTGAGAACTCAAGAACAATGGCAGTGGGTTTTTGACCCTACTGCACGTACTGGCTTTGGGGGAGCCTAGGCAGTTTGAATGCTCACCTTACGAGACCTGGATAGAGGTGGGCGGCCCTTGGGCTTCCCACAGGCCAGGGAACCCTGATTGCTCTTCAAGCTAATAAGGGAGGGGGACTTGATGGGGGAGGGGGAGGGAAATGGGAGGCATTGGCGGGGAGGAGGCAGAAATCCTTAATAAATAAATAAATTAAAAAAAATAAGATTGATAAACCCCTATCCAAACTAATCAAATGGCAGAGAGTGAATATGTAAATTAATAAGATCAGAAATGAAAAGGGGGACATAACCACAGACACAGAGGAAATTCAAAGAATCATTAGATCTTACTACAAAAGCCTGCATGCCACAAAACTGGAAAATGTAAAAGAAATGGACACGTTTTTAGATAAATACCATTTACCAAAGTTAAACCAGGACCAGGTGAACAATCTAAATAGACCTGTTAGTCACGAAGAAATAGAAGCAGTTATCAAATACCTCCCTACCAAAAAATGCCCAGGACCAGATGGTTTCAATGTGGAAATCTACCAGAACTTCCAAGAAGACCTAATACCTATACTCCTTAATGTATTTCACAATATAGAAACAGAAGAGGCATTGCCAAATTTCTTTTATGAAGCTACAGTCACTCTAATACCAAAACCACACAAAGACTCAACCAAGAAAGAGAATTACAGGCCAATCTCACTCATGAACATCGACGCAAAAATCCTCAACAAAATACTGGCAAACTGTATCCAAGAACACATTAGAAAAATTATCCATTATGATCAAGTAGTGTAGTAATAGAAGTGGCGGGGCTGCGTTCCCCGCACCCCGGCCGCCTGCTTGGCTAGCTTATGCCCCGAAATAATTACACGGAAATGGTATTCTTTTAATCACTGCTTGGCCCATACCTAGCCTCTTCTAGGCTAATTCTCGCACCTGGACTAGCACATTTCTAATAAGGTGTGTAGCATCCCAAGGTGCGCTTACCAGGAAGATTCTAGCCTATATCCATCTTGGATTGGAGCTTCATCGCGTCCGTCTACCCGGGAGATGGGAGCATGGTGTCTCGGCTCCAGAGCAGAGCTGTCGAGTCTGAACTCACTTCCTCTTCCTCCCAGCCTTCTGTTCTGTTTACTCCTCCCACCTATGTTCTAAGCTATGAGGCCAAGCAGTTTGTTTATTGCTTAACAAACAAAATGAACAGATTGATATATGACACTCCCACATCAAAGTAGGCTTCATCCCAGAAATGTAGGGCTGGTTCAACATACGAAAATCTATCAATGTAATCTATCATATAAATAAACTGATAGAAAAAAAACATATGATCATTTCATTAGATGCTGAAAAAGCTTTTGATAAAATTCAACATCCCTTTATGATAAAAGTCTTGGAGAGATTAGGGATAAAAGGATCATACCTAAATATAATAAAAGCTATTTACAGCAAACCGACAGCTAACATCAAACTAAACGGAGAAAACCTCAAAGCCATCCCACTAAAATCAGGAACACGGCAAGGCTGTCCACTCTTTCCATACCTCTTCAATATAGTGCTTGAAGTTTTAGCAATAGCAATAAGACAACATAAGGGGATCAAGAGGACTTTAATTGGGAAGGAAGAGGTTAAACTTTCATTATTTGCAGATGATATGATAGTGTACATAAGCGACCCCAAAAACTCCACCAAAGAACTCTGAAAGCTGATAAACACCTTTAGTAATGTAAGAGAATACAAGATAACTCCAAAAAATCAGTCGCCTTCCTATACACAAAGGATATGGAAGCAGAGAGGGAAATCAGAGAAGCATCACCTTTCACGATAGCCACAAATAGCATAAAATATCTTGGGCTAACTCTAACCAAGGAAGTGAAAGATCTATTTGACAAGAACTTTAAGGAATTGAAGAAAGAAATTGAAGAGGATACCAGAAAGTGAAAGGATCTCCCTTGCTCTTGGATTGGGAGGATCAACTTAGTAAAAATGGCAATTCTACCAAAGGCAATTTATAGATTCAATGCAATCCCCATCAAGGTCCCATCAAAATTCTTCACAGATCTTGAAAGGACAATAATCAACTTTATATTGAAAAACAAAAAGCCCAGGATAGCCAAAACAGTCTTATATAATAAAGGAACTTCTGGAGGCATTACCATCCCTGACTTCAAACTCTATTACAGAGCCACAGTAATGAAAACAGTGTGGTAGTGGCATAAAAACAGAGAAGTCGACCAATGGAATCATATAGAAGACCCAGATTTTAACCCACAAACCTATGAACACCTCATTTTCAATAAAGGAGCTAAAAGTATACAATGGAAGAAAGAAAACATCTTCAATAAATGGTGCTGGCACAACTGGATGTCAACCTGTAGAAGAATGAAAATTGACCCATATCTATCACCATGCACAAAACTCAAGTGCAAATGGATCAAAGACCTCAATATCTGTCCGAACACACTGAATCTGATAGAAGAGAAATTGGGAAGTACCCTACAACAGATGGGCACAGGCGATCGCTTCCTAGGTATAACCACAGCAGCATAGATATTAAGGGCAACATTGAATAAATGGGACCTACTGAAACTGAGAAGCTTCTGTAAAGCAAAGGACACTGTCACTAAGACAAAAAGGCAACCCACTGACTGGGAGAAGATCTTCACTAACCCCGCAACAGACAAAGGTCTGATCTCCAAAATATGTAAAGAACTCAAGAAACTAGACTTTAAAATGCTAATTAACCCAATTAGAAAATGGGGCACTGATCTGAACAGAGAATTCTCAACAGAAGAAGTTCAAATGGCCAAAAGGCACTTAAGGTCATGCTCAACCTCCTTAGCGATCAGGGAAATGCAAATCAAAACAACTTTCAGATATCATTTTACACCTGTCAGTTTGGCTAAAATTAAAAACACCAATTATAGCCTCTGCTGGAGAGGTTGTGGAGGAAGGGGTACCCTCATCCATGGCTGGTGGGAATGCAAACTTGTGCAACCACTTTGGAAATCAGTGTTTCGGTTTCTCAAGAAACTCGGGATCAACCTACCCCTGAACCCAGCAATGCCACTCTTGGGAATATACCCAAGAGATGCCCGATAATATGACAAGGGCATTTGTTCAACTATGTTCATAGCAACATTATTTGTAATAGCCAGAACCTGGAAACAACCTAGATGTCCTTCAATGGAAGAATGGATGAAGAAAGTGTGGAATATAAACACATTAGAGTACTACTAAGCGGTAAAAAATAATGACTTCTCGAATTTTGCATGCAAATGGATGGAAATAGAAAATACTATCCTGAGGGAGGTAACCCAGACCCAAAAAGATGAACATGGGATGTACTCACTCATAATTGGGTTCTAGCCATAAATAAAGGTCAGTGAGTTTATAATTTGTTATCCTAAAGAAGCTAGATAAGAAGGTGAGCCCAAAGAAAAACATGTAGCTAACCTCCTGGGTATGAGAAGTAGACAAGATTGCTGGGCAAAAAATCGGGATCTTGGGGGTGGGGTGGGAGGCGGTAAGGGGAGATGGGGAGAGAAAAGTGAGAAGGGTAGGATGGGGAGAACTTGGGGAAATGGGATGATTGGGATAAAGGAAATTTGGATAGGGGAGCAGTGAAGCACATATCTTAATTAAGGGAGCCATCTTTGGGTTGGCAAGAGACTTGGACCTAGAGGTGCTTCCAGTTGCCCAAGGCGAGGTCCCCAGTTTGTTCCTGGGGCAGTTGAGGAGAGGGAACCGGAAATTATCCTATCCTATAGCCATACTGATGAATATCTTGCATATCGCCATAGAACCTTCATCTGGCGATGGATGGAGATAGAGACAGAGACCCACACTGGAGCACTTGACTGAGCTCCCAAAGTCCCAATGAAGAACAGAAGGAGGGAGAACATGAGCAAAGAAGTCAGGACCGTGAGGGGTGCACCCACCCACGGAGACAGTGGGGCTTATCTATTGAGAGCTCACCAAGGCCAGCTGGACTGTGACTGAAAAAGCAGGGGATATAACCGGACTCTCTGAATATGGCGGACAATAAGGGCTGCTGAGAAGCCAGGGACAATGGCACTGGGTTTTGATCCTACATCATGTTCTGGCTTTGTGGGTGCCTAGCCAGTTTGGATGTTCACCTTCCTAGACCAGGATGAAGGGGCGAGGACTTTGGACTTTCCACAGGGCAGGGAACCCTGGCTGCTCTTCAGACTGCAGAGCGAGGAGGGGAGAAGTGGGGGGAGGGGGAAGAGTGGGGGGGAGGGGGAGAGGAGTGGGAGACTGGGAGGAGAAAAAACAAAAGAAAGTAATTTATTAAATTTTTTTTTAAAAAGAAACAATTCTAAGAGCAAGCCGCTCTCATCATAGAATGACTTGCGTAAACTATTATCTTAGACTAATTGATCTTAGATATATTTGAATTGAAGACAGCAAGCTATTGTCTCCTTTCTGAATTCACAATGTGGAGTAGCACCTGGAATAAAATTCCTGAAGAGTTGATGCCCCCTCTATCATCTTGAAAGTAACAGGGCAAGGCTTTGGTTGAGCTGTTCAGTGGCCAAATTATCCTTTCTTCTTCCAAACTGGACGAATCATTGTTCCTCTAAGAGTTCACCGATTTATGGGTCTGCTTTGCCTCACACCCCTCCCCTTCTGCCAAAGACTACTACTAACCCTTTCACTTCTTATTTTGATAAATCATAGATTTCATCATGTTCACTTGAAGTAAAAACTTATATGCAGCTTTAAAATATGCAAAGCAGTTTCTGGTGACCTTTTTGAGGCAGGGTTTCATTCTGTATCTCAGGCCATCCTGGAACTCACTATGTAACCCCACGTTCAAGGCAATCCCCCAGTTTTAACCTCTCAAGGGCTGGGATTAGAGGGTGAATCATCATGCTCAACCTGATCCCTTATTTAATGGAAGAGGCTACATGGTCAAGGGAGCAAATCGTGCAAAAGACGACATTCAAAAAGAGATGTAATGGGAAATCAGAGCAGCAGGGAATCATTTCCAGTTCTGGAAACGCTTCAAGCAAGACGTTATCAATCAGATCACAACAAAACCATTACTACTGCTAATCTAAAATAGTTTTATTTTGAAATTGTTGAAAATCAGAGCACAAATAATACTTTATGATACATGAAAAAATAAAAGAAGTTCAAAATTTTGTGTCTATAAAGCTTTACTGATCATAACAATATTTGTTCACATATATATTGCCTATTGCTGATTTTGTACTTCAGTGACAGAGTTGGAAAACGCCCATGTTCCCAAAATATTGTTTATAAATGTTCTTTTACATTTAAAGGGGGAAATGATATAGGTATGAACAATTTGCATTGGTATGGATTTTAAGGTCAATTTTGTTATATGTATATGTATTTCTGATATTGATTAAGGTATTGTGATTGTGTAGTTCATTTTTAAAATGTAATGTATAATTAGAAAATATAGGTTGTTAATGGATAATCATCAATAATAGTAAAGCTTGTAGTCATGTTAGTTAGATTTACTAGATATATAGAGATGTATTTCAGTTAGATAGATATTCTTCATATCTTTCAAAGACTGCAGAATATGGCATTTAAAGTATTTTAATAACTTAGGACTTTTCATGACAATGAGACATGTCTGCTCCTGGCGGCACCAATCTACTTCGAGAGAAAGATGGGCATCAAAGAGGCTCCTTATGGAGTTTGATAGCCATTTGGGCAAGAAACTGCTCTTGCCTGGACTGATACATAAACTGGACACAAAGAACCCGCAGAGAGAGGACTGCTAAACTTGCCTAAAGGTGAGATGGTCTTTCGGGGTTCCTGACTCATGAAAGAGTCTGTGAGACATTCTGCAGGACGCAGCAAAAAGTGACTGAACTGTCTTTGGAATTTCCTGCTTGATGAAAATGTCTGCTGGAAACTATGGGCCTGAAGGCTAAAGATGGATGCCCCAACGGTGCAGAGGAACTTTGGGTGACTGTCCAGGCAGCAAGATGTCTTTGTCATTTCTAGAGTTTAAAGTTTCTTAATTCTTGTTTACTTAGGTAGTATTATATCCTTCTGGAGTCTTTGATGGAGTTGAAGAATGGATAGGTATAGTTTTCCATTGTTATAATAAAAGAAAAAATAGATATAAATATTGTAACTGTAATTCTTGCTTTATAACTGTTTTGCTATATGTAATTTTACTATGTTACAATGAAAGCCTTCTTTTTTGTTTAAACAGAAAAAGGGGAAATGATGGAGGTGGGTGTTGTATCTTATCTGTTGCTTTCATTGGTTAAGTAATAAAGAAAAACTGCTTGGCTCTCTGATAGGGTAAAATTTAGGTAGGCGGAGTAAACAAAACAGAATTCTGGGAAAAAGAAGCTGAGTCAGGAGTCGCCATAATTCTCCCATTCCAGGCAGACGCAGGTTAAGATCCTTCCTGGTAAGCGAGCTAGTGGAGCTACACAGATTAATAGAAATGGGTTAGATCGATATGTAAGAGCTAGCCAGTAAGAGGAAAAGCAGTGTTTAAAAGAATACAGTTTCCATGTAATTATTTCTGGTAAAGCTTGCCGGTGGCAGCCGGGGTGCTGGGGACGCAGCCCCGCCGCTCTTAATTCAACAGAAAATGGCGGCCGAAGACATCTCAGCTTTGATCTCTGGCCTCCACATGTGTATCATATATACATGTGCACATATGCATATGTCACACAGTTATACACACAACAGCTGGGAAACCCTGAGCCACAGAAACCATACAATCATACTATCTTAATTTACTATTATGCCATAATGCTTTCCTATCTTTCATATTAATTCAAAAATATGTGTTTTAGAAAATAGAATAAGTAAAGTAGAGAAAAGAAAAATGAAACTGTATGTCCTTGAAGCAGTGCTAGAGAACCATGACAAATGCTTTGAATCCCAATGAAGGATTCTATTGCTGACTTGCTGCAGTAACAGCAGAAGATAGATAAAGGAATTGGAATTTTTTAAAAATGGAGGTGCCAAGCCTTGGTTCATAATTCTGCCAGGATTGAAGAAAATTTGGTTTTCTGGGATTGGACTGTTTTCTACACAGGAGACAGTCCCATAGGCACTGATCCTGATCATCTGTCATAATTTGGATTCTCATGGCTCCGCTTATTGCAAAGATTTGGTTTCACAGTGGAGCAAACAAGATTCTTGTAAAACAATGTCAGGGCATTCCTCTGATCATTCAACAAGGGCTGATCTTTCTTTCCTTCTTTCTTTTTTTTAGCTTACTGCTAATTTCTTTTTTATTTTTTGATTTATTTATTTATTAAGGATTTCTGTCTCTTCCCCACACCGCCTCCCATATCCCTCCCCCTCCCCCAATCAACTCCCCCTCTCTCATCAGCCCAAAGAGCAGACCAGGTTCCCTACCCTGTGGGGAGTCTAAAGCAAGCCCTGAGCACTCTGTTTGTCTAAAGCAAATCTGTATGTCAATGAGAAAAGGATACAGCTTTTCAACTTCTAAGAGTAGACAACTTTACCCAACACAACTACTGATGTTCATATTATCAGGAATGGTGGCATAAGCCTATAATCCTGGAATTCTGGAGGCTGAGACAAAAAGATCACAAGATTGAGGTTGCCATGGGCTACAAAGTGAGCTGAAGACCAGCCTGTGATGCATAGTGAGAACCTGTCTAAATCAGTTTCTTTTTAAAGGTTCTCAGTTCCATATTGCTTGAACACCATTCATAAGAAATGCTTCCAACAGCGGTCTCTTCAGTGTGACTCATAAGCAAGAGCAAAGCTAGACCAGCCTCGTGAATGTGGCACCAGTGTTTATACAGCAACCATTACTTCAGATTCATTCTGGAAAATAACACACCAATAATGCTTCACAAACATAAAACACACCATCAATGGATTCTTTGTGTACTTCTGGATGCCTAAAAAAAAAGCTAAGCCATCTGACAGTAAAGCAGGGAAGAGCAACGGTGGTCCTGAGAGGAAAAAAAGAAGATGGCTGACAGGGATAAGAAGTTCAGAGCAGCACATACTGGCTTTGGGGGAGCCTAGACAGTTTGGATGCTCACCTTACTAGACCTGGATGGAGAACCTTCATCTGGTGATGGATGGAGATAGAGACTGAGACCCACACTGGAGCACTGGACTGAGCTTCCAAGGTCCCAATGAGGAGCAGAAGGAGGGAGAACATGAGCAAGGAAGTCAGGACCACGAGGGGTGAACCCACCCACTGAGACAGTGGGGCTGATCTATTGGGAGCTCACCAAGGCCAGCTGGACTGTGACTGAAAAAGCATGGGATAAAACCGGAATCTCTGAACATGGCGAACAATGAGGGCTGATGAGAAGCCAAGGACGATGGCATGGGGTTTTGATCCTACTTAATGTTCTGGCTTTGTGGGAGCCTAGCCAGTTTGGAAATTCACCTTACTAGATATGGACGGAGGGGGGAGGACCTTGGACTTTCCACAGGGCAGGGAACCCTGATTGCTCTTGGGACTGGAGAGGAAGGAGGACAGGAGTGGGGGGAGCGGGAGAAGGGTGGGAGAAGGGGGAGGGGATTGGGAGGCTGGGAGGAGGCGGAAACTTTTTTTTTTCCTTTATTTCAATAAAAAAAATTAAAAAAAGATTAATCCTTTATGTACTAACTCAAAAAAAAAAAAAGAGAGAGAAAGATGAGTGTTGAAAAGGCTCCTCCTGGAGTTTGCTAGCCATTTGGCCAAGAAACTACTCTTGCCTGGATTACTGAACTAGACATGGAGTACCTACAAAGAAATTACAGCTGAACTTATCTGAAGGTGAGACAATCCTTCAGAGTTTCTTCTTCTGGAAAGAGTCTGTCAGATATGCTGCAGGCCACAAAATAAAACGACTAACAAACTGCCAATATACGCAGAACTGTCTTTGAAATTTCCTGCTTCATGAAAATGTCTGAAAAAATATGGCCCTGTAAGCTGAAGATGTGTGTCTGAATGGTATAGAAGAACTTTGGGTGACTGTAAAGGTAGCAAGACATCTCTGCCAATTCTAGAATTTTGGAAGTTGCTTATAATGCACTTCCTGTTTACTTAGATAATATTATATCCTTCTGAACTCTTTGATGGAGTTGAAGAATGTATAGTTATAGTTGTATTTTTCCTTAGTTATGATAAAAGATAAAGTATATATAAATATTGTAACTATAATTCTTGCTTGATACCTGTTTTGTTATATATAAGTTACTATGTTAAAGCCTTCCTTTTTGTTTAAACACAAAGAGGAAATTGTGTGGGAGGTTCTTCTGTCTATATGTTGCTTTTATTGGTTAATAAATAAAGAAACTGGCTTGGCCTATAGCATGTGAGAAAGAAGGCGAAGTTAAAGAGAAGCCACGGATCTGTTGGGGATGGATGCTGGGAACTTTACCTAGTAAACCACAGTCACATGGTGATTTACAGATTAATGGATTAAATTAATATAAGAGTGAGCAAATAAGAAGCTAGAGATAATAGGCCAAGCATTGATTTAATTAATACAATTTCTGTTTGATTATTTCAGGCCTAAGCTAGCTGGAACCAACATGTGACCTCTCTCCAACACTACATAAAAAAATTAAAATTGTGTTTTATACATTATGTCAGTCATATCATCTCTTGCAGCATTGGAAAGGGTTGCCTTCACTCAAACTATATGGTCAATGGAAGAGAGTAAGGGATAAAATTGGTTTCAGATACCAAGCAGCAATGCCTGATATAACAACACATTCATAATCATTAACATTTAACAAAGCATTCATAACAATGCATCATATATCTTGGTGTTAGTATATAATTCATTAGCATATTTACTTGGTCAGTTATTAGATTCTTCTAGATGATTCTGGAAGATGTAAGGGTCTCTTGTGGAATATCTGACTAATCCAGGTTCCACAGAGTCAGTTCATTAGTAAGTTATATGTTACATTTCTATTGAGATAAACAGCTTATATTAAGGAAGTATTTATTTTTTCTTAGGTTTCATAGAGCTTATGATCATTTGGTCACACAGTTTTAATTCTGTGGTGGCACATACCATGAGGTAACAGGTGGGCAAAGAAACTGCGTATCTGCTGATGGCTAAAAAGCAAAAGATAGAGGAGGTTGGAACCTAATATCACCTTTACAAGCATACCTTCAATGACCTAAACTATTTTGTCTTGTATATATTTCCTAACATTTTCTGCAACTCCCAGTATTTTCATGGATTCGATACCATACCTTTAAACACAGGATTTGGTGATATATTTCAAATTCCAATCATAACGGGAAAATTTACCAAGCATATCAGTGGTTCCAATAACCTACATTACATTTTAAGAATGAAAGTCCTGAGATCTATGTCAGTACATAGATTTATCTGTTGCCCAGGGATAGTTACACTGTAACTAGTACACTGGTTATCATCAAACTTGACAGTGAAAAAAAAATGAACATTCTACTTAAATGAATTCTTCAATAGAGAAGCCAATCTTTATGTCTTCCACAAAGCTCTTAACTTTAAAACAAGCTCATGAATATAATACATATAGTATGTGGATATATACTTATAATTATAGTATATATTTATACAAATATATTATATGTGACGCCATATGTTTTTGCTATGCCAAGAATTTAAGACAGATTGTAAGAATTCTGTATACAAGTGTTGTTCTTTTCAATGAAATGCTTATTAAACAACTCCTCTTTGTGAAGAATATTGTTAGGTAAAATATCTGTGCAAATTGATCTAAATTTATTGGCCACAAAGAACTTATAGACCAAGGGACCCACAACAATCAATCCATTCTTTGCAGTAGGTACTAAGGGTCAGTGTAAGAAGGGAAGCAACTCTAAGTTATTATGCAAACTTTGATATTATTCTAGAAAGATTTCTAGATGTGCCCAAACATCCCCCAGAAATAATCTGTTCCTGAGGGTTGGGAAATTTGTGGAAAATGTGGTACTTTTACACAATGGAATACTACACAGCAGAAAAAAATAACGACATCTTGAATTTTGCAGGAAAATGGATGGAGCTAGAAAACATTATTTTGAGTAAGGTAACCCAGACACAGTTATTACATGTACTCACACATAGGTGGTTTTTAAACATAAAGCAAAGAAAACCAGCATACAAATTACAATCCCGGAGATCTTAAACAACAAAGAGGACACTAAGAGAGACTTACGTAGATCTAATCTACATGGGAAGTAGAAAAAGACAAGATCTCCTAAGTAAATTGGGAGCATGGGGACCTTGGGGAGGATTGAAGGGGGAGTGGAGAGGTAGTATGGGGAGCAGAGAAAAATGTAGAGCTCAATAAAAATCAATTAAAAAAGAAAAATAGCATCTCATATTTAAAGTATGAATTTTTAAGTGGTTAGGAGTATAATTTCAATTCATTGACCAAACTAATTGCTAAACTCCATAATACAAATTAACTTTAATATCTAGACTTTGGAGGTTTAGCCAGATAGAGTAGTTGCAAATAATCATGAAAAGAACAACTCCATATACATCCTTCATTCAAAGAGAACTCAAGTGGATTTGCAACCAACTTCTTCCTTTATCAGTTTTCCTCAATCTGCTTGTTTTCTCTTCAGCTTATCAAATGACATTGAACCATCCACTAAGCCCGTTTTTCTTACCATACATTGTCCTTCTACACTACATGTTCTGATCTCTTGCTCATCAAGCAAGCAGATGAGCACATGCTTCCCTGTAAAGGTCCTCATCCAAGTAAAGATTTCCAACCTCTTTGGTTAAAGTGCATCCTGTAATTTCCCCTTTCACATGTAAGACTTTCTATCACCAACTTTTTATTTTCATATCTGTTATTGATTCGTTCACTTTTTCATAAGTCTTTGCTAACAGTTCATTCATATACTAAACAATGTCATAAAAAGTGCTTACCAAGAGAGTGAACACAATAAATATTCCTGCAACTATAGAGTTTATACTTACCTGAGAGACAGAGATTCTCTTGTTTCCCCAGAGAGGTTACTTATGCATAAAGAAGTTTCAGGTGCTAATTCTAAAAAAAAAAAATGAGGATTTTTTCAGCAACAAACAATGTTTTAGTATTTTTGTATGTTTTATTTATTCACTTCATTTAAAGAAGAACCTAGCCCTTCCCTATATAGTTCAAGTCTGTTACTATGCCAAAAGAAACAAAGAAATAGCAGTTAATTAAAATTTCTGTTTCTTCTATAATCCTACTGAGTACTCAGATGTTATATACTTTTTGTAAGACTACAAAAAAGCAAGCAAGCAAACAACAACAAAAAGTTTGAGTTCTCTTGCCTGCCAAGGTTTTACAATCTAGATAACTTGTATGCAATTCCTCCTAATAATACTTCGGTTGTCATGCATACCCATCATGTTTTATTATTGTTATTTTATACTTTGAGATCAGACCTGATTGTGTAGTCCAGATGGACTCAGTATCTTCTTGTCTTATCTTCTTCACTAGCTAGATTGCAAGAGTGTGCCAGCACATTTAAAATTAAACTTAAAACTCAGCTCATAGTCCCGACTTCCTTGCTCATGTTCTTCCTCCTTTTGCTCCTCATTGGGACCTTGGGAGCTCAGTCCAGTGCTCCAGTGTGGGTCTCTGTCTCTATCTCCATCCATCTCCAGATGAAAGTTCTATGGTGATATGCAAGATCAGTATGGCTATAGGATAGGGTCATTTCAGGTTCCCTATCCTCAGCTGCCCAAGGAACTAACTGGGAACACCGCCTTGGGCACCTGGGAGCCACTGTAGATTCAAGTCTCTTGCCAACCCTAAGATGGCTCCCTTAACTAAGATTTGTGCTTCCCTGCTTCCCTATCCAACCTTCCTTTATCCCAATCATCCTGTTTCCCCAAGTTCCCCCCATCCTCCCTTTCTCACTTTTCTCTCCACTAGGGGTGCACCCACCCACTGAGACAGTGGGGTTGATCTATTGGGAGTTCATCAAGGCCAGCTAGACTGTGACTGAAAAAGCATGGGATAAAACCGGACTCTCTGAACATGGCGAACAATGAGGGCTGATGAGAAGCCAAGGACAATGGCACGGGGTTTTGATCCTATTTCATGTTCTGGCTTTGTGGGAGCCTAGCCAGTTTGGATGTTCACCTTCCTAGACCTGGACGGAGGGGGGAGGACCTTGGACTTTCCACAGGGTAGGGAACCCTGACTGCTCTTTGGTCTGGAGAGGGAGGGGGAGAGGAGTGGGGGGAGGGGAAGAGGGGCGGGAGGAAGGGGAGGGAAATGGGAGGCTGGGAGAAGGCGGAAACTTTTTTTTTCTCAATAAAAAATTTAAAAAAAAAATCAGCTCATAAACTAGGGATAGAACCTGGCCCCACTGCAAGGGATCCACCACACAGATCAGACTACAAAACTCTGTCACATGCAGAAGGTATGGCTCACTCAACATGGTGGGGTGCCTTGCTCAGCCCTAATGGGAGCTAGGGGCTTGTTCTTGCCTCAAGTGAATGTACCCGGTTTTGCTAACTCCCCATGGAAAACCTTATCCTTGCTGAGGAGCAGATGGAGAAAGGTTGAGGGGACACTGGGGAGATGGGGAAGAAACAAGAGAGGGGAAATGGTGGTTAGTTTATAAAATGAATTATAAAATAAAATAAAATATAAAAACAAACTATATATGAAGATACATTTGTACAAGAAAATATAAAACTACACAAAACAATACATTAAAAAACTGTGATAGGAAGCATGTTGGGAACCAAGGTCAATGAAAAAAAAAATGGAAGAAAAATATGTAGAATATTTTTGTTTCTTAAACTCCAGATCTTACTTTTCTCTTTCTCTTGGTTATTAATTCATTCACAAAAGTATTGTTGTGATTTTGAATATCATCTTTTACTGTTGTTTTGTTTTCTTATGAATATATTCATAAACACACTAAATATGTATTTTTGTTTTCATTCATTGAAAATGTTTGGGAGATGAATACATATGTGAAATAAGAATTTCTTTCACAATATCTTTAGTAATTTGTGGTAGTTTTCTTGTTTCTGTGATGATGAATATACATCATATACCTCAGAAAACTTCCTCCCTATCCATTCACTTATTTATTATTTCATTTTTCATGTGGAATGGTACTTACTATTTTGTATTTTCAGTCATTAATATTATATTTCATTGGTTATAATAAGTTAAGAACTTTATTGTTAATTTTTGTAATACATTTGCTTACACACACACACACACACGTGTGCATGTGTATGTTTTTTCTAAATATGTGATAATACCTTGACCTACATCATCTGTTGACCAGAATTTACTAATATATTTTTATACTTAGTACATCTTATAAATTATCATTCTGGCAATCCAAAATTAAGTACTTCTATACTTATTTCTAAGATTATTATGAAAAATGACCACAGAACAACTTTGTTAAAACAATACAAAAGTGTCCTTCCTAGTTATACTAGAGTTCTGAAATAAAGGTATCCTCAAAGCACAGTTTTCACTCAAGGCTCTGGGAGAGAATTTTCCTTGCCTTGTCTCCTAAAATACCTGATGCCTACTATAAGCTATCGGCTTTACCTTAATTAAGCCTCATCAACATGAATCATCAACTCTTACATATTTCTATTTCTCAGTCTGTTTTTGTGTCATCTCCTCCTTTTTAAAGGAAAACAGACATTGGATTGAAGCCCATTCTAAACTGTGTATACAAAGCATCATTTCAGTTTGAACTGCAAAGAAAATAAAAATTACAGGTGCTATGTTAAATATTTGAGTATATATTATGTGGTTATACAGAACCCACTCTAGTTGTATCTTGCATATGGAATTTATAAAGACTGTTACTCTTCACTAGAGTTAACATAATTTGCTTTTTTGGAGTGGGTGGTCAGTACCTAAGTTATCAGAGTTTGAATTTTGTTTCTCAAGCCCTTCCTAACAGGTCAATCTGTGCTTTGTTCTCCCTGAATTTTCCAGTTAATGCTAGAATAGTCTAGATTGTCTGGATTTCTTCCATTTGTATAGTTTTTTTCAGATCTCATTATCATGTATTTTAACACCACTATAAGACTGATAAATTTCCTTATGTACTTTATGTGTTCTGCATGTACCCTATAATAATTTTTTTGTGGTCTGGGTGTACTCTTCTAAGCAGTTTTGAGGTTGGGTGTACCATACTAACCAATTTGTGTGGCTGGGCTTTGTGTGGTCTTGATGTACCGTACTAACCACTTTGTGTTGTCTGAGT
Organism: Microtus californicus; assembly: GCA_028537955.1. Lineage (NCBI taxonomy): Eukaryota > Metazoa > Chordata > Mammalia > Rodentia > Cricetidae > Microtus > Microtus californicus. Next base: position 2,759,818 of record JAQJZF010000006.1, on the reverse strand, counting down.
ATACCATGCTAATCACTTTGTCTCATCTGAGTGTACGATTCTAAGCACTTTGTGCGGTCTGGGTGTACCCTACTAACAACTTGGTGTGGTCTGGATAAACCATTCTAAACACTTTGTCTGGTCTAGTTGGACTGTTCTAACTACTTTGTGTGGTCAGAGTGTACACTTTTAACCACCTTATGTAATCTTAGTATATCCTTCGAAGCACTTTGTGATGTTTATGTGTACCATATAACCACTTTATGTGGTCTTAGTGTAACTTCTAACTACTTTGTCTTATATATTTTAAGCAATTATGTGTTCCAGAAAGAAACCTGAATGTCAGGTCCACTTCTCTACATTTTTTGTCTCATCTAGAATTTTAAACACACAAGTTTGCTGTTGCATGATGTCCTCAAATATATAATGTTATCTCTTCACCTCCTGAGATTGTCAAACACTTGTTGCTTATCTTTGCAATTCCTTAGTAACCTGACTTTTCCCCAGTTGACCAAGATGGCCCTCTATAAGTAAGATGAGAAACAATGGTTTTTCTTTGAACCCTAAATTTAAAATTAGATTAGTTTGATTTCTTTCAGTTTTAAATTCTGTGATTCTTCATTACAAAGTAGAGGAGAAAAATGTAAGAGATCACTTGGCAATGCTAATAGTGTTGGCATCTATTATCAGTTTCTTCCATTTCTTTATTCTAACATGAAAAAGAGTAAACAAAATGCTTCATCCCAAAGCATCCCTTCCAACAAACACTCTTTAATAATAAGCCTGTTCCATGAAGGATGCATGAAAATTTATTAGAAATAAATGATCTATTAAATTTGTAGATAAGCAAATGCAAATAAGTACAACATTACATGTGGAAACAAATTTCACTCCTTAAAATTCCATCACCTTTGTACTTAGAGCATGCACACTAATAATGCAACTATTATTTTCATTCAGTGAGACATATAATAGTAGTATATGTACATATTTTTCATGTGAAATAGGCAAGATGGAGGAGGAAAATGTCAAGACCAGCCCTGAACTCTTCTCTTTTACTTGCTAAAAGATCACCAAAGTTGCTAGTTCTTTCAGACTCTTTTTTACTTAGACCTTCTTCTAGAAACAAATTCATTCCCAAATTATTAAAATATAAGTTTTTCCAAAATTTAAAACAGTGGTAGTTCTGATCTATATTGCAGTGTTTATGTCACTGAGGTATATAATCATGAAGCATATATATTTTGTGTCATAAGTGGTCATTGTAAAATGCATACTAGTATGTACTAGATCAATACAATTAATAATTAGCAAATGTACTTTAAATATTTAAACAATCAATGTTTTGAGTAAAATTCTAATAAAATTGTTTGGTTGTCAGCAACATATTACATTTGAAATCATATTCTGAAAGAGTTCTATGTGTGTTTTATAGCATTGAAACGCATTTTTTCAAAAACTCAATATATAATTCTCTGACATAAGACAGTTATGATGTATAAACCTCATTTACTTATGATATCATAACACTCAATCTTATAAACTAAAACTCTTTAGTCATCATAAACTATTACAAATTGAGAAGAAGATATCAATTTTCTAAGCTTGAAATCAGAAATATTCCTTATGCAGGTGAGATATGCTTATGCCCATGAGAATAGCACAGAATATTTGGGGGTGTAAAACTTTGGCAATGGGAAATAAATTGGTAAGTGAGTAAAGATCTTAGCAAAAATCAATTCTATATAACAAGCTTATAAGAAAAACACATTTTAACAGGCTTTTCCTCAAAATTTTTAGCTTGATTTTCTTTCATGAAACAATTCATTGATAATTCATTAAACACTAAAATTTTCTATAATCTATGTATTTGAATATATAGAAAATTATTGAACGAACCTTAATATCCAATCTAAGATATATTTATGTATACATATATATGTTTATGTATACATGATGTAATAAAATATTTAGTCATATTCTCTGTAGCAGAAAAAACTATTCGTTGAATAATTTCAAGTTTCTTTAAAGAATATTATCACCTTGTTAGACTCTAAAAGATAACTGATTAAAGATAAATGAGGGTTTGAATGAGTACATGGTAAAAAATAATTTCTTCTGTTAGATAATTTTAATAAAATCACTCTGCTGAATCATGGCCACAACATCATTGAGATGTGAAAGAAAAATCTCTGGCTTTAACATAAACATCAAGTGCAAACTTATTAACGTTGCTTAGGGATACGCTTCCCTTTATCACAATTGTTTTATTTTTTTATCGGAATCTCAGTTATAGTTATCAGTCAAGTTTCAATAAAAGAAGCAAAAACATTAAAAGAAGAAAGAAATGTAGAGGGGGATAGAGATACTAACGTAAGTGTAGAGAAAGTCCGGGCAGGACCAAAGATTAAGTGAATTACATGGAAAGAGAGGGTCTGAACATCCTGGGCCATTTAAGGCCATTTGTTACCCAAAGTTCATACTCAATCTCACTCATTGATAAAGGAAATCTGCAGCCAAGAACTAGTAATTTACTTGAAAGTAATTATCAAGATGTGGCAAAATTAATAAACTCATTACATTAATTTTAAGTTATCTATATTATTCATAAAGCCAAAAAATCTAAGAGAAATAATATACTCAAAGTCTCACAAAATTTGGAAAATAGGTATGCAGATTAAAAAGCACAGAATTAGAAACTTTCATAGTTGTTAAAGCTGTGTCTTTTTTCTTGATATAAATGTGAAAGTATTTTATCTATTCAAGAAAATAGTTTCTTTTACAGATACATTAGGTATTTTTTTTCTTTAAGAGCACATGTATCAATAGATAGGAGTCAAGAAGGTATCAATATATAATACTTTATGGGTCGATCCTTGATGGATTAATCCCCATTAAAACATGGGATAAATCCTCACCAGAGGATAAAATAAATGTAGCATTCTGTGTCTTCTAGCACTCCTCTGCTTTCATCTCTAATCCCAAAACCAATTTCAGCAAAACAAAGTTTAGAGAGATTTTTAGCTCTACTCTTCTATTTTCCATATTCATATGTGCTAGCAGAAGCACATGGTGATATTTTTCCTTAACAAAGAGCTAAAATACATAAAATTTCAGTCTGTGCTGTTAATTTTTCAGGTATATGAACCTTGGTTGACAGTGTTCATTGTTATCATTATAAACTCAGTTCTCTGACTCCCTCATTGAAGAAACCAATGAAGATTCAACCTTAAATATAACTTTGTTCTTTAATGATAAAATGCATTACACAAAGAGATTTCAGGAAATAGATATGCTAATTCTTAGATAAGACATTTAGCCCAGAACTCATTCCTTTTACATTCTGTTTTGCTTTTGAATGCAATGTTCAACTTTACTATTAGTCCAATATACTACCAACATATGTTTATTGCATCAGTTGTAGAATGTAAAAATAAGCATTTTCTCAAAATCTACTTTCTGGTTTAAATTAACTTAATTTTAATAACAGAAAAATTCAAAATCATTAAAAAAATATCCTTACTCTCCATTCTGAACACCTTCTTTCTATGTTAGTCCGGAATTGCATAGTTAATTTATGAGTCTATTTTTATTTCCACCATTCTCATGTTTAAGTTAATCTAATTGACATTTCAGTCTTATACTACTAAGTGTTCCACAATTGGTGGTTGTATTAATGACTTTCTATTGCTGTGATTGAACATCATAACTAAGACAACCTAAAAAGACAGGATTTACGTGGGATCAAGGTTTTAGCAGGATAAGTGTCTAGCAACATCATGTGGAAGCAACAAGCAAAGAAGCTGGAGCAGCACCTGAAAAGCTCTCATCTTGCTTAGGTCTACAGAACCTACAGAACTATGGGTCTGATCTTTATTCATTTAACTTATTTTTGAAGTTAAATTATTGCAACCCAACAAAATTTCTTTCTTCTCTCTCTTATTTATTTATGTGGTTGTTTTGCCTATATACATGCCTAGTGCCCTTGGAGGCCAGAATAGGATGTTGTATACCCAAGAACTGGAGTGCAAATGGCTATTAGCTGTCCTGTGTGTACTTGGAAATGAACCATGTCTCTAGAAGAGCCGTTTTGTGTTTTGAAATTTTTAAACCATTGTTTTTAGCTTGAAAAATTATTTTTCTGTCCAACACTAATGCCCCATGACACTGCCTTCACTGAGGGTTGAAGAAGGCTGCATCCTTATGTCATAAATCTGAATATTATAAGAACACATTGAAAATTAAATTAAAGCTATTCTATCAAATCAAATAAGTTAAAAAGCATAGAATGTCAACCTGTTAATAAACCCTAAAATTAGTTTTACTTCGTTATTCAATTTCTTCAGTCACTTGATTCTAATACATTCATTCAGGGATAATAAATATTAGTAAAAGTGATTTTTAAGGTATTTCTTTAACCTCATTAATAGTTCTGTTTTTTCTAAATTATTTTTGCTGAACACTTGTGGAGGTTGTAATGAAATTAAAAAGAAAAGTAAAAAGAGATATAGAATTTAAAAGTTAACATCAAATTTCTTTAAAATTTTACTTAATTACTGGGAAGACACTTCAGATGATAAAATATTTGCTATCAAAAACATTAGGATTTGAATTTGATTCAAAGAACTAAAAACTAAACCCAGCGAGACTGATATAGAGTTGGGAATGAAGTGACAAATTTATTTGTGGGCTTTCCCTTCCTTCAGAGTCTGTCTACTGAGTTCTAGAACAATGAGATATCACAGCTCATCTGCCAGGTTTTTTTTCTAATTTATTTATTGATGTATTCACTTATTTTATATCCTGAGCAGAGTTTCCCTCCCTCCTCTCTTCCAAGCCCCCTCATGTCCCCTCTGCCCTCACTCCTCCTCCATTTGTTTCTATTCTGAAAAGGGCAGATCTGCCATGGATATTATCAAACATGTATATCAATTCACCATAAGACTAAGCAACCTCCCCCCTTATATTAAGGATAAACAAGACAACCTAGTATGAGGATTAGGATACCAATAGGTGAAGAAAGAGTCAGAGACAGCTCCTGCTCCAACTATTAAGATTCTTACAAAAGGGTCAAGTTATGCAATTGTGACACGTATGCAGAGTGCCTAGGTCTATCACATGCAGGCTCCCTGGTTATCAATTCAGTCTCTGTGATCCCTTATGAGCCCTATGTAGTCTATTCTCTGTGTTTTCTTTGTGTCTTTGACTCCTTTGGGAAGTATCATGTCTTAAAAACATAAGACAGAGAGATCCAAAGGAAAGACATGTAGCATTAATCTCAGGCTAAAAATACTATGACATGCAACCATATGTGTGCCACAAATAAATGTACACATATGTACAATCACCCATGTGAACATGCACACACACACATACAATATGTTTCATGTCATTAACAAACAAGCAAGAATTTATAGAATGTAAGGCTAAAAAGTTATAAGAAATAAAAAGATGGAGAGAAGAACTCCGTGTGGGGGGTGTTTTTCATCAGGAATTTTGCTGTGGCTAAGTGCAGAGAAGACAGAAGTCAACAGAATGTTAAAAAATCTCATTCAAGATTTCCAAATCAGAGACAAGACTCATCAAAGGAGAGCTATGTCACATCTCAACTTATGATTGAGGTTGAGATCTTAAATGTATTCACTTTAAGTTTGTTCTGGAAAAAAAAAAGTCTTGTCTTTACAGAAAACAAGTCAGTTTCTGCATGCCTCTATTTCCAGAATGGTGCTGAAATGATTAAAACCTTCTGCTACCTGCAGTCACTCTTTTATCAAAAGTTCTGAAAATATTTAAGAAGTTTTGAGTGTAGAACACCCAGTATTGCTGTATATTTTTGTTTTAGTATAATGTCATTAGATCAAATAAAGGAAGAAAGGGAAAAATAAACAGCAATAGTGCAAGGACTTCCTATGGTGGAGATGGTGTTGGGATATCAATTAATTATTGCTAATATACAAAAAAAAACAGAAATAAAAATACCAGTTAAGAGGAAATCAAGAAGGGAAGAAGACAGCAGAGAGGGGAGTAAGAGTCAAAGAAATAGAAAAAAAAACCTAAAAAAACATTGTCATGTTGCACACAATATAAGAAGGATATAAGTCAACAGATGGGATTGTAGAGTTTGAAAGAAGGTGGGAGGGTTTTTGAAATTCAGCATTGCATTCAAAATTGGATGTACCTGAAGATTATGACTGAAGCTGTTTGGTCTGTATATAAAAGCATTTTCGAGCTTTTCAAAAACAAAAAAAGAAAGAGCACATGGTAACTGGAAATGTACTTTTTCTGTTATTTTCTGTGCATAACATGAGGGAACTGAGCAATAACTTTGAGTAGTACAAATACAGCACTCTTTATGATAATAGAAATATAAAGGAATACATATTTTGTTGAAAGAGCTCCAAAAAGATGAGAAGTCTTTGTTAGAAAAAGATAATGCTGCTGTAGTCAAGACCTTGATGAGTTGAAAGAGTATCGATTCAAGTATGCTGTATTACTTGTCAGCTTGTACTGTAAATACAGTCTGTTCTTATTGTCGGGACAAAAGAGTGATTATAGTAAAACAAGTCTTGCTGAGTAAAGAGACATCAATGTCTCTATAAAGCCTGTAAAATTTATACTCTGTTCATTTTTCAAATGAAAGATTACCTTCCATCTTGGAAAAGAGATATTAAAACTTTATTGAAACAAAGGAGCATGAACACATCTTCTTAGTACATGACCTCTGTCTAAATTAATAAGATAAATAAAACATTACAGCATAGCCATGGAACACTAAGGAATGAATTGTCCACCAGGAAGATCTCGAATTTAATGAGACTAGTGCTTGCACTCTGTTTCTAGTTTTATCATGCTCATTTCAGGTGCAGTTACAGAATAGGTGGAGTTAGATATATTTAGTTCTGAGGATCTGACAGATGAGCATAAGTGCCTACAGAAGTGTGAGATAACAGGAGCTGTATGAAAATAAATGCTTATAAAAGTTGGACACTAGACTGAAAAGAAAGAAGTGAGAAAATTAAATAAATTTGGGAGAATATAAAGACAATTCCTTAAATTTTAAGATCTGTTTAAGTCTCAATGTAGCTGTGATACAACATTTGGCATGTAATTCATGCATACCGAGAGAGAAAGTCTCTTTACACTAAATTCTACAGGGTGGTAGTTTTTGATAATAGAACAATCTAAGCTAGGGCCTGGGGTTAAAAATTTTACACACAGTGGAGTGGAGGAATGTCTTTTGATAAGGGATCTTAGAAACTTCATGGAACCCAGAATACTTGAGATAGCATATCCATGGTTTTATTGCCATAAACTAACATAGAAACATTTTTCTTGAATAATACATCATTTCAATGAAAGTTCATTAAAAGCTATTTTCAATGTTAGATATTTCAATTTCAACTCTGTTTCTTATTTAAAATTTAGGATATTATACTTAGATTATCTTAAATATTTACATAACTCATAAAGGAAACAAATGAAGAGATCATGATTTCATACCTGTGATGGTTTCTTTATACGTTAACTCACCCAGACTATATGATGCCTGATCAATATTTATAAATATTCCTGTAAGTTCTATGTACAGACTAGCATTTGAATTGTTGGCTAAGTAAAGCAGGTGTGTCTGGAGCTGTGGATGGATATTATCTAATTCCCAAAAAAATATACAAAAAATTCACTCTGTTATGTTATCCAGAACTTCTGCCGCTAATAATCATTGGTCTCAGATCATAAGGACTGGAACATGAACCACTTGTTACATCTCCAGTCCTGAGGGCCTCAGGACTCAAAATAGACCACCTGCTATCTTGGGTCTCAAGGTCATGACACTTAATCGTTTTTAGTCATCATGATCACCTGAACAAACAAACCATAATAAACATTTTTATTATATAAAGTTGTGTGTTGATTATATAAGACTATGTTATTACGCCTTATTCTCTGCCTCTGAAAATTCTTAAAATTAGCATGCCATACATGACAAAAGTCTAAAAGTGAAGATTTTATGATAGAGTACCCAAAGAAAGGCCCTGGGTTTTATTTCCAATATATACATAAACAAAATCATCAGGTGGAAACCATACATCCAAGAGTATAAGTGTAGCACAAACTGTATTTGATGGTTGTATTTTTATTTGTTTGTTTTAAGAGATACAAAGTTGGATGAATAGGGAGTAGGGAGATTCTGAGAGGAGTTTAAGAAGGGAGTGAATTATGATCAAAACAAAATTTAAAAAAAAATGTCGAAGAACTAATGTAAATAAAGGGAATAAATAAGAGGTTCTGAGAAACAGATCCAATTATTAAGAGCATTTGTTGCTCTTACTGAGAACCTTGGTTTAGTTCCTAGTATTCACACAATATCACACTCAACCATCTGAGTATTCAATTACAGGGAATATGATGCCCTCCTTTGACCTCTGTGGGCAGCAAGGATTCAGGTGCTGCACACACAAAAGTACAAACAGAACACTCCCACACAAAAAGTAAAACAAAGAGATCTAAAATACACAAAAATATCCCCACAAAACTATTAATACAAAATTGGAAAGACTTGAAAAATAGTAGCTATTGTTTGCTAAGTTTGAATACTGTGCTTATAATTTAAGCCTTTATATAAACATTACTAGTTATTTGTTTTTTGAGACAAGGTCTCATTAGCTCAGAGTGTCTTCAAACTCCTATGTACTTTTGACCTTTTGATCCTACTGTTTCTACCTAATAAGTGAATACTATTTTTAGCATCATGTACTGCTAAGAATCTGATGCCCACAGGGTTTAAGTGGTTATTAAAGGTTAAAGACTTAGTTAAGTGGAAAAACATGTTTTAACTCAGGCAGGATGACTGCTGAGAGAAACTGTGACCAATATACAATTCATATTAAGAGGCTTTGTTAATACTATTATACTCATGCATGATTTTTTTCTCCTTCAAATTTCTTTGGGTTTTCAAATTTATTCTAATTTTTCAAATGATGTCCTTTATTTGCCACTCCTTAAATGAAATCATTTAATAGCATACATTATCAATTATGAAGATGATGAATAGTCGCATTACTTTTCAAAAGGCAGCTTCAGCAAGCTGTCAGGTATGAAATTTCTTCAAAATGGATTAAGGTCACAGTATGTCTCCTCACAGTACTAACAAGGACTTTTCCCTTGCTGTTGATGCAATTACTTGTCAAGTCTCATCATATGTTTTTCCTCAGAATCAATTTGATATAAATATTGAGCTGCATGGAAACCCATTTTATACAGAATTTTATTGGTTGTTTTCCAAGGCTTAGTAATTGAAGTGTCAATTAATGGTGGGCAAAATTAGGTATATAGTCAGTATTCCTCAAACCCTTTACACCTCTTTTTCAAAAAGTATTCTGTTGTGAGACATTTATATACTATGCAGAGATACATTGCTGCAATTGTTTTAATAAAGTGTTGAGCAGCCAATAATTAATCACTAGGTATAGGCAGGACTTCCAGACAGAGAGAGGAAAAAGAGACTCGAAGTGTGCAAGAGATGGCAGGATACACATTACAAGCAGGACATTTTGCAAAAGGAGAGATAACAGCCACAAGCCACATGGCAGCATGTGGATTAACAGAAATGGGTTAATTTAATTTATAAGGACTGGATAAGAAGAAGCCTAAGCTATAAGATGAGCTTTCATAATTAATAAAATCAGTCTCTGTGTCTTTATTTGTGGGCTGATAACCCAAAGAAAATTCTGACTGCATTTGGTGCCAAACATGAAGCTCAAATAGTTACATATGTCCTAAGAAAGAAGGCTCTCTGGTAAGTTGGGCACAAAGACACATGGCTCTTTTAAGAGGCCCTGCTGTGCAGCAGACCATTTGAGGTAGAAATGCCTACAACATGATGGACACAGCATCTTCCCAGAGCTGGGGCTCTAAATACATGTTGGGTCCCTAGAGGACAGGCCTTCGGACCTCCACTTGATCTGTTTTGCACTCTTGAGGTTGGTTGAAAACAGGAACAAAAACAGGAACAATCTGTTGTTTTCAGCAATGTTTCTAAGGATGTTTACCCCTAAGCCATTGAGTTAAGGTGATGAGCTTCCTGCTATTGCTGATTTGGCCTCCCCTGCTGAGGGCTATATATACTTGTGAGAAAGTGGAATAAAAGGCTTGTCTGCAGAATCTGAAGTTGTGTTGTGTGTTAATCCCGACGTCCCTCGCTCAGAAGAAGACAGTTGCTGTGCTGGTGCGGCAAAGTGGAAGTTCCCACCGAGATCTGAGAAAGAAGGGGTAGCAAACGGGGTCGTCCTAGGTTGGTAAGAATGGATTGGGGTAAAATGGGATCCACAAGCAGTAAGAGAGACCTGATACGTCAGATAGCTAAATTGTTAGAGAAACAAGGAACCTTGGTCAAAGAGAGAACTATAGAAGATTTTCTTAAGAATATAGCCGTAGCAAGCCCATGGTTTTTGACAAGTGGAGGTTTGAACTTCTCCAATTGGAAACAGGTAAAAACAGATTTGTAGAAACGGCTGCAAAAGGAGGGTACCGATAGCGTCCCTATATCTACCTTTTCGCTATGGCACCTGATTTGTGATGCCCTACTTACTGATAAAGTGAAAGTGAGACCGGAGGTCATCGCAGCTAAAGAGATACTTGTAGAAATACAAGAGAAAGAGACTCGCCGGTCCATAGGATCGGCAGAGTCACATAGGGACCAAAAGGAAATGTCAGAGGTGCCAGGGGGAACTTTGGAATCTGGTGCGGGACTAAGGCTAGCACCAAAGTCTGCCCAGTTTCAGGCGCAAAACCAGATAGCAATAACCTCCGAGTCAGAAAATGGGGAAGGCGTCCTCAGCTCTAGTGCAGAGAATAGTTTATCTGATGAGGAAGCACAGTTAATGCAGGAAATTAAGGTACTTTGGAAAAGGCTAAAGCGCTGTAAGGCGGGGGATTCCTTATGTGTGCCATCAGCCCCACTTGCTTTTAATGAGGGAAGGAGCGAGTCTCGTTGGGAACTGACAGATGACAGGGAGGCCGAAGAGGTCTCAGGAAGAAAAGGAGGTTCTGTTTTCGGCCCCGGCACAGAGTTGCTCCAGTTATAGAGGACAGGACAGGTGCTGAGACAACATGTGGCCTTGAGCTTTAAGGAGATGAAGCAATTGAAAGAGGTTGTGTCAGGCCCCGTTTACTCTTGCCATGGTAGTCTTTTGTGGCATTGAATCTTACACCTAGTGATTGGCGGCAGCTATGTGGTGCAGTATTACCGGGAGGAGATTACTTATTGTGGAGGGGAAAATATCAAGAAAATTGCTTACAAACGACTAGGTTAAATGCGCAAGTGGGACAGGTACAGCGCAATCTAGATATGCTAACTGGAGCAGGAGCTCATGCTGACTTGGCCAATCAAATTGTACTCGATCCTGCCATATATCTCCAGACAGCGACTGCAGCTACCAAAGCTTGGAAAGCCCTGCCAAACAAGGCCACGGGAAATCAGCTGTCAAAAGTTTAACAAGGGCCTTCAGAACCATTTCAGGACAATGTGGATAGGATATTGCAGTTGGCAGGGAGATTATTGGTGATGTGACCACAGCCATGCCCATAGTTAAGCAGCTGGCGTTTGAAAATTCCAATAAATATTGTAAGGAAGCCTTGTGGCCACATAAGGCAAGAAGCTTAAATGAGTACATTAGGATCTGCCAGGATATTGATGGGCACTTCATTCAGGGCCAGGTGATTGCCGCTGCCATCAGGCCTGGGCTAGAATCCCGAACTGGGGATAAAACCTGCTTTAACTGTGGTGCCCTTGGACATTTTAAAAAGGAATGTCTACAACTCACTCGGGGAACTACTGCCAGACCAGGAAAGTGCCCACGATGTAAAAGGGGGGCCCAGTGGGCAAATGATTGCAGATCTAAGACAGATATAGATGGAAGGCTTCTGCCCATCCAAGGCCAACAGCAGGGAAACTGGTGGAGGGCTCTGCTCCAGGGCGCCAGAACCTCAGTATTGTCATGTAGTGTCATGGAGCAATGACACCAGGAGACAAGGGGTCCCACCGAGGCAGTGGCCGTATCCAGTTGGTTCCACAGGGCAATATTTTTGTGTTGCAGACCTTGCCCACATCACCCCAGGAAGTACAGGACTGGACCTCAGTACCTCCGCCTGAGCAGTCTTGACAGCCCAAATGGGGTTTCAAGTTTTACCCACTAATGTTTTGGGGCCATGCTCCCTAGAGGGACCTTGGGGCTTATCTTGTGAAGAAGCAGTACCATCTTGAGGGAAATTCAAATTCATCCTGGAGTTGTTGATGCATATTATCAAGGAGAAATAAAAATTATGACATCAATTTCTCAAGGAGTTACAGTAATTCCTCAGGGGGATCTGATGGAGGAAGGTCATTGGTAATAAACAAACTGCCTTGGCCCATTTTGATAGGCCATCCCTTAGGTGGGTGGAGTAGGCAGAACAGAATGCTGGGAGGAAGAGGAAGTGAGCTCAGAGGCCATGCTCCCCTCTCCCGGCCAGACACAATGAAATAAGCGGCCAGGTCAGAAATGCTGAATCTTTCCCAGTAAGCGCACCTTGGGGTGCTACACACATTATTAGAAATGGGCTAGTCCAGGTGAGAGAGTTAGCCGAGAAGAGGCTAGATATAATGGGCCAAGCAGTGTTTAAAAGAATACAGTGTCCGTGTAATTATTTCGGGGCATAAGCTATCAGGCGGCCGGGGTGCTGGGGACGCAGTCCTGCCGCTCATATTACAACAGGGATCGTATTGCCCAATTGGTCTTGGTACCGTTAGTTAACACCTCCAACACTACAACTAGGTCCAGTCGGGGTGCTAAAGGTTTTGGATCATCTGGCACTGCAGCCTTTTGGGTAGCTCATATGAAAGAAAGGCCACAATCGGAACTGACTATCGATGGGAAGTCATTTAATGGGATTTTAGATTCTGGAGCTGATGTCTCCATCCTGTCCTTAGAATTCTGGCCTAAGAAGTGGCCATTAGAAAGTAGTACTGCCACCCTACAAGGAACAGGTCAAGCAAGTCCTAAGAAGAGTGCAAAAATATTAAAATACCAGTATAATGAAAGCCATGAGGGTCACTTTCAGCCATATGTCCTCCCAGGACTACCTGTTAATCTCTGGGGAAGAAATGTCCTGAGTGAGGTGGGAGCTGTCTTGACCACTCAGCCCATTCCACCACCGCCAAGGTCCCAAATTATGCAGCAACTGGGATGGAGACCAGGACAGGGGCTGGGAAATAATCTGCAGGGCCAGTTGCAGCAAGTGACGCCAGATAAACAAATTACCAGACTGCTGGGAGACCGAAGTGGTCTAGGCCATTTTTAGTTAGGGTCACTGTTCCCATGCCTGCCCCAATTCCTATAATTAGGAAATCTGATGACCCAGTTTGGGTGGAACAGTGGCCCTTGACTCAAGAAAAATTGCAGGCTGCTCATGTCTTGACCCAAGATCAGCTGCAGGCCGGGCACATTGATCCCTCTACTTCCCCTTGGAATACACCCATATTTATCATTAAAAAGAAATCTGGAAAATGGAGACTATTACAGGACCTCAGGGCTCTCAACGAGGTGATGCAGCCTATGGGTCCTCTTCAGCAAGGATTGCCCTTTCCTTCAGCCATTCCCCAGGGTTGGCATACAATTATAGTGGATTTAAAGGATTGATTTTTTTACCATTCCTCTAGCCAAACAGGATTGCCCACATTTTGCTTTTAGCCTCCCTTCTATTAATTTTAAGAAACCAGCTTTGCGATTCCATTGGATTATACTCCCATAGGACATGAAAAATAGTCCTACAATATGTGAAACTTATGTTGCTGCTGCCTTGGTGCCTGTCTGCTGTCAGTTTCCAGTTATATATTGTTCATTATATGGATGATTTAGTAATAGCAGGGCCTGATCAAGATCAACTGCTCAGGGCTTATACTCAAATGCAACAGGATTTAGAGAAGGCGGGGCTGATCATAGCTCCTGAGAAGGTCCAAATGCAAGCCCCATATTCCTACCTTGAGTACCAATTGGCCATGGATGGAATTAAACCAAAAAAATTAACTATTGACACCTCTCATCTTAAAACCTTACATGATTGGCAGCAGTTACTGGGAGACGTACAGTGGATACGCCCCTCCCTAGCAATCAAAACAGGTGACTTAAGACCATTGTATGATATGCTCTTGGGAGATCTTGACCCAACTTCTCCCAGAGTATTGACATCTGCAGCCAGGCAGGCCTTACGTCTTCTTCTGGACAACATTGAAAGGGTCCATCTCCAGCAGATTAATTATGATCAATCATTAAATTTTGTAGTTCTTGCTTCCAACTTTGCCCCTACAGGAGTCTTTTGACAAGATGGGCCTATTTTATGGATACACATGCCTGCCTATCTAGCGAGGGTAGTCACCCCATACTATGAAGCTATATTACAATTACTTTGGAAAGCTAAGAAGGTTGCTGCACAGACGTTTGGGAAGTATCCTGACAAGATTATAACACCTTATACTAAAGACCAGCTAGCACATTTACAGCAGTACCATGATTAGTGGACCCTTTTTCTCACCTCCTTTTCTGAAAGTTTTGATTCTCATTATCCTCAGCATCCATTAATGGTCCTATTCAAAAATCATCCCGTTACATTCCCCCAAGTGATTAAAGAATCTCCCATACCCTCAGCTCATGCTGTCTTTACAGATGCTTCCCCTAAAGGTAATGCAGTAGTGGTTTCTGGACGAAAAGTATGGAAACGTCCTGTGGGGGATGTATCAGCCCAAGCTGCAGAGGTAACAGCCTTCCTCATTGCACTCCAGCTCTTCCCTGTGGAACCTGTAAATTTGTATACTGATAGTGTGTATATGGTCCATATCTTTAAGCCATTGGAGACATCTGCCTATATATAACATACCTCTAAGGTCCATCATTTGCTCAGCTGTGTTTAGCATTTGATTTGGCAATGAACTGAGCCTTTGTTTGTTGAACATATCCACAGTCATACCCAGCTGCCTGGGCCATTGTCAGCAAGAAATGATTTAGCTGATAAAAATACACGTTTGCTTTACTTCTGACCACACCCAAGAAATACTTGATAAATTTCACTTTAATGCGCACTCCCTTTGACATCATACTCGATACACACGAGAAGCACAAGCCATTACATCATCTTGTCCTCAGCATGCTCCTTTCCTAAGCAGCCCCAATTTAGGAGTTAACCCATAAGGATTACGACCAAATCAGTTATGGCAGATGGATGTTACATACCTGCCTGCTGCAGGGAAACTTAAGTTTGTCCATGTGTCAGTAAACGCCTTTTCAGGAGTAATTTTTGCATCCTTGCATTCAGGAGAATGAGCAAAAGATGCCATTGCACACTGCCTTTCTGCTTTTGCCTATATGGGCAAACCTGAGGTTTTTAAGACAGATAATGGCCCAGCATGTATCAGCAAAAAGTTTTCATCCTTTTGTTCATTCTATTAAATTTCCCATAAAACAGGCATCCCATATAACCCAATGGGTCAAGCAATTGTGGAAAGAGCCAATCAGACCCTCAAGCAATATTTTCAAAAATTAAATTGGGGGAGTTCATATCCTCCTCAGCAACTCAATTATCCACCATTCTCTTTATTTTAAAATTTTTGACTATGGATGCTGAAGGGCACTCGCCTATGAAACACCATACACAGGTTAGGGCTCAGAGCCTAGGATGGGTTCGTTGGAAAGATCTGCAAATAGGAAGATGGATGGAACCAATCCCCTTGTTGGCAAAGGTGGGGGGGGGCTGTATGTGTTTTTCCTCCAGGAGTTGATAAACCAATTTGGGTGCCAGAGCTGTGTGTAAGGCCAGTGAACCAGGATGAAGATTGTGATGCTTCTTCTACTTCAGGTAATGACTCTGGTAAAAACAACAGAATTGTGAGTGATGGGGAGTCTAGTGAAAAGCCCACTACTTTTAATGCCAGTTAGTACTGCATAATACCTATGGTCCCAAACCTGCTCCTTGGTGTTGGGATGCTGATAGAAATTTTAATTTCCACCCCACAGTTATGTGGGGAGAATGTATCACTCAAGAGCCTGATTTGTTATATTGCTGGACACAATGACTATTCGATCCTCTGCTTGCGTTCCTGTCCCATTTTTTCTTTGTATTGTAGAATGGCAATTTGAGTGGCAATATTCTTAATTGTTCTTCCAGGATCTGCAAGCTGAGTAATTGCTAGGACGGTTCTGATGGAGCCTTGATCGTTCGAGTGCCTGCTGTGATCCCTCTGCCGGTGCTGGTATCTCAAGAACATCAGGAGAACATCCTTTATCGACAATGGGCGAACAGCTGCAATTGTTGCTGCTATTGCTGTCACTGCGGGAGGCTTTAATCCCTGTTTTAGGCGAGCTCTCTATACCAGGACAGTTGCCCGTCGTAGGGATCCCTCATGACTTTTGCAGCATCTGCAGCCAGACTTGGGGCACTTACTGATTACCGGAAGACAACCCAAGCAACATTTGTCAAGTGACAGTGTGCTGCATGAGATTGCCACATAGAGCAGCAGAGAATCCAAAAAGAGATAACCCCAATAGCAGTATCAGTGCAAGTGAGAGCATTCCAGACATTTGCAGGACCCAGCACCCAAGCTGGAATGGATATATATATATATATATATATAAATATATATATATATATATATATATATATATATATATATTCCTTAAAAGGTTAAATGTTTTCATATAAAAAGAACCAGACACTAATTAAGGTAGTAGCACAAGTGATCCTGTCTATCAGATTGCCTCTATTGCATTTTTTTTATAAAATTGTGTTTCTAAACAACTTCCATGATGCCAGCTAAGATTCTCCACCCTCATAGACTATCCAGTGAAGTCTTCAGAAAAGCTTTGCACTTTTCCATCACACAGAACTCCCCCCAAAAATAATATTGCTAGTTATCCCAGGATCATCCACTCTTCCAATTTTCTCAGGGACCCCTAAAATGTTGTTACCTACAGACAATAGGAAACTTTCTAGAGAAAGCATTGTCCATCTTACCTAGAAGTTAGATATGTGGCTTTTGTTCATTCAGAGGGTTATAGATGCTTGTTATTGTTTAGAAGCTCAGTTAAAAGTTGTTACTGGTAATGGTCTGAAAAAAATCTAAACAAAAGAAATTAGATACAAGGATCTCATTCTAAAAAAAGAGGAGAAATATAAAAATGATACCATATAAACCTAGATTATTGAATCTATTCTCAAACTAAGAGAACAATGATTAGTCTCAAGTATTTTACATTGGTGTAGTAATAGGAGGGAGTGGTGGGGCTGCATCCCCAGCACCCCGGCTGCCTGGCTAGCTTATACCCCGAAATAACTACACAGACACTGTATTCTTTTAAACACTGCTTGACCTCTTCTCGGCTAACTTTCGCACCTGGACTAGCCCATTTCCAATCATGTGTGTAGCACCCCAAGGTGCGCTTACCGGGAAGATTCTAGCCTACGTCCATCCTGGGTCGGAGCTGAATTGCGTCTGCCTCAGAGAGCAGAGCTCTCGGGTCTGCCCAGGAGAGGGGAGCATGGCGTCTCTCAGCTCACTTCCTCTTCCTCCAAGCATTTTGTTCTGTTTACTCCACCCACCTATGTTTTAACCTATGAGGGCCAAGCAGTTTATTTATTATGTAACTAATGACCTTCCTCCATCACATTGGTATTGATTTTTTTATTGATATGAATTTAAGGTTATTTTGGTATAGTGTGTATAAGTTTCTACTCCAATTCAAAATATTGTACCTATGCAGCTCATTTTAAAAATGTAATATAAAGTTTTCCTCTTTAAAACCTATTTAATATCATAAAAAACTTGCAGGTTTATAGTTAGTTATCTATAATAATCAAAAATATACTTATTATATATGTTTCAAAGACCTAGAAAATATGGCATTTAAACTGTTTTAATAACATAAGTTTTTTTTCATGACAGTGAAACATCTCTGTTCCTGAAAGCACAAATATACTTTAAAAGTGGATGATAGGCAATGAAGAACCTACATATGGATTTTGCTTTCAATTATGAAAAGTTTAGCCATTGGAAAAGAAAATACCCTTGCCTCAACTGCTGATACTAGTTTAACAGTCTGGCTAGTTTAGCCCCAAAATAACCACATAGAAATTGTATTCATTAAAACACTGACTGCTTGGCCCATTAGCTCTAATTTCTTATTGGCTAACTCTTATATTAATTTAACCCATTTCTATTAATTTGTATATCACCATGTGGCAGTGGCTTACCAACAAACATTCTAACCAGCATCTGTCTCAGGTGAAGAATCCATGGCGTCTTTCTCTGATTCCACCCTACTTCCTCCCAGCATACAACCTAATTTTCCCTGCCTAGTTCTATTCTTCCCTGCCATAGGCTCAAAGCAGTTCTTTATCAACAAACGAAAGCAACACAAATATGGAAGGACCTTCCACACCATACTAGGTTGTCAAACTTGGACAAGGAAGACACAAAAGAAGCTACTGACAAACTGTACCAAGAAAAGATATGACAATCTTTCAAATTCTTGTTCCACAGAAAAGTTTGTCAAATATTTGAACTCCATGGGTTGGTGATGGCTTCCTCAATAAAAGTACAGCGGAATCTTAGGTTATCTATGCAGGCAAATAGATTTCTCTGTCATTTCTTTTTTTTTTATTGAGAAAAAGTTTTCCTCTCAGTCTCCCATTTCCCTCCCCCTCCTCCCACTCCTTACCCCTCCCTCCACTCTTCTACCCCTCCTTCTCCAATCCAAAGAACAGTCAGGATTCCCTGCCCTGTGGAAAGTCCAAGGTCCTCCCTCCTCCATCCAGGTCTAGGAAGGTGAGCATCCAAACAGACTAGGCTCCCAAGAAGCCAGTTCATGAAGGAGCAAAACCCAGTGCCATTGTCCTTGGTTTCTCATCAGGCCTCATTGTCTGCCATGTTGAGAGAGTCCAGTTATACCCCATGCTTTTTCAGTCCCAGTCCAGCTGGTCTTGGTGAGCTCCCAATTGATCAGCCCCACTGTCTCCATGGATGGGTACACCCATCAGGGTCCTGACTTCCTTGCTCATGTTCTCCCTCTTTCTGCTCCTCATTTGGACCTTGGGAGCTCATTCCGGTGCTCCAATGTGGGTCTCTGTCTCTATCTCCATCCATCGCCAGATGAAGGTTCTATGGTGATATGCAAGATATTCATCAGTATGGCTATAGGATAGGGCCATTTCAGGTTCCCTATCCTCAGCTGCCCAAGGAACTAACTGGGGATATGGCCCTGGGCACCTGGGAGCCCTCTAGGTTCAAGTCTCTTGCCAACCCTAAGATGGCTCCCTTAATTAAGATATATACTTCCCTGCTCCCATATGCATCCTTCCTTTATCCCAACCATCCCATTTTCCCAAGTGCCCCCCATCTTCCCCTTCTCACTTTTCTCTCCCCATCTCCCCTTATCCCCATCCCACCCAACCCCCAAGATCCCAATTTTTTGCCCAGCAATCTTGTCTACTTCCCATATCCAGGAGGATAACTAAATGTTTTTCTTTGGGTTCACCTTCTTATTTAGCTTCTTTAGGATCACAAATTATAGACTCAATGTCCTTTATTTATGGCTAGAAACCAATTATAAATGAGTACATCCCAATTTTATCTTTTTGGGTCTGGGTTACCTCACTCAGGATAGTGTCTTCTATTTCCATCCATTTGCATGCAAAATTCAAGATGTCATTGTTTTTTACCGCTGAGTAGTACTCTAATATGTATATATTCCACACTTTCTCTGTCATTTCTTAGTTTTAAATGTTGCTTATTCTGTCCTTCTTGTTTAATTAGTTAATATTACATCCTTCTCAGATCTGTGGTAGGGACCAAAGACTAGAAAGTTTTAGTTGCACTTTTCCTTTTTATCAAATTCAGAAAAGAAGCAAAAAAGAAGAGGTAGAAAAAGTAAGAGGATGAGAGATATAAAAGCTTAAATTGTTTATTTAAGAAAATTTTTGAGGTTTAAAAAGATTGTTTTAGGATGGTAATAAAAGATAATAAAATGTTTTAGGTAGAAAACATTGAATTCATCAAGAGAGAATAAATAATAGAATATTTTCTCTGAATGTGCAAAATACAAATGGACTGAGCATTGTGTATATGATTCATACCCAATAATTGTTCCTTATGTATATTTTTACTATAAAAACCTTTCCTCTTTATTTGGGCATAAAAAGCATTAAATATTGT
The DNA here is from genome assembly GCA_028537955.1 of Microtus californicus. NCBI lineage: Eukaryota > Metazoa > Chordata > Mammalia > Rodentia > Cricetidae > Microtus > Microtus californicus. The sequence continues at coordinate 2,739,603 of JAQJZF010000006.1, read as the reverse complement.
GGGATATTTGGATAAAATATAAAGATATATTACCGTAATTGGTTTAATTAAAGGGTGAACACACCCAATATCTAGGCAGGGCATACAGGTGAGATTTCCAGGCAGAGAGAGAAAGAGGATTATCAAGGTGTGCAAGAGATGACAGGTGATACAGAACAAGCAAAACATTCAGAAGGAGAGGAAATAGACATGAACTATGTGATAGTATGCAAATTAAAAAAATGGGTTCATTTAAGTAAAAAATACTAGTTAGGAATAAGGCTAAGCTATAGGCCAAGTTTTCAAAATTAATAATAAGTCTCAGTGTCATTATTTGTAGCACACCAAAATTTCTGGCTAAAATACTCTATATTGAACAGTGACACATTCTAAAACCAAATTACACTAAAATCAACTGAGAAAAAAAAGAGAGGAGTATCAAGAAGCAAGCCTTGCACACAAATATTACTATAACCCCTCTGATTGTTTGCTCCTGGGCATAAACTTCCTTCATTGTGTTTTTCCTATAATTTACTTTCAAATTATTGATTCTTCTATCTCTTCAGATACAAATCTTAATTTTCATTCTTCTTTCCTTTTACCACTGTCTTTTCTCAATAAACTCTGTCCACATAAACCTATTTATTCCTTTTGACTGTAAGTAAAATAATCTCTTTTAATGTGTTTTTCCTGCCCAATTTACACTGAAAGAATAAGTCAAGGAAATACTGCTAAATTCTACAAATTACACTGAAAGAATAAGTCAAGGAAATACTGCTAAATTCTACAAATTCTGGATTTTCTGTTTATCACAGAGTTGATATTTAGATCATTTTTAATATCTGCATATTTTTAATAAGAAACTTATTTTTAAATTTATGTTTAAATTTTTATATGTGTGTGTGTTCTAAGAGAATTCATGAGCACATACAAATACCATGGCACACATATAAAAATCAGAGGCAACTTTTGATAATTGGTTCTTTTCTTTTACTCTGTTGGCCCTAGGTTTGAACTCAGAGATTGTCATTGTGTCAGAAGTTTCTACCTGCTAATCTATTGCAGCAGCACTGAATGATTTTTTAAAACAAGTATTGAATATTTTAAAAATTCCCAACATAAGCAAAAGAAAGTAATATACAGACGTCTAAGGCCCAAATCTCTAATTTCTCTTTTAATTTTCTGTCTGGTTGACCTGCCCATTGGTGAGAGAGGAATGTTGAAATCTCAAACTATTAGTATGTGGGGTTTGATGTTCAATTTGAGTTCTATTAATGTTTCTTTTATATATGTGGGTGCTATTATATTAGGGGCATGGATATTTAGGATTGAGACATCATCCTGATTGTTTCTGTTATGAGTATAAAGTATCCTTCCCCATCTCTTCTGATTAATTTTAGTTTGAAATCAATTTTGTCAGATATTAGTATAGCTACATCTGCTTCTTTCTTAGGCCCATTTGATTGGAAAAACTTTTCACAACCCTTTACTCTGAGATAGTCTTTGAGAATGAGGTGTGTTTTCTGTAAACAACAGAATGTTGGATCCTGTTTTCGTATCCATTTTCTTAACCTGTGCCTTTTTATACGTGAATTGAGTTCATTGATATTAAATGAAATTAATGACCAATGTTTGTTAACTTCGGTTATTTTTTTTTTTTGGTGGTAGTGTTTGTGTTTCCTTTCTTTGAGTTGTGCTGGTGGAGGGCTGTCATATGTCTGTGTTATTGTGGATGTTGTTGGATTCCTTAGGTTGTGGTTTTTCTTCTAGTACTTTCTGTAAGGCTGAGTTTGTGGCTCCGTATTGTTTAAATCTGTTTTTGTCCTGGAATATCTTGCTTTCTCCATCATTAGTGAAAGAAATCTTTGCTGGGTATAATAGTTTGGGCTTGCATGCATGGTCTCTTAGTGTCTGCAGCACATCTATCCAAGACTTTCTGGCTTTTATGGCTTCCATAGAGAAGTTGGATGTAATTCTGATAGGTTTTATTTTTATATGTTACTTGACATTTTTCTTTGCAAGTCTTAATATTTTTTTTATTCTGTATATTTTGTGTTTTGATTATTATACGGCAAGGGGATTTTTTTTTTTGATCCACTCTTGGTGTTCTGTAAGCTTCTTGTACCTTCATACGAATCTTTAGGTGGGGAAAGTTTTCTTCTATACTTTTATTGAATCTATTTTCTGGGCCTCTGAGGTGTAATCCTTTTCCTTCTTCTACCCCTATTATTCTTAGGTTTGGCCTTTTCATGGTGTCCCAGAGTTTTTGGATGTTTTGTGTTAAGAATTTGTTGGATTTGCTGTTTTCTTTGATCAATGTGTCTATTTCCTCTATAGTATATTCAGCACCTGAGATTCTTTCTTCTACCTCTTGTATTTTGTTGGTTATATGTGTCTCTGTAGTTCCTGTTCATTTACCCACATTTTTCATATCATCCCTTTTTTGGTTTGTGTCTTCTTTATTACCTCCATTTCATTCTTCAAGTCTTTATTTGTTTTCTTTACGTGTTTGTTTGCTTTTTCTTGGCTTCTTGGCTATCTTTGAGGGATTTATTAATTTCTTCTAACTTTTTTTCATCTTCTCTTCCATTTTTTAAGTGAATTTTTCACTTCCTGTTCAAGGGTCTCCATAATTTTCTTTTTTTTTTTCTTTTTTTATTGAGGAAAAAAATTTCCGCCTCATCCCATCCTCCCACTCCTCCCCCCACTCCTCTCCCCCTCTCCCCACTCCTCTCCCCCTCCCCCCACTTTTCTCCCCCTCCCTCTGCAGTCTGAAGAGCAGCCAGGGTTCCCTGCCCTGTGGAAAGTCCAAAGTCCTTGCTCCTCCATCCTGGTCTAGGAAGGTGAACATCCAAACTGGCTAGGCACCCTCAAAGCCAGAACATGATGCAGGATCAAAACCCAGTGCCATAGTCCTTGGCTTCTCAGCAGCCCTCATTGTCCGCCATATTCAGAGAGTCCGGTTTTATCCCCTGCTTTTTCAGTCACAGTTCAGCTGGTCTTGGTGAGCTCGCAATAGATCAGCCCCACTGTCTCTGTGGGTGGGTGCACCCCTTGTGGTCCTGACTTCTTTGCTCATGTTCACCCTCCTTCTGTTCCTCATTGGGACTTTGGGAGTTCAGTCCAGTGCTCCAGTGTGGGTCTCCGTCTCGATCTCCGTCCATCGCCAGATGAGGGTTCTATGGTGATATGCAAGATATTCATCAGTATGGCTATAGGATAGGGTTATTTCAGGTTCCCTATCCTCAGCTGCCCCAGGAACTAACTGGGGACCTCGCCTTGGGCATCTGGAAGCACCTCTAGGTCCAAGTCTCTTGCCAACCCTAAGATGCCTCCCTTAATTAAGATATGTGCTTCCCTGCTCCCCTATCCAAACTTCCTTTATCCCAATCATCCCATTTCCCCAAGTTCTCCCCATCCTACCCTTCTCACTTTCTCTCCCCATCTCCTCTTACCCCCTCCCACCCCACCCCCAAGATCCCGATTTTTTTGCCTGGCAATCTTGTCTACTCCCATATCCAGGAGGATAGCTATATGTTTTTATTTGGGTTAACCTTCTTATCTAGCTTCTTTAGGATAACAAATTATAGACTCACTGACCTTTATTTATGGCTAGAACACAATTATGAGTGAGTACATACCTTGTTCATCTTTTTGGGTCTGGGTTACCTCACTCAGGATAGTATTTTCTATTTCCATCCATTTGCATGCAAAATTCGAGAAGTCATTGTTTTTTACTGCTGAGTAGTACTCTAATGTGTATATATTCCACACTTTCTTCAACCATTCTTCCATTGACGGACAACTAGGTTGTTTCCAGGTTCTGGCTATTACAAACAATGCTGCTATGAACATAGTTGAACAAATGTCCCTGTCATATGATCGGGTATCTCTTGGGTATATTCCCAAGAGTGGCATTGCTGGGTCTGGGGGTAGGTTGATCCCGAATTTCCTGAGAAACTGAAACACTGCTTTCCAAAGTGGTTGCACAAGTTTGCATTCCCAGCAGCAATGGATGAGGGGACCCCTTCCTCCACAACCTCTCCAGCAGAGGCTATCATTGGTGTTTTTGATTTTAGTCAATCTGACAGGTGTAAGATGATATCTCAAAGTTGTTTTGATTTGCATTTCCCTGATCACTAAGGAGGTTGAGCATGACCTTAAGTGCCTTTTGGCCATTTGAACTTCTTCTTTTGTGAATTCTCTGTTCAAATCAATGCCCCATTTTTTAATTGGGTTAATTTGCCTTTTACAGTCTAGTTTCCTGAGTTCCTTATATATTTTGGAGATCAGATCTTTTTCTGTTGTGGGGTTGGTGAAGATCTTTTCCCAGTCAGTGGGCTGCCTTTGTGTCTTAGTGACCATGTCCTTTGCTTTACAGAAGCTTCTCATTTTCAGTAGGTCCCATTTATTCAATGTTGCCCTTAATGTCTGTGCTGCTGGGGTTATACCTAGGAAGCGATCGCCTGTGCCCATCTGTTGTAGGGTACTTCCCAATTTCTCTTCTATCAGGTTGAGTGTGTTCGGATTGATATTGAGGTCTTTGATCCATTTGGATTTGAGTTTTGTGCATGGTGATAGATATGGGTCAATTTTCTTTCTTCTACAGGTTGACATCCAGTTGTGCCAGCACCATTTGTTGAAGATGCTTTCTTTCTTCCATTGTATACTCTTAGCTCCTTTATCGAAAATGAGGTGTTCATAGGTTTGTGGGTTAAAATCTGGGTCTTCAATACGATTCCATTGGTCGACTTCTCTGTTTTTATACCAATACCACACTGTTTTCATTACTGTGGCTCTGTAATAGAGTTTGAAATCAGGGATGGTGATGCCTCCAGAAGTTCCTTTATTATATAAGACTGTTTTGGCTATCCTGGGTTTTTTGTTTTTCCATATAAAGTCGATTATTGTCCTCTCAAGATCTGTGAAGAATTTTGATGGGACCTTGATGGGGATTGCATTGAATCTATAAATTGCCTTTGGTAGAATTGCCATTTTTACTATGTTGATCCTCCCAATCCAAGAGCAAGGGAGATCCTTCCACTTTCTGGTATCCTCTTCAATTTCTTTCTTCAATGCCTTCAAGTTCTTGTCAAATAGATCTTTCACTTCCTTGGTTAGAGTTACCCCAAGATATTTTATGCTATTTGTGGCTATTGTGAAAGGTGATGCTTCTCTGATTTCCCTCTCTGCTTCCATATCCTTTGTGTATAGAAAGGCGACTGATTTTTTGGAGTTGATCTTGTATCCTGCTACATTACTAAGAGTTTATCAGCTTTAGGAGTTCTTTGGTGGAGTTTTTGGGGTCACTTATATACACTATCATATCATCTGCAAATAATGAAAGTTTAACCTCTTCCTTCCCAATTCGAATCCCCTTGATCCCCTTATGTTGTCTTATTGCTATTGCTAAAACTTCAAGCACTATATTGAAGAGGTATGGAGAGAGTGGACAGCCTTGCCGTGTTCCTGATTTTAGTGGGATGGCTTTGAGTTTCTCTCCATTTAGTTTGATGTTAGCTGTCGGTTTGCTGTAAATAGCTTTTATTATATTTAGGTATGTCCCTTGTATCCCTAATCTCTCCAAGACTTTTATCATGAAGGGATGTTGAATTTTGTCAAAAGCTTTTTCAACATCTAATGAAATGATCGTATGTTTTTTTTCTTTCAGTTTATTTATATGGTGGATTACATTGATAGATTTTCGTATGTTGAACCAGCCCTGCATCTCTGGGATGAAGCCTACTTGATCATAATGGATAATTTTTTTAATGTGTTCTTGGATACGGTTTGCCAGTATTTTGTTGAGGATTTTTGCGTCGATGTTCATGAGTGAAATTGGCCTGTTATTCTCTTTCTTGGTGGAGTCTTTGTGTGGTTTTGGTATCAGAGTGACTGTAGCTTCATAAAAGGAATTTGGCAATGACTCTTCCGTTTCTGTATTGTGAAATACATTAAGGAGTATAGGTATTAGGTCTTCTTGGAAGTTCTTGTAGAATTCCGCATTGAAACCATCTGGTCCTGGGCTTTTTTTGGTAGGGAGGTTTTTGATAACAGCTTCTAATTCTTCGCGACTAACAGGTCTATTTAGATTGTTCACCTGGTCCTGGTTTAACTTTGGTAAATGGTATTTATCTAAAAACGTGTCCATTTCTATTACATTTTCCAGTTTTGTGGCGTACAGGCTTTTGTAGTAAGATCTAATGATTCTCTGAATTTCCTCTGTGTCTGTGGTTATGTCCCCCTTTTCATTTCTGATCTTATTAATTTGCATATTCTCTCTCTGCCGTTTGATTAGTTTGGATAGGGGTTTATCAATCTTGTTGATTTTCTCCAGGAACCAGCTTCTTGTTTCATTGATTCTTTGGATTGTTTTTTGTGTTTCTATTTTGTTGATTTCAGCCCTCAGTTTGATTATTTCCAGTCTTCTACTCCTCCTAGGTGAGTCTGCTTCTTTTTTTTTCTAGAGCTTTCAGGTGTGCTGTTAAGTCTCCAATGTGTGCTTTCTCTGTTTTCTTTAAGTGGGCACTTAGTGCTATGAACTTTCCTCTCAGGACTGCTTTCATAGTGTCCCATAAGTTTGAGTAGCTTGTTTCTTTATTTTCATTCAAGGAAGTCTTTGATTTCTTTCTTTATTTCTTCCTTGATCCAGGTGTGGTTCAGTAGTTGACTGTTCAATTTCCATGAGTTTGTAGGCTTTCTGGTGGTAGCATTGTTGTTGAATTCTAACTTCAATCCATCGTGATCTGATAAGACGCAGGAGGTTACGAATATTTTTTTGTAACTGTGCAAGTTAGCTTTGTTACCGAGTATGTGGTCAATTTTCGAGAAGGTTCCATGAGCTGCAGAGAAGAAGGTATATTCTTTCCTATTTGGGTGGAATGTTATAGATGTCTGTTAAGTCCATTTGATTCATTACTTCCATTAATTCTCTTATTTCTCTGTTTGGTTTCTGTCTGATTGACCTGTCCATTGGTGAGAGAGGAGTGTTGAAGTCTCCTACTATTAGTGTGTGCTGTTTGATGGCAGCCTTGAGTTTTAGTAATGTTTCTTTTACGTACGTGGGTGCTTTTATATTAGGGGCATAGATATTCAGGATTGAGACTTCATCCTGATGAATTGTTCCCGTTATGAGTATAAAATGTCCCTCTCTATCTTTTCTGATTGATTTAAGTTTGAAGTCTACTTTGTTAGAAATTAGTATGGCCACACTTGCTTGTTTCTTAGGTCCATTTGCTTGATAAGCCTTTTCCCAGCCCTTTACTCTGAGTAGATGCCTGTCTTTGTGGTTGAGGTGTGTTTCTTGTAAACAGCAGAATGTTGGATCCTGTTTTCTTATCCAATCTTTTAGCCTGTGCCTTTTTATAGGTGAGTTGAGTCCATTGACATTAAGTGAAATTAATGACCATTGGTTGTTAACTCCGGTCACTTTTTTAGACATAGAGTTTGTGTGTTTCCCTTCTTTGAGTTGTGCTGGTGAAGGGTCTCTAGATATTTACGTTATTGTGGTCATTGTTGGACTCCTTGGTTTGTGATTTTCCTTCTATTATTTTCTGTAAGGCTGGATTTGTTGCTACGTATTGTTTAAATTTGTTTTTATCCTGGAAAATTTTGCTTTCTCCATTTATAGTGAACGAAAGCTTGGCTGGGTATAGCAGTCTGGGCTTGCATCCATGGTCTTTTAGTTTCTGAAGTACATCTATCCAGGACCTTCTGGCTTTCATGGTTTCCATAGAGAAGTCAGGTGTAAGTCTGATAGGTTTACCTTTATAAGTAACTTGTCCCTTTTCCTTTGCAGCTCTTAATATTCTTTCTTTATTCTGTATGTTTTGTGTTTTGATTATTATATGGCGAGGAGATGTTTTTTTTTGGTCCAGTCTATTCGGTGTTCTGTATGCTTCTTGAACCTTCAAAGGAATATCTTTCTTTAGATTGGGAAAGTTTTCTTCTATAATTTTATTAAATATATTTTCTGGACCGTTGAGCTGTACTTCTTCTCCTTCTTCTATCCCAATTATTCTTAGGTTTGGTCTTTTTATTGTGTCCCAGATTTCCTGAATGTTTTGTGATGAAAATTTGTTGGTTTTGCTATTTTCTTTGATCAGTGTGTTTATTTTCTCTATGGTATCTTCAGTGTCTGACATTCTTTCTTCCATCTCTTTTAATCTGTTGTTAGTACTTGTCTCTGTAGTTCCTGTTCTTTTACCCAGATTTTCCATCTCCATCCTACCCTCGGTTTGTGTTTTCTTCATTGCTTCCATTTCATTCTTCAAGTCTTGAACTGCTTCCCTTACCTGTCTGATTGCTTTTTCTTGTTTCTCTTGGTTTTCTTGGGTGTCTTTGAGTGATTTATTCATTTCCTCTACCTTTTTGTTTGTAATCTCTAATTGTTTATGGCAGTTTTTCACTTCCTGTTTAAGGTCTTCTATTAATTTCATATAGTTCACTTTTGAGTCGATTTCTTCTAATTCTTCTGGAGTGGGGTGTACAATTCTTCTTATTTCTGGATTCCTGGAATCTGGTGATGTCATGTTGCCTTTCAGGTTGTTGGGGGAATTCTTGCATTGGCGCCTTCCCATCTCTTCCTTCCAATGGAGCCCGGAGAGGCCTGGTGTCTTGGTCCAGTCTTTGCTGTGATTGACTTTCTGGGTGTATCTTTTCAGTATAGAAGGAGGAACTGTTCCCGTCCAGATGGAACTCCTCAGCACCAAAGCATGGACGCCTGGTAGTCCACTGACCCGAGGACACAGGGGGGAACTTGTGGGGCAGGGTGGGGACGAGTAGAACACAGGACACCCTGCCGCAAAAGCTGAAGGTGCAAGTGCACTCTTTCCTGGGGCCTTGAGGTCTGCCCCTTAGGTAGGCTTTCACCGCTCTGGGTGGGTAGCCTTAGTGTAGGAGCAGAGAACTGTTCCTGAGCAAAGGACCTTGCAGAAAACACAGGCTTGGGGGAGGGGGTCGTGTGTAAGAAAGACAGCCCTGCAGAAGGAGCTGGGGGAGGGGGGTTTGTGCTCTCTTCCGGGACAGTCCACCCCTTTAAAGCACACACTGACCCGTCCAGATGGGATTCTTCAGCAACTAAACAGGGCCACCTGGTAGCCCAATGATCCGGGATGAAAGGGTGGAGGGCGCAGGGATGGGTGGTATCCAGAAGACCAGAGGAGCGGCTGGTGCACAGGCTGAAGGTGCCGGGCTCCCTTACTGGGGACCCTGAGGCCTGCCCGGTAGGCAGGCACTCACCGCTCTGGGTGGGTAATCTTAGTGCAGGAGCTTAAAACTGATCTTGAGCACTGGTCCTAGCTTGTAGCAGGGCAAGGATGGGGAGGGGTGCTGGGGGCTGGGACCTGCCTAAGAAAGACAGCCCTGCAGAAGGGTCTGGGGGAGGGGGGTTTGTGCTCTCTTCTGGGACAGTCCGCCCCTGGAAAGCACACACTCACCGGTCCAGATGGGATTCCTCAGCAACTAAACAGGGCCACCTGGTAGCCCAATGATCCGGGGACGAAAGGGTGAAGGGCGCAGGGATGGGTGGTATCCAGAAGACCAGAGGAGCGGCTGGTGCACAGCCTGAAGGTGCCGGGCTCCCTTACTGGGGACCCTGAGGCCTGCCCGGTAGGCAGGCACTCACCGCTCTGCCTCCATAATTTTCATAATGTTACATTTAAAGTTGATTTCTTCTACTTATTCTGTGTTAAGGTGTTCAAGTCTTCTTATTGTGTGTTCTCTGGATTCTGGTGTTATCATGTTGCTTTTGTGGAGGAATTCTTGCATTGGCAACTGCCTGTCCTTTCATTCAAATGTGGCCAGGAGAATCTTGGCATTTTTGTCCAATCTTTGCTGTGGCTGACTGTGTACTTGGGGATTTTTCTTGGCCTGCCCTCTCTTAGGGCCTCTCAGCACTGGAGCAGGCTCTCAGATGTCCTGCACACTGAAGCAGGCTGTGGTAGTGGATCTAAGGATCCAGCAGTTGAAAAGGAGTGCCTGCTGGAAAGATGGGATGGGTAAATAAGGAAAGCCAGTAGCTGGGGAGGAGACACCCCATTAGATGGCCAGAAACATTTAGGGAATTGGAGGGGGCCTTTACTCCGTTCCCAGAACTGGTTATCCAGGTGGTCACACACTCACCACTGTGGATAGATCTCCTCTGTACAGGAGCAGGGCCTTTTGCTGGGTGTCAAGGACCTCATAGATAAAATGGAGGGCTTGGAGTGACAGGGTGGTGTGGAAAAAAGAAGTCCCTATGGCAGGAGTGATCACCACTGGCTCCCCAGACCCTCAGCCCAGAAGCAGGCTGAGTTGAGAGATCCAGGGACCCCACAGATGGAAAGAGGTGCTTGGGGGGCAAGATGGGATGGGGTAAATAAAGGAAGCCAGTAGCCAGGGAGATGCCCAGCTGGATGGCAGAAATGTTTAGGTAATTGGAGGGGCCTGTACTTTGTCCTAGGAACTGGTTGGCCAGGCAGCCATACACCACTCCAGATGGCTCTCCTCAGTAACTTATTACTTTTAAGTTTCAGGATATTAACTTTTTATCCTAGTCAAGAAGACAAAGAGTGTTTTTCCTATATGATCTAAGGTTTAGGAGTACTTCATATTATTTTCTGGAGCACAGTAGTTTCAGCCTGATCATCATTGTCATCTTGGCAACCGTGCGTATGTTGTTCTGGTTCATATCCATATTTCATATCACATTGGCAAGAAATTTAATTACTTTCACAATGTGTTTACATGATTCACTCTACTTTACTAATTGAATTATAAAATTTTACAAATAGCCTATCAGTTACTTATACCCAAACATTATTTTTCCTTTACATGAGTTATATCATTGTAACTCATAGTGATATAGAGTCATTTTTTCACTATAATTGGCATCTGTCTGTCAGAATTATTTCAATTTACTATGACTTTTGTTTTAGGCACCATTATTTTTTCTATATTCTACACAGGCTATTATTGAACTCATTTAAATTCAAATATATTTTCAGTACAGAATTTTTCCATTTCTTTTTTATTATTTTGCTAAAACTTTCTTAATTTATTTTTCCACATTCTAAGTTTACCAGTCTTTCTTCCTTTTCATGATGTCTAGAAACATTTTTTGAAGTCTAAATAAAAAAAAAGTTGGTAAATGACAACCCCAATGGAAAGATTCAAGATTTGGGCTAATTTTGGATCAAATATACAATTTTGATAATTAGATGAATAAATATAAAAATGAGAATCAGTGATAAGTTATTTCTAACACATCAGTGATGAAGTTAAGTCAATCACTGATAAATGGCCAAATGGAAAAAGTGTCTGAATGAAAGGCATATGCTTTTATGTTGATCTCTATGTTATAAAATCTGCATTTGTTTTACAAACACAGAAGGAAGAATTCTTACTTGAGTCTGAAAAGATTAAATTCTTTTAAACTATAGCTAAAATATTATATCATAAAATTGATTTTATTTTAGGAACAATAGAGCTATGTTTGAGTAAAAACAGAAATTTTAGAGGACTTAAAAAGCACCTTGAAGCTCACTTCAGTGATTTCTGATTTTTTGTTCTGATGATACAGGCAGAAATTATTTGCCAATATTTTTAATTAATTGCACGAGTAAAAAATGAAGTAATGAAATAACAACATTAAAAATAAGAGGCTAAAAATCTAATAATTGTTTTTGAAATGGACACTCAAACATCATGAAAAAGTGGCAAATGCATTCTTGAGAATAATAATAATATTTGCATAATAGTTACTTTCAAATTTAAGAGAGATATTTGCATGGAGAAATTTTGTTCAGGTATAGGATAATTAACTGAACATTACAACCAGCAATCTGTGAAAAAAAAACCTAAATTCTAGCTTAAACACAGATAACACACCAATGCCACTGATAGGATGAGAATTCCAAATGGAAAGAACTTCATGTTAATGTTAATGCTATCTACTTTGTGAGCCAACACCAATTAATGGCATTTGGCCAAATTAACTTGTATCTAAGTGGAAATTTTGGGGAAGGTTAATATGTAGTCATCTTCATTATATAATTACAATTTTATCAGGTGAGATAGCTCAGAAGAAGGAAAACATAAAAATGAGGAAAACAAAGAAATTATGAATATACCACCTATATGACCCAAATACTCCTGGGCACACATATAAAGGATTCTGTAGCTTGCTTCAAAGATGTTTTAATGAAATTGTGGTCCATATAAACACTGACATTCTACTCAGTAATACAGAAACTTGAACTCTATGGACAAGTGCTACTCTAAGACTTAGTTTGCCAACCCTCACTTTCCAATGAAAATGGTGAATTCAGAGAGATACTTACAGTTGTGCAAAGTTTTGCTAATATATAATGCATGAATGTTCAGCCCAAAATAAGACCATTGCACCATAGCCTGTAAGACTCAGAGAAACTTGGGATAATGTAGGAGGAAACAATTTAAGAGACTCAGGATGGAAGCAACTAAATGTCATCTTTTGACGAAGAAATACCCAATCCAATGAAAATTCCACAGGAAGTTCAGATTCCTTCCATTCTTTCACCCAAGAATGGGCTTATCAATAGGTACAGAGGAAAAAGGAGTTTATAGAACTTCTCTTTACTTAATTTGCTACTGATAGATTCAGTGAAAGGTGGAAGCACCATAATCTTTAGTTATTTATATACCCACTGGTGACTAGACCACACTTCAATAGTCTTTCAGATATTCCTGGTTATATTAAATGATTACAAAATAAAAGCCAAAGTCATCAATCTGTGAACAGAAAATGGAAGGAAATAGCAGAAAATGGAGAGAAACAAAAGAATGCTTCATATACATGTATGAAACTGTCAAAGAACAAAATATTTAATTAAAATAACATAGGTAGCTTCTTGAAAATTTGTGATTTCATAGCAGACTAAGTAGGAAACACTTAGGTGGAACACAGAAAAAGATATTGTTCAATATCCAGGAAACGAGGGGGCAAGCTGGACTTGAGGTTCTAGTTCCCACCTTCTATATTTTTACCCAGATGATTTTAGGTTTGTAGGTAGATGTGCTGTCATGATTTTTTTTTATTTTAAGTAACATTGAGAGTGAGTGATCCACCTGCCAGCAGAACTGTACACCTTCCTGAAACTTGATCCCTGGATCCCTTTCCCATATCATTTCTGACTTTATTATTGGTCCCTGACCCTAAGCCCAGGGGACTTCTTGCACTCAGGCAAAGGCCACACCAATCAGAATAGTCTCAAGTTGCACCAGTTTGAAGTGATTTCAGCAGATCAGGTGTAGGCCACACCAGTCAGAAGAACAGAGATCCCCTATTGCACCAAAGGTAAAACTATCCACCAGAAGACCAACTACCAATTGGGACAGGGACTCCTATTTAGATGAAAAGTCATGCTAGCTACAAGAAATTGAGGCCAAAATATTAGAAACTCAAAAATGAAACAGAAAACATATCTATCTAACAACGACAAATTCAGAAATAAGAGATGATAACTAACCAACCTAAACCCAGATAACTAAATGCCAGTGCATAAATACAATCAGTACTAGCCAGGGAAATGTGGTACCACCAGAGCACTGTTATCATTCAACACTAATACCTGATTTTTCCAATATAGCTGAGTAGAACAAGAAAGAAAAAGACTTTAAAAATAACTTTATGATGATAACAGAGGTCTTAAGAAAGAAGGGAAAAACTTGCTTAAACAAATCATGAAAAATAAAACAAAAAATTAGAGTAAATCAATAAAGAATTCCATGAAAGGCAAGAAAAAAAAACAAATCAGTGAAAGAGACTATTCATGACGTGAAAGCTAAAATAAAAGTAATAAAGAAAACACAAACAGGGAAATCAGGAAATGGAAAAGTCTGGGAAAATAAACAGAAAATACAGACACAGGTATTACCAACACAAAAACGAGAAATAAAAGAGAGAATCTCAGGTTTTGAAGATACAATTAAAGAAAGAGAATAATTTGTCAAAAATTGTAAAATCTAAGAAACTCCTAGGACAAATAAATCAGGAAGTCTGGGGCACCATGAAAAGAAAAATAACTAAGAATAATCAAAATAAAAGGATAAGAATATAAACACAAAACCCCAGAAAATATGTTGTTAAAGTCATAGAAGAGTGATACCCTAACCTAATGAAGGACATGCCTAGCCTACGGAAGTACCCACATCACATAATAATCAAAATCTTAGAAATAGAGAATAAAGAAACAATATTAAAAGATGTAAAAGAAAAAGGTAAAGTAACACATAAATGAAGACCAATACAAATTATAGGTGATTTCTCATTGGAGTCTCAAAAACCAGAATGGACAGGACTGATGTCATGCAGATTCTAAGAGACCATAAATGTCAGCCTAGAGTAAAATATTCAACAAAACTTTCAAATTACCATAGATGAAGAAAGTAAGATAGCTCATGACAAAGTCAAATTTAAACAATAACTAGTCATCAGTCATACAGAAGGTAATAGAAAAAATGTCAACCCATGGAAAATGTAAACCCAAGAAAATCCAGGCAATATATAATCTCATAGCAGCAAAATTCAAAGAAGGGAAACGCACACACAAAATGGTTCAATGAAGAAAGGGCTGCTTTTTTGAGAACATCAAGAAGATTAATAGCCCTTATGCAAAATAACTAAAGAGAAAGAATCAAATAAACAGAATCAGAAAAGAAAAGGAGGACATAACAACAGAAACAATAATCCACAAAAGAGAAATAAAAGGAACATTGCCAAATGCATTTTATGGGGTCATAGTCACCCTGATACCCAAACCACACAAAGACTCAACAAAGAAAAAGAAATTGTCTTACCCGCTGGATGAGTTAAGAACAAAGAGGACATTTGAGTCAGAGTTTTTATCTCAAGCTATATTAATAACCAAAGTATCTTCTGTGCCTAGAAGAACCAGACTAAAATAAAGAAGAATTTAAAAAAGATTGAATTAATGGCTACAATAATAGGTAGTTTAGGCCTAGTAGTGATTGGATGTTGCTTTTTAAAAGTACTATCAGAATTAGGAATTCCGTGGCCTGGAGATGTGGATCAGTACCCAAGAGCTTGCTGTTCCTGAAGAGGACCAAAGTTTAGGAAGCTCACAACTGCCTATAACTTCAACACCAGGGCACTCAGAGCTTTCTTTTGGCCACTAAAGGAACCCACATTCATGTGCATATAGCATACACATACACATAAATACAAATAAAATAAAAATCTTTAAATAAAAAAGAAAAAGAAAGAAAAAGAAATAGTGTGGAGATACAAAAATGTGAACTTATTTCATCTTGTCTAAAGGTCAGAGAGTTTGAGCTTCTTTTTGCTCCTTCAAAGTTGTTGACAACAGGAGTGGCTACAAAACAAGATTTCCCAACCTATGATGTGGTTAGTTGATGTTTTGGACATCATGATGGTCCATAGTGATATCCTCTCCACCCTTACCTAAAGTCAGAGAATTCAGTCTTACTTCTATTCTCTTTCATTTAAATTAACTGAATTATCCCCCTTTTATTCTCTTTCCTGTGTCTCTGTGTTTCCTTCTTATCTCTGCCCTTCCTCCCTAACATTTCTAATCCTCACACCCCTACCCTGGAATGTACAATTCTGCCATGGCTAAGATCATTGCAGATGTCATCCTAAAATGATGGTTTATGACAAACCAGAGCAATTTCCTGTTGTGAGGAGAAGAGGCTTGTTTGTCCTAGTCACCCAGCTAGCTTACACCCAAAATAACCACACAGGAACTATATTAATTAAAACACTGCTTAACAAATTAGCTCTAGTTTCTTATTGGCTAATTTTTACATCTTAATTTAACCCACTTCTATTAATCGGTGTATCAACACATGACTGTGGCTTACCAGCAAGATTCTACCCAGCATCTGTCTTAGGCAGAAGATCCCTGCCGCATCTCTCTCCCTCTGCCCTTGTTTCCAGTATTCAGTTCCTCTGCCCTACCTACCTAAGTTTTGCCCTATCAGTCCCAAAGGAGTTTCTTTATTCATTAGCCATTGAAAGCAATTTCCCTTTTCTGTTTAAATAAAAAGGAAATCTTTAACTTTAACATAGTAAAATTACATATAACAAAACAGTTATCAAGCAAGGATTACAGGTACAATATATCTACTTTATTTTTTATCAAAACTAAGAAAAACTGTATAACTATAAATTCTTCAACTCCATGAAAGACTCCAGTAGGATATAATATTACCTAAACAAACAGGGAGTGCATTGTAAGCAACTTACAAAATTCTAGAATTGACAGAGACATCTCACTGTCTGGACAGTCACCCAAAGGTTTCTGTAGCATTGGGGAATCCATTTTCAGCCTACAGGCCCATAGTATCCAGCAGACTCTCCATAAAGCATGAAATTCAATGATAAATGTTCAGTCACTTTCTTCTGTATCCTGCAGAATGTCTCACAGACTCTTTCATGAAGCATGAACCCTGAAGGATTATCTCACCTTTAGTCTAGTTTAGCAATCATCTCTCTGCAGGTTCTTCATATCAAGTTTATGCAGCAGTCCAGCCAAGAGCAGTTTCTTGCCCAAATGGCTATCAAACTTTATAATGAGCCTCTTCGATGCCCATCTTCCTCAGGAAGTAGCTAGGTGCTGCCATGAGCAGATGTGTCTTATTTTAATGAAAAGCCCTAAGTTATTAAAACATTTTAAATGGCATATTCTGTAGTCTTTTAAAGATATAAAGAATGCCTATCTATCTGAAATATATCTCTATATATGTAGAAAATCTAACTAACATGACTACAAGCTTGACTGTTATAGATAATTATCTATTAACCTATATTTCTTAATTAAACATTACATTTCTAAATAAACTACAGAACCACAACATCTCAATCAAGAGCAGAAATATAGATATATACATACATACATATATATATATATATGTATATATATATATATACAAGATTGACCTTAAATTTATATCAATAAATCAAGATTCATACCAATGTATATTATTCATACCTATATCATATCCCCCTTTAAATGTAAAAGAACATGTATAAACAATATTTGGGAATTTGGGCATAGATTTATCCATACCACTTCATACTGTTTGGGGACACTGTTAACCAGGTCTTTCATGGTGTATCCTGTGTGCTAGGTTCATCGCAGTCAGCAATTGTGCAAAGTATCCTTTTGAGGGTGTTCATGGTAACCTTTCCGGATGCCTTAGTCCATGAAACCATATTCTCCTGAGGCAATTCACAGGTTCTCATCTTCTGTGGAAACAAAAGAAGAATCTCTTTTCCAAAGCAACTTATTCTTAAACTCAAATTTGGAAGTCATTATACTTTTATTATATACATGCTGGTTTAGCTTAGCAGCCTATACAATGAAGTCTCTCTGTACTTTGCTTCTTCACAGTCAAAAATTTAAAGAAAACACAATAATACACAAAATCCAGATTCTGTGAATTGTTCATTTTCACATGGCTGATTATTCTTTACCTCCTTTAATCTATGATTAACTGTACTCTGTCTCTTTAAAGACTTTACCCTTTTTAAAAAACATTAACTTTATTTTATGACTCTCTATACTCTTTTTTTTCTCTCTCCCAAGCCTACATACATTTATCCAACACTGTGACTCATTTAGAGGTCTTTTATGTCTGAATATGTCCTATTGTGAATTTGTATTTTTTTACTGTCTAGGAACACTTTCATTTTGTGCTTTTAAAATGCTAAGTGCTTAAGAATCTAAGCTGCAGCATTCCTAGGTCAAATATGGTTACTGCCTGCTTGACCCGCCCAATCCATCCACTGGCAACTCTGAGCACCAAGCACACCAACCCATTTCCAGGCATACAGCCAGTCAATGTGGCCATTAAACAAGCCATAGCACTTTACTCACAAACTGCATCCAAATGCTCTGTCTCCCACAGGAGCCAGAGATAATGCTGGTAGTATAGCAAAAGAAAGATGGCATTTTAAAATGGAGCAGCTTTTTTTCTGCTGTTGCTGAAAACCAAAAAGCAAGTGGTCAGCTTTTATCAACACCTTTTATGTGTTTTGTGGCAGGGCCTCTTAAAGAGCTGCAGTGTTTTGCAGCTAAAGCTGAGTCAGGAAGACTCTCTTAAATGAGAGTGCTTGCCTCTAACAAGCAGAGCAGATCTGAAAAATTGTTGTTACCAAGAATCCATGCATTACTCTATTCTGTCTTTAATTATTTCCCAAGCTTCCTCAGGTTTTATGTGGATGCAGTTATCCACATGTTGGCACAATTCTGTTGTCTGAGTTTTCTGTCCCATCTTGTTTCTGTCCTCCCATCAGGTCCCACAGCCATTTAGTCCCAAAGAAATCACACAGAAATCTATATGAATGATAAACTGATTGGCCCATTAGCTCAGGCTTCTTATTAACTTGTATAACTTGTATTAACCCATTGTTCTTCTCTATGTTTCCCACATGGCTCCGTACCTTTTTCAGTGAGGCAATCACATCTTCCTTCTTCTGTGGTTGGGACAGGACTGGGAGGAATGGGCTTCCTTGTTCCAGAACTATCCTGTTCTCATTGACCCTCTTCTACTTCCTGTATGGTTGTCCTGTCTATACTTCCTGCCTGGCTACTGAACAATCAGCATTTATTTAAAACATAATTGACAGAATATAAATATAGACAATTGTCCCGTACCACTTCCCCCTCTACTTTTTTAAACAAGAATATTTTGGGAATATGGGCATAGATTTTCAGGCTACTTCCAGCTGGTTGGGGGTGCTGATTGAAAATTTAGAATTATGATCAAGTCCTGACTGAAGTATTGATACAAAAAATATTCACTAAAATAATCACAAACCAAATCCAAGAAAACATCTTTAAAAACTCCAGTATGATCAAGTAGGCTTTATCTTAGAAATGCAGGTATGGTTCAACACATAAAAATCTCTCAATGCAATCTGCCATACAAACAAACTGCAAGAAAAAAATCCAAAACAAAAAAAACCAAAAAAAATGTGATCATCTGACAAAATCTCACATCCATTAATGACTAAAGTCTTTGAGAGATTGGGGTTAAAAGGAACACACATAAACATAGTAACAGCAATATACATATACAATAAGACAACAACCAAAACCAAATTAAATAGAGAGAAACTCAAAGCAATTCTACTGAACACAGGACTAAGACAAGGCTATCTATTCTCTTCATGACTATTCAATATAATACTTGAAGTCCTAACTAGAACAATCAAACAACTAGAGAAGATCAAGGGGATAAAAATTGGAAATGTAGTCAAAGTATTACTATTTGCAGACGGTATAGGAATACATATAAATGACCTTTCAAAAATATACCAGGTCACTCCCACAGATGGTAAACATCTTCAGCAAACAGGCTGAATACAATATTAATTCAAAAAACTTAGTATCCCTCCTATATACAAACAACAATTTGGCTGAGAAAAAAAATCATTGAAACAATGTCTTTCATAAAAGCAACAAATAATATAAAATATCTTTGGGTGACACTGACCAAACAAGTGAAAGACCTGTATGAAGAGACTGTCAAGCCTTTGATGAAAAAAAAATGGAGGAAATTGAAAACTCTACCATGCTCATGGATTGACAGGATTTACATATTTATAAAACATCATATTATCGCCGGGCATTGGTGGTGCACGCCTTTAATCCCAGCACTCGGGAGGCAGAGGCAGGCGGATCTCTGTGAGTTCTAGACCAGCCTGGTATACAAGACCTAGTTCCAGGACAGGCTCCAAAACCACAGAGAAACCCTGTCTCGAAAAACCAAAAAAAAAATCATATTATCAAATACAATGTACAGATTCAATGTAATCCCTATCAAAAGTCCATCAATATTCTGTACAAACTTTAAAAGAAACAATACTTGCCTTCATATGGAAAAACAATAAAGCAGAATAGTTAAAACAATCCTGTATAGTTAAAGTACCTCTGGGATTATCACCATCATTGATTTCCAGCTCTATGACAGATCAATTTATACCACAAATATTGGCAAATAACAGGCAGATATAATAATGGTATTGAATACAAGACCCAGAAGAAAATACTCAGATATATGAATACTAGGTTTTTGAGAAAGAAAAATTATACAATGGAAAAAAAATGCACAAAGTACAAGTCCAAGGGGATTAAATACCTTAATATAAACCAGATATTTTGAATATGATAGAAGAGAAAGTAGGGAAATACCTTTGAACACATTGGTATAAGAGATAAATTCCTGAGCAGAATACTTTTCACTTTGGTACTAAAATAAAAAAAAAATAACATACAGGACCTTATGATACTGAAAACTTCTGTAAGGCAAAGGATATTGTCAATGAGACACAAAGACAGCTGAGAAAACAGAAAAAGATGTTTAGCAACTTCACATCTGGCAAAGGGCTAATATCCAAATTTTATAAAGAATTCAAGATAGTAGACATCAACAAAATAAATAATCTAATTAAAATATGGTACAGATCTCAACAGAGATTTCAATTGAGAAATCTCAAATGGCTGGGAAACACTTAAGGAAATATTCAGCATCCTTAGACATCAGGGAAACACACATCAAAAGGACACTGAGAGTCTATCTTGCACCTGTCAGAAATAACTAAGATCAAATACAAATGGCAGTTCATGCTGAGAAGGTTGTGGAGCAAAGGAAATACTCCTCCATTGGTGGTGGGAATGCACAGTTTTAATCATAATAGCCAAAAGTTGAAATGAGGCTAGATATTCTTCAATCAAAAAAAGGATTAAAAAATGTGGTACATTGTTGAAGGAGCTGCCGGCTGCGTTCCTGGCACCTGGCTCCTGGCTGCCTGGTTAGCTTATGCCCCAAAATAACAACACACAAACTGTATTCTTTTAAACACTGCTTGGCCCACTAGCTCTAGCCCTTACTGGCTAATTCTCATATCCCGATCAACCCATCTCTAATAATCTGTATAGCACCAGTCTTACTGGAAAGATTAAGCATGATTGACCTGGCAGCTTGCTTCATTATGTCTGCTCTGGACAGGGGAGGCATGGTGTCTGTCTGAGGCATCTTATCTCACTTCCTCTTCCTCCCAGCATTCTGTTCTGTTTACTCCACCCACCTATGTTCTAACCTATCATGGCCAAGCAGTTTCTTTATTAATTAACCAATGACCTTCCTCGATTAGTACATTTATACAATAAAATATCAATCACCTGTCAAAAAATAATATCAGGAAATTTTGGAGAATGAATAAAACTGGAATATAATGATTCAGAGTGAGTTAATGTAGACCCAGAAAGACAAACATGGTTTGTACTCATTCATAAGTGATTATTAGCTATAACATACAGGAGGAACACACTGCAACATATAAAACCAGAGAAGCTAGGTTAATGAGGACTCAAGGGTGGACTATATATGAATCTCACTGTGAAGTATAAATAGAATGGGCATTGTCAGTGGATGGTGGGAGAGAACTGAAAGGGGGAATGGGAGAACTGGAATGATATTGGGACAGATCAGATGGGAGGACCATGATGAAGAGAGAACTATAAGGAACCACTAGAATCTGGGGTTATGATGTGGGATTCCCCTCTGTTTGGTTTGAATAGGTTTTGTTAAAAATTGTTAGTAAGAAAGCTGGTTTGTACTATGGAAGGGCATATTATAGCTAGGCAGGAAAACTAAACTGAATGCAGGGAGAAAAAAGGCAGAGTCAGGCAGGTGCCATGCAGCCACCCAATAAGCAAGATGTGAGATTAAAAAAAAAACTACAAAGCTCATGGTAAAACATAAAATAATAGAAGTTGGTTAGTTTAAGATGTAAGAGCTAGCTAGGAATATGCCTAAGCCATTGACCAGTGTTGTAATTAATATAGTTTTTGTGTCATTTGGGTCTGGGTGGCCAGAGAACAAAAGCACAGTCTCCAATTACAGGGTTATCTCTGGGATGATCAAGAAACCTAGAGCTATTGAAACTCCCAGGAATCTATGAGAGTGATCCCCAGTTATGACTCCTAGTAATGGAAGATAGAGAGCATGAACAGGTTATTTCCAACATCCTGGTAAGACTCCTCATGGAGGTACTGGGACACCAAACCCAGCCAAAAACTCTTTGACCAACCAACCATTTATGTGTACTGCCTATGGAGGTAAAGATGGTTCAGAAATTGTGAGAGTGACCTACTAATGACTGAAATAGTTAGAGAACCATATCATGAGAGAGAGCTTACCCCTGAGGGTCAGAACTAAGAAAAGATGCAGGATATCCCAGAAATCAAGTGTAGAAACAAACACACAAATTGTGGCAAAAAAAACATAAAAAATTTAAATCAAAAACGAAATTAAATGATTCCTAATGATACTGACATTCTGGTGTAATCATAGATTGATGCCTTGACAAGCTGTCATTGGATAGGCTTAACCTAGCAATTTATGAAAAGAGATGGAAAGCCCCACAGCCAAATATTAGGTGGAATTCTGAGAATACTACAAAACAGGGTGAAGTAAAATTATTGGAGTCACAGGTCTCAATGACACTGCAAGAAATCTCACAGAACCAACTAATCTGAGCTTGTAGGGACACACAGAGACTGGACCAATTATCAGGGAGTGTACATGATTCAGGTCCTCTGCATATATTTTACAGTTGTGTAATTTGGTCTTCCTGTGAGACTCCTAAAAGTGAGATCTGCGTATTTCTCAGGCTCTGAGCCTGTTTTGGGGCCCATTCTTCCTTATAGATTGCTTCATCCAGCCATATTAGAATAAGGGGCCTAGTCTTACTGCAACTTGACCTACCATGTCTTGCTGAAATCCATGGAATGCAGGCATATCTATAAAGATAAACAGTAGAGGAGGAGTGGATAGATGTAGGGTGGTAAGGTGAGAGGTGAAGGAGTAGAAATTCTTGGTAGGGTTGTAAAAGCAACAAATAAATAATATAAACAAAAAAGAAACATAGCATGATAAGAAATCTCACTAGCTAGATTTATTTGCACTTTAAAAAAATTTCCATGGTAATTCCAATAGAAATATATTAAATTCTGACCATAGAGTTCCAGTTAGAAAGAAATCATATTGCTAAAACTTCAGAGCTTTTGTGTTGAGTTAACTTACATTAACCAAGAATGTTTTTATTTTTAATGTAGCAAAGGGTAACAAGGCTAGGGATTTTCCAGGGAAAATAGTCACATAGGCATTATCAGCTTCAAAAGACAGCAATGGATGAGCTTGAAATAATTAGGAGAATGCTATTGAAAAAGTCAAATAGCAAAATTCAGAGTCTGTCTTATGATAAAATTTCATTAAGTGGAAAACTCTTTTCCAGATCATAAAATATCCTTTAATGTATTTTTGTTGTCTTTTCACATTGTTTGACACTTTTTCTTCTATCTTTTATAGTCTCCCTCCATGTTGTATGCTCTTTGTCTATGTGTTTAGTTTTCTTTAAATTAAATTAATAAAATGGGGATGTTCTATTGGGAACTCACCAAGGCCAGCTGGCCTGGGTCTGAAAAAGCATGCGATAAATCTGCACTAGCTGAACATAGCGGACAGTGAGGACTACTGAGACGTCAAGAACAATGGCAATGGGTTTTTGACCCTACTGCACGTACTGGCTTTGTGGGAGCCTAGGCAGTTTGAATGTTCACCTTACTAGACTTGGATAGAGGTGGGCGGTCCTTGGGCTTCCCACAGGTCAGGGAACCCTGATTGCTCTTCGAGCTAATAAGGGAGGGGGACTTGATGGGGGAGGGGGAAGGAAATGGGAGGCGGTGGCGGGGAGGAGGCAGAAATCCTTAATAAATAAATAAATTTTAAAAAAAATTAAATTAACGGAATCAATTACATTCATTGCACGTAATATGAATACAGTAAATTTTTATCTTACAAGGTATGTTTAAGTATCTCCATTAATCTAGCATTCTGTTTAAAAGCCCTTTTCAGTAAAATTGTGCTTTCCACATGCTATGGAAATTGTACCGTTTGGGTTTGTAGCTAAACACAGATGAAAACTGATGCATAAATAATAATGATGAGAAGAGGTTCATGTAGTTTTAGCTGCTGTAAATAAACAGCAATTTCCCTGATATGACTACACCATTTATGAGGCTGATACCCACTCCATACTTACAGTCACTAAAACACTATACTGGATGCTTTCCCACATGTCTCCAGCTTCCTTAATCTAAAAATTACATACATGGTTCTAATCTACATGGGAAGTAGAAAAAGACAAGATCTCCTGAGTAAATTAGGAGCATGAGGACCATGGGAGAGGGTTGGGGGTGGGAGGTAGGAGAAGGTAGGTAGGGGAGCAGGGAAAAATGTAGAGCTCAATAAAATCAATAAATTAGAAAAAATATGAGTAGCCTAGGCATTGTAGTGAGTGTCATATTGAGTCCCTAGAATATGGTCAAACTCTATTGAAGGTTCAATCAGAAGAGATACTGGTGATAAATTTTAGGTTCTGAATTCTCGGCTGCTTCCCTTTCACTTGCATAAAAGTTCAAGTTGGTCAACTGAAGGTAAGGACTGGTAATCTATATTCTGGGTGCTTAATGCAATGCTTAGTGCATGATATACTAAATTAACATTTGATAGACTACAATTCCCTCACTCTTTTTGTTCCATTTTGTTTTATTGTTTCTAGTAAAAATATATTTTTATTCAATATAGAAAAATGTGTGGGTAAAATTTTCTCTTATTTTACAGTAGATTTAAATGAATTATCAACCAAATTGTATACTACTAGAATTCCCGTCTTTGTGTGAGCACATTTCATATTTGAAAAAATATAATTTGAATCTAGTTAAATCCATATCTTTTTTTCAGTTCTCAGATTTGTTCACACATAACTGTAAATAGATAAGTGATTATTTATAACAGAATTCTGCAAGTGAACTATGAACAATACTGAATACCAAAAATTTTGAATAATTAAAGGCACCTATTTGTTAAGATGTTTCAAGTCTAAGCGCTAACAGTATTTACCTCTACTTGATGGCTACTAAAGTCATTTTGCTGAGATAATAGGAACTCATATAAAGGTGAAGCTTTGAACACAAGATTGTAGACTATACAACAAGGAAGCAAAATTGTGAAAAGTAGATAGCAAAAGAACAGGAAGTCAGTGAGTGTCTGTGGGAGACTTTATCAGCATAATTGAGTAGCTCTTGAAAGAATAGAAAAAATTAAACTTGGAAAAAATAAAACTTATAAGGTGGGGAGATAATAAACTATAACTCTGGTGGTTCTGGAAAGTAGGAAGAGCATTATTCTTAGATAATTCTGAAATTAGGGGGCTTCTTTTATTCTCAGAAAGGAAAGAAAATAAAAATGGATTGAGATCTGTGTTGGCCCAAAGAGGTATATAAATCAAAAGTTGTTCCTTGGCTCTCTGAAGGGGCCTGCTGTTTCTCCTTTGCTCCAGCCTTCAAGAGACAAACTCATGTTATTCTGCTGACTTTTAGTGTCATCTCGATTTATGCTTTCTTCTATGCAACTATGATATAGATGGATGACTAAAAAAGATTTTCTAACTGGATTTCTATTCTAGGATAAACCTCCTAAAATTACTATAAAAGTAGGCAAACAAAACCTTTGTTCTTTTTATTAAGCCTACATTTTTCTACAATCTTTGCTTACTCCTGAACTCTCTGATCCATTTGCTTCTCTCTCCATGATTAACTGCTGTCTGCAGTTAATGAGATACAAGACAGGATCAAATGTTTCTCAATAGTAAATACTTTATATCTAGCAACATGTATGGCTTCTTTAAAATGCCTTGCTGAACTTTACCTTTTCAACACTGACATTGAATGAATTTTCCAAAGAAGTTTCCATGATGTTAATTTCCAGGCCTATTGTATTCACACATCTTACATTATGTTTTCCATGCTGAGTATCTACTTGTATTAAAGAGGACATGGTATTTTTTATGGCTTCAATACACAGTAGGAGAAATTGCACTTTACTTCATTGTCATCACCTAAATGAATGATTGGCATAAGTACTCCTAAAATATATGCATTAAATGTGCCTGTCATAATCCTACCATAATAAAGCTTTGCAGTGCATTGGAAAAAGTTAAGACCAGCAAAGAAGTATTAGCAGTCATGTTAAAAAAATTAACACATGTATTTGTGTAATTTCTTTTAGGAAATTCAATGCTTAGGAGTTAATACTAAGAGACATATATAAATGTATGCATATAAACCAGCATTTCGCAAATATATAGTATGATTTTCAACATATATACTGAGCTCCCAAGGTCCAAAGGAGGAGCAGAAGGAGAGAGAACATGAACAAGGAAGTCAGGACGCAAGGGGTGAGCCCACCCACTGAGATGGCAGGGCTGATCTAATGGGAGCTCACCAAGGCCAGCTGGACTGGGACTGATGGAGCATGTGATCAAACCAGAGTCTCTGAATGTGGCTGACAAGGAGGGCTGACTGAGAAGCCAAGGACAATGCCACTGGGTTTTGATTCTACTACATGTACTGGCTTTGTGGGAGCCTAGTCTGTTTGGATGCTCACCTTCCTAGACCTGGATGGGTGGTAGAGGACCTTGGACTTCCCACAGGCAGAGAACCCTGCCTGCTCTTTGGACTGGAGAGAGAGGGGGAGGGGAAAGAGGGAGAGGGAGTGATATGAGAAGGGGAGGAGGTGGAAATCTTTAATTAAAAAAAACTTTCCTTTAAAATAAATAAATAAATAAATATAAATTTCAAAGGCAAGCCACATAGGTAAATTATATGTTTAGTGACTATGTAAATATTAAGATGAGGAGTAACTAAATGATTTAATTTTAAAAGTTTAATCTTTTTAACCAACTTCACAAAAGTAGTGTTATATAAATATATAATTAGAAAATATTTTTGTACAATTTTATATTGTTTGCTAGCTGAATAATTCAGTGGTGTATACTTCCTGTGTGAGTGTGTGTGTGTGTGTATCATCTAAATTTAGATTAGTTAAATTGTACGCACTTAGCAAACCTCATAACTAATAACTGCTGTCACATATCATAACAGATATAGGCAAATATTTAGTCTAATATGACTTGCTTTCAATTAAAATAAGAGACTGTGAAAATAAAGCTGTTGTTAAAATTACATAATATGAAATCATTTGAATTCGTAGGTGGAAAGTAGGAAAAAAAAGTGGATGGTAAAGAAAATTCCCAATTATGTAAAAGAAGAAGTTCAGCTGTGACTATGTATTAAAACTGCAGCTATGAACCAATGATGGACCAGGAAATTCAGAGCTTAAAGAACTGCATGATTATTCCCAAAATCCACATAGGAGAACAGTACTACTCAAGTCTGAAATTGTAAGCGCAAATTTCAGAGGTGAGTAGAATAGCAATTCTTCTATTTCAATGATCAGCATAGTTCTATATATGTACACGAACAATTCTCAGCATGATGAGGGAGTGGGGAAAGAAGAACAGGGAAGAATGAGGACAAACAAAACTGAGAATTGTTAGATAGATGGAACCGTCAGAAAAAAGAGTTCATTTTCTACACCAGAAGAAGAAAATGCCTATGAACAACACAGCTAAAGCACATTTGCCCTTTATTCCATGTATTGATAGAGGAATATTTTGGGTACTACGACAGAGAACTTCCATACTGTCACCTAACGTTGCCAGATGACTCCACCAGTCTAACATCACAAGGCTAACCCCCAGGTCTAAGATAGTTACATGCATACTTGAGTTATGAGCTCCTGCTGGTGCTTCCCAAGAACTCACAGCACAGCTATTGTGCTTGACTTTTTTGACAGCAGTGAATACAGAATCTTAAAGCAGGGGAAAAAAGGAGGAACTGAAGTTGGAGCTGAATTTTGTGTCTGGAAAGGGCACATCCAGGTCTTTAGACAAGATTTTGATTCTGAAGACTTTGCCATGACAGGGAAAAGTTAGTACTAATGAAAAAAGCTTTATTTTTTTAAACAAGAATAGAACTATTAATCACAAATAATACAAGAAACTTGGCCTTTATTCCATAATTATTTAAAAACATTTAGTCACTTAATACAGTAAAAGCTTCTAAAGATTCAGAAATGAACACAATTAAAAAGCTTTTTCAAAAGGCTTTAAATTAAAATGGGATTCTGACAATATGCTAGATTATTGTTGTAGCAAGGCAGATGCATGTCCCACCCACTTGTTAGTAGAATTTAAATTTTATCTGGACAACACAGTCCTGTTCCCTTCTACCCCCTGGTCAAGTAACTAGTATGTCAGAGATTTCACTGAGATCTGAACTGAAAAGATATCCATAAGAGGCATGGACAAACAAAACTCTGCTCTCATCTGCAAGGACTTTCAAAACCAAAAATTTTACATCCTTTTCTGCAAGACAAGGAAGGACTTAAAGAAGGACTTCTGAGCTATTCAGAGCAAGTATTCACCTGTATTCTAAAACCAATTGCCCATGTCACACACCACTTAAACCAAAAGCAGTAGGGATGGAATTCAGTTATCAGTGTTTCTTTTTTGTTGTAGTTGCCCTTTTTTTTTGGCTCCAAATTGGCTCTGACATGTAGAGAAAGCTAAGCATCAGTATCTTTGGCATTCCAGAAATCCTCATCTAATCATAAATTGAAACATAACTTTCTGTATGTTCAGCATGTCCTCTGTGAAAATAAGGGATTCAGATCTTTTCTTTACCTTCTAAGATAAATCTGGCATTATGAATAAAACGAAGAAAAAGAAAATCACAAGTGTGAATCTGAGAGGGTTTAATTGTGGTCTTATCTTTTTTGTCTTCAGCAAGTAATAGTCAATCAAAAAGGTATTCAGGAATGAATCTAGGAGAGGAACAAATCCATGAGCAATTGAGAGAATGTGGATAATTTTTTTTATCAAATCTGAGTCATCAACATCTAATAGAAAATAATGATACTTAATCTAGTTAAGTACTAGAGTATTTAAACCTGAAATAAACTAGGTAGCTTTAGAATACTCTGATTTTTAAAGACTAAAATAGGCTTCTTTGATTTTGATGTAGGAAGTCAGGGCTCAAATGATACTGTTAAAAAAAGAAAAAAACTGTGAGGCTTATTAAGGATTGAAGACAGGCTTATATTATGGTATTCCATTACAATAAAGAAAGGATTAAGCTTTACATCGAACTACAATGAATGGGGATTATATCCATAGAGCAAGGATGAAGTCAGCAGCTAAATACTTAGCATGAGAAAAAAAAAAGAGAATGAAGAATTTCTAACTTAGCAAACTATAGGATTGTTGCCAAAAATAGGCAAAATGAGGAGCTTCAGAAACCAAGGTCAGGTATGTTCAGTGACTGTGCCGGAACAATCTGTGTTCTACCTCCCTGTGTCTCTTTTCCTAGGTAGCTTTGCACAGCCTCTATTCACTACAAATAGAATGTTGATGAGAGACCAAAGAAAAAGTTCTATCTGAGTCCAGCTTTGCCAATTAGTGTAGGTACTGGGAAGCTTATGTCGTGAGAGGTTCCATACAGGGTCATGACTGACACCAAAACATCTGGAACACTGAAAATTCCATGCAAACGTTTAAAAAAAATCAATAAAGATATGACTCTAGAGAAGTCTGAGCAATTTACCTAAAGTCTTCATGGGAAAGTCTTCGTTTCTTCAGCAATTGGTTACTGCTATTCATCCTTGTGGGGTACTTGCAAATCTGTTAACTTTCTTAGTTTCCTCTATTTTACTTTTCTTTATATACTGTCATATCAGTCTACCTTCTATTCAAAGGACCATTTGAAGATGTTGGGCAAAATAACTATGCTAAATACCAAGACAAAGAATTAAAACCAAGATTTGGCATAGAATCAGGAGCGCTGACTAAAGCTTAATTCAAAGGAAGAAATTTTAGACAATGTCAAGGAGAAAGATCAATCATAATAAGGGATGTTCTTTCTAAAAAAAGACATTAAAATGAATAGAATTATAACATAATTAGATTCTACATTTCAAGAGAAGTTAAATATTGACTCTGAAATTGACAAATTATGTTCTTTATCAACAGATACTTTTGACTGTATCCCCCATGTAAAACACATAACAACTTTAAACAAAAACAGAATATGAAAAATTGCTGTTTTGTAATTGAAGAGGTTTGTGTAAGTGAAAGCTTTCACAGCCTAATTCCATACACTACAATTTATGTACCTTCCCTATAATTTCATGAGATGGTCTGAAATATTCCCACTATTTTTCAGGTCTTTTGTGGAAATTTTATCTGTAAAGTTATGAAATAAAGGCATGCTTAAACCTTTTTTCATGTTGAATTTTCACAAACCAGAGCATAAATAAATGCTATGGGTTTGATTTCAACAAACAGTTTGTGTGTCATAACTTATAATTATTTCTTAGCCTTGGTTAGAAATTAAGATGGGAGAACAGGCAAACATAGAGCTCCATTGCCATTGTTACCAGGCATGCAATGTTCTCCAAGAAGACAAATGACTGGATTTCATTTTGGTTATTAAAGTAAGTTTTATTATGCTGTTCAACAAAAGTACATTTAATAGTACTTTTATTATATTCAAATAACATACAAAGTTACATGCATAAAAAGTAAATGAAGTGGAATCCTGTTTAGAATTACTCCTGTGTGAATTCAGGCAAAGTAAGAATACTATATTATTCTTAACAGAAAGGCCCAAATCCATATTTGAGAAATAAATGCATGCAAGGATGAATAATATGTATTTCAAGGGTATTTTACTGTGAAACTAATGGTAGTTAAAGTAAAAAGTCATAGGGAACTTTACATTTTTCTTGCAGAAAATGAGGAGTAGGCTGCTCAGTTTTTACAACCTTAGTTGGAATATATCCCTCAATATATATAATCCCTTTGTTTCATGAAACATCTGATTATTGCGGGTCTTTATATTCATGAATGGAGTAAAGTTTCTTCTTCCCTTGGGAAACACAGAATCAAAAAGTCCTTTCCACTTGTGTGTATATATATATATTCATAAAAGTGTGACATATATATATATATATATATATATATATATACACACACACCCTTTGCCTGAAAAACTAATATTCTAGAATATAGAGATCAATATTTAATGATATTTCATCTAATTATTAGAGACATGTTTAGAGTGTCAGCAAGAAGATTAATAGTTCAAGGTCATTCTGAGTCAGCAGTGAACTCAAAGCATGGAAAAAAATGAGACTATATCCACATCTGCTACAGAAGACAGATGTAAAGTTTTAGTAATTCTACAGGTTGTTTTTAATAGACTACAATATGTGAGTTTTACCAATATCTAATTTACTGTTTAAATTCACTACCCTGAAGTTTAGTTGGCATAACATATCTATCAAATATAACTTCATTGTTTTGTATACTTTCACATTTTCATGTGAAAAATAGAAATTTTAACTATGTATGTGTGGTTATATTGTGATATGTTGACATTCATGTGCTTTAGGAAGATATTTCTATAGTGAAATGATTCACTATAGAACATATTCATGAACTCATTTAGTGATAATATCTTTTTGTGTTAAGAATTAAGATCAATTCTCTAGGAAATTTTGGGTTACAAAGTTTATTATTATTAACTATAGTTGTGGTATTATACATTTGATCTCTAAAAGTACTTGAGAGTGTCTAGTTGAACCTTGGTACCCTATTGACTAACATTTTCAACTTTTTCCTCCCATAGCACATTAGTAAGGGGCCATATGCAAATACTCCAAAAGCGTAACAATATAATGTATTGGAAATGTAATAATTATCTAAATAGAATGCTCTTTTGCCCAAGTTTCTAAAAAAATCTGTTAGCTTTCTGTGTTTCAGTTCTGGATGAGAACATGGTATGAAGATTGGTGGTTGCAAGAGCAACAAACACAGGACACTTCTCAATTTCATTTTAGGAGAGATGGACAGAGAGGAAGCACATTCTCAGGATAAATGCAGGTCCCAGCAGAGGATGTAAGGAGTAGGCAAGGGAGAGAGAAAGGAAGTCAAGCCACAATGTTCTGGATAATCTTGCAGCCTGACTGACTAGCAGTCAGTGTGCTTCTTTATTTAAACATAATTTAGTTAGCAGGGATATATTCATGTTGTTCTAAAACATAGAACATATCATTTTTGGTTTTGGACATGTGTTTCACTTCCTCCTTCTCGTCTTTTAGTCATCATTAAGAAACTATGACAGAATGCAGTTATCATTTCCAATCAATGTTCCTCATGTTTTGACATCCTTGATAAATGGAGTTATCTTTTATAATTATTCTTACTCATTAACCCTATAACACAATTTTTAAGAATCTAGAGGTATATGGAAGCCTGTTTTCAAGCTAGTAGCTTGTGTGACAACAAAGACTCTAGACAAAAACAAAATCTTCAAGTCAGCCCTGGTACAGTGCCATGTCCCAAACAATGTATTATTAATTGTTAAGGGTCATAATGCTCAAGTTGAAAAATAAAGCCATCGAATGGAACATGGTGTTTAAAAAGGGGGAAATATAAATGGTAGAGAAACCATTTTATTTAATTATGTATTTATTTCAAATTTCAAATATGGAAAAAAAGACTGAAATATTTTAATAGCTGGAGGGGATAGAGGGCAATGAGGAACCAAGGCCTTCTAAGAACAGAAGTATTGACATACACATACACTCACAGACAGTGTAGCAGAGGGCATAGGACCTGCACAGCGCTTGCAAAGTACAAAACACAGAAGACTTGCACAAATCTGAGCATGATGGGGGGGGGTCCCAATGCTGTAAGAGAAAATGAACACAAGTCCATATCACATCCAACCCATAAGCGATCTCCAATTAATAAGCACTTGCAAATTAGTTTTTTTCCAATTGATTCTTATTAGCTTTCTGCAATTGAACCTTACTGGGGTCACATACCCAGCAATAGGTTTAACACAAAATGAACTCAGTGGCAATTTTAAAAAATCATTGTCTCATAGTGCTTTGTCAGGAGCTTATTTTACTTGTGCATATGTTCATTTATTTATTTTTCCTAAGAGTTTCTTTATTCCATATTATGGTTTTGGTTTTGTGTTTTTAATGACATTTCCTGCATTTGCAAATGTGTCACTGTGTCTATATGAATTTTATTTGAGGTATATGTGAGGTTTACTTTTTGCTCATTTTCTTCTGTTCATTTATTTTTATGGCCTATTCTGGTATATTTGGTTTTTGAATCAGCTACGCCGCTCTTGGACATATGTCTAAAGGTCTCTCTATACTACGGTAGAGGTAATCTTCACCCATGCCATGTCTGCTTTATTCTGGTGAATAATAATAAAATATGGTATATTACACAATATAGGATAATAGATAGCTGTTAAGAATGTGCAATAAGCAGGTAAATGATGGAGCTAGAAACATTTATTACTAGGACACCAAAAGACAGAAATGCAGACATAGCACTACACCACATATTTTCCACTCCTTTCCCTTTTCCCATGCCTTCAACCCACCCTCTGCCCCACCCCACATCCACTCCTCAGAGATGGTAAGGCACATATGGGGTCATTGGTAGTGGGACCAGGATTTATAACTACTGCTTTTACCGAATTTTTGGGAACCCATTCTCTTTGGATGGATACCTTGCTCAGCCTAGATATAGTTCAGAGGGCTTTGGACCTTTCCCAAAGCAATTGGCATAGTTTTACGCTGACATCTACAGACATATCATTCATTTTACCCTTAGATTTTTGCATCTGCCAAGCCTCACCAAAGAAATCTCTGTCAGACGGCAATTAACACAGAGACCCAAAACTGACAAAGGTTTGTAGAGTAAATGACTGTGAGACTTAGCACCAAATCGTTGCCACAACCTTTCTTCTAAGGCTCAGATATGGTTGAGGAAAGGTAAAGAAAGCATATAATATTCAGAGTTGGTGAATGGTTACAAGGTAACAGTGTCCTTCAGACAACAAAAAAAAATTGCACATATGAACTCACATCTTTTTTGACAACATGTGTAAGACCTGTGCAAGTTCAATTCAGACCAAACCCTAGCACAGAGAGTGGGTATGGGTGTTATGTCACACAACTAACTGAAGGGTTAGCAGTTAAGAGTCTGCCAGTCTGATTTTTTAAGACTATAATCTCTGGGAATTAAACCAAGCTCCAGTGGAACAACTCTAAATCTAAAGCCATATGGGAAGTGAAAATTGTACTTGATTTGTTTTTTTATTATTGTCACATGGTGTGTAAGGAGAGAAGGTGTGCATTTGGAAATAGTTTGGGGGTTATGTAAATATGGTCAAATTATATTGTAGGAAATTCTCAAAGAATGAATTACAAAGAATTTATGTATTCTGTGTTGTCTGTCTCTCTTTCTTTTTTAAGAATATTGTCCCTAAGAAACACCAGATTTTAAAGTGAGTACGTCATGACTGGTTTGCCAAGGTATAACTCATGTGAATTTTTATTGGTTGTGACATAGAAAATGTAGGATTCTACTTCCTTATATTACAGTGTTTGTAGGTGAACTGAGCAAGAACGAACAGATGGTAAATATATTCAATGGAAAGTAAAGAAATAGGAGTGATATTAAGACACTGGTCAAAGAGATTTGAAGGAGGAAAAATCCTGTGTATTCAAACATTATGCTGTTATGTGTCCACTGTAAATACTATTCCAAAGACCAACAATGTGAATGTTGTATAATCATGTGATGTCTCTTACATTATGTAAGAAGACAATCCCATTTCAGTTACCCCAGTGTTATAGTTTGACTCACAACATGAAAAATTGCATTTACACTTGAGCCTGACAATGCTAGAAATGTGGTTCCATTTCTGAAGGAAATGCTTCCTTATTTTACTGGTTTCGAAAATAGAGATTTGTTCAGCTCTTGTTCAGGCAGTCATGTTGGTGAGACTTTATTGATGTAGCTTTCACAGCTACTGTTGGAGGCACAATCTCAAAAAAACTCACTGTTTCTCGGGCTCTTTCATTATTTATGCCTTTCTTTTTGCAATGTTCTCTGAAACTTAAGTGTAGGAATGTTTTAGTACATGTATAATTTGAGAGTACTCTCCAAAACTGCATTTTGATTGGTTGTGATATTCCACATTGGAATTCTCCTGTTGTGAAAGTAATTTCTTTGATAATGGGTGAGAACTAGACTTTGAGAAGTACAAATATGTAGAATATAATTATGTATACACTGGTTTAGTAAAGTGGTGATTGTAGGTTCTCTTTGAAGATCCATGCTTTCACTACCTTTTGGTAGGTAGTTCAGTTTCCAGTACCAGGAAAATTTCCCCATTGTCGAGTGGTTCTTAAATCAAATGAGAGAGTTGGCAGTTACTAGTGCACATGTGACTAATGACACCTTCAGATTATCATACCATTCACATTTTTTTTTTATTTTTGTGCATCATAAGTGGATAGAGCTGTTGATTATGTCCCTCTTTTACAAACTTGTTTGGTGCCTTCTGATTATATGAAAACTGGTCCTCTGGGAGGACACTTTTAGTTCAGATCCAATTCTTGTCATCTGAGTCCTGGCTCCAAGAGAAGGGTGCTGCATTTATATATTTAGGAATATATGTATACATATATTATTTTTAAATATATCTAAATATATTTATGTTTTTATGTATATTATACATATACATTACAACAAAAAAAATTGATCATGTGCCTAAGGGAAAGCAAGAAAATGAACCAGGGTTTATGTGAGGGTTTGAAAGTAGGAAAGGGAAAGAAGAAATAACTAATTATATTAGAATCTCAAAACTTTTAATTTTTTAAAAAGAAAATAGACCCATTGCTTTCTTTCTTTTGACTAGTAAATGGATGAACTTGTCTTTTGTGCATTTGCTATACAATAATTCTTAGTTTTTAGAGGTTTCAAATCCAGCTTTCTCGGTGGCAGATTTGAATTTTTAGGCTGTTTCCTTAATGAGCGCTTAAGTCATGAATTATTTGTCTCCTTTCCAGCAAAACAGGGATTGCATATTCCCATTTTAAACAGTGATTGCTCATATATTTATTTATTGTGTATGTGTTTATAAATGTATACATGTATGTGAATATGGATGATGTACAAAGAATCCAGAAATTAAGCATGAGCATTTTTTTTTTTTTGGTACTCTCAAATTTGGTGTTTGGCACAGAGTTGCTCATTGAATGTAAAACTCAAGAATTGGGTAGACTTGATGATAAGTAACCTCCATGGACCTTCTCTTCTCAATTTCCCCAGTGTTGTGGTTCAAAGTGCTTGACAGAACATGTAGCTTATGATGTCAAGATCAATTTCTTTATTGAAGGTCTTATGCTTCCCCAAAAAATGCTTTATTGATTTAACAATAGCACAATCCTAATAACCAACAGTGATAACCTTGATATCTGGTACCTGAGACTTTTCGCTCTATTTCTGACAAGAATACTTATACATTAGGTTTCTGCTTTGCTACATTTGTATAATATGTGTTTAGCATTCATAAGAGAATTTTTAGATTAGTTTATGTGTTCTCTGTATATTTTTTATTATTTTAACAGTATACATTTTAGTAGAATCTAAACATCATATTATCATCTGTAACACAGTTTATATAAAATGATTAACATTTTTTTCTTTTTAAAATTAAGTAATTTGTTTTATGTTCTAGTCACAGTTTGACCTCCTTTCTCTCATCCAAGTACCTCACCTCAGTAATACTTTGTTCCCACTCCTCCTCCATTTCTGATTAGGAAAGGGAAGATCTCCCATAAATAAAAAAAAATGCCATATCTTGTTGTAGTAAGACTAAGCACCTACCGATGTATGAAGTTTGGGCAAGGAGACGCAGTATGAAGATAAGGGTCCAAGCAGCCGGTAAAAGAATCAGAGACCACCTCTTATTCCACAGTTAGGAGTTTCACAAAAGGACAAGTGTAGAGTGCCTAGGCCAGTGTGGGGCAGAATCCCTGGTTGTCAGTTCAGTCTCTGTGAGCCCCTATTAGCCCAGGCCAATTGATTCTTTGAGTTTTCTTGTGGTATCCTTGACTCCTCTGATTCCTACACCACTTTCTCCCCATCTCCTGTAGGATTTCCATTGCTCCACCTAATGTTTGGCTGTGGATCTGAATCTAATACTATCAGTGGCAGGATTAGGTCTCTCTGGTGGTAATTGAGGTAGGCACCAATCTATGAGTATAATAGAATATCATTAGACATGATTACATTGAATTTTTCCCCTCCAGTTGTGTGTGGTTTTATCATATGTCTCTTGATCATTCAGCCTATGGGTCTTGGTGCTCTTGTATCAGAGGTGGGCTTATACACTTGGCATGAGTTTTAGGCTACACCAATCATTTGTTGGGCACCCGTACACAACGACATTCTATAGCCACTAGAGATTATAGATCATGGTTTTTTACTCCTTTCTTCAACTGAAGTCTTGGTTGGTCACAAGAAATTGCTGGTTCAGCCTACTTATCAACTCTAGCTAGGAGTCTTAGCTGGGGTCATCCTTGTAGATTCCTGAAAAAAAATCCTTCAGGACACGTTTTTACCGGAATGACTCCTTTTCCCAGAAATCTTTTTCAGAACCCCCCTTCTCCGTACCTCCCCAAAGTGAAAACTCATTTTCCCATCCCAACTGCCCTGAAATCCACTTTTGAAATCTTTTTGGTTTCCCCTTCCCAGGGAGATCAAGGTGTCCCACCTTAAATTTTTGTTGTTACCTAGTCTCTCTGTGTCTGTGGATTGTAGTATCATTTTTGTTGTTGTTGTTGTTTAGGTTTTATTCTTTTTTTGTTTATTTTTTTTTAGTTGTTGCAAAAAAAATTTCCGCCTCCTCCCCGTTTCCCATTTCCCTCCCCCTCCTCGCACACATTGCTCCCTCCCCCACTCCCCTACCCCTCTCTTCCTCCCCCCATTTAATTCCCCCTCCCTCTCAAGAATGAAGAGCAGTCCAGATTCCCTGCCCTGCGGGAAGTCCAAGGTCCTCCCACTTCTATCCAGGACAAGGAAGGTGAGCATCCAAACAGGCTAGGCTCCCATAAAGCCAGTTAATGCATTAGGATCAAAACCTAGTGCCATTGTCCTTGTCTTCTACATCAGCCTTCATTGTCCTCCATGTTCAGAGAGTCGTCTTATCCCATGCTTATTCAGTCCCAATCCAGCTGGCCTTGATGAGTTCCCAATAGATCAGCCCCACTGTCTCAGTGGGTGGGTGCACCCCTCATGGTCCTGACTTCCTTGCTCATGTTCTCCCTCCTTCTGCTTCTCATTTGGATCTATAAGCTCAGTCAAGTGCTCCAAAATTTGGGTCTCTGTCTCTATCACGATCCATCGCCAGATGAAGGTTCTAAGGTGATATACAAGATATTCATCAGTATGGCTATAGGATAGGGCCATTTCAGGCTCCCTCTCCTCAGTTGCTCAAGGTACTAGCTGGGGACATCTCCCTGGAAACCTGCGAGCCACTCTAGAGTCAAGTCTCTTGCCAACCCTAAGATGGCTTCCTTAATAAGGATATATATTTCTCTGCTCCCATGTCCATCCTTCCTTTATCCCAAATATCCCATTCCCCCAAGCTCCCCCCATTCTCCCCTTCTCACGTTTCTCACCCAATTTCCCCTTAGCCCCATGCCACCTCACCCCCAAGTTCCCAGGATTTGTCCTGCAATCTTGTCTACTCCCCATATCCAGGAAGATGACTATATGTTTTTCTTTGGGTTCACCTTCTTATTTAGCTTCTCTAGGATCAAAAATTATATGCTCAATGTTCATTGTTTATGGCTAGAAACCAATTATGAGTGAGTAAATCCCATGTTCATATTTTGGGTCTGGGATACCTCACTCAGGATAGTGTTTTCTATTTCCATCCATTTTCATGCAAAATTCGCGAAGTCATCGTTTTTTCCCACTGAGTAGTACTCTAATATGTATATATTCCACAATTTCTTCATCCATACTTCCATTGAAGAGCATCTAGGTTGTTTCCAGGTTCTGGCTATTACAAATATTGCTGCTATGAACATTGTTGAACAAATGCTCTTGTCATATGATAGGGCATCTCTTGGGAATATTCCCAAGAGTGGTATTACTAGATCTTGGGGTATGTTGATCCCAAATTTCCTGAGAAATCACAACACTGATTTCCAAAGTGGTTGCACAAGTTTGCATTCCCACCAGCAATGGATGAGTGTGCCCCTCACTCTACAACCTCTCCAGCAAAGGCTATTATTGGTGTTTTTTATTTTAGCCATTCTGCCAGGTGTAAGGTGGTATCTCAAAGTTGTTTTAATTTGCATTTCCCTGATCGCCAAGGAGGTTGAGCATGACCTTAAGTGTCTTTTGGCCATTTGAATTTCTTCTGTTGAGAATTCTCTGTTCAGTTCAGTGCCCCATTTTTTGAGTTAATTAGCTATTTAAAGTCTAGTTTTTTGAGTTCTTTATATATTTTGGAGATCAGACCTTTGTCTGTTGCAGGGTAGGTGAAGATCTTTTCCCAGTCAATGGGTTGCCTTTTTGTCTTAGTGACAGTGTCCTTTGCTTTACAGAAGCTTCTGAGTCTCAGGAGGTCCCATTTACTCAATGTTGTTCTTAATGTCTGTACTGCTAGGGATATACATAGGAAGTGGTCTTCTGTGCCCATCTGTTGTAGGGTACTTCCCACTTTCTCTTCTATCAGGTTCAGTGTGTTCAGACTGATATTGAGGTCTTTAATCCATTTGGACTTGAGTTTTGTGCATGGTGATAGATATGGATCTATTTTCATTCTTCCACAGGTTGATAACCAGTTCTACCAGAACCATTTGTTGAAGATGCTTTCTTTCTTCCATTGAATACTTTTAGCTCCTTTATCAAAAATGAGGTGTTCATAGGTTTGTGGGAAAAATCTAGGTCTTCTACTCTATTCCATTGATCGACATCTCTGTTTTTATGCCAAACCAAGCTGTTTTTAATACTGAAGCTCTGTAATAGAGTTTGAAGTCAGGGATGGTAATGCCTCCAGAAGTTCCTTTATTGTATAAGATTGTTTTGGCTATCATGGGTTTTTTTGGTTTTCCATATAAAGTTAATTAATGTCCTCTCAAGATCTGTGAAGAATTTCAATGGGATTTTAATGGGGATTGCATTGAATCTATAAATTGCCCTTGGTAGAATTGTCATTTTTACTATGTTGATCCTCTCAATCCAAGAGCAAGGGAGATCCTTCCATTTTCTGTTATCCTCCTCAATTTCTTCCTTCAATGACTTAAAGTTTATGTCAAATAGATGCTTCACATCCTTGGTTATAGTTACCCCCAAAAAATTATGCTATTTGTGGCTATCGTGAAAGGTGATGCTTCTCTAATTTCCCTCTCTGTTTCCTTATCCTTAGTGTATAGGAAGGCCACTGATTTTTTTGGAGTTGATCTTGTATCCTGCCACATTACTAAAGGTGTTTATCAGCTGTAGGAGTTCTTTGGTAGAGTTTTTGGGGTCGCTTATGTACACTATCATATCATCTGCAAATAATGAAAGTTTAACTTCTTCCTTTCCAATTCGAATCCCTTTGATTCTCTTATGTTGTCTTATTGCTATTGCTAGAACTTCAAGCACTCTATTGAAAAGGTATCTCAGAGAGAGTGGACAGCCTTGCCGTGTTCCTGATTTTAGTGGGATGGCTTTGAGTTTTCTCCGTTTAGTTTGATGTTAGCTGTGGGCTTGCTGTAAATAGCTTTTATTATATTTAGGTATGACCCTTGTATCCCTAATCTCTCCAAGACTTTTATCATAAAGGGATGTTGAATTTTGTCAACAGCTTTTTCAGCATCTAATGAAATGATCATATGTTTTTTTCTTTCAGTTTATTGATATGATGGATTACATTGATAGAGTTTCATATGTTAAACCAGCCCAACATCCCTGGAATGAAGCCTACTTGATCATAATGGATAGTTTTTCTAACGTTTTCTTGTATTCGGTTTGCCAGTATTTT
Source organism: Microtus californicus (assembly GCA_028537955.1). Taxonomy (NCBI): domain Eukaryota; kingdom Metazoa; phylum Chordata; class Mammalia; order Rodentia; family Cricetidae; genus Microtus; species Microtus californicus. The sequence goes on along the minus strand of JAQJZF010000006.1, from coordinate 2,698,729 downwards.
GTTGAGGATTTTTGCGTCGATGTTCATGAGTGACATTGGCCTATAATTTTCTTTCTTGGTTGAGTCTTTGTGTGGTTTTGGTATCAGAGCAACTGTAGCTTCATAAAAAGAATTTGGCAATGACTTTTCTGTTTCTATATTATGAAATACATTAAGGAGTATAGATATTAGGTCTTCTTGGAAGTTCTGGTAGAATTCTGCATTGAAATCATCTGGACCTGGGCTTTTTTTGGTAAGGAGGTTTTTTTTATAACAACTTCTAATTCTTCTCGACTAACAGGTCTATTTATATTGTTCACCTGGTCCTGGTTTAACTTTGGTATATGGTACTTATCTAAAAAAAAGTGTCCATTTCTTTAACATTTTCCAGTTTTGTGGCATATAGGCTTTTGTAGTAAGATCTAATGATTTTCTGAATTTCCTCTGTGTCTGTGGTTATGTCCCCCTTTTCATTTCTGATCTTATTAATTTGCGTATTCTCTCTCCGACGTTTGATTAGTTTGGATAGGGGTTTATCAATCTTGTTGATTTTCTCCAAGAACCAGCTTTTTGTTTCATTGATTCTCTGTATTGTTTTCTGTCTTTCTATTTTGTTGATTTCAGCCCTTAGTTTGATTATTTCCAGTCTTCTACTCCTCCTAGGAGAGTCTGCTTCTTTTTCTTTTCTAGAGCTTTCAGGTGGGCAGGTAAGTCTCCAATGTGTGCTTTCAACATTTTCTTTAAGTGGGCACTTAGTGCTATGAACTTTCCTCTTAGCACTGCTTTCATAGTGTCCCATAGGTTTGAGTATGTTGACTCTTTATTTTCATTGAATTCAAGAAAGATCTTAATTTTCTTCTTTATTTCTTCCTTGATCCAGGTGTAGTTCAGTAGTTGACTGTCCGGGTTCCATTAGTTTGTAGGCTTTCTGGGGGTAGCATTGTTGTTGAATTCTAACTTTAATCCATTGTGATCTGATAAGACACAGGTGGTTACTAATATTTTTTTGTAACTGTGTATGTTTGCTTTGTTACCGACTATGTAGTCATTTTTCGAGAAGGTTCCATGAGCTGCAGAGAGAAGGTATATTCTTTCCTATTTGGGTGGAATGATCTATAGATGTCTGTTAAGTCCATTTGATTCATTATCTCCCTTAATCCTCTTATTTCTCTGTTAGGTTTCTGTCTGATTGACCTGTCCATTGGTGAGAGAGGAGTGTTGAAATCTGCTACTATTAGTGTGTGTGGTTTGATGACTGCCTTGAATTTTAGTAATATTTCTTTTATGTAAGTAGGTGCTTTTATATTAGGGGCATAGATATTCAGGATTGAGACTTTGTCCTGATGAAATTTTCCTGTTATGAGTATAAAATGTCCCTCTCCATCTCTTCTGATTGATTTTAGTTTGAAGTCAACTTTGTTAGAAATTAGTATGGCCACACCTGCTTGTTTCTTCGATCCATTTTCTTGATAAACTTTTTCCCAGCCCTTTACTCTGAGTAGATGCCTGTCTTTGTGGTTGAGGTGTGTTTTTTTTGTAAACAGCAGAATGTTGGATCCTGTTTTCATATCTAATCTCTTAGCCTGTGCCTCTTTATGGGTTAGTTGAGTCCATTGATATTAAGTGATATTAATGACCAGTGGTTGTTAACTCCGGTCATTTCTTTCTTTCTTTCTTTCTTTCTTTCTTTCTTTCTTTCTTTCTTTCTTTTCTTTCTTTTTTCTTTCTTTCTTTTTTTTGTAGTAGAGTTTGTGTGTTTCCCTTCTTCGAGTTGTGCTGGTGAAGGGTCATTAGATGTCTGAGTTATTGTGGGCATTGTTGGACTCCTTGGGTTGTGATTTTCCTTCTGTTACTTTCTGTAAGGCTGGATTTGTGGCTACGTATTGTTTAAATTTGTTTTTATCCTGGAAAATTTTGTTTTCTCCATTTATAGTGAATGAAAGCTTGGATGGGTATAGTAGTCTGGGCTTGCATCCATGGTCTCTTAGTTTTTGAAGTACATCTATCCAGGACCTTCTAGCTTTCATGGTTTCCATAGAGAAGTCATGTGTAAGTCTGATAGGTTTACCTTTATAAGTAACTTGGCCTTTTTCCTTTGCAGCGCTTAATATTCTTTATTTATTCTGTATGTTTTATGTTTTGATTATTATATGGCGAGGAGATTTTTTTTTTGGTTCAGTCTATTCAGTGTTCTGTATGTTTCTTGAACCTTCAAAGGAATATTATTTTTTTTAGGTTGGGAAAGTTTTCTTCTATAATTTTATTAAATATATTTTCTGGACCGTTGAGCTGTACTTCTTCTCCTTCTTCTACCCCTATAATTCTTAGGCTTGGTCTTTTTATTGTGTCCCAAATTTCCTGAATTTTTTGTGATGAGAATTTGTTGGTTTTGCTGTTTTCTTTGATCAGTGTGTTTATTTTCTCTATGGTATCTTCAGTGTCTGATATTCTTTCTTCTATCTCTTGTAATCTGTTGTTAGTACTTGTCTCTGTAGTTCCTGTTCGTTTACCCAGATTTTCCTTCTCCATCCTTCCCTTGGTTTGTGTTTTCTTCATTACTTCCATTTCATTCTTCAAGTCTTGAACTGCTTCCCTTACCTGTTTGATTGCTTTTTCTTGTTTCTCTTGGTTTTCTTGGGTGTCTTTGAGTGATTTATTCATTTCCTCTACCTTTTTGTTTATAATCTCTAATTGTTTATGGCAGTTTTTCACCTCCTGTTTAAGGTCCTCTATTATTTTCATATAATTCACTTTTGAGTCGATTTCTTCTAATTCTTCTGGAGTAGGGTGTACAATTCTTCTTATTTCTGGATTCCTGGATTCTGGTGATGTCATGTTGCCTTTCAGGTTGTTGGAGGAATTCTTGCATTGGTGCCTTCCCATCTATTCCTTCAAATGTAGCCAGGAGAGGCCTGGTGTCTTGGTCTAGACTTTGCTGTGACTGACTCTCTGGGTGTATCCCCTCAGTGTAGAAGCAGGAACCATTCCCATCCAGATGAAACTCCTCAGCACTGAAACATGTACGCCTGGTAATCCAATGACCCGATGACAAACGGGCGATCTTGGGTGGCAGGGCAGGGTCAAGTAAAACACAGGAGACCCTGCTGCACAAGCTGAAGGTCCCCATGCTCCCTTTGGGGGTCCTTGATTCCTGCCCAATAGGGAGGCACTCACCGCTATGGGTGGGTAGCCTTAGTGTAGGAGCAGAAACCTGTTCCTGAGCAAAGGACCTTGCAGATCATGCAGGCTTGGGGGAGGGGGATCATGTGTAAGAAGACAGCCTTGCAGAAGGAGCTGGGGGAGGAGGGTTTGTGCTCTCTTCTGGCACAATCTGCCCCAGGATAGCACACACTCACCTGTCCAGATGGGACTCTCTGCACCTAAAGAGGGATGGCTGGTAGCCCAATGAGCCAGGGACAAAAGGAAGAACGTGGCAGGCAGGGCGGGCTCCAGTAGAGCACAGGAGACCCTGGCAGGCAAGTTGAAGGTGCCCGTGCATCCTTGGGGCATCCTTGAGGCCTGCCCGGTAGGCAGGCACTCACTGCTCTGGGTGGGTAGCCTTAGTGTAGGAACAGGAAACTGTTTCTGAGCAGAGAACCTTGCAGACCATGCAGGCTTGGGGGGGGGAGTCGTGTGTAAGAAAGACAGCCCTGCAGAAGGAGCTGGGGGAGGGGAGTTTGTGCTCTGTTCCGGGACAATCAGCCCCTGGATAGCCGGATTGTAGTATCTTTATCCTTATTTTACAGTCATGAGTGAGTACATACCGTGTCTGTCTTTCTTGTACTGGGTTACCTCATTCAGGATGATTTTTTTCTAGTACCATTCGTTTGCCTCCAAATTTTCTGATGTGGTTGTTTTTAAAAGCTGAGTAATACTCCATTGTGTAAATGTACCACATTTTCTTTATACATTTCTCAGTCAACTGACATTTAGACTATTTCCAGGTTCTGACTATTAACAGTAAAACTGCTGCTATGCTACACAACAGAAAAAAAATGACATCTTTAATTTTACAGACAAATGGATGGAACTAGAAAACATCATTTTGAGTGAGGTAGCCCAGAACAAAAAAAAAGACAATTATCACATGTACTCACTCATATGTGGTTTTTAAACATAAAGCAAAGAAAATCAGCCCATAAATCACAATTCCAGAGAACCTAGACAACACTGAGTGACATACCTAGATCTTATCGCCATGGGAAATAGAAAAAGAAAGATCTCCTGAGTAAAGTGGGAGCATGGGGAACATGGGAGAGGTTTGAAGGTACTGGAGAGGCAAGAAGGGGAGCAGAGAAAAATGTAGAGCTCAACAAAAATCAATAAAATATAATTATAAACTAAAAAGCCTTTAGGAGTCCCTAGAATGCCCTGGCCTCTGGTAACATGGAAATCTTCCAATGCTGAAGGCCAGTATGGAACCCATGGAAGGGTTTACAGTTGAGGGTGAGGCTTAAAAGGCTTTAATTGATGTCTTTTCTGGGGTCCCTAGAATCAACCTATCCTCTAGCACTGCTGCTGGGGCTAGGGTCCCCCTCTCTGGCCCATGCGCTTGTAAATCTGAAGTCTGCTTATGAAGTTTTAGACTGGGATGTGGAGTGCATGGGAGGTTGCAGTTTGGGCTTGGTGGACATATTTTAAGAAGCATTAGAAGGTGATGGGCTTTTCATCCACAGGGCCACTCTGGCATCTGATGAAGCTGATGCAACGGTGTGCCCTAGTGTACAGCCCAAGTGGAGTGTGCAGCCTGGGGGTTTACAGAATATTAGCATGCAGTGGGCAGTGTCATAATTGGGTTTCCTTGATTCAGCTTGGCCTCTGGTAAAGTAGAAGTCTTTTTTTTTTTTTTAAATTTGTAGGCCAGGGTATGGTATGTTGCCCAGGACTGGGTGCAGTCTGATGTTGTTGGGCAGGTTTAAAGGGAATTAGTGACCAAATGAGCAGTAGGATGTGTCTTCACATGGGTCCCTAGGATCAGTCTGTCCTCCAGTACAGCTGCCTACAGCTGCCAGGCCTGTGGACCCTAGTATGGAGTCCAGGGCAAGAGGTGCAGTCTCATTCTCTGGATATTTTTATGATGGCTTTTAATTATCCAATACAGCAAAACATTTTCATTTGTTTTATTTGAATTATCAAAGTTGATCTCTAAAGTACTTGTGAGTACATTCTGAAGGTATGTAGAAAATTAGAGTAATTTTCATACAGACTATAATGTAATTTAATAGTAGATAAAATATTTTACATTTGGCCGGGCGGTGGTGGCGCATGCCTTTAATCCTAGCACTTGGGAGACAGAGGCAGGCATATCTCTGTGAGTTCGAGACCAGCCTGGTCTACAAGAGCTAGTTCCAGGACAGGCTCCAAAATCACAGAGAAACCCTGTCTCGAAAAACAAAAGCAAAAAAAAAAAAATAATTTTACATTTAAGTATATTTTCAAATTAGAAATTAGTGTATTGTCAATAGTATAACTATTCAAAAGCAGAGCAAATAATAATTGATCAAGATACAACATAGTTTCCTGAAAATAAAAAAAAATTCAAACAATTTAGGTCAAACGTGAGAATATATTTAATCTAGAAAAAACAGTTATTCTAGTAAATGATTATTACCATTTTGCAGATAATAATCTTGAAGAATTATAGACTAAATAATAGCTGTGTAAATCCTAAAATCCTTAAGTAGTAAAAACCTATGTAAACAAACAGATTTCAAAAGGACTACATGGATGTCCCTTAGAGATTTTATTCCTTCAAATGACATTTACTAGAATTGTCTTGACAACAAGATTGCTCACACTATTACAATGAAAAGAGTTTTACAGAACCATTAATAAAAGAGTGAATCAAGTCTCTCTGCTAAGTAGTAACTTAGTTCAATTCAATGATCCTTTTGTGGCAAAGTGTATTATGGAACACAGAGATAACGGATTTCATCTTCCAGCCCTCTAAGCAGTGCAGATGTTATGTAAATGTTTCAGTGTTCATTTTCAGAATGCAAACCATTGTAGTAAATTTTACAGGAATATTTTCTTTCTTCATATAGTAGTAAGCTGACTGATATGCTATAGTAGTGTTCAAATAAATTGAAATATTTTGTGAACTAAAATACTGAGACTTTAAAGTATAATTTTTCTAAAGTTTAAAACTTTATTACATTTTTAAAACATGAAGTTTAATCCCAGAACTTGGGAGGCATAGGCAGGCAGATCTCTGTGAGTTCAAGGCCAGCCTTGTATACAAGAGCTAGTTGCAGGACAGGCTCCCAAAGCTACATAGAAACCCTGTCTTAAAAAAGCAAAAAAAAAAATAGAATAAATATAATAAAATGAATAAAGTACATAATTAGAACTAAGTTAACCTCATAATGTAAGAAAACATCACTACAGAAAACACCATTCCAAACAAATTATTATATTTCCAATAAACAACATGTAAATGAAATACCTTTCTTCACACAAACCTGTACTTACTTAATGCCATAGAAGGAGATCAACTGGGGGAAAATATCATTAATATGAAGCCATGCAGATAACTTAAACTTCCATTGAGTTTTTATAATTATGTATAAATTTTTCATCCCTGTGTCCAGAAATATGAAAGAGTGACAGAGATGGAGTTGAAGAAGGAGACAGAATCAGAGACAGAGATTAAAAGAAATAGTGATATAGTAAGAGAAAGCTAGAAACAATGACAGAGAGGGAAACACGAAAGATGGGATTTTCCCATAGAACAATTATTAAAATAACAGATAAATGAAACCCTGATTAAACGTCCGTCTTATATTCCCATCTTCAGGAACTATGAGGGAATCAAATTATTATATTTACTAGAGTTTAGTGTGCCGTAATAGGTGATGAAGTCCTAAGTAATTGGCATAGTATTTAAGGTAATCTATTTTTAAACTATAGACCTCCTCAGTTGGGTACATATTAGAAATTTTATTATCAAACTAACATAAATGCAAACGTTTTCCCAAAGCAGAAGTATCTATCAACTTCTAATTTGGAAGTATATCTCTATTTCTGTCTCAGTGGTGTAACAATAATATTTCTCTGTGGGATCTTAACTTTTGGGTACACAGCAGCAGTGAGATATACAGGCAAATGTAAGGTAGCATAAAATAAAAACAGGTGCTAGGAACTTGGTACACTGGCTCTGCAATTTAGGAAGTTTCTGAATACACTGTCTTGGTCATTACATCAAATGAAATTCAAAAGAGAAAATATAGCAAGGGAGAGTCTGCAAGCATATAAAGTGCCAAGGCCATCACTTCTCTTTCAGTGTTTTACTTGTGAGTTTGAATTGGTTGAAAAATGGGTGTTCATGTCTTCTTTTATTACCTGAATTACTTGACTACCAATTGTATGTTCTTAGTCATCAATGTCTAGTATGTTTATTTCAGAATATTGGTTATTGAATTTACTTTTTTGGATTTCAAATATAGGGCCCTTTGCATGTTGCAAAATGCTACCACTCTTCTGTGTCCTCAAAATCCCCATTTGAGACAAGTTCTTACTATATTGTCCAGGAGGTACTTTCTGTAGTGTATCTAGGCTTTGGACTTGTGTTTCACCTGATGCAACTTACACAATTAGCTAAATAATTAGCTGGAATTACTAGTCTAAGTATATACACATTCTTTATATGATTCCTAGTAATATAAATGTCATATAGTTGCATGTTTTTATACCCTTTAGTTTCCAGATATTGATACTTGCATATAAAAGACCTCAGCTACAATTTGATAGTAGGTAGAATGCTTCAACAGAAACTACAGTATTGCCTTTCTTTTTTAAAATTAAACCTGACCAATAGTATTATTGCAATTTAAATTACTGAAGAATCTCTTCTTAAACTTTCTATTATGCAAAAATATCAATTTTACTTACAGTAAATAAAATGAATGTTTCAATAGTGAAACATTTTATTTTCCATGTATTGAGTTTCAGTATCCCTAAATCAACCTTACCTAACCTGAAAAAGAAATGCTTCAACAGTGATTTTCAGTTTGACTATTGTTCAGCACAGGTTTTTCCAATTTAATCAGATGTCTTTTCACAACCACCAATTAAGCGTCTTTGTTGGACTTTTGAGGTAATAATTGAAAAATGCCTATTTCTCTAGTCATTCCAGTCCCCAGACTTCCTGCACTAATAACTTGACACATAGAAAGGAGGGTAGTCTTATTTCCTGACTAAGTACTGACAGTACCAATAATTCAATCAGAGAAATATTTTATTCATACATATACAAATAAAAGGCAGACTGAAAATTTAACATATTTTGCACATGACTATAACTTCTAGATTCTTTAAATATCTTTACAGAAAAGACATAATTACAAAGCTGCTTTTGAGTAGCATTTCTAGTTACCTGATAAGTTATCGTGTGAGACATTATGAATAACTGAACTTCATTGAACTACAGCTGGCTCAACTCACCATTCTCAGAAATGGCATTATTTTTTTCTTTGATCCATAAGAAAGTGCAACAGACTCACCAGCCTGGATGGATATCCTCAGCACAAGAACAGGGTCACAAATTTTGAATAAATAAATAAATTTAAAAAATGAATAAAACTGTACAAAAAAAGAAGTGCAACAGAGACAAATTCTGACAAGACTGTATATTGCTGATATGTCAGCTAATGATTTATTTTCCCTTATGAGGTCACACTTAGGCATATAAAGAGAAAAATTTGTGCAACATTAGAATATTTCTTAAATGGATATTATAGCTAGTTTTAAAGATAAGCTTTATATTAGAATGAATCAGAAATAATTAACCAGGAATATGACATATATTAATGGCCTCTCATTCACAGTAAATATTACAATAATTTCTATTAAAATCAAATTAGTTAATATGAGACCCTGAGTACTGTGCTAATCTGTGTGGACTGCTATATACTGTTTTGACATGTTCATAAAATAATGAGCTTCTAGATAGCCATAAAATAAAGTAGTATATAATAATTGATGTTAAATGTGTTCCTAAATATACAATATTATTCTAATGCACACTGTCATAATTTTCCTTGATTGAAATAAAGTGTTTCTAACCACATACAAATTTTCTAAAAGCATATCTAAAGGAATGCATCCTTAAATCTAATAAAAGTAGTCAAAGCGCTTACCCACACCTAAATAATATAATTATTAGTAAGCTCAAAGAAGGAATACATAATATACTATTCACATTTCTTTTCTGAAACATGAACAAGAAATATGATATCAAACATACAGTCATAGGTAAAATGGCTTTCTTTTTTGGAGTTACTTTGGTTATTTTATTTATTTATTTATTTATTTTGGATTTTTGAGACAGGGTTTCTGCGTAGCTTTTGGTTCCTGTCCTGGAACTAGCTCTTGTAGACCAGGCTAGCCTCGAACTCACAGAGATCCACCTGCCTCTGCCTCCCGAGTGCTGGGATTAAAGGCGTGCACCACCACCACCCGGCTTCTTTGGTTATTAAATGATTGCAAATACTCAGCAAAAAGAGAGGCCTGGATATGAGAACTTTCAGAAGAAAAGGAAAGAGGAAGGAAAAACAGAAGGAAGAGAAAATAAAGGAATAGAGAGCATAGTATATTTAACAAAGAAATAAAAATAAAAATTAAGAAAATGCCACCTAAGTAGACACATTATTATACATTGTTGTGATATAAATCATTATACAGAAACATAAAACGTGTTCATATCCCCTGGAAACTTCTCCTTTCCATGTAGTTTTCCTCACAGATAGTTATACTTTCTACAGCTCAGAATTTATGATGATTAATCATGGTGGTCAGCTTGATTGGCTAATATAAAAAAAGAGAGAAGCCTCCAACATGGCTTACTAAACACCAGATTGAAACAACAGAAACATTCAGCCTGTGGACTGATCTGGGATTCCCCTCTGTATTCTGTGAATATCATTGGTTAATAAAGGAACTGCTTTGGGCTTATAGCAGAGCTATAGAGGACTGGAGCTATGTGGGGAAAACTAAACTGAATCCTGGAAGAAGGGAGGTGGAGTCAGAGAGAAGCTGTGTAGCCCCACTGGGAATAGATGCAGGAACTTCCCCTGGTAAGTCACAGCCTCATGGTAAAACACAGATTAATAGAAATGGGTTAAATTAATACGAAAGAGACAATAAGAAGCTAGATCTAATGGTCTAAGCAGTGATTTAATTAATACAGTTTTTGTGTGATTACTTCAGGGCTGAGTAGGCAAAATCAAACAAGCAGTCTCTCCTTCTACGGAGAAGTTAACAGTTTCTCCATCTCTATAGTGTTGTTGACAGTCATTGGAGGACTACTCAGACTACATTGTGAAAAACAGTCTAACAAATTCCATTTGTAATATATGTTCATTCTATTGACTTTAGTCTTAATACAATATTTTACTGAGTATTTTTCTGCCATCACTAGCATTTTTTAGTACCTTGACACATTCAATATGATTATGTGGAATTTCAAGATTTCAGCCATTACTAAATCAGAAACTTCATCTTGGAACATAACAATGTCTTGTTTCTTTTTTGCTTATCTTTTCTAATTTATTTACCATTCAGAATACTCTCACTAAAAGTCAGTGCTCAAATGCAAACAGTCATGTCTTCTTAAATAGCTTCATCTTTATCAGTATCTGTTAAGAAATTCAAACTACAAAAATGATAGATAGAATAATATAGAATGTAATTACTGTTACTGCTCTAGCCAAACTAGACATGAAAGATCAAATGACATAATGATGGTGTATTTTGTTTTTATGTTTGCTCTAATTTAAAAAAAAAAGACAACTAATATATCCTGCATCCTCAGTGGAACTCTGAAACAGAGCTTGCTCCAATACTGAGGAGACTTAAGAGGTGAGAGAATATCCACACAGTGAGATGCTCTACTCTCTAGGTCCTCTCCAGTTGGTCAAAACCCTGGGTCACTCCAGCAACTCCCTTGGCTTTCCTAGCCAGCCATCCAGGAGAGTCTTTTGGCTAAGCATCCACAAAACCCGAACCAATCCACTGGACCCTTCCAAGCTACTAGCCACACCCGCCTAAGAGATGAGAACTTGCTACAATACTGAGGGGACCAAGAGCTAGCTACAACACTGAGGGGATAAAGAGAGAGCACCAAGAGAGCAAACAAGTAGAGAAGACCAAGAGAGAGAATTATAGAGACCTCAGAATATTTCTGAAACAGACATTAACAGTGCAAAGCAAACCAAGAAAAACTGCCAAACACTCAGACAGCTACTGCAATGATTGGACCAAGCTACAAAGACACTGAAGGCCTCATTTGAAATAAGAAATGGATAGGTGACAATGGAAAAAATCCTCCAACAACCTAAAAAGCAACATGGTAGCACCAGAACCCAGCAGTCACACAACAGGAAGACTTGATCATCTTAACCCAGAAGAAGCAGAAGAAAATGACTTTAAACATAACTTTATGCTATAAAGAGGAAATGAAAATTTCCTTTAAAAAATGGAGGAGAAGGCAATCAAAAAATTGGAAGAAATTAATAAATCCTTCAAAGAAGCCAAAGAAAACCAATAAAAAACAATCAAACAGGTAAAGGAAACAGTTAAATACTTGAAGACTGAAATAGAGGTAACAAAGAAAACACAAACAAAAGGAATTCTGGATATGGAAAATCTGGGTAAACAAACAGGAACTACAGAGACAAATTAACCAACAGAATACAAGAGATAGAAGAAATAATCTCAGGCACTGAAGATACTATATAAGAAATAGACCCATTGCACAAAGAAAACATTAATCCAACAAATTCTTAACACAAAACATCAAGAAAATCTGGGACACCACGAAAAGACCAAATCTAAGAATAATAGGGGTAGAAGAAGGAGAAGAACTCCAGATCAAAGGCACAGGAAATATATTCAACAAAATCATAGAAGAAAACTAAAAGAGTATATCTCCATGGAGTTACAGGAAGCTTATAGAACACCAAATAGACTGGATCAAAAAACTCCCCTTGCCATATAATAATCAAAACACAAAACATACAGAATAAAGAAAGAATATTAAGAGCTGCAGAGGAAAACGTTCAAGTAACATATAAAGGAAAAACCTATCAGAATTACACCTGACTTCTCAATGGAAACCATGAAAGCCAGAAGGTTCTGGATAGATGTGCTGCAGACACTAAGAGACCATGGACACAAACCCAGACTACTATACCCAGCAAAGGTTTCATTCACCATTGATGGAGAAAATAAGATATTCCATGACAAAAACATATGTATCTACAAATCCAGCATTTCAGAAAGTACTAGAAGGAAAATGCCAACCCAAAGTAGCTAACTGCACCCACAAAAGACAAGGCATCTGAAAACAACCCACCAGCATAACTTAAAGAAGGGAAAAACACAAGCACTACTACCGAAAAATGTCTGGAAATAACAACCACTGGTCATTAATATCGCTTAATATCATTGGAATCAATCACCTATAAAGAGACACAGGCTAAGAGAATGGATATGAAAACAAGATCCAGCCTTCTTCTGTGTACAATAAATATACATCAACCTCAAAGACAGACCCTACCTCAGAGTAAAGAGTTATAAAAGTTTTTCCAATCAAATGGACCTAAGAAACAAGTGGGAGTAGCTATCCTAATATCTAACAAAATTTATTTCAAACTAAAATCAATCAGAAGACATGGAAAAGAACACTTTATACTCATAACAGAAATAATCAAGATCCAGTCTCAATCCTGAACATCCATGTCCCTAATACAAGAGCACCCACTTATGTAGAAAAAACATTACTAAAGCTTAAATCGCACATCAAACCCACACACTAATAGTAGGAGACTTCAACACTTACTCTCGCCAATGGACAGATCAACCAGACAGAAACTTAAGAGAGAAATAAGAGAACTAACAGATGTAATGAATCAAATGAACTTAACAGCCATCTATAGAACATTCCATGCAAACACAAAAGAATATACCTTCTTCTCAACACCTCATGACCCCTTCTCTAAAACTGATCATATACCCAGTAATGAAGCAAACATACATAGATACAAGATTATTGGAGTAACTTCTTGTGTCTTAATGGTACATAAGTTACCCCAAAAAACTCTACCAGAGAACACCTCCAGTGATAAATACCTTCAGGGATGTTGCAGGATACAAGATCAACCCCCCAAAAAAATCAGTAGCCCTCCTATACACAAATGATAAAAAGAAGCTGAGAAGGAAAGCAGAGAAACATCATCTTTCACAACAGCCACAAATGACATAAAATATCCTGGGGCAACACCAACCAAATAAGTGAAAGACTTATTTGAAAAGAATTTTAAGTCTTTGCAGAAAGAAATTAAAGAAGATACCAGAAAATGAAAAGATCTTCCATGCTCTTGTATAGGAAGGATCAACACAGTAAATATGGCAATCCTACCAAAAGTTATCCATAGATTCAATGCAATGCCTATCAAAATTCCAACAGAATTCTTCACAGACTGTGAAAGAAAAATAATCAACTTCATTTGGAAAACCCAAAAATTCAGAAAAGCCAAAACAACCCTGTACAATAAAGGAACTTCCGGAAGCATCACCATCCCTGACATCAAGCTCTATTATAGAGCTACAGTAATGACAACATCTTGGCACTGAAATAAAAGTAGAGATGTTGACCATTGGAATCGAATTGAAGACCTAGATATTAATCCACATACCTTTGAACACCTGAATTTGAAAAAGAAGCTAAGATTTATATTAGAAAAAAATAAATTATCTTCAAAAGTAGTGCTGGCATAACTGGATAACAGCATATAAAAAGAGGATAAAATAAATTCTTATCAATCACTATGCACAAAACTCAAGTCCAAATGAATTAAAGACCTCAATATAAATCCAACTACACTGAACCTGACAGAAGAGAAAGTAGGAAGTAGTCTTTAATGGATGGGCAAAGGATACCACTTCCTAAATATAACCCCAGTAGCACGGACAATGAGACCAACAATAAATAAATGGGACCTGCTGAAACTGAGAAGCTTCTGTAAAGAAGAGGACATAACCAATAAGACAAAAAGGCAGCCTATTGAATGGGAGAAGATCTTCACCAAACCCATAGCAAACAAAAGACTGATTTCTAAAATATATAAAGAACTCAATAAATTAGACAGTAAAATTCCAAATAACCCAATTAAAAATGGGGTGCTAAACTAACAGAAGACCTAATACCTATACTCCTTAATGTATTTCACAATATATAAACAGAAAAGTCATTGCCAAATTCTTTTTATGAAGCTACAGTTACTCTGATACCAAAACTATACAAAGACTCAACCAAGAAAGAGAATTATAAGCCAATCTCACTCATGAACATCGACGCAAAAATCCTCAACAAAATACTGCCAAATCGTATCCAAGAACACATTAGAAAAACTATCCATTAGGATCAAGTAGGCTTCATCCCAGAGATGCAGGGCTGGTTCAACATACGAAAATCTATCAATGTAATCCATCATATAAATAAACTGAAAGGAAAAAACCATATGATCATTTCATTAGATGCTGATAAAGCTTTTGACAAAATTCAACAACCATTTATGATAAAAGTCTTGGAGAGATTAGGGATACAAGGGTCATACCTAAATATAATAAAAGCTATTTACAGCAAGCCGACAGCTAACATCAAATTAATCAGAGTGAAACTCAAAGCCATCCCACAAAAATCAGGAACACTTCAAGGCTGTCCACTCTCTCCATACCTCTTCAATATAGTGCTTGAAGTTTTAGCAATAGCAATAAGACAACATAAGGGGATCAAGGGGATTCGAATTGGGAAGGAAGAGGTTAAACTTTCATTATTTGCAGATGATATGATAGTGTACATAAGCGACCCCCAAAACTCCACCAAAGAACTTATACAGCTGATAAACAGCTTTAGTAATGTGGCAGGATACAAGATCAACTCCAAAAAATCAGTCGCCCACCTATACACAAAGTATATGGAAGCAGAGAGGGAAATCAGAGAAGCATCACCTTTCATGTTAGCCACAAAAAGCATAAGATATCTTGGGGTAACTCTAACCAAGGAAGTGAAAGTTCTATTTGACAAGAACTTTAAGGAATTGAAGAAGAAATTGAAGAGGATACCAGAAAGTGGAAGGATCTCCCTTGCTCTTGGATTGGGAGGATCAACTTAGTAAAAATGGCAATTCTACCAAAGGCAATTTATAGATTCAATGCAATCCCCATCAAGGTCCCATCAAAATTCTTCACAGATCTGGAGAGGACAATAATCAACTTAATATGGAAAAACAAAACACCCATGATAGCCAAAACAGTCTTATATAATAAAGGAACTTCTGGAGGCATTACCATCCCTGACTTCAAACTCTATTACAGAGCTTCAGTATTGAAAACAGCTTGGTATTGGCATAAGAACAAAGAAGTCGACCAATGGAATTGTATAGAAGACCCAGATTTTAACCTTAAAACCCATGAACACCTCATTTTCGATAAAGAGCTAAAAGTATACAGTGGAAGAAGAAAGTATCTTCAACAAATGGTGCTGGCACAACTGGATGCCAACCTGTAGAAGAATGAAAATTGACTCATATCTATCACCATGCACAAAACTCAAGTCCAAATGGATCAAAGACCTCAATAGCAGTCCGAACACGCTGAACCTGATAGAAGAGAAAGTGGGAAGTACCCTACAACAGATGGGCACAGGCGATTGCTTCCTAGGTATAACCCCAGCAGCACAGACATTAAGGGCAACATTGAATAAATGGGACCTACTGAAACTGAGAAGCTTCTGTAAAGCAAAGGACACTGAAACTAAGACAAAAAGGCAACCCACTGACTGGGAGAAGATCTTCACCAACCCTGCAACAGACAAAGGTCTTATCTCCAAAATATATAAAGAACTCAAGAAACTAGACTTTAAAAAGCTAATTAACCCAATTAGAAATTGGGGCATGGATCTGAACAGAGAATTCTCAACAGAAGAAGTTCAAATGGCCAAAAGACACTTAAGGTCATGCTCAACCTCCTTAGCGATCAGGGAAATGCAAATCAAAACAACTTTGAGATATCATCTTACACCTGTCAGATTGGCTAAAATCAAAAACACCAATGATAGCCTCTGCTGGAGAGATTGTGGAGGAAGGGGTACCCTAATCCATTGCTGGTGTGAATGCAAACTTGTGCAACCACTTTGGAAAGCAGTGTTTCAGTTTCTCAGGAAATTCGGAATCAACCTACCCCTGGACCCAGCAATGCCACTCTTGGGAATATACCCAAGAGATGCCGGATCATATGACAGGGGCATTTGTTCAACTATGTTCATAGCAGCATTATTTGTAATAGCCAGAACCTGGAAACAACCTAGATGTCCTTCAATGGAAGAATGGATGAAGAAAGTGTGGAATATATACACATTAGAGTACTACTCAGCAGTAAAAAACAATGACTTCTCGAATTTTGCATGCAAATGGATGGAAATAGAAAATACTATCCTGAGTGAGGATAACCCAGACCCAAAAAGATGAACAAGGGATATACTCACTCATAATTGGGTTCTAGCCATAAATAAAGGTCAGTGAGTCTATAATATGTTATCCTAAAGAAGCTAGATAAGAAGGTGAATCCAAGGAAAAACATATAGCTATCCTCCTGGGTATGGGAAGAAGACAAGATTGCCGGGCAAAAAATCAGGATCTTGGGGGTGTGCTGGGAGGGGGGTAAGGGGAGATGGGGAGAGAAAAGTGAGAAGGGTAGGATGGGGAGAACTTGGGGAAACGGGATAAAGGAAGGTTGAATAGGTGAGCAGGGAAGCACATATCTTAATTAAGGGAGCCATCTTAGGGTTGGCAAGAGACTTGGACCTAGATGTGCTTCCAGTTGCCCAAGGCAAGGTCC
The DNA here is from genome assembly GCA_028537955.1 of Microtus californicus. Taxonomy (NCBI): domain Eukaryota; kingdom Metazoa; phylum Chordata; class Mammalia; order Rodentia; family Cricetidae; genus Microtus; species Microtus californicus. The sequence continues at coordinate 2,681,854 of JAQJZF010000006.1, read as the reverse complement.
CCAGTTAGTTCCTGGGGCAGCTGAGGATAGGGAACCTGAAATGATCCTGTCCTATAGCCATACTGATGAATATTTTGCATATCACCATAGAACCTTCATCTGGCGATGGATGGAAATAGAGACAGAGACCCACACTGGAGCACTGGACTGAACTCCCAACGTTCCAGTGAGGAACAGAAGGATGGAGAACATGAGCAAAGAAGTCAGGACCACAAGGGGTGCACCCACCCACGGAGACAGTGGGGCTTATCTATTGAGAGCTCACCAAGTCCAGCTGGACTGTGACTGAAAAAGCAGGGGATAAATCCTGAATATGGCGGACAATGAGGGCTACTGAGAAGCCAAGGGCAATGGCACTGGGTTTTGTTCCTACATCATGTTCTGGCTTTGTGGGAGCCTAGCCAGTTTGGATGTTCACCTTCCTAGACCAGGACGGAGGAGCAAGGACTTTGGACTTTCCACAGGGCAGGGAACCCTGACTGCTCTTCAGACTGCAGAGGGAGGAGGAGAGTAGTGGGGGGAGGGGGAGAGGAGTGGGGGAAGGGGGAGAGGAGTGGAGAGAGGGGGGAGGAGTGGGAGGCGGGGAGGAGGCGGAAATTTTTTTTTCTCAATAAAAAAAAAAGAAATCAATATTGCAGTTTCTTAGAAAATTGGGAATCAACCTACCTAAGGATCCAGCAATACCACTCTTGGGCATATATCTAAAAAATTCTCAATCATATAATGAAAGAATTTTTCAACTTTGTTCATAGCTGTATTATTCGTAATTGCCAGAACCTGGAAACAACATAAGTGTTCCTCAACTGAAGAATGGATAAAGAAAATGTGGTACATTTACACATCAGAGTACTACTCAGCAGGGAAAAAAAAAGAACAATGACATCTTGAATTTTGCATGCAAATAGATTGAATCAGAAAACACTATGCTGAGTGAGGTAACACATACCCAAAAAGCTGAATATGGTATGTACTTACTCCTAAGTGGATACTACTATACTATAAACAAAGGACATTGTGCCTATAGTTCATGATTCTATAGAAGCTAAGTAATAAGGTGAACCTTCCCCCCAAAATACATATATAGATCTACCTGGAATTGGAAACAGACAAGATCACCTGACAAAATTGGGAGCATAGGGGTTGGGTATAGAAGGAGAAAGAGAAGGGGAGGGTTGAGGAGGACTTGAGGGAATGGGATAGTCAAGATGGAGGAAGGGCAGAGATGAGAACAAGGAAAGAGATATCTTGATTGACAGAGCCATTATAGGGTTAGCAGAAACTTGGCAATTTCCAAGAATCCACAAGGATGTCCCCACCTACAACCCTAAGCAATAGAGGAGAGGGAGCCTGATCTTGACTTGCCTTGTAGTCAGACTGATGATTATCTTAAATATCACCATACAACCTTCAACAACAGACGGAAACAGAGGCAGAGACCCACATTAGGGCACTGGACTGAGGTCCCAAGGTCCAGCTGAAGAGTGAAAGGAATGAGAATATAAGAGGTCATGAAGGGTTCATCCACTGAAACTGTCTACCTGAGCTAATGGGAGCTCACCAGCCCAGCTGGACTGGGAAGGAACAAGCATAAGACCAAACTAGTCCCTCTGAATGTGATTGGCAGTTGCACAGCTAGGGCAGACTGAGGGGGCCACTGGTAGTGGCATCAGGATTTATCGCTTCTGCATGTACTGGCTTTTTTTGATCTTATTCTCTTTGGATGTATACCTTGCTCAGCTTAGATATAGTTGGGAGGGCCTTGGACCTTTCACAATGCAATGCGCCTTAATCTCTCAGAGAATTAGATGGGAATGGGATGAGTGTGTGTGGAGAAAATGGGAGGAGGGGAAGGAGTGGGAACTTGGATTGGTATTTTTTAAAAAATCTAATAAATTAAATTAATATATTAATAAATAAAATGAAAAACCAAAATAGCTCCCAAAGCAAAAAATTACATCAGTAATGCCACTTATAGGCTTAATTATAAGATAAATATATAATTCAATAAAATGTAGGATTTGTGTCTGAAAAAAGAAGATGACAGACAAAGAGGGTAAAGTAAAATCAATCTAATGTTAAGAAAAAGCACTGGAGTTGTCTTCAAGATATCTGTGAAAGTCTTTAAAATCTATATTTCAAATGAATAAACTCTGAAATTTAAATTTAAAAAAGGACAACTAAGTAAATATTAAGAAGTAAAGACATTCCTAATTTATTTGTTCAATATTTTCAATGCCTCTAATCCTGCAACATAGTCAAAATGTGTACATTTGTATTGTATCTCCCAATATTCCCCTAAAATTGTCTTCCTTAAATAAATCTAAATCATTAAGCATTTTTCTTATTTCTGTTAAAAGTACCTAATTGAAACAATGCAAGGGAAGCAAGGTTTGTTTGGCTTCATAGTTTAAAGAAGTTAGTCCTTGAGTTTTTGCTCCTATGCCATTGGGCAAAAGGAGGACATTAGGCAAGGAATATGTATATCTTTCAAATCCATTCTCCCAGTGATCTGTGTCCTCAAACTAGACCCTAATTATTAAATTTTCCAAGTCATCTCAAAATATTGACAACATTTGAGATGAAGAGTCATCCAGTCAGCTTGTTGAAGACATGTTCTATTTAAACCATGGCATATAGAAAAGTTTATATTCAATCAAAATTATTGAGGTGACCCTGTTTTGTCTTACTATTCTAAAAAAAACCCCCACTATTTCACTAAATATTCCCCAGAAGCAGAAACTTTGTCATTGACTGTGACACACGAAATACTCCATTTCTCTGTTCTCCCACTAAAAGAATCATAAACCCATTAAAGCAGAAACACAAGTCATACTGCCTTCACAATCAAGTATTCTCAACTTTCATATTTTTATCTCTTGTACCTTTAAAAATTCATCTTTGTTTTGTAATTTGCTACTTATTACAGCACATAAAAACATGCACAGTTATTTGCATAACTTCATCTTTGCTATATCTGAAGCTATAATAAAGTAGACAAATTTTATGCAATTGAAATTCAATGTCTAGATCTCATTTTTGCCTAAAAATATCTAATCATTTGATTTCATTATAGTTTCCATATGGAAGCATGGATGGGGGAGAAATACTTCATGCCTACCCTTGAGGAGTGTGGGAGAGTTGACTCTGAGGTCATAAGAGCAGGGGAACAGACCCTACCCCTCACCAGCTGTAGCACTCAGAAGAGTAGCCTCTACCCCTTGCTTGGGGAACACAGTAGACCTGACCCTGTTGGTAGAGATGTGGATGAGCTAGCCCCAAACTTGTGAGCATTGTTTTTGAGTCTTTGCACAGACATTAACAGTGATAAACAATCAGAAAAAAGGGATTTGCATGGAGTTGAAATGTATGCTTCAAATTAATGGTATGCAGATGAATACCATCGAAAATACATAACCAAATTTCAGGAGATGATTAGATTCTGATAATCCAGGGAAAACTAAAATGCTATTTAATCAAGAGTTAACCAATATATATTGAAAAGAAATATTACTTTGCAATAATTCATGACTAAGCTCATTTTTACAAAGAAACAGCATATGTTAATAAAGGAGTTAATCTTCCTTCTTCAATATTCTTGTTTTTGTTAACAAATAACAAGTATAGAGACTGGTCAGAATCTTCAGATGAAATTGAAGGATGAACTGAGTTTAAATAGACTTGAAATAGAGCAACCTTTGTCTTTATCTGACTTGTGATCCTTGTTATTCTCTTTTTTAATTACAAAACTAGCAAAGTACAATTTATTAATATTCTTGTAGATTTTTTTTGTTTTACTTAAAAAGTTAACATAGATTAAAGGCTCTACTTGATGTCCGACAGATAAATGTGAAGGATCTTATGAAAGTATGAGATGGTATTAAGAAGAATGTTATTAAATGTGTATCATGTGCTGACACAGTCCTCATTTAACAGCACAGAATAAATGAACAGATCCCTTCTGTAGCTGAGATTCAGCTGGAATTTTACTTGATCATCTTGTTGCCTGTAATAAACTGGGCTTATTCAAATGAGTGAGCTGGCACTTCTCTTTTAAAAGCTGAATTAGGAAACATTTCAACTGTGGGTGAAATCACAGGGATTTTAGATGGGTTATAGTGCCTTCAATGGTGGAAAAATCCCTGATGGCACTTAAGGACATTGCTAGGATGATGTGGATGCTGACTCCTACAATTCTGCATTACTTGTTCTTTCTATCCAGATTTTCATTTTCATTCTAACTAGATTTATGTTGAAATTAGGTGTAAGTCATATTAGTAGTGATTTAGTAGAATTTCATGGTTATTCTTCCTATCGTAGAAGTTTATTCATCATATAATCCAAAATTCAGGTGCTGCTTAATGACACTCACAGAAGAGCAATATATGAAACAAGTAATCATTCAACTCCAGTCCTGAAAATATTTCCAGATTTCTCTTGAAACAGCAGAACAAATTAAAAAAGTTCCCTCTATATATGAGTGACAGTGGTGAAGCTTGGACTATCTGTGAGACACCTGGCAGTACAATCAGGACCTATTTCTGGTGCGTGAACTAGGTTGTTGGAGTCTATTTCCTATAGTCGGATATCATGCTCAGCCTTAATGCAGTGGGGAGGAGCTTGAGTCTACACTAACTTAATGTGCCAGATTTTGTTAACTGCCCATTAGTAAGAGTGGATGGGGGTAGGGAGAGGTTTGGGGTAGGAGAACTGTGAATGGATTGTAAAATGAAATTTAAAAAAATAAATAAATATATTCTCAAGGTAGAACTACTAATTAAAAAGACTGTTTGTTGAAGATAATCATATCACAAGGACGTGAGCTTACTATGTTCATAACAGTTGTATTTATAATATCCAGAACCTGGAAACAACCTAGATGCTGCTCACACAAAGAATGGGTAAAGAAAATATGATACATTTACACAATGAAGTACTACCAAGCAAGAAAAAAAGTGACATTTTGAAATTTGCAGGCAAATGGATGGATTTATTTTAAAAAAAAACATATTGAGTGATGTAACCTAGACTCAGAAAGACAAATATAATATGTATTCTCTTATAAATGGCTTTTAGACATAAAGCAAAGAAAAGCCAGCCTACAGGCTACAACCCCAGACAAACTAGTCAACAAAGAGGATCCCAAGAATGACATACATGGATCTACAAAGAATGATGAAAAAGATAAAATCTCCTGTGTGAATTTGGAGCATGGGGGTCATGAGAAAGTGTAGAAAGGGACAGGGGAGGAAGGAAAGAGAATGGAGTAAAATGTCTAGTTCAATAAAAACAAAAAAGGGAGCTTTGTTGAAAGAGTAAATAATAATTTGTTGAAACACCAGGTTTTAATGCTGATATTTGAAAGTAAATAACCTTTAACCTTAGTAAGTTTTTTGGTCTGACAGTCATTTCCTCCAAACAAAAGTAAGAGTCCAGAAAATTATACGCCATCTTTACAAACAGATGAATAATCATTTAGACAATTCTCTATTTTCTAATTGTAAATAGTCAATAACCTTTAATCATATGCAAATATATGTTTATTATCTTGGACATACTAATGAAGTAGCTCCAAGTATTCATCACATGACAAAAATAAACATTGTTACAAGATACTAAACAAAACAAAATTTTTATTGAGTGTTCTTAGTTGAACTTCAACAGACAGCAATGCCTCAATGGAACATCACAAATATTCTCCAAAACTTTCTAAATAATTCAAGTTTCTCAATCAATGTAGGAAAGTAACAACCAGTAGACAGTAATTGCCAACTTCAGTGTTTCTTAAGAGACAGTCAACTTTTTCTTCTGATAATGACTTGCCTTAATTTTAAATTTGTATTTAAAATTTTACTTTTATTTTTTAACATTTAGCTTTTGATTGATTTCTTTTAGATTTTACACCATGCATCTCAATCCCACTTATATTCATATACTGTTGACTGAGGTTTTCTGTCCTGTCCAATTTCCACAGTCATTGAGACCCAAAGAAATCACACAGGGGTCTACATTAATTATAAACTGATTGGCCCATCAGCTCAGGCTTCTTAATAACTCCTATAACTTATATTAGCCCATTATTCTAGTATATGCTACCCACATGGCTCAGTACCTTTTGCAGTGGGGCAATCACATATTGCTTCTTCTGTGGCTGGACAGGACTGCAGAGGAATGGGCTTCCTCTTTTCTAAAATTCTCCTGTTCTTCTTGACCCACCTCTACTTCCTGTCTGGTTGTCCTGACTATATTTCCTGCCTGGCTACTGGCCAATCACCATTTATTTAAAATATAATTGACAGAATACAGACCATTTTCCCATACCACTATACCTTCACATCCACTCTCTGCCCATGTAACATCCCACACCAAGTTAAAAGAAAATTTCAAAAAAGAGGAAGAATCTTGTCCAGGAAGATGTGGTGTGACACGGTGAGTTCCACAGTATATGCTTAATCTATACTTGTTAAGTGTTCACTGCAGTGACTCATTGGTTTCATTTAGGGTCATTCTTTCTGCCTCCCTTCATCTGCTATGTGGTGGCATGGGTGATGGAAAGATGCCCTCCTAGCTCCTTACTACTTGCAGAAGGCAGAATATGTGACCCAGCCCCTCATCACTTGCAGCACTAGGGGGAACAGGCCTTGCACCTCACCAGGTCGGAATCCTGGAGCTCATCTTGTTGACAGGGATGCAAGTGAATCCCCCCAAGAATGTGAGCATAGAAGATAGGTCCCTTCCCCTCATCTACAATATGGGGCCATGAAGGAAGGGGAGAAGCCTTTCCCACCACTGCCTATAGCAGATAGGATAACTGGCCTGTAGACCATGATCATTAGATTTGATGAGTTGACTAAGCACCTAATCAGCTGCAACACTCAGCAGCATGGACCCTGTACCTCACCTGAGCAACACAGAAGAAATGGCCTTGATGGTGTAGGTGTATGTGCACCAGAGCAGAAGGCAAGATAGCAGGAGAAATGGTTCCAACCATTGTTGCTTATGGATTAGGGTGAACCAGACATGGTGGAGCTAGAGAGCTCACCATGGTACTAAAGATGAGGGAGAGCTAGCAGGCTGACAAACCCAGCAATCAACCAGACCCAGTATCAGGGTTGTAACTTAGCTCATTCCAACATCTAAGCCATTTATGATCTGCTCAAGCAAATGAAGGGGCCAGTCCTGCAGATCCAAAGTTTCAGTAGCTTCATGGCACAAAACAACAGAGTATCCAAGAGAAGTCCAAATAAAGGTTTTACCTTTTTTATGATAAAACCATATAACTGTTTATAAATGAGAATGAACTATTAAAAATATAATGTACAGCACTTCGGCCCCCCCTGCCCTCTTTGGGCACATAACATCATCCAATTCAGCCTGTCTAGGCGCTGGGTCCAAATCCTCAGGGCAACCAAGTGGGCGGGAGTTCCTTTGTTTCAATAGCCTGCCTGCACCAAGCAAGGTAGGTGCTTTGTTTATGAGATACCCAACCAGCACGGAGACCTGATCTTCGGGCCAGGAGAGCCAACATTGGGGTGAGTTTCTGACCCCGTGGCACCAGCTCGGGATAGGGAACTCAGAAGTTCCTCAACCCCCTATCCTTCTTGGGCTCTCTGCAGGGCCTCTACTCCCTGCATACTGCCTCGTTCTTCCTATCCCACCCAGCTTGCATCCAGAACCCTCTCCACTTCTGCCCCCTGCCCTCTTTGGGCACTTAACATCGCCCAGCTCAGCCTGTCTGGGCGCTGGGTCCGAATCCTCAGGGCAACCAAGCGGGTGGGAGTTCCTTTGTTTCAATAGCCTGCCTGCACCAAGCAAGGTGGGTGCTTTGTTTACAAGCTACCCAACCAGCAGGGAGACCTGATCTTGGCTCCAGGATAGCCAGCATTGGGGAGAGCCATCATTGGGCATGGAGATCTGATCTCGGCACCAGGAAAGCCATAACTGGGGAGAGCCATCACTGGGAAGGTACATCAGTAGGCAAGGAGACCTGATCCTGTAAAAGAAGATCCATAGGGGAGCATTTGGAGGAAGAGATGGGCAGGCACCTATGCAAGAATTCACCCAACAATCTGAAAAGCAACATGAAGCCACCAGAAACCAGCGACCTTACAATGGGAGGACATGAACACCTTAATCAAGAAGTAGAAAAGATTGACTTCATGAAAGTGATTGACGCCCTTAAACAGCATGCAAAGAACGCCCTTATAGAAATGGATGAGAAATATAACAAAAAATTTGAAGAATTGAATAAATCAGTGAATGATACCCTAGAAAACCAAGGAAGAACAATCAAACAGATAATGGAAACACTTCAAGACTTGAAAACTGAAATGGAGGCAAAGAAGAAAACACAAACAGAGGGATGGCTGGACATGGAAAATTTAAGTAAACAAACAGAGACTACAGAAACAAGCATAACCAACAGAATACAAGAGATAGAAGAAAGAATCTCAGATTCTGAAGACACCATAGAGAAAATAAACATGCTGATCAGAGAAAACAGCAATTCCAACAAACTCTCATCACAAAACATTCAGGAAATCTGGCACACAACAAAAAGACCAAACCTGCCAGGCAGTGGTGGTGCACGCCTTTAATCCCAGCACTCGGGAGGCAGAGGCAGGCGGAGCTCTGTGAGTTCTAGGCCAGCCTACAAAAGCTAGTGCCAGGACAGGCTCCAAAGCTACAGAGAAACCCTGTCTCGAAAAACAAAAAAAAAAAAAAACAAAAAAAAAACAAAACAAAAAAAAAAACCAAATCTAAGAATAATAGGAGTAGAAGAAGGAGAAGTGCAGCTCAATGGTCCAGAAAATATATTTAATAAAATTCTAGAAGAAAACTTTCCCAACCTAAAGAAAGATATCCCTATGAAGGTTCAAGAAGCATACAGAACACAGAATAGGCTGGATCAAAAAAAAAATCCCCTCACCATATAATAATCAAAACACAAAGCATAGAGAATAAAGAAAGAATATTAAGAGCTGCAAAGGAAAAAGGCCAGAAAGCCTACAAATTCATGGAAACTGAACAGTCAACTACTGAACCGTAACTGGATTAAGGAAGAAATAAAGAAAGAAATTATAGTCTTCCTGGAATTCAATGAAAATAAAAAAACAACCTACTCAAACTTATGGGACACTATGAAAGCAGTGCTAAGAGGAAAGTTCATAGCACTAAGTGCCCACTTAAAGAAAACAGAGAAAGCACACATTGGAGACTTAACAGCCCACCTGGAGACTTAACAGCCCACCTGAAAACTCTAGAAAAAAAAAAAGAAGCAACTTTCCTAGGAGGAGTAGAAGACTGGAAATAATCAAACTGAGGGCTGAAATCAAAAAAAAAAAAATAGAAACACAGAAAACAATACAAAGAATCAATGAAACAAAAAGCTGGTTCCTGGAGAAAATCAACAAGATTGACGAACCCCTATCCAAACTAATCAAACAGCAGAGAGAGAATTTGCAAATTAATAAGATCAGAAATGAAAAGAAGGACATAACCATAGACAGAGAGGAAATTCAAAGAATCATTAGATCTTACTACAAATGCCTGTATGCCACAAAACTGGAAAATGTAAAGTAAATGGACACTTTTTAAAATAAATACCATATACCAAAGTTAAATCAGGACCAGGGGAACAATCTAAAAAGACCTATTAGTCGCGAAGAATTAGCAGCGGTTATCAAAAACCTCCCAACCAAAAAAAAAAAAAAAAAAGTCCAGACCAGATGGTTTCAATGCAAAATTCTACCAGAACTTCCAAGAAGACCTAATACCTATACTCCTTAATGTATTTCACAATGTAGAAGCAGAAGAGGCATTGCCAAATTCCTTTTATGAAGCTACACTTACTCTGATACCAAAACTGCAGAAAGACTCAACCAAGAAACAGAATTATAAGCCAATCTCACTCATGATCATCAATGCAAAAATCCTCAACAAAATACTGGCAAACCGAATCCAAGAACACATTAGAAAAACTATCCATTAGGATCAAGTAGGCTTCATCCCAGAGATGCAGGGCTGGTTCAACATACGAAAATCTATCAATGTAATCCATCATATAAATAAACTGAGAGAAAAAAACCACATGATCATTTTACTAGATGCTGAAAAAGCATTTGACAAAATTCAACATCCCTTTATGATAAAAGTATTGGAGAGATTAGGGATACAAGGGTCATATCTAAATATAATAAAAGCTATATAGAGCAAGCTGACAGCTAACATCAAATTAAACAGAGAGAAACTCAAAGCCATCCCACTAAACTCAGGAACACGACAAGGCTGTCCACTCTCTCCATACCTCATCAATATAGTGCTTGAAGTTCTAGCAATAGCAATAAGACAACATAAGGGGACTAAGGGGATTCGAATTGTAAAGGAAGAAGTTAAACTTTCGTTATTTGCAGATGATATGATAGTGTACATAAGCGAACCCCAAAACTCCACCAAAGAACTTATACAGCTGATAAACAGCTTTAGTAATGTGGCAGGATACAAGATCAACTCCAAAAAATCAGTCGCCCTCTTATACACAAAGGATATGGAAGCAGAGAGGGAAATCAGAGAAGCTTCACCATTCACTATGGCCACAAACAGCATAAAATATCTTGGGGTAACAATAACCAAAGAAGTGAAAGATCTCCTTGACAAGAACTTTAAGGCATTGAAGAAAGAAATTGAGGAGGATACCAGAAAATGGAAGGACCATAGTAAAAATGGCAATTCTACTAAAGGCAATTTATAGATTCAATGCAATCCCCATCCAGATCCCATCAAAATTCTTCACAGATCTTGAGAGGAATATAATCAACTTTAAATGAAAAAACAAAAAACCCAGGATAGCCAAACAATCGTATACAATAAAGGATCTTCTGGAGGCATTACCATCCCTGACTTCAAACTCTATTACAGAGTTACAGTGATGAAAACAGTGTGGTACTGGCATAAAAACAGAGAAGTTGACCAATGAAATCATATAAAAGACCCGAATTTTAACCCACAAACCTATGATTATTCATTTTCAATAATGGAGCTAAAAGTATACAATGGAATAAAGAAAGCATCTTCAACAAATGGTGCTGGCAGAACTGGATGTCAACCTGTAGAAGAATGAAAATAGATCCATATCTATCACCATGCACAAAACTCAAGTCCAAATGGATTAAAGACCTCAGTATCAGGCTGAACACACTGAACCTGATAGAAGAGAAAGTGGGAAGTACTCTACAAAATATGGGTACAGGAGATCACTTCCTACATATAATCCCAGCAGCACAGACATTAAGAGCAACATTGAATAAATGGGACCTACTGAAACTGAGAAGCTTCTGTAAAGCAAAGGACACTGTCACTAAGACAAAAAGGCAACCTACTGACTGGGAGAAGATCTTCACCAACCCTGCAACAGACAAAGGTATGATCTCCAAAATATATGAAGAACTCAAAAAACTAGACTTTAAAATGCTAATTAACCCAATTAAAAAATGGGGCACTGAACTGAACAGAGAATTCTCAACAGAAGAATTTCAAATGACCAAAAGACACTTAAGGTCATACTCAACCTCCTTGGGATCAGGGAAATGAAATTAAAACAACTTTGAGATACCACCTTACACCTGTCAGAATGGCTAAAATCAAAAACTCCAATGATAGCTTTTGCTGGAGAGGCTGTGGAGGAAGGGATACCCTCATCCATTGCTGGTGCGAATGCAATCTTGTGCAACCACTTTGGAAATCAGTGTTTCGGTTTCTCAGGAAATTCGGGATCAACCTACTCCTGGACCCAGCAATATCACTCTTGGGAATATACCCAAGAGATGCCCTATCATATGACAAGAGCATTTGTTCAACTATGTTCATAGCAGTATTATTTGTAACAGCTAGAACCTGGAAACAACCTAGATGCCCTTCAATGGAAGAATGGATGAAGAAAGTGTGGAATATATACACATTAGAGTACTACTCAGCAGTAAAAAACAATGACTTCTTGAATTTTGCATGCAAATGGATGGAAATAGAAAACACTATCCTGAGTGAGGTAACCCAGACCCAAAAATGAACATAGGATGTACTCACTCATAATTGGTTTCTAGCCATAAATAAGGTCACGGAGTCTACAATTGGTGAACCTAAAGAAGCTAAGGAAGAAGGTGAACTGAAGGAAAATCATATAGTTATCCTCTTGGCTATGGGAAGTAGACAAAATTGCCGGGGAGAAAATTGGAATCTTGGGGGTGGGGTGGGATGGGGTAAGGGGAGATGGGGAGAGAAAAGGGAGAAGGGGAGGATGGGGGGAAATTGGGGAAAAAGGATGATTGGAATAAAGGAATGTTGGATAGGGGTGCACGGAAGCACAATTCTTAGTTAAGGGAGCCACCTTAGGGTTGGCAAAAGACTTGAACCTAGAGTGGCTCCCAGGAGCCCAAGGCGATGTCCCCAGTTAGTTCCTTGGGCAGCTGAGGATAGGGAACCTGAAATGACCCTATCCTATAGCAATACTGATGAATATCTTGCATATCACCATAGAACCATCATCTGGTGATGGATGGAGATAGAGACAGAGACCCACACTGGAGCACTGGACTGAGTTCCCAAGGTCCCAATGAGGAGCAGAAGGAGGGACAACATGAACAAGGAAGTCAGGACCACGGAGGGATGCACCCACCCAATGAGACAGTGGGGCTGATCTATTGGGAGCTCACCAAGGCTCTGTGACTGATAAAGCATGGGATAAAACTGGACTCTCTGAACATAGCGAACAATGAGGGCTGATGAGAAGCCAAGGACAATGGCATGTGGTTTTGATCCTACTTAATATTCTGGTTTTGTTGGAGCCTAGCCAGTTTGAAAGTTCACCTTCCTAGATATGCACGGAGGGAAGAGAGGACCTTGGACTTTCCACAGGGCAGGGAACCCTGACTGCTCTTTGGACTGTAGAGGGAGGGGGAGAGGAGTGGGGGGAGGAGGAGAAGGGTGGGAGGAGGGGGAAGAAAATGGGAGGCTGGGAGGAGGCGGAAACTTTTTTTATCCTTTTTTCAATAAAAAAAGAAAAAAATGTAATGTACAAATATATATTTTCAAAATTATAAAAAATTACTGAAAAATATTATTATCACTGATAACCTCCATACTGATATGTTATATTGTGTATAGATGTCAGCTAAATCTTGAGGGATGGAAAATCCTTCATCATTTTCTCTCTTAATCTATAACAGATATTATCCATAAAATCAAACTATGTGGAGAGTTTGATAGTACTTTTAATCTTTTCATATTCATAGGCAAATGGATATATGTACATATACATGAAATAAATTATTCTTTTCTATTCTTCAGAAATATGTATTTGCATGAATAACTATTATTTATAGATTCCTTGCTAGAATAAATGATCATTTTAATTTTAATAAATTACCCTTTCTTGATCACAATAAAAAGAAACATAACTTTGTATGCTAAGACACTTAACATACAAAAATAAATCCTTCAATGTTTGAGCTACATTCAATACTCTGGTTTTAGCTCATGAAGAACATGCTTCTTTGGAATGTCTAAGACCTGAATGATCAAAGTTATGGCCAAGCAGATGTATGTAACTAATTAAGATGATAAAAAGACAAATGAATAAAGAAAGAAAGATTGACAATTACCTCTACTTCAAGTTTAAATTATTTAATATCACTATTACATACTAGAATATCTGGGCTGGGACAGAATGTATGAAACAATACACATCTTTCACAAATGTCGATAAACAGTTCCTATTTTAGCAGGCAATTATTCCTACATAAAAGTTGGAGCCCACAAGAATATACAGTAAATATACAGATGATAGCCCAATGGACATGTCTACATGAAATACCTCATTTTGCAGAGTTATGGGAACACTTGTGTTTTGGAAAAGTCACTGTCATATCTATAAAAAATCTTGTGAGATCTTGATTCTCCCTTCAAATTGGGATTCATTTCCAAATCACTTCAGCATTGTAAATACTCCTGCATGGGCAACAGAATGACATTTCTGTCCCGACACATTATGAGGCCTTAGAGAATAACATTCACTCTTTGTTCTAATGGTCAAATTTACATAGAGTCAATCCCACAAAATTACTTGATAACAGACCACATAGAAATATCTAGAGAAGATAGGCACTGGGTAGGAAGGTACTGTGCTCCACCTTTGCTAACAAACAAATCTGGGTGTGCCCAAAGCTGGTTATCACAAAAGAGATTGGATGAGGAGAATGGAATCCAGGACTCAGGGATTTTTAATAACTTTATCTAATGGTTTGGAATATCAGGTATTTCCTCTTGGATGCTGGCTCTTTCCTGGAACATGTTACTTGTTCCAAAGTACTGCTCTGCCAGCTTCTACCTGTCCATTTTGCAATTTTGATGTGCATATCACCATTATAATTGCTAATGGAATTTTCTGTCTGTAAAATTAAGAAACCTTATGGAGATCTTCCCTTATTCTTCATCTTCTCACCCCTTTACTTCACTCTTTCTCCTCACTAGAAAAATAAAGAACATGAAGAGCTAATGTGCTTGAGTTAATATTTTATCTTAAAATTCTTGCTTGTTATAGATAACCTATTTTGAGCCTTGAGGGGGTGCTGAGTTTGGTACTCAAGGCTTTGAAACATAAAGAGAGTGTAAAACATAACTATTGTTGAAATAATAATGTGCAAAGCTCCAAAGAGGTATTCTTTTAAAGATATTTGCTTAGAGGTTACCCAATGCCTATAAGGTTGGAGATTGCATCGTTGTACAAGATTAACGCGTTTTTGGAGTCATAGTACTTATTATAGGGAAATCTCTGGAGACTCCAGATCTATCAGACCTGAATATTATATTTTGAAAAGTTTTATAATAATGTATGTAAAATGATGGAAAACTGGTGCATATTTAAAGTATTAGAGGATAATGACAGGATTTAAAATTAGGAGATGAGTGCTTGCCGGATGCTTTTACAGAAGACAGGAGTTCCATTTCCAACTCTCATGTTAACAACTCACAACTACCTATAACCACAATCTTAGGGAATATGGTGCAATCCTAACCTCCACATTTATGTGACACACACACCTTACATTCATGTGACAAGCACCTGTGTTGCCTTCACTTCTGACTTACATAAATAGGGCCCATAGCAATGCTGTATAGGTTTACTCTCAGTTGAAGTTCATTAATAATATTTTATTATTATTTATAATTATAATAATATTTCATTATTAATGAAGTTCATTAATAAAAATTTAATTTTTATTTAATAATAAAATTAACATTTTCCTTTTTGTAAGCACTAAGAGAGAGAAAATATTACTTTGATTTTTTCTTCTCTGATAGCTGATACAGAAGAATTCCAATTCTGATTATAGCAATGACATAAAGAAGAGTGGTTGGCACAAGATAAATGTCTTTGCAGGCAGCAGTGCTGTCTACTCCTGTTTCTACTTACTTAAAAGTCCCTCTTCTATACATTAAGAGGCAGCTCCCATTCTTCCTTCCCAGTTAAATTGTTAGTCATAAGAAATGTTCAGAATGTCAAGTTGCAGTTCATAATCTTTTTCTGTCTTTTGTTACATAATCCATTCTACCAGACCAAGGAGAAAGCCATAAACCATAATTTTTAGAATGGAATGTATTTATATGAAGGGCATATAATTCCTTATGCCTAAGAATAACCAATACAGCATATTTGTCACCATATAGATACCTCAAAATCTGTGGTATGAACCTTCTATATTGTTTTTTAATTTTATGGTAGTAGGGAGAGAGTTGTTTATTTCATCTTATGAACTCATTCAAAGTGAATCCAGGGAAGTAACTAGCAATAAGAAACCAAATGGAAGACTGTGGAAAAATAATGTTTACTGGCTTGATTCTTTTCTTTGAATTTCACCAAAATTAGGCAGGCATTTATTTAAACTTGTGAAATTATTGAAGTTGTGAACACATGTTTAAACAACACATGTGGGGTTTCATGCCTTCTGAACTCATAAGATCTATGAAGCATCTCTTTTTTGGTGTGGGAGATCCTTCTGTCTATGTGTTACTTTTATTGATTAATGAATAAAGAAACTGCTTTGGCCTGTTGATAGTGCGGAGAAAACTGGACTGAATGCTAGGTGGAAGAAATCAAAATCAGAAAGATGTCATGAAGCTGCCGGAGATAGACGCTGGGAATTTTACCCGATAAGCCACAGCTGGGTGGCAATACTAGAAATGGGTTAAACTAAAATGTAAGAGTTAGTCAATAAGAAGATAGAGCTAATAGGCCAAGCAGTGTTTTAATTAATATAGTTTCTTTGTGGTTATTTTGGTCTAAGCTATCCGGGTGGTTGGGAATGGATAAGCAGCCCCTCCTCCTACAGTTTCTTTTTTGTTGAATTTACCAGATAATTTAATTCCTCAAAGTATCACTGGATTGCTCCTCCCAACATTCAAGTATAATCTCTAGCATGCATTACAGTTCATGCTCATTTCTTAGAGTGATGAGTAATATTTGATTTGATGATCCAATATTCTTGGAGTAGCAGATTATGATTAGCACTAGGAAAGATTGCAATTTGTGGATACTTGATTGTTTCTCATATATGCAAAATGATTTTGATGGTTCTTTACAGGGAAGTATAGGTATTAAATTGTCTGACCAAAGGCGGACACATGCTGTAGGCTTTCAGTGGGTTAATATATCCTTGTGTTAATATAACAATGATTCTATGTTTGTCACTGCAGGTACAGTTGTGGTGAGTATTGCTTCTGAGTAGCAGTTCTCTTCTCAGCTACTATCCTTGTATTTTCTCTCCTGGCTACATATGCAAATTAAATTGGGATGTGAATAATTTACTACTACAGCTGTGTTAATAAAAACTGGGTGGAAATAAATATAAACATCGCTATTCTTTTGACTGAGGAGGGGAGAAAAATGCCAGATACCTATACTTGACTTCCCTTACAATGGTAGAGGAAAATAATTCTGTTAAATTGTGAGAAAATAATTTTCTGTTTTATGCAACTATGTTTGGGTAATTTTAGTAGCAATCCTGGAGTTTAGTACAATACACTTTCATTGCATTTAAGCTATTATAGAGGTGTACAATGAACACATATGTTCAGTGCATTTTTATGTGTTTCAGAAATTCTAGCTAGTTTACAGAGTGACACCATTTTGTATTCTCATTAACACGGAAAGGGAGTTCAAGCTCTTCTGCAGTCTCATCAGAATGTATTTTTCATACACAAAGTTATGCTCTGATTCATGGGACTTAGAAATCTTACCGTGGGAGATGCATGTTCCTGCTTTTGCTGTAAATTTAGCTAATGTCTGCAACCTCTTTGGTTAACCTATATCCTTTCTTGTTCATTCAAAGTGACACTTTGCTAGCATTTAGTCATTCCTCTCTAAATTTCTATAAAGGACAGTGATTGACTTGTGAGGGGAGCACTCAATATGCTTCTTTATTCCTTCATTTTCTATTGGGGAGCTGGAAGAGCACTCTGATTGATCAAGAGGGCTTCTTATATTTCAGTGAATTCTGGAAAATGCATAATTTAAACTTCTCCCAAATGTCAAGACTTAATCACTTCTCAGCTGACTATGTCCTACAATGGCTATGAGTTGATCTGTGAATATTCTAGACATGACACTCACATATATCTGAAACTTTGTTCACCATTAATTAAGGCAGGTTACTAGGTACTTCTGCTCATGGTCAGGCTGCAGAAGATTCTGACTTCTTCTCACATGATTTTGACCTTTACACCTTATTTTCTTTAATTATTATTATTATTATTTTGAGATAGGGTTCCTCTGTAGCTTTGGAGTATGTCCTGGAACTAGCTCTTGTAGACCAGCCTGGCCTTAAACTCATAGAGATCCACCTGCCTCTCGCTCTGGAGTGCTGGGATGAAAGGCTATCCTAGCACTACCACTATCAGGCTAATGCCTTGTTTTTAATTGGTGATTAATCACTCTGATCTAATGAGTCATTGTTTGCTATGACAGAGACTCAACATTTTTAATGTTTTTCTTTATACATGTTTATATTCAATGTTCACCTGAATAACATTTGTTCCAGAATAACTTTTGTCATCATATTTACATTCCAAAGCACACTGGTAAATACTTTGACTATTACTCTGGCTTAGCATGCCAGAAGCTATTCATAGTTTACCTACCCATACCGAGAATGCTGACACTCCAGCTGTCCAGAAGTGATTCATTCTCTACATCCCATTTTAGAATCTGTTTACTAAGATGGTTCCTGATAGCAACTGTCCTAGTTCCATATGCCCTTGAAGATATAACAGAAGACACAAAATTTGATACAAAATGTTTACTCAAGTGCCCTCTTAGAAATACACAGATCAGGATAGGAAGGATGAGAATGGCGGAGGGGCAGTAAGAAGCTGAGTGAAAGGAAACTTCACTCAGTTCTGCCTTAAAATTTAAAAATTTAAAGCCACGTTACTACTCCCCCCCCCGGCCAAGTGAACCATTGTATCCTTATATGTGATAGCCATTGAATATAGTGAAAAATTAGCTGCATTCTACAGGAAGAAAACATTTGCCTACTCTTGCTATTCCTGTTCAGAAAAGAACTGCCTGCTACTGTATCTTAAAATGTTTCCTTGTATTTTCCTCTTGTAGTTTCAATGATCTATGTCTAACTTTATAGGCTTTGGTTTATCTTGATTATTTATACTGGTTGAGGGAAAGATATCCCATTTGCTTTCTATCTGTGGATATCCAGTTTCTGCACAATATTTGCTACAGTTACTGTGATTTCTCCAGTAAGGATGGTTTTGGTATCCTTATGAAGAATTAGATGTCACTAGTATTGTGGATTTATTTCTGTGTCCTACATCATATTCCATTGGTGAACAAGTCTGCTTTGCGCAGATGTCATACTTCCTAAAGACATTCAATATGACCCGAGAAGTCTCACCACAGAATATAGTAATATACCCAAACTAATCTCATTGTCTTGTTGTCTCATATTAAATTTAGTCAAGATACATTTCTTTTCTCTTTGAGGGAAATGTTAGTTTGATGTGGGAGTGTCATATATCAATCTGTTGATTTCATTGGTTAAGTAATAAAGAAAACTGCTTGGCTCTCTGATAGGGTAGAATTTAGATAGGCCAACCCTTAGGTGGGTGGAGTAAACAGAACAGAATGCTGGGAGAAAGAAGCTGAGTCAAGGAGTCACCATGATTCTCCCATTCCAGGCAGATACAGGTTAAGATCATTCCTGGTAAGCCGCTCATGGGCTACACAGATTAATAGAAATGGGTTAAATCGATATGTAACAACTAGCCAATAAGAGGCCAAGCAGTGTTTAAAACAATACAGTTTCCATGTAATTATTTCGGAAAAAGCTAGCCGAGCAGGGGGCTGGGTGCCGGGGTCGCAGCCCCGCCACTCTGTTACAACATTAGTTCAAGATGACAACCTAAATAAATACATTCAGTAATTATGTCCTTGATTTCCTCTGCAGTCGTCAGTCTTTTCCACATTCAGCATATTAGCAGATTCTAGGATAAACTGACAAGCATTGTGTGACATCATTTTTATTTCCATATTACTGTACAATAAGCAGACGGTCTTTGTACTCAAATCTCCCCCACCAAAAAAAGAGATGTTTTGCTGTAGACATGAGCAAAAGTTTTATCAATGTCATTTTTACTTAGACAACAAATGATAACAACCATTTCCAAATCATGTATAATATATTCTGTATGAAAGTGTTTTACAATGAACTCTATGGGAGGTGGTATTGGTTAGATGTAAGTATTCTGCATTTGATAAAACAAACTTGAGAATATGTGAATTTTCTGTTATGAAAGTAATCCTGTATATATATATATATATAATGAGTGATTTCATCTCATGCAGAGATAGTCACTTTTAAATGTGATGATATAAAAATTATATCATATTTTAGAGATTAACAAAGGATTTTTTTAAAAAAATAATTCTTCATACTGTAATGTAGGGTATTCATTTTAAGAATATAAAGTAGTGTTCTATAAATTATTGTAAATAACTTCTTTTTGCCCATCATAATTATTTTCCAGAGAATAAAATTTTTGTTCCTATTTAATTCGAAGCAATACTTATATGAACCATAGGCTATAAATACAAATTTTATTTGTTTCTTGCTTAAAAATGTCTTTTACATTTATGTTTTCATCAGAGTTAATTTATACTTACACTTTTAATTTTTCTGTATCTACATGTTTTATCATCTCCTATAATTTCAAATTTTAGAGGTTTCATTCTCCCATTGAAATATGTATAATGGTCTTAGATAAAAAAATAAAACTTCACCTTTATCAAAAATAGCACCATTCTCTTAGTCATCTTACTATTTTCTGTCTTCAAATGTCTATTTTATACAATCCCCAAACCATTGATTTTCCAAGAGGCATTTTTGGGAGGTCTAAACTGTGCATCAATGTATCTAAACTGTTTTCAGATTCTTAGCTGTGTACAGAGTAAATGTGGCTGTACAAATCCAAGGCTTGAAGATCTGAGACTACATTATTACAATAAACTAGGAAAAATGTGACAATGGCCAGAAAACAGAACAAAGACAGTGAATTAAGTCTAATTTTAAAACAAAAGTTGGATTATTTCAGATAACTGGATGCACTGAGATGCAAGAATCCAAATTAGAAGAGATGATCTGCTTCAGCATAAGGTATCCAATGCAAAGTGCAGTCATAAATGCATAACCATAAATCTTAGCATAGTATTTACATATATATTTACATATATATGATAAGTATGTCACAATAGTAAGGAAAATATTAGAGGCCCTGAATTTGAGAAGAAGAAGGGATGGTGATTTGGAAGCTGTTCACATGAAAAAAGATGCAAAAAGTGGCATAATAATATTTAAATTGAAAATAACATGATAAGTGAAAAAGTATAGTTTTGAGCATTAGATTGCTTTAATTTGGGACAGACTTAGATTGGGACATTTAAGAGAAACCAAAACTGAGGTACGGTTTCAAACAGCATAAAAGATTCACTCTCTAAAGCACTTAAATTTGCTCAGAAGTGTAAGAAAAGGGAGGAATAAAACAAAGAGAGAATGTTCTAGAACATTAATATTTAATCATTAATATTTAAATTACATCCAGGGATAAAAATTCTAATATAAGTTTTTATCAAGAACTATTGAAGGGATTTTGTAAGAAATATAACTATTTAAGTGAATTATTTGTGTCTATAAATTCTAAAATGAAATATACTGTTTCTACCATTTTTTCTTTATATTGCCTAAGATTACACAAAAACACCAAATTTCATAAGGACATTGAAAGTTTTAATATGTTATAATAACCTGAGAGTAAGTACAAGGCCTTTGGGGCAAAGTAGAGTGTTGCAATTGGCAGCTGACACGAGCTTTGCCAACAGGAACAGATGGTGTAGATATGCTTTGGTTCTGTGCCACAACCTCCGCCTGCTGAGAGACCAGCATGTCTGCCAAACATAGCTTGGAAACTGTTTGCCTACTGTGCAGATCAAAGGTTTTGGGGGACCCACAGGATAACTATTTCCTGTGGCTACCTCTCATATTACATGATATAAGATTTTAAAAGGTGGAATGAGGGGAGAGGCACTAGTTTTTGTTTATTGTATTATGAGAGATTTCTTTTTTTCCAAACTTGTTATATTTTGTTGGAAAGGTCATTGATAAGAATGCCACTTTTCACATCTTCTTGAAGTGACAGTTTAAGAATTTCCTTTGTACAATATTAAAGGAAAGGTAGTAGTTTAATCAAGCAGCATTCCATTACAAAAGTTTGTTCAGCCATGAAAAAAACTACATGTAAAAAACAGTATATACACTGCACATTTATGTTGAAGAATGCATATGTATAAACAAACACATACATATATAGTAACAATAAAAACCTTCTGTAAGACTAAAGCCAATGCAGTAACAAAAGCCATATTTATATAAAACATCTATAGTTTATATTTGCTTTCATAAATTTTAAAGTGATCAAGAGATATGGAATGGTTTGGATGGAAAAATCTTGTAATTATATTATGATCTCAAAAATGAAAAAAAAATATATCCAAGTCTAAGATGTTGGTCCACAGATTTTATGAACATATAAATAAACAAGATAGAGTATACTTGCTTATTTTTGCTTCTACTAAACAAGCTTGTTTTTTAATTGCTTTGTCAAGGAAGCAAAAACAAACTAAAAAAACTTGTGAAAATGGCCTTCCTTATTGTCTGGGCTTTACAAAACCCTGTTGGATTCTTGCTAAAGTGTGAAAACAATTCACAGAACTGCAACTTTTTTTAAAAAAATATAACCTGGAAAGTTTACCTCAGGAACAATGAGAAAATACATAGTGTAGGATTTTTTTGTTTTGATATTTTAATGAATTAATGTTATAGACAGATCTCCTTTCAAAACAAGTAAACAATAACAATTATTCACATAACTATTCTAGAATGAAGCAAAAGAATATCTTTGTGGGGACAGTTTTGTTTACAGAATAAACAAAATCCTAACTAAAGGAAACAGTAGATTAGGAAATAAATAAATGGGCCAATAAACTTTTAAGGAAGATTCTGTTTTCAAATATTTTCTCATCTGTAATTAGAACTTTCAATTTACCTCCATGACCAAGTGGCCAAGATTCTATAGTCTTATTGCTTCATTACTACTTTTCAACCTATTGAAACTTCTAAGACTTTCTCTTTTTCAATTATCTTTCTCTTTTTCATTATCATTTTGTGTCCATCTTCAATATATGGTGGAGAAAAAATAGATCTCCTACTCAGATCAGTTGATCCATTTAAGGGTTACACACTGACTACTGTGGTGGCTGAGGAAAGGTTCCTGAATGCTACTGGTTGGAGGAAAACAATGAAGCAGGGTCTTGCAATGTTCAGTGAGATCCCACTCCAAATGTCTTCTCTCTTGGTCCAGTCACCAGCTTTCACATTTAAATACCTATGGACTGTGTTTGTAACTCTAGTAATGTAGCAGTCCACTCTGAGATGTTTTGTGGACTGAAGATAAGGAGAACTATGAATATGCAGCGAGCACAAAGCTCTAAGCATCTTTTAAGTTTATTTTGTTCGGAATTCAATTCAAAGTTTTCCAACAATTTATCTTTGTTGATGATTGTCTTACTATCATGAGTACTATAATCTTAAAAAAATAACATGGGATAAAGAAAAAAGAATTAAAACTGAAAAATAAGTAGTGCAAGAAATATAATTGAGATTTAAGCATGGACACTGTAGGTCCATGTGACAGAGCACGATTTTTGAATCAAAATTTGAGGGAAGTGACAGATAATTTCTTAACTGAGATGTACAAGAGAGAAGTTTTAAAAGGAAACACACACATGAACATTTCTCATGTGTAGGTCGAGATAGCTGAAATAGCAACTATTTCTTACACAGTTCATGCTTAGTATTGGTGTGAAAATATCAGTTGCTCACAATAAAAAATGCAGCAACCAAGAGTCAACTTTACATTTAGATCACTCATCAGAAGTAAAGTGATTTCTCTAATACTATGAAATTTAATCAAAGATTTACAGAAAATATATCATAATAGTAAATTTTAAGATAAATTCTGTTTAAAATTATGAATTAGTCCATTTTATTCAAAATAATTAAAAAACTATAAATAAATAAGACATAAAAATAAATTATAAACCTTAATAAATCTTTTGTGAAGAGATATTGGATCAAAAGAGATATACTGTGGGTTACAGAGATGGCTCCATAAGTAAGAACATATTCTACTTTTACAGGACCTAAATTCATTCTCAGAAACCATGTCAGGGAGTTTCACAATCACTTGTATCTCCAGCACTAGAGAATTGGACACCAGCTTCTAGACTCTGCAGGTAGCTGTACTCATGTGTCTGAAACCACACATAGTACAAATATAATGAACAAGCAACATAAACATAAATACTGGCAATCAGGTTTTAAAAAACTTCAAATATTATAGACTATTTTTAGTTAAACAATAACATATATATCACATAGAAAAACTTTGCAGGCATAATTAAAATTCCCTGCTTAATTTTATGGATTTTATTTAATATCATTGAACATTATTGCTAATTATCTTGATTTTTCTCCCTTAACTAAATGCAACATCTAAACATAAGCCATGTACACAAGACATGTACAGTGATATTGCTGGTGTCGTCACTAGCCTTGGAGATTACCCCTATGTTAACTTGTGCATAAAGTATAAATGAACATCTAGTTGTGATTTAAAAGAAAATATACTTCCATACCAGAGGAAAATCCTGAGACTACAGAAAGCTACCACAGTTGTAAAGGCAGATTTGGGATGAGAATTTTGTGATAATTAGTGAACATAATTTTGTCTGTATTGAAAATCTCCCCATTCTGATGTTTTCAAAATAAGTAGGAGTACCATCTGCCATGCCGAAGATTGCGTATTCCCCATCAGTTACATGTTTGTAACTTTAAAAGTTTTTAAAAAGTGCCTATGCTTCTTAAAGTAAATGCCATTTATAAATCCAAATATAACATTTGTAAATAAAATGTGTGGGTTACTATATACAATACTTAAAAATTTTTTTCCGAACAAGAGCTTCCTCTAAGTGAATCTTTGTTGAAGAAATAGAAAAGGCCAGTTGTCTACTATATACTTTACCAAATAAGGTCCTAGGAATTATGTCTTTGTTTATTACAACAGAAGGGTCTCTAATTAAAACCTTGCATGATAAGAAGAACATTTATCTTTAAAGAATAAGATGCCAAAGCAGTAGGAAAACTGGGAAGGAGGCAATGGGAGAATGGAAAAGGACAGAAGAGGATAAAAGGTTATGAATAAGATCAGAGCTCAAAACATGTACAGAAGAATGTGAAATATGTTTAGAGATGTTTTTTGTTGCCTACTAATTTGTAGGATTATGTGTGTGTGTGTAATATGCATATATTTAAAATAATCATTTAGTCAATGTATTTGTATCTGAACTGAAATAGATTATTTATTTGCTTAAACCAAAATTATATTTCTGAATGAAACTACACTTTCACAAATACTATCACTGGTAATACCAATATCATTATCTACAGAATATCAGACATCAAAATTAATGATTGAAATTCCAGGGAGCACATGATACAGACACAATTGACTGAATTTTTTTTTCTTTCTTAAATATTTTACCATTACCTGCTGTGGCAAAATGATCTTATATCCTATTGCTTGTATTATTATTAATAAAACAATTATTTTATTAAATAAAATAATTTAAATATTATAAAAAGAATAAGCTACTGACTGATTGGCCAGTAGCCAGGGAGGAAGTAAAGGAGAGGCAACAACAATTCTGGGAAGAGGGAAATTGTAGTCTGCAGTCCTGACCCAGACAGAGAGGATGCAAAATTTGTCTGCCTTACAGAAAAGGTACCAAGCCATGTGGCTAACATAGACAAGAATAATGGGTTAATATAAATTATAAGAGTTAATAAGAAGCCTGAGCTAATGGGCCAATCAGTTTTATAATTAACGTAGACTTCTGTGTGTTTCTCTGGGTCTGGATGACTGCAGGACGGGGTGGGACAGAAACCTCAGTCAACAATTTTCTAAGTATCACAACTTAATAAATAACTTGATATAATGACCTTCAATTTAGCATTGGTGATTTAACATTTTCAATACATTAAATAGATTCCCCAAGTATTGCATATTGCATTATGATATTTTACATAGAAACATGAGGTATATGTATAGTTTATAATGCCAACAGTACATTTACAATATGTAACATAAACATTTAAGATGTTTTAATAATTTACTATCCTTCTAATTATAGGATAATTTTTTATTATTTTCAGTACTTTAATTTTAATCACAGTTTTTTGTTTTCTATTTGCAAAACTAATTTAACTGTTTACTGCTTATTTTATTTAACAGCAATTCACTTTAGGTAAAATTATTTCACAATATAGCAAAAAATAATGGCTTATGATTGTGTTACTCAAAAGTGATTTTCAAATAGACAGCACTTTTGTGAAAATACTGGTACCAGTGTCTCATTAATTATACAAGTCCAACGCCGACAGACATCCTGGCTGAGTCTAATGAATTCAGTGTCACTGTCAACGGTGAAGAACCTCAGGAATTTTGTGTTTTCACAGTGACTCGTCTGGTTTGGTTAATTTACACTACAGTGGCTAATTCAAGGCCTTTAGCTTATTTATCACTTATTTTCACCAAACTAAATAGATACTTCAGTTGCAATTATAGAATTAGTGGCTCCAAGACAAATACATCAATTAAAGAGTAGAGCTTTCTATAAATGTGTAATTTTTGTTACTATTGAGATTATATTTAGGATATTATAATGGAAGTTTTTCTTTAATTATAATTGTTTGTATGCATTTAATTAATTTCAAAATAGTTGAGGGCACATAAAGATGTATCACTTCTGATACAGTCAAGACAATTTAGGATATATATATTTTTAATTTTTGGACAAAGTGTTGATTCTGTGAGGACCATTGTTCAACAGCTTAGGGATTGAGGAGGATCCATGGTGTCACTGTACTAATCACTCAATTTAACTTATCTGTTTTAAGGAGCAATGTAGTGATAGAAGCAGCGGGCTGCTTCCCGCCACCTGGCTAGCTTTACCCAAAATAATTACATGGAAACTGTATTCTTTTAAACTCTGCCTGGCCCATTAGTTTCAGCCTCTTATTGGCTAATTCTCACATCTTGCTTTAACCCATATTTAGTAATCTGTGTAGCACCACGCATTGGTGGCTTACTGGGAAGAATTTTAACCTGTGTCCATCTTGGAGAGGAGAGCTATAGTGTCTGTGACTCACTTCCCTTCTTCCCAGAATTCTGTTCTGTCTACTCCACCTATCTAATTTTCTGTCCTATCAAAGGGCCAAGGCAGTTTCTTTATTAACCAATGAAAGTAACACATAGAGAGATGACCCTCCTCCATCAGAGCAAAACTTAGTTCTCTGTACCCAGTGAAAAAGGGAAAACACACAATACAAGCCTTAGAATCTGTCTATCATCTTCTTTCTTCTTTATTTATTTTCTTACCAATATCCATATGTATCCTTTATGTCTCACTTTATGTCTTCCTTCTAACTTTAATTCTATATATTTCTGGTGTTTTCCTTCTCTTGTGTCTTTATTTTTTTCCCTTACAAATCATATACTGCAGGAAACTTTTTCGAGCAATCTAAGTGTGTACATACTATGTCTTTCTGAGTCTCAGGAGGATCTTTTCTAGCTTCTTCCAATTGCTTGCAAATTTGATGATATCATTTTTTTTAGCACTTGAGTAACACTCCATTGTGTAAATGTACCACATCTTCTTTATATATTCTTTGGTTGATATACATGTTGCCTACTCTTTCTACAATTTCCAAATAATTATTACTCCTGATAGTTTGGTGGCCTGTTTTCTTAATTTGCCCTTGGTAGGACAAAGGAGTGAGAGAGTGATGAGTATATAGGAGCCATTTTCATTTAAACCATCACATACTCCAGTTCCTATGATCTTCGCAATGGACCTGACACTTTTGCTATCTATTTTTAAGGCTACTTTTGTATATACAAAAATTGAGGCATCTTTGTTTTCTGAAATATGCTAAGGTTTTATCTGATTAACTTCATTTAAGTAGATATACTGGTATATGTTTATGTTTATAGGTAACTAAAGGTATAAATGTCTTAAAATTTTAATAGATGTTTCTTTTGCTTCCTGAAACAAAGCTAAGGACTTAACTGCTAGAACCACAATTTGGTTGTCCATACAAATTTCCTTAATTATAATGTAGTATTTAGGGTTACTATTACTCTAATGAAACCTCATGGCCAAAGCAACTTAAAGAGGAAAAAAATTTATTTCAGCTTAAGCTCCAGGTAGTAGTTCATCATTGAGGGATGTAAGAACCAAAACTCAAACGGTAGGTACTAGGAAGCAGGAGCTGATGCAGAGACCATGGACGAATGATACTTACTGTTTTGCTCAACAACATTTCCCCATCCTGCTTTCCTTTAGAATCCAGAATCACTTCTTCAGGGGTGCACCAGATACAATAAGATGCTTCTTTTCCCATTAATCACTAATTAAAAAAATGTGCTGCAATCTGATCTTATGAAGGCATTTTCGCCATTGAGTTCCCTCTTCTCAGATGAAAATACTTTGTGTCAAGTTGACTTAAAACTAGGCAGCACATAAGTAGTGAGTGGAAATATTACTAGTAGTGAACTCTTCTCAAACTCTACAAAAGAAAATATACCCTCACCAAATGAAAAGGGTTATATTATGTTAGAAGTAATGAACTCATAACAACATTAAAATTGCAAAAATATCAGAAGAAAGCAGATAAGAAAAATATATTTTATATTTATATAACTCATGAGAATCCATCTGATTCAAACATTACTTTAATCTTAAAATCATAACTGAAAGGTGCTTGCCTAATAACAATGTTTCAGAATTTGACTGTTTATAAGTTAAATATTTGAAACAGATTAGACCACGACAATGAAGATTTTTCAAATATTCTTAAAGAATAATTCATAACATATAAAATTGAAATATTTTACTCTAGACATGAGCATAAATTTCCTTTTAAATATAAAGCTTTTATGACTATGAATGCATATCTTCAGAAACTAAGGGAAAATAGTAATTACTTTTTAAAGTCAAAAAATTATCAATAAGGTTATTACAACATTCTGCTCTTATCAATCTTCTCTGTACTTCAGAATTTTCATAAAAAAAATTGAAGACACATTTTTCAAAAGCTGAAAATTTTTCTTTGGTATTACTTATTTTACCATACTCAGTTCACTTGTCTATATATAATAAGGTGATGTTAGAAATGTCCATGAAATTACATTTTATAGAAAAAAAAAAGTGGTAAAAGAATACTTCATGAGAAATTCACTTTTAAAACCACCATATTAAATATGACAAACATTTAGTTTTAGAAATTCAGTATACAGTAAAATCCTAATACCTGATCTTTCCCAAATTGCAGAGCGTTGTTGTAAAAATTATATTATAGGAAATTTTAAAATGATACTCACAGAAGTAGAAATAGTACTTTTAAAATTTATGGATGATGCAAAGCACAAAGGTGCAACAAAGATAACTCTATATGACTCAGTTGAAACCTATGAACATACAATTTTTCTAAGCAACAACACAGTATTCCTAGTGGTGTATGAATGTTATGCATTATTGAAGGTAAGTTGATATCAATTTAGGATTTGACATAGAATCCTGATGATAATTAAAAATAAATATTCTAGAAACATACACACACACACATACACACACACACCCCATATAGACTCTTGTTTAGAATTATCACAAACCAAGACACTACCCCCAAAATGTAAGAGACAGGAAGAAAAACTCCAACAAGTTATACAGTAAATAGGGATCTGGGAAGATGTTTCTGCAGGCTTGATTCTCACCAACCACATGGCAGTCCACAACTGTCTGTAACTCCAGTTCCAGGGCATCCAGTGCCTTCTTCTGGCTTCTTCTGGCTCCAGACACAAATGCTA
Source organism: Microtus californicus (assembly GCA_028537955.1). Classification (NCBI taxonomy): domain Eukaryota; kingdom Metazoa; phylum Chordata; class Mammalia; order Rodentia; family Cricetidae; genus Microtus; species Microtus californicus. The sequence continues at coordinate 2,652,253 of JAQJZF010000006.1, read as the reverse complement.
CATACACATTCTTGAAGACATGTAAAATAATGATATCTTTTTTTGAAAAAAAATGCAGAAACAAATATTAGAATAGTTAGTCTTCCTTTTTCAATAACTGCTTAAGTTCTGAGTTTGGCAGTGTACCTTTGTAAATCGAACAGGAAAGTTGAGTCAGAAATCATATAAGTGTACACAATCAGTCTCTTGACAAAAAGTGAGAGAGGTGGTGGAAGCTTTAAATGAAACAATGAAACTTTCACATCCAAAGACAGTAAGCACCAGGATATAAAAATATATGATCTACTCCCTTCTGCCCATAGAAATCTCATTATTATTAAAAAAATAAAGATAAATAAAAAGTGAAATATTAGAAAACTAAATTGTGTATGCAAACAGCAAAATTAGAACTAGCATAAGTATATGATTAGACAAATATACTTTATATTTAAAAGATTACAAGAGACATTATGAATGTTCTATATTGACCAACTTTAATTCTTCACAAAGGTATATCAATTAAAAAAGTACATATCAAACATGATTACTCCCCAAAATATGAAGTAAACATCGACAGAAATGAAGAAAGAAATGGCATTTATATAACAATTGTTGGAGACGTCAATATATCCCTTTCAACAATGGATAGAACATCTAGGCAGATGATTCTGGGACTTCACCATTGGTACTACCTCTCCAGGCTCAAATGGGCAACTACCCAACAACTAAATCTGTTTTAAAGGGCAGATCTGCTTTCATTTCCCTCATTCACCTTTGTCTTTGCTGTACCAGGGCACATCTCTGTCAATTGCTTTTCCCAAGCCAGCCCCATTTATAGCGCTAGTAATAGTAATAACCTTTTTCTCCTAGCAACCTTCCTTCTCATCTCTCTCCAGGAACAGATGCCTAAGGTCTCCAGAATGGCAATAAATCAATACTTCTTCAGCCACACCTCTGGCTGAGCGTGAGCCCACCAACTCCAAGCTCTCCCCTCCCCCACATTGCCCCATTCCTGCATTAAGTAGCCTGACTGGAACAGGCACCCCTATACTCAAAGACTCTGGGATGTTTGGGTTGAAGCATCACCCCAGGCCCTGGCATCCTTATGTCCAAAGAGTCTGGAATGTTTGGTTGGAAGTTCCATCACAAGTTCCCTCCCCTGGGAATTTCTTCAGTCCAGACCCCACCTCTGAGAAAGCCTGCCAAATGATGACCCATCTCCAGAGATGATCAAGACCACTCCCACAGGGTATTTAACCAGCACCCTAGAGAACAAACTAATGGTTTTCTGGTCTCATCTCTGGGGGATTGGAATGCCATCCAGGACCTTTGGTATCTATTAAACCTGGATTTTTTTCTATTTTGGTTTGATTTGGATTATTCCATCAGTGGAGAGGTTTATCGGGGTGCAGAAACTTTTCAGTAAGAACAATAAGTCACAGTTAAAGAATAATCATTGAATGAATGTATGAGAAAATAGTTGAAGTTCTGTTCAAAATAGCATATCTTAAATCTCTACTGACTTGGACAGAAATAGAAATGCCCCAATGTGAGATGACTATCTAGTCTGAGAAAGTGTACTCTGAATTTCTGAGAAAGCTTTGATATTGGATGCTCCGACAGTTGACATCCTTTCTGGCTAAAAAGTAAATCCATACTGTCCCATCTCCCCTTCTTCTTGCTCCCTGTACCAGACTCACACTCAGTCTACTTTTCTCTTCCCTTCCCTAACATCCTCCCTCCTCTTTCTATATGTCATCTTTTCCTGTCCTTTTCATCTTCTTAGTTCCTCCTCTTCTGAGATATAATTATGGCGGTCAGTCTGCCCTTCAAGTTTGTGTGTGATAAAGAAGATGTTCTTTATCTCCTAAGTTTCTACTGCAACCCTCCAGTGACACTGTGAAGGTATTATGTCTATGTTTTTTTAACCTCTGGTCAGTGATTTGAAGAAGAATTTAAGATTTTGTGTGAGGTTACACATGATGAGAATACAAAGAACACATAACACACAATTTTTATAACACAGATGTAAGAACATGTATACATGTATCAGAACACAGAGATGTATACATAACCTGTAGAACACAGATGTAAATATTTTCCTGCTGTTCAGCAGGGATTTCACCTCTCTCAATTATTGTGCTATACAAAAATTTTCTACATTCATGGTAATGTGTAAACAATCAAAATCTAATTCATCTTGCTTAAAGAATACAGAACACAAGCAAAAATGACACACAAATTCAAATAGCACATGATAAACATTCTTTGATTTGCTCATTTATTTTCTTATTGATTTATTTAATTTTGTTACATGTGCTTTTCCCTTCCCTCTTTTTCTCAATAATCCAAACTTAGAATCCTATATGTGTGCCTCTTTCTTCCTTTTTCTATCTGGGATGAATGCATAGGTTGACTTTGAGATCTTCCTTCCTAGTGAAGCAGGTGGTAGCCCTAAAGCTGCTGGCACACTTGTGTTTGTGTCCCTCAGTAGAGTACAGATGGCAGGATTACTGATCGAGACAATGGCCTCATGTGCAAATCTGAGCAACAGGGACAGCTTCTGCCCTTCTGTGCTTCTCACCCCATCAGAGAAAGTATTCTATAACTTATGGGAACAGAGACTGTTTAAGAGGCAGCCACTGGGTAGGGCAAAAGTGCACTTTGTAAGAGGAATCACACCTAGTAGACAATTATTTAAAAAGAATAAATTCTTGAGCCAAAGATAAAGGTTGAGGTTCATATTCTAAATCTATATATGAAAGCTCACTATCCAGTTTATCTCATTTAGAATATTTTACTAATTACTTATATATTTTATCTATATATATTTGTATGAAAATCTGATCTCTGTCTCTATGTCATACACATTCTGTGCTATAAACACAATCATTGGTCTGTGAAATAGAAAGGAAATATCATTATTGTCATTTATAATAAAATTTTCTTTCCAAGAGATCTTATCTAGCCGCCAATTTATATCGTTGAGAGTATGTGTTATAATTTTGCTTCACTGTTGCAATTTTAAAAATGACAGTTTACCACATTTTTCTTCTTTATTCTACTGCATTGTGATTGTTGTAGTTACATTCATCAAACACCACATTCATATGCAGCAACATAATTGTGGCCATTTAGTATCTATAATCACTTGCAGAAAATGAGTCAAAATTAGTCCTTCTTTGGAATACATAAGGAGCAAAACAGCGAGCTTTGGTGTTTAAAAACAGATGAGCCATTTTCTACCTTCATATTTCTCGCAGAATTTATGCCTTGTCTGATTTTCTTTAGATTGGGAAAAATGTGTGTATCTAGGAGGAATCTAAATAAGTATATCATACAACTGTTATATGTGGGAGTAATATAATATATCCTGTGTTTAAGGGACACACACACACACACACTTAATGTTTTGTTTAAATATTTGTCCATTTATTTTTGGTAATCTGTACATCCCAGGAAAATTTAATCTTTAAAGAAACATTTTAAATATAAGGAAGTTTCTTTCTTTTTATATATTTCTTACATAACTATGCAAAAACTTCCTGAGAAATATATACCATAATTATAACAGCATTACATTTAAATTAAAACATTTACTGATGCTTTTTATTTTTATGTGGTGTTTTCCTTTTTGTCAAAGAGGCAACATTATTCTTGCTTTTAAATGTGAAAACACCACACTTATATTGGCACACACAGTTTGGAAATAGGAAGAAACTCAATTCTGCATGATATCATTTTTCCATTTCAGTTTCCTTCTTATTTGTTCATCACCAGGAAATTTGTTATAGCTAAAAAAAAAAATTCTTTGTTTATCATGATCTTAAAGTGTCTTAGAAAGAAATTCCCTCATTTTCTTTTTGTCAGGAGCCAATTTCCTCCTAAAATCATTACAGGAACCATCACCCTGGGGAGTCTGCAGAGAACCCCACACCCATAATTGTGTTAAGAATCGTTCTATTGACAGAGCCTACCCCACACCCAAATTGGCTGTTAATGAAGAGCTATCTGTTAGCGGAACCCACCCCACATTCCAAACTATCTAGAGAACTAGATGTGTCAACTCGTGACTTCCTGGCCTACAGTGACCTGACCGAGGGTAACCACCTGGCTACGTGACCAATGTGAACCATGTGACCTACGTGAACCACACGGCTGGAGCCCAAGCCCCTGCGCCCACCCCCCAACTCCTTACCCTATATAAGCTGTACCCCATCTCTAATAAACGGAGGCTTTGACAAGAATCTCGCTTAGCCTCATTCCTATCTCCTAGCTCATATCTTCCAGATAGTGCCTCTCTGGGACCCTGGAATAACTGAACTGCCAGGAGGGTTACAAACCCCTAGACTAAGTAACCCGCCAAGGCAATCTACATTCTTTTTAAATGATATACAGATTTATCCATAACAATATATACAGTGATACAGATTTATCCATAACAACATATACAGTGAAGACACAGAACACTCTGCTTTGCTACACACAATCCAATTTTGCTTAAGTGTGTTCAAAAACCTTCAGGGAAAAGTTGAAAACTGCATTCAGCAATAAAACTTGTGTGTTCAATGTTTCTACTGCTAGGGTGTGACTGAATGAATGAGATAACATCTTAATGTGACCCTTTCTATGATTCTTCAGTGACCATTGATTGTTCTGAAGGAGTGAAGAACAAATTCTAAATAAAGATGATGAAAATTTAAAATACAAATGATCTATTCAAACACATGGAAATACTGGAATTAAGCCGTAATGTTAAAATGCTAAATTATCAGTAGAAAGAGCTAAACAGTAAATAAATCTTTTGAGAAACATCAATAATAATCATGATGATGATAATTAGTAGTTATAACAATAACTTTAAATGCCTGATAAAGAACTGAGTAAAGACTTGTATTTCTAAAGTTCAGCTTCTTAAATCCAATATTTTGTCTTAGTTTAACAACACAGAGTTAATTCCCTCAATGAGAAGAGGAAACAGTAAATGAAAATACACAACTAATCTGACATTAACCAGAAAATTATTGACTGACAGATGGGAGATTCAAGGTATCTTGATTATAATCATCAAAATAAAATTTAGCAAACATAGAATTGCCACACCACCCCCACAGTCTCAGACATTTAAATACATTGCACCGGGTCATTCTTGCTGTTCTCAGCTTAGTGCTCCAGCTGCCATGCCTGCCACTTACTGCCATGCTATTCTAACATTATAGCCTCTAACTCTCTGGGATCTTACGCTCAGATAAACTCAGTCTTCCATATGTTGCCTTGGTTATAGCATTATATCACAACAACAAAAGTTGAAGTAAAACAGCCTCCTGAAGACTACAAACTGCCATGCTATAGTTTGCTTTTTTTTTTTTTTGGCCTTGGTGAGTTCCCATTAGATCAGCTCCACCGTCACAGTGGGTGGGCACAGATTCTATATACTCAAGAAATGTTGGCAGATTTGGTATTGAAATGATCCAAATAATTTGTAGAATTGACGGTCAGCCACAAACAGTCAATGAGTGAATAGATAAGTAAACAGACAGATAAACAGATAGGGGGATAAATACATTTTATAGATAGAGAGAAATAATAGATAATATATAGGTAGATGATGATGATAATGGATAGATGATAGATAGATGTAGTAATAAGAGCGGCGGGGCTGCGTCCCCAGCACCCCAGCCGCCTGCTAGCTTATGCCCGAAATAACAACACACAAACTGTATTCATTTAAACACTGCTTGGCCCATTTCTATTTAGCCTCTTCTAGGCTAATTCTCACATATTTCTTTAGCCCATTTCTAATCATCTGTACTGCACCCCAAGGTGCGCTTACCGGGAAGATTCTAGCCTGAGTCCTTCTACCCGGGAGTTGGGAGCATGGTGTCTCTGCTCCAGAGAGCAGAGTTGTCGAGTCTGAGCTCACTTCCTCTTCCTCCCAGAATTCTGTTCTGTTTACTCCTCCCACCTATGTTTTAACCTATGAGGCCAAGCAGTTTGTTTATTACTTAACCAATGAAATCAACAGAATGATATGACACTCCCACATCAGATAGATAGATAGATAGATAGATAGATAGATAGATAGATAGATAGAGAGATAGATAGATGATTGATAGATAGATTAGATGATAGATAGATAGATAATAGGTAGATTATAGAGATAGATAGATGATAGATAGATAGATAGATAGATAGATAGATAGATAGATAGATGACAGATAGATAGATAGATAGATAGATAGATAGATAGATAGATAGATAGATAGATTTTACAGACAGATAGATAGGTAAATGATAGATAATAGGTAGATAAATGATAGACAGACTGACAGATAGATAGATTATAGCTAGATAGATATGTAAAAGCAGAAAATAAAAAGCAGAGGCCCTGAGAATCATTAGGAATGCCCTCCATTGTCCAGCTATGTACAGGCAGATTAAGACTGAAAACTGATAGGGAGAATGGTAAGGAGGAAGACAAGTAGGGGCAAAACAATAGCTGATTTCTAAAAGTAGGGATTGCAGACAATAAGGAGGAAGACGTAACTCCTGGCTCCTTCTACTGGAGATATGGGTCCCTGAAGGAGATCCCACAACTCTAACAGAGCAAATGTTTGGAGAGAGGATGAATATATTGAGTATCCTAACCATAAGCTTTGCCCCAATAATGTTGATACTGATATTTAACTTACCCTAATACCTGAAATTCCTAATTTTAAATACCGGCTGTCTTCATGAAACAATGTTGGCTAGTTTAAGTCATTCAAAACATAAAAGAGGTTCACACCTGCTTTTAAAAAAGTAAAGGAGTAGCAACAACATCCATCCACAAAGAGAGCAAATCTTACTAACTTATTCAAAAATGTTCCCAAATGGACACTGTGATTTTAAAATATGCACCAGGCATATGCCCTTCCAACAAACCAGATGTCTGCATGATTTAATAAATGCAAGGATATGACTTAATATGATACTATGCAAAGAAGTAAAGTGACGTTGGGACAGATATTTGAAGTCATGCATATTCCCCAAATAATTCTAAGAAGCCACTTGCTCTTGACTCCTCTGAGGATAACACTCTTTCATAAGGTCTCTCACTAAATGCTGCTATTTCTTTTTTTTTCTGCGCTTTCACCAAAGAATTTCTTGTGATCTTCACTCAGACACAAAGGCAGTCCCTGTAACAGCCTAATTCAAATACATCATAGAGAAAGTTACTATAATTAGAGGGCTTTTATATAAAACACTCCTTTTTATACATCTACTATCTTTCCTTATAACCGTTGGACAGGGTTGGTGCTGAGACTCCGGCAGTACTCCAGTGATGCAATATCTTAGTTTCCATTGTTGTGATGAAACACCATAACCCAAAAGCAAGTTGGGGATGAAAGAGTTTATCTTACTTACACTTCTACATTGCTCTTCACCAATGAAGAGGTCAGAATCCTGTAGGCAGGAGTTGATGCAGGGACCATAGAGAAAGCAACACTGCTTACTGACTTCTTTCCCCTGCCTTAGTCAGCCTGCTTTCTTTTAGAACACAAGACCACCATCCCATGGATGGCACAGCCCACAATGTGTTAGGTCCTCCTTTATTGGTCACTAATGGAGAAACTGCCTTATAGCCTTACAGCTGGCTCTCAGGGAGTTATTTTCTCATCTGAAGACTAGCTTGTGTCAAATCCTCTCTAGCTTATGTCAAGCTGACACACAAACCCAGCTAGTATAGTAGAGACTGACAGAGAAGGAAGACTTCAGAATAGACAGAGAGCTCTATGTCACTTAAGGATTGATGAGAATGAAGTGGTGAAGAAGTGAGAATAACAACTCCTAGATAAGACAAGGATCATAGTAAAATACATAACAATAGTCAAGCAAACATAAACATTCTTTTTAACATATCTAGACATGCATTAATAAGAACGATAGGTTCATCAGAAATATAAATCCTTAATAGGACATTTGCATACCGGAGTGAATTTGAACTTTGCCTTCACACTTTCAAATCATAAAGCTAACAATCCTCATTGTGATTTCATGATCACCAAGTATCACTCTGATTACACTGTGGCTTACATGTGGCATGTCTGCAGGTAGAGTGTCTGGTTGCCTCTCCACTTAGGTTGCTCATTATAAATTGATAAACTTGTGTGCCTCATTCCTTTTGAGCTATGCTAACTACAGAAGCTTGCTGTTTCCAGGATGTTGATGAATCAGCTTTTGAAGCTCTCTAGTCTTTGAGGCAACCCTTGAACCATGATAGATTTCAGAGTGTCACCATGAGAAACTTCTTGGGAGACAGAATTCCTTTGCCTGAGTCTTCCAACTTCTCATTGATTGAACTTTTTATGAATTGCATCAAGTAATTGCCACTATTTACAGAATGACTGTCATGAGGATATAATATATAATGTAGCATGTTTGGCTCAATGATGTCACAGAATCAAGGTGAGGTTTTAATTCATAACTCAGTGACAGTCACATTTATGAGTAAAATGTGACAACCAGAATATTAAAGAACAGAGGATATAAACAGGGACTGTACCACTAATACCTTCTGTGAATTAAAAAAAAAATCACCTTAAAAGGGAAATGGTTGTATCAACCTTGAAGGAAAACTGGATATTTTAAAAATGACTATTTTTTTCTGTGAATGTTCATTATCAAGTAGCATATAAAGCCCCTCCTATGACATGAGAACAAACAAATATTCTTCAAAGCAACATGGCGCACCTAGGTTTTCTGTCTTATGATTCTGTAGTTCACTGTGGTCTTAGATATAAAAATTCATGACTGGTACATAAAACTGTATCAGAATGGCTATAGGATAGGATCATTTCAGGTTCCCTATCCTCAACTGCCCCAGGAACTAACTGGGGACCTCGCCTTGGGCATTTGGAAGCACCTCTAGGTCCAAGTCTCTTGCCAACCCTAAGATGGCTCCCTTAATTAAGATATGTGCTAGCCATACTGATGAATATCTTGCATATCACCATAGAACCTTCATCTGGCGATGGATGGAGATAGAGACAAAGACCCACACTGGAGCATTGGACTGAACTCCCAAAGTCCCAATGAGGAACGGAAGGAGGGTGAACATGAGCAAAGAAGTCAGGACCACAAGGGGTGCACCCACCCACGGAGACAGTGGGGCTGATCTATTGCGAGCTCACCAAGGCCAGCTGGACTGTGACTGGAAGCAGGGGATAAAACCGGACTCTCTGAATATGGCGGACAATGAGGGCTGCTGAGAAGCCAGGGACAATGGCACTGGGTTTTGATCCTGCATCATGTTCTGGCTTTGAGGGTGCCTAGCCAGTTTGGATGTTCACCTTCCTAGACCAGGATGGAGGGGCAAGGACTTTGGACTTTCCACAGGGCAGGGAACCCTGGCTTCTCTTCAGACTGCAGAGGGAGGGGGAGAGAAGTGGGGGGAGGGCGAGAGGAGTGGGGGGAGGAGGAGAGGAGGGGGGAGGGGGGAGGAGTGGGAGGATGGGAGGAGGCAGAAATTTTTTTCTCAATTAAAAAAAAACTGTATCAGAATTTTTTCTTCATTTTTATTTCTTTTTTTGTTTTGTTTTTTTGATTTTCGAGACAGGGTTTCTCCGTAGCTTTTAGTTCCTGTCCTGGATCTAGCTCTTGTAGACCAGGCTGGCCTCAAACTCACAGAGATCCACCTGTCTCTGCCTCCCGAGTGCTGGGATTAAATGCGTGCGCCACCACTGCCTGGATTCATTTTTATTTCTTATATAAGGACATATTTCATTGATTATTTTCTAGACTCATGGAATTTCTTATATTCATTTAATTAAAAATACTTTTCTATATGTTTTAGGAAAATATTTTTTCTGTTCTCAAATTTCTGAAACATTTGTGTAGTCATACAATGTAGTCTTTTGACTACATATAACTTGAAGAAAAAAGAGATATTAAATTTTTGATTATCATTGAGACTTGTACAAGTAAAACGGAACTTATATATTTAATATAAAAATCACATATGCATATGTATCAATATCATCAGAGTCACTGCCTTTTGCAATGGTTTTTCTTTCCTGGATTCCTTCACTAATTATTCTGTTGAATGACTGAGAAGTGATGCTGAAATCTCTATCATATGCAGACTTGGATATATAGGTAGAGGCTTAATTTTTCATAAACAGTTTTCAACACACATTTCAGGAGACTTCTGCTTTAATTCTTGTGAAATTAAACCATATACTTCAATTTCTTAAAATTAAAACATATACTAGTGAAGAAGACATCCACCCAAAGGGGTTTCCCTCTTGGACCATGGATTAAGCACAAATCACATCCAAATACCTGTTTTCAGGGAGGTCCTTTATTCAGTAGTGAAGAAAAGTTAAACTGGCTGCTTTCTGACTCAGGAAGAGAAACAGGAGCAAATGACCTAGCAGGTGTATGAACAGAAAAGGGAAAGGTATTATAGGATCCAGCTGTGAGAAGCTAAATATGAACAGATCACCCAAAGGAAATTCTTTACTTCCAACCATTATGACCTGCCAGAGTAGGATTCAGCCATCGATAAGTTTAATGGAGGCCTGAGTATCAGTAGTTTACCCTGAAGTAATACCTGGTTGCAGGAAGGACCATAAACTAAGATTACCTGAACACCACCCTAGAACAGACCATCCAAAGGAAATGCCTAACATTCAAGCCATTGTAGATAGGATCACCTGCCAGCACACACTCACCAGAACACCTGACAAATATCAGCAGCAAATCAGGGGTCCTGAACCTCAGAAGCTCCTCAGCCCCACCTTTACTACCATAAAAATCCAACTCTAACTGAGCTTGGGGCTCTCCATTTATTCGAATATGTTGGACATGCAGAGAGTCTGAGTTTGCAAACTTGCGTAAAATAAAGGCTGTTTGCTTATATATACGGAACGTGATCTCCTTCTTGGTTTTTGGGGGACTTTGCAGATTTGGGCATTGTTGGGGACCCTTGCCCAACTACCTCGGTTATGGATGACCCTGGGGAAAATAGTTACAAAACTAATAACTTTGTTACAAATTATTTCAAGAACTTTGTTCTCTAGTTAATCTAAACAAGAAGCCTGTTGACATGGGAACAACTTTTGCCATTATATAATATGTAAAAACACTGTATCAGGACACAAACGACAACCTAATCGTAGCTTTTGAACTACAGTACACATCTGTGTACTCAAGGACCGACTCTTGGAAGGGCATTCAACTGATATTGGAGGTTTGCCTCCTCCTCCTAACTTGGTCTGCCAAACATGTCAGCAAGAATGCTACCTCAAGTCACCCCTGCACAGAGTTTCTATATAGTTCAAAGCTAGCCCTCCATAGAATATAACAGGTATGTGTTATAATGGACTAGGACGAGGAGATGTATTTTGTTTGGGCACATTAAATAGGTGGAAAATGAGGAGTGATAGTTGGACCATGGTAGTCTGCCTCAGGAGGAGGAAGTGACCACATGAGGTAATAGACCTTGATTGCTAGCTTTAAGAAGGTAATTTAATGACTTTTAGCATGGCAGAGGAAGCAGTAGAGCAAGGCCTGCCAGAGCCATGCTTGTCATACTAGAGTTGACTAGAGTTCCTTCACAAGTGAGAAAATTAAAAAAAAAAAGTAGAAAAACAAACCAAGTACTGTGGTTTAAATGGATGTCTTTTCTTTCACCGTCGGAGTCGTTGTGTCCATCTTATCACATTTTAGATAGGGTCTCATAGCTAGGCTGGACTCAAATTCACAATCTAGCTGAAGATTACCTTGAACTGTGATCCTCTTGCCTCTGTTTTTTACATGCTAGAATTATAATAATATCTCAAGAAACCTAGCTTGGCTCCATGTTCAATTTTGCTTTCTATTACAATGCCAATAGTTTCAAAAATATATTAATATATCTTCCTCTAAAGACAGTTATTGAATGTACATGATCACAACAATATAAATCAGAGAAATTATATCTAAGCAAAAAAGCATTCCCATATAACACTCTGTCTTTTTATATTGATAGTACAATTTCAAACAATCAAATGCAAAATAACAACTGCAATAAATATATAAATTTGCTTTTAGTGCACACACTAAAAATAAATCAAATAAGAAACAACAACCTTTGCTATATGATGTACTTATTGTTTGTCATATGATGCCTTTGCAAATCATATATTCAGAAAAATTAGACAGGAGTATAATACACTCAGAAAGAGGACAATGAAAAGTGGCTAACTGCCAAAGATACGATTAAAGGAGGAAACAGATAACATAAATAGAATTTGTTCTCAGGGAAGCCATATGGAAAATATGTGACAGATTTCTAACATGAAAACATAACAATATACCTTTCTCAACATTTCCATTTAAAGGTCTTCAGGCTGATAATAATTAGTCATTATGAAGATATTACTTCAAGGATGAAAAATTAGGGGCTTTTAAGTTATTATGCATATATTTCTCTACTCTAGAAGACTGGCAGTGGAGTAACTTTTTTTTGTTTCCAAATTATAAAAGAAAAAAACTGAGGTCCTGTGACTTATTCAACATAATTTTCCTAGTAGGCATTTCAACCAAAATTCTAACTAAAGAAATCTGTTCCCAGAATGATCACAGTTAGAAAAAAAAAATCTGAAGATATAGCCTGGTGGCTAATTGCAGGATATCAGTCATATTGTGCATCATTAAATAAGATGCATAAGAATTAGAATGATATATAACAAGTTTTACTGATTTAAATTTAGAATCTATACATTTATTACATTTCTGGCATAATTAATTAAAAATAATATTTATGTTAATTGCATTCTTAGTTATTTAGAGACTGTGAATAGCTATTAAGAAGATATATAATACTTGATGATGAGAAGCATTTATTAGTTGAAGTTGTACAACTCTGGTAGTGGAGAGAACCCAAAAGGCAATGGTCTAAACTCAGAGATAACTATTTATCACTGAGATAATATTGGGGGAGAGGTAAGCTGTTACTTGACAACAAAAATCACATAAGACTTGAAATAACAGTCATGCTGCCACACAGACCACATGGAATCCAAGGCTGCTGTGAATAAATTCTTCTAAACAATAGGAAAGGAGAAACACAGAAAGCTTTGGTGTAAATTTTCTCATAAGCAGGTGAAGTGGAAATTACATAATTTAATTCATAATTCACATAGGGAAATTTATTTTACTTTTCCCTGCTCAACAAAGATTGAAAATTATATCCTCTTCTTATACCCTCAAAGAAGCTAAATGAATACTTGTCAATTTTAGACAAATGGTCATTATAGTCATTTTCCCTATAGAAGCATTGGTACTTATTAAAAAAATACAAACAAAATCACATAAAAATGGAAATTATTTACGAACATTCACCATTTGTTATTTGGAAGTTCAATGAAACCTGAAATTCACTTAAGAACTAGAAAGCAAAATGTAAGATATAAGTAAGGGTGGTATGACTACCACTGATATAAGGGAACACTCTAAGAGAAATAAACATTAGCATTAGGGAACTTACAGTAGGTATGCCTTGTCTGCTGGCCAAGGCCAGATGTTTCACTAACTTTCCATAATATATTTCATTTCATCATACTGTACCATAGGGGTGAATATCTTCTAGACCCATCTGTTGAAAAGCTTCGGCCCTGAAGCTTGAAGATTGATAGCTGCTACAATCCTATCCTAGCTAGTGTAGTGTAACTACAGATGCAAGTTTTCTTCATATGAATATCTAATTATTTTAAGGTACTCTTTTATTTACATTCTGTTGCATACAGTAAAACAGGCTATAAGAGTTGTATTTTGTTATTGCTTGTTTGTTTTCTTTTATTTTTTCCCAGCTGTCTTTTCCCGGATGCTTTTTTTTAATATTTATTTATTCATTATGTATACAACATTCTGCCTCCATGTATGCCTGCAGGCCAGAAGAGGGCACCAGACCTCATTACAGATGGTTGTGAGCCACCATGTGGTTGCTGGGAATTGAACTCAGGACCTCTGGAAGAGCAGGCAATGCTCTTAACCACTGAGCCATCTCTCCCGAACGCTTTTTTATTCTTACTCTCCCTGCCACGTTATCCTTCATGATTATCACCTCACCCATCTCCCCAGTCCATTAACAAAATTTATTCTAGTTCCCCTTCCCAGGGAGATCCATGTATTCCCCTACAAGGGGTGTTAATCTTTGAGAGTTACTCAACATAGAATTATATGTCCATGTTTAGTGTATTGTTCTGTCTTCTTTTGCTACCATAGGCCAACTTCATTTTGGGAATTACCTATTTCCTTTTTATTTTGGATTTCCCTCAATAGTAGGAGGAGTATGTTGATAAAATCTTTTACTGAAAAATCCATCACTGACAACACTTTTTTCATGTCAAGTGTCTTTATTTTTCACACCAATATGTAGTCATGTTTTGTAACATGAGGGGGTAAACTTGTTGGGGTTTCTGTCCCTCCCAGTATCCCACAGCCGGCAAGCCCCCAAAAAAATCACACAGAGAGTCTGCATTAATTATAAACTGATTGACCCATTAGCTCAATCTTTTTATTAGCTCTTGTAGCTTATATTAACCCATTATTCTTATCTATGTTAGCCACATGGCTCAATACCCTTCAGCTGGGCTGGTTACATCTTGCTTCTCGGTAGTCTGGGCTGGAATGAGAGGAATGGGCTTCCTCCTTTCCAGCATTCTCCTGTTCTCATCACCCCGCCTCTACTTCTTGTCTGGTTGACCCGCCTTTACTTCCTGCCTGGTCAATCAGCATTTTATTAAAATACATGACTGACAGAATACAGGCAATTCTCCCGCACCAATATATGAATTCCCTTCCATTAATTTCCCTGTAAATTTTATTTTGTTTTCACACACCCTCTTCATTCCATTCTAACAAATCAATACACTGACTTTTTATGTAGCATGGAACTATTAGCAGTGGTATTATCAGAATAATTAACTTTTAATTAGAGATCTCATTCCCTATCTTTATGAACATAGTGTGTTTTAGAATGTACTTACACTGAATATATTTAGGAAAAATATATTGCAATTTCCAAGGTCTCTGTGAATTCTACATATTAAGGTATCATTTTTAACTTCATCATAGTTTTAAAATAAATGAAAGAAGGAGAAATAGCAGCATATTTAAATTCCCAGTTACAAAACAATAATGCATGCAGGAACATACATGGAAACTCTTCATTTCAGATGTTATAGAAAATTTAGATTGTCTTTATAAAAATAGTAGACAAGTATGATTTAAGTGACTAAAATTTAGTGAAAGGTATACTTTTAGTTTCAGGAGATGACTCACAGAGTAAGGTACATTAAGAGAACTATAAAAACTTAGGTTCAGATCCTGAAAACCTACATAAATCCTGACATGGTAGCCTAAGGCTCTATGTAACATTAGCTCTGTTGCTGACATGATAAAACTAAAGGCAGAGACAGCAGAATGCCTGGAAACTTGTGGGCTACTTAGCCTGGCAGAATCTGTAGTGATGAACAGAGATTAAAAGAAGGTGAGGGTAAGAACCAACTCTTAAGGTTATCCTTTTATATTCATACTCGTGTTCTGGCGTGTATGCTCACCCTCCAAACAGACACATGTGCACACACACCCCACATCCTACACAGGCATGCAGAGAAATCCAATAAATACATAAAATTGGAAATCTTGAGAAAAACTTCTCTGCTGATGCAATAATCCAAATTAAACCAAATTAGAAGAACCCCAGGTTTAATGGATACCAGGACTCCCAGGTGACCCTCCAGGAGAGAAGGGGAAAGAAGAACAGGGGAGATCACATGTTTGTTCTGGGTGGGGCAGTTTAAATAGGCTGTGAGAGTGGTCTTGACCCCCTTTGGGGAGGAGTCACCATTTGGTGGGCTTTCTCGGACGTGGAGTTTGAAATGAGCAACTCCCAGGGGAGGAGGCTTGAAATGGAACTTTCCACCCAACATTAGAAAATGGATGCAAGGAGCCGGAATGAAGGCCCAAATGAAACATTTCGGCCTTTTTTGAAGGGATAAGGATGTTAGGGACTGAGGGGACACTTCCAACCAAGCAATGATATATAAGTTAAAGACCTATAAGGTATGAAATATGGAAGAAAAGAAGAGGCACAGCAACACCTTTTTGTTTTTTTTGGTTTTTTGAGACAGGGTTTCTCTGTGTTTTTTTTTTTTTTTGTCTCTGTAACATTTTAATGCTCAGTTTTCACAAACACATGTTTCTATTCAATTTTATGACTTACAGTAGTAAAATGTACTAGTCTTTAAAAATGGGCATTGTTCAACTATCCTTCTTACTCTCTTCCAATCTTTCAAAATTCATCACTGGGCGTTTTTATCTCAGTAACACTCTACTTACTGTATTTACATTTGAATTCCATGTCATAAGAATAAACGAAATCCATGATATTTTGGTTAACTCAGTGTATTTATAAAATGGAAAGTTCTATCAAAATACTTTTCACTGGAAAAAATAAATAGAACAGACAAGGGATCTACTGAAAGCACATTCACTTCGGTAGACTTCAGTGTAGGACAGTTCATGACAGCACACTGCCCTTTCCCCAGAGCCGAGCAGCTTCCAAGCCAATGGTTAAATCATTTTTAACAGATTTTATAGTGTTGATATCTGGCTCATTCCACATCATCTTCAGCCAAGCTCTGAGCACTTAGAATTCTCTGACTAATGGTTGGAAGCTTGGTCAGAAGCATCTGGAACACTGGTGGTGGAAGAGTCTGTTGTAACACTTGCAGCAGCTGCTGAGGCTGCCCACACACAGCAGTCGCCTTTGTCAGGTGGTCTACACCGTTCTCGTAGTCACCTTGTGCTAATAACTCTTCACCAAGCTGTATCTCCTCAAGGAAGAACTTCTGAACAGCTTCAGCATCCTTTAAGTCGGGTAACTTTGAAAGCCCAGCTCTCTCCTTAGCAAGCTTCTGTTTCTTTCTTCGTTCTCGCAGCCTGTTCTTGAAGTTAGGGTCGCTCCGCCTTTTGTGGTCGAAGTAGATGCAGTAGCCGATGAAGAGGGCACCGCACACACCCGCGGTGATGGCACTGTTGCAGCCCACCCTCTTCGCTCATCTGCTCGCTCGCTCGGCAGGGGCGTGCGCGGGCCGGGGCCGGGGCCGGGGCCGGGGCCGGGGCCCGGGCCTGGGCCGCCGAGGGACGCCAGGCAGCGCTTCGCTCCGAGTGCTCAGAGCACGCTGGCCTCTCACCGCCCTGCTTCCTGACGGAAGAGCTCTCTGTGTTTTTGGAGCCTGTCCTGGAACTAGCTCTGTAGACCAGGCTGGTCTCGAACTCACAGAGATCTGCCTGCCTCTGCCTCCTGGGATTAAAGGCGTGCGCCACCACCGTCCGGCAGGGCATGCCCCTAAGATTGTTTTTTATATCAAGTGAGACTCTACTGGAGAAAATTAATTTTTCATTTGAAATTGGTCATCAATTGGAGATGGCTTCATGGTAAGGGATGTGAGACATGTATCCACTTCCACTATCAACAATAGAAACCCATTAGTCTCAGACCTGTGAAAGGTTTGAATACTGTCACAGGACCTATAAGTCATCTGGTACTGTGTGTTTAGAAAGTCTTGGAGTTACTTGGTGTTCTCTATACCCTGTGGCTCTTACAAAAATGCTGTATTATCTAATAGAGAGGTCCTTGAACTCTAAGAGGAAGGATTTGGTCTGAGTTTTCCTAGGTCTCTCAGTTTCTGCTCTTTTTTTCAGGTTTGTGTCTCTTTACATGTTCCTTTCTACTACTGGAAGAGTGTCTCTGATGATGACTGAATAAGTCACTGAGCTGTTACTACAGAAGAATCTCATTAAGAGTCATCTTGTTTCTAACTTTCTTTATCAGAACACTAGTATTTGTTTTTAACTTAGGTCCTTGGTCTAGCTAGTCTTAGGTTTTTGGCCACTTGAGAAATGTTGTAGATAGATTCCATCTCATGGAAAGAGACTTAGATCCAATCTTCTACTGGTTGGTTAGCCCCACAAACTTTGTGCAACTATTGCCACTATCACGTGGGCTGCTGACTCTTGTAGGAACTAGCCCCATTTGTCTATGTCCAGTGAGCTGTGTCGTTGTTCTCTTCCTTACCATCAGTCTGTGAGTATGAACAATAGCCTTGACAATAGCGTTGGTTGTTTGCAGTTTTCCATGGGCCCCTTTGGCCAAGAATTCAATTAAATTTTATTTATCCCTGGAGCTGAAGTATATTTGGTTTCCCGAGATGTTCAGCTGAGCCTGTTTATTTTTTCTGTTAATTGGAGATTGCATAGATTGTGTGTGTGTGTGTATGTATAATATTTTATTTTATTAGGCTTCTAAACAATCCTTCAAATGGTCCATAGCTTCAACTGTTCCTCCTTGTATTTCCTTTCCCATCCTCTTCTCTCCTTCTCCCTAGTTGATCTTTCCGTTCTAGTCACATCACATGCATTGATAACTATCTCTTCTCTTTCTTTTTCCTAGATGATGCACTCTTACTAACAATTTCTTGTTCTATACCTGTCCCCACCTCTGTGGTTCTTTGTATTGTAGGCTGCTTTTGGAAGGTGTAACTGCTACAGCTGTTCTATAATGCTGTTATGCCCGTATAAGCTAAGCTAAGGATAAATCTATTCATTCATTCATTTATTTATTGTCACTTTGGATCTGCATCCATTTACCTTCAAATTCACGATTTAATTTGTTTAATAGTTAGGTTCATTGTGCAAATGTATCACATTTTCATTATCCATTTTTCTTTCTGTTGAGGGGCATTCAATCTGCTTCCTATTTTGGACTGTTATGAAAAAAGCAGCAATATACACAGTTTAATAATAGTTTCTGAAGGAAGATGTACAGTCCTTTGTGTATGTGTCCAAGAATCCTATAGCTAGAACTTGAGGTAGACTGATTCCTGCTTTCCTGAGGAACTGTCATGCTTATTTCTGTAGTTGCTAGACAAGTTAGTGCTCCAACCAGCAATGGACAAGAATTTCTTTTACTTTGCATCCTTTCTAGCATAATCTGTCATTTGTTTTATTGATTTGGACCATGCCGACCGATGTAAGATGAAATCTTGAAATAGTTTTTATTTGCATCTCCCTGAGGACTAAGGCTATTGAATATTTCTTTTAGTGTTTCTCATCCATTTATGTTTCTTCTTTTGAGAATACTCCTTAGATCTTACCCAATTTTTAAAATGGTTTGTTTTCTTTCTGGCCAGTTTTTTTTTATTTCTTCATATATTTTAGATATTAGCCTTTATCAGATCTGTAACTGATAAAACTAGTTCCCATTCGGCAGGCTGTTGCTCTGTTTGGCCATGTTTTCAGTTTCACAAGGTCTAATTTACTAACTTTGAACAATGGATATTTTAGTTAGCACCTCCAGAGTGCATAAAAAGAAGGCACCGCAGAAATATTTCTTTTTTTAATTGAAAATTTTTCTGCCTCCTCCCCACCTTCCATTTCCCTCCCCCTCCTCCTACTCCTCTCTCTCTCCTTCTACTCCTCTCACCCTCCCCCCACTCCTTTCCCCCTCCCTCTCCAACCTGAAGAGCAGTCAGTGTTCCCTGCCCTGTGGGAAGTCCAAGGTCCTCCCCCCTCCAACCAGGTCTAGGAAGGTGAGCATCCAAACAGGCCAGGCTCCCACAAAGCCAGTTCATAATAGCCAGAACCTGGAAACAACCTAGAGGCCCTTCAATGGAAGAATGGATGAAGAAACTGTGGAATATATACACATTAGAGTACTACTCAGCAGTAAAAAAACAATGACATCTTGAATTTTGCATGCAAATGGATGGAAATAGAAAACACTATCCTGAGTGAGGTAACCCAGACCCAAAAAAGATGAACATGGGATGTACTCACTCATAATTGGTTTCTAGCCATAAATAAAGGACATTGAGCCTATAATTTGTGATCCTAGAGACCAGAAATATTTCTATTTCTGAAAATCTAATCATTGACTTTACACGGGAAAGATAAAATTCTTTGGTTGTCAGGCAGTAATTCTCTGAAATTTAACCCTATATTGAGTTTTGGGACCTGAGAAAACTAAGATTGTTGCTAAATCCTTCAACCAAGTTTTCATATATTCTTATATAAACTAAGGAAATATGGAAAATTTAATGTAAAACTAGAGATTATGTTGGAGGCCATCTGAGTCTGACACAGATTCCCTAACTGGACTGGAACGGAGTTGCAAGAAATAAACTGACGCAGCTTACACGATCATCATGGAAAGGCAAGATCTCTCCGAAGAAGATCTCTCTTTATTCTTCAAACACCTTATATATCATCATATTAATTGAGCGGGAAAACACATTAGGCTGTCTCTTAGGCAACCAGGTGCATGGGCTCAAGTTACATCTGCATCTACCTGTATGCTAGCAGTCAGGTAGGCCATGAATTAGCATCTCTATAAGACATCCTCCAAATTACAAAGGAAGGAAGCACCAAACCTTTTAACTCTTAAGTCATCAGCTTCAGCCAACATCTCTTCTAAGGTAATCTACATTATAACAAAAAAAAAAAAAACTAGGAGCAGCACATTCTGGTTATTATTAAACAGAGACAGCTTGTCTGCAGAGTTACATGATCAGCTCAGACTGGGCTAATGGCTCTTGTGCCATACAGAAATATGGGCCTACAAGATTACCCTGTCCAACCTGGCTCCTGCACGGCTAGCTTAGCCCCGGAAATAATAACACGGAAACTGTATTCTTTTAAACACTGCTTGGCCCATTTGCTCTAGACTCTGACTGGCTAACTCTCATATCTTGTTTCACCCATACCTAATAGTCTGTGTAGCACCACCAGGCGGTGGCTTACCAGAAAGATTCTAGTGTACATCCATCTTGGACTGGAGCTTCATCGCCTCTGCCCTGGAAAAGAGCAGCATGGCGTCTGAGCTCACTTTCCTTCCTCCCAGCATTCTGTTCTGTCTACTCCTAAGGGCTGGCCTATCAAATGGGCCAAGGCAGTTGCTTTATTAACCAATGAAATCAACAGATTGACATGACCTTCCCACATCATTACAGAATCATGCACATCTTATTTTCTTTGTGTTACCTTTTCAAAAGTGTCTATTCAAAATGAGTGTCATTTAATTTGCATTTGTTTAAATAATTTCAATTACCATTTAAACATTACTGTCTTCTGTTGCCTTTTCTTATTTTTTCTTTTATAAACCTTAATTAATTGCTTCAAACTTTATATATAATTCCATATTTATATCAGAGGATGTCCTTATTCACCTTCATCTATCACTGTGCCTGATACTGTATCCTGAGTACTGTTCCTTTCAAATTTATAAATATCCCTTTCATATGAAAATTTCATGAGAAAGTTGTATACATTCATACTCTTGGGAAATCCTCTAGTCCACTAAATTGAGAACCTGAACCCAAAGGCAGTTGATATTTAGGTGTAACTTAATAATGCTCAATTATTGTTTCTTCTTATTATCATCCATATAAATCTCTTGCATCATCATTACCTGCTTTTCAATATTATTGTTTTAATATTGAGTATATTGAATATAATCCTATGGTTTACTGTGGCAACCCTGATTTGTCTGTTGTGAACTTTCATTCCTTCTCAGTGAATGGAAGTTATACTTATGTCCTGTTGGTGATTTGAATCACCTCAATTTGTTCCGGCAATAAGAAGCAGCTGTTGTATGGGAAAGACATGAAGACTACTGAATATCACATTAGGACTGACTTCACAATGAATATAAAAGGATCAGCCCTTTCTGCCAGGTCAGTAGAACATGTGCAAACAAATCTGCTCAAGTGTAAAATTGTGCAATGGTTTAAAGCAAGGTTTGGTCTCTAATCCCCTTTCTCATGATCCCTGTTTTACTGTTGTTTGTTTTTTTCTTCCTATAACAGGAAACTGGATAATCCACAGACTGGTATATTCTTAGCAATATCTGTTACCTTACACAAAGTTCTTCGCTGAGGATAATAGCTTTTCAAAAAAGGGTTGACATCCTAAGAAAGGGATAAACTAAATATCTCTAAAGAAGGGAAAATTACATGTTGTCAGGCATACAGTCACCACTTTCATGAGTTCAATCAAAATGCACACAATTTTGTTTTCTTTTGTGATGAAACTGTCAGAAAAAAGTTGTATTTTTTCAATTAGTGATTAATAAACTTAAGGAATTATAGAAATGCTACAGCTCACTCCTCTTTGCTTCTTCTCAATCTCATATAATCAGCAGTGTGAAAAAAAACATGCAAACTGATATCATTCTTTCTTGCCAATTTGGGGTTTCCTTTCATATTAGCTCTATACAGGTTTTATTTCCATCAAAAGAATAAGTGACATGGATTTTCCAGTGAATTTAGCTTATCTTGCTCTATATGGGAAAAACATATACTTCTTTTGCAAGTAATTGTTCACAAACAGTATTGTTAAACTTTCACATTTTTCTTTTCTTTCCATAAATAAGAAATGTTATAGCATGGTATGCATGCATGTACATGTGTGTATGTGTGTGTGCACAAAAGAGAGAGAGAGAGCTCTTTTAGGCTTTTATTTCTAAACAGAAAGAAATAAAAATCAAATATACTATCTAAGCTTTTATTGATGTGCATGTGCATGCATATGGGTATATACATACATATATACATAATTCCTTCTACAGTTTTGAAAGTACATGAAAAAATCATCTATCTATCTATCATCTATCTATCTATATATTTAAGTATATGAAGACAGTAATTGGTTTGTATAATTTTAATGTTTATAAAATATATCTAATAAACTCATAAATTTGTCTAAAAGTTTGGTTTTATACATGGCTCTTTAAAATATAATAATAGAATCTGGCATACTTATCATTTTCTAGTGTAATTTGTTTAAGAATTAGTTAAATTTTAAAAACTGGATCTAATTTACTTTTATTTCAAAATTTGTTCATAATGTCTCAAAAGTTTAAACACATTCCTTTTTGATTAACTTCATTATTGTTTTCCTAACATTTACTGTGTTCATTTAAAAACATGAGTATGGCAGGGCGGTGGTGGTGCACGCCTTTAATCCCAGCACGTGGGAGGCAGAGGCAGGCAGATCTCTGTGAGTTCGAGACCAAGCCTGGTCTCCAAGAGCTAGTTCCAGGACAGGCTCCAAAACCACAGAGAAACCCTGTCTCGAAAAACCAAAAAAAAAAAAAAAACAAAACAAAATAAAACAAAACATGAGTATGTCCTATGACTTTTTTTGTGGTTATCAAGTTTTCTTGCTTTTAACTAGAAATAAAAATAAATACATCAAACAGTTGAGTTATAACTAAAACAGAGGAATCGAAAATTTAATGTTATAAATATATAGGAATATACTGAGCATAATCATAGTGGTGGATGACTTAAAGAAACATTGTTTTCCAGATATAACAGAGCAACACAATGTATATGTGAACTCACAGTGATTGGGACAGCAGTCAGAAGGGTTGTGCAAGTTAAAGCCAGAAAATAATCCCAACATGGAGGATGGTAGGTTAGCATGATAGCATCCCTAATTGGGAGCTACTAATATTTGATTTATGGTGGTAGAAAGAGAGATGGCTTTCTTCAGTGGAGTGAAACCCAGTACATCAACCACATTGTAGAGCAGACCCCACTCTTAGGGAGAGCTGATCAACAAAAACTGAACTTGGTGGGTTTGTAACAAGAATGTGGTAAGAGAATGAGAAAGATGGAGTTGGGTAGGGAAGGATGTGGAGAAGGAGTTGGGGCAGGGGATAAATATAATAAAAAATACATTGTATTAAATTTTCAAAAAATAAATAAAAGCATTATTTTAAACAAAGCAAAAAAATATATTGAGTTTCTGTCCCAAAGATGCATACAGAGGCTTATATTAATTATAAACTGTTCTATGAGCTTAGGCTTATTATTAACTAGCTATAACAGCTTAAATTAATTCATTATTCTTATATATAATTCATAGTTCTTATATATATTTAGGCATGTGGCTTGGTACCTTCTCAGTAAGGCATTCTCATCTTGTTTCCTCTGTGTCTGGCTGGTAACTAACTCTCTGCCTTTCCTCTTCTCAGTATTCTCTTAATCTGGTTGCCCTGCTTGTACTTCCTGCCTGGCTACTTGCCACTCAACACTTTATTACACTAGTATGTGTGACAAATCTTTACAGTGTACAACAGTGTTGGGCCAAAATTATCTCATGGCTTTTACCTTGAGGCCTATAGGACAGGAAAAAGCCTGGCTTGAGTTCAGGGCTTAGACTTCGGGGCCTGTAGGACAGAGAAAAGCCTGGCCTGAATTTGAGTGAGAATGAGACAGCAAAATCTAAGTAGATGCCCCTATAGCCAGGGTAGGGTTAGGCTCCCTCTCATTATCTGGAGGTACCCTTATATCACAGGGTGACACTTAATCTTTATAAATAGATGTTCACAGAAATAAACTGAGTTCCTGCTTTGTCTCAACTTGCTATCATGTCTGATTGTTCTGTGATGTGGGGCTGCAGAATGATTGTCCTGCATAGTGTGACTATGGGAGTGTGCAGATAGTTCATTTAATTTTTTCTGGGGAATAAGGAGGTGCAAGAATCTTAGCACAACAAGAATCTTTCATTTTTTTATTAAATTTATTTATTTATTAAGGATTTCTGCCTCCTCCCCGCCACTGCCTCCCATTTCCCTCTCCCTCCCCCATCAAGTCCCCCTCCCTTATTAGCTCGAAAAGCAATCAGGGTTCCCTGACCTGTGGGAAGCCCAAGGGCCGCCCACCTCTATCCAGGTCTAGTAAGGTGAGCATTCAAACTGCCTAGTCTCCCCCAAAGCCAGTACGTGCAGTAGGGGTGCTCCCACACACTGAGACATAGGGGATGTTCTATCGGGATCTCACCAAGGCCAGCTGGCCTGGGTCTGAAAAAGCATGGGATAAATCCGGACTAGCTGAATATAGTGGACAATGACGAATACTAAGAACTCAAGAACAATGGCAGTGGGTTTTTGACCCTACTGCACAACAAGAATCTTAACATAACTGTTTTAATAAAAATCATCCTTAAAACTATGCATTGATTTGTAAGTGGATTGTCTTTTTGGTATAGAGAAACTCAGATTAAGAGGGTTTCTATTGCTATGAAGAGACACCATGATCACATTAATTCTTTAAAAAAATCATTGTAATGGCTTACTTACAGTTCTATTATTCTATTTTATTATTATTATTCTATTATTATCATGGGGGAGCATGTCAACATGCAGGCAAAGAGAGTGCTGGTGAAGTAACTGAGAGTCTTACCTCTTGCAGGCAACAGGAAGTCAACTGAAACATTGGCAGCACCTGAGCATAGGAAATTTCAAAGTCCATCCTGACAGTGACACAGTTTCTGCAAAATGGTCATTCCCACTCCAACAAAGCCACCCATCCTAATAGTGCCACTCACAATAAGATTATGGGAACCAATTACATTCAAACTGCCATAGACCAGGCCTTGTAATCATAGCATGTGATGATCCCTGTTTTCTTTTCCTAAAAAACAAACAAAATCTATAGCTGCTAATATCCATTTGAAAAAATACAGGGGTCATCCCAGAAAGACTTTGATCATACACCAGAGGTCATTTTCAAGTTGTCCTATAGTAATATGTGTAGGCTGTAGCGGATGAAGTAAAAAGTTCCCTCCCAAGTATGGAGTCATGAAAACAAGCTTGAATTGAAGTCAATGGTTCTATTCATTTTGGTTACTCATGAAGCCAGGCCTTTAGGATTAGACTCATAAACCTAACTTAACTGACATGGCTGTTGAATAGAAGACTAAGGCAGAAGGACTGCAAGTTAAAGAACTTCCTTGTATAGAGTGACTACAAGCCTTCTCAACTTTGAGAGGTCCTGTTTTTCAAAATAAAAGGTAAAGATGGGCTAGGGACATCTCAG
This sequence comes from Microtus californicus, assembly GCA_028537955.1. Classification (NCBI taxonomy): domain Eukaryota; kingdom Metazoa; phylum Chordata; class Mammalia; order Rodentia; family Cricetidae; genus Microtus; species Microtus californicus. Next base: position 2,626,358 of record JAQJZF010000006.1, on the reverse strand, counting down.
TGGGAGACTGCATTAGGTTCCATCACATGTGCCAAGGCGGAAAAAGTTGGACAAAGCAACTACTACATACAACTGTCAAGTTCTCAGAGAAAAAGAATCAATGACTACAAAAATCTTAGCCTTTGAAGTAACTTTACTTATATGTCATATCATCAATATTAATACTTTGAAACTACTTTGCTGCAGGGAATGCTCCTGGGAATGGATGAAAAATGATAATAATGAGCTTGAAACTAGTTAGTACAGGCTACCTTGAAATTCACTTTGCACATCACAAAAGTGAAGCTAAGGAGTCAGATTTTCATGGTTTAACATTATGGAAAGTTTTCAATCAGAAACACATAAAAACATGAAGAAAACAGCAACAAGAGACTGGTGCTAGACTAGACTCTCCTAGCAAAGGATATAAGCAAAGGGGTTGCTAGGAGACCTGGCTTATCTAATAGGCAAACCTGTAAGTACCTTTGAAGAGCTCCTTTTAGTATCTCTTTGAATCTGAAGCTTCAGTTAGGACAATTTGTATGGGTAATTAATGAACTGTTTTGTAGGAAATATGGAAGATATAACTTGGTTTCTTAATCTTTAAAGAAATAATTAAATATTTATGAGTATCTAATAAATTTCAAACACGTAATTTATAACCAGGTTTTAATCATCTATAAAAGGTTTAACTGTCTAACTTCTGGAAAAAAGGTGCCTTGATAATTCTTGATAAAAAGGGACTGAATTTTAAATAAATGTGGCTATTCATATATGACATGTTTCATGACATTCTTTTTTTGAGTTTTATAGACTTCCAGCGTATAAACATTTTACTCTTAGTAAAGTAGCTAATTTGATTTTCAGTATTCTAAGAACTGAAGACTTAAGTCATTATTGGAATACAATTTTAAGGAGTGTTGAGTCATGTTTACATAATTATTTATGAAAATATATTAATTTTTTGTAATTATTAATCCATTCAAGGTAATGCTATAATAAATACAAAATTCAAAATAAGAACAGCTACAGTAAAATGCTTATTCTAATTCTTTCAAAATTTAAAAACTGTAAAATGAGATTTTCCTTGTAATTTGAAATATCAAATAATTATATCTGGATATATAGTTCTGTAGGCCCTCTTGAATACTTCAGGATAGACAGCAAGGACTTTAAGACTCAATTTTCATTCTGTTTTGCATACCTAAAGTTTGGCATGAGAATATGAGTCAATCTTCCCACATTTCTGCATTTCAATTCTGTTACTAATAAAATAAAAGAATATGATTATCTGTCTTCAAAGGTGTTTTATATAGGTCATCTCATGAATAAGGTATTGAGACCAGTTACCTTCAGTGACTGTGTTGCTCTTGCAATTTACTTAATGAGGCAACTATTCCTTCAAGTTCCCCCTTTTTAGATCTACAACCATATTTAAAAGTCAATATTTCGTTGCATATCACATATTTTTCAATGTGAAATGTGAAAAAAGCCTTAAGCAAATATTTAGGGCATAGTGCCTATTCATTTTCAATGGAAGTTATTCTCACAAAGATGAGAAATAAATTATACTTTCTTTTCATGATATCTTTTTTATGTTGTTCCTAATTCAAGGTGTTCTGTATCCTTCCTTGTGAGTCACTCTTGTTTAGTTTTGCTTTCAGGTGGCTAGGGTATATACAGAGATGTATTTTATATTCTTTTAAGTCATTAAAACATAAAAGGAGAAAACGGAAACAATGCACAGATATGATAATTACTCCCTCAGAACTCACCTTAGTGTATGAAGTAGTTCATGTACATAAAAGGACTGTTGCTATCTTCCATAAGTTCCTTCTAGGACACTAGGACAGTGGTATTTCAATGTTAAGCATTCTTACCTTCCTAAAATTTTATCTTTAAAGAAAATGTCTTATTTCATCAAAGCCTTCTTCCTTGGTTATATATCTCCTATTTTTCTTTACTGGATATTCCTCTTGAATATGAATTTAACCCCAAAGTCACACACATGAGGGACTTGCACCCTTGGCTCTATGCAGCTGTTGGAAGTAGGGTCATTTCTGCCTGCACATTTTATGTGTGTTCAGAGAGCACTAAATAGAATTGAGTAGCACCAGCTATAAAACATGCAGTACTCACAGCAAGCACACACAGAGGGCAGTGAGGTTAGTGCTACTAAAATAAGTATAACATCTATGGGGAAAGTAAGGAGCTGTGTCCCATACACACATAAAAGTAGAATAACTGAGAGTATCTACAGGAGGCTCCTTTCTGATTAATAACAACAAAATATTCAGGAGAACTTCCTTTATTTTATTAAAATTTCAGTAAACCTTTGTTTTTCTCCTACAAGATAGAAGATTTCAAGCATTTCTCTGATCTTTTCCAACATTTTTTGTGTCCATTTTATTAATTTTTTTTTGGGCCAACAAGAAGTATTAGGTCAATGCATATTAGAACTCTCTAACTAGCATGCATGTGTTGTCAGACTTTGGAACACCAGCCCCCAGATAATGACACAGAGACTTATTTTAATTATGAATTCTTGACCTTAGCTTAGGTTTGTTTCCAACTAGCTCTACAATTTAAATTAACCCATTTCTATTTTTCTAAATTCTGTCACATGGCTCTTTATCCACACTCTACAATGTATGCTTGCCTCCCTCAACATCTCACTGGTGAAAGCTGTCTCTCTTTTTGCAAGAGTCCTTTATATGTTTAGAATTCCTGTCTAACCTTTCCTGCCTAGCTTTTGGTGATTTAGCACTACTTTATTAAATCAATCAGATGCCTTAGGGAGGCACGGTAAAATAGCAACACATCTTCACACACTGTGATAAAATATGTGACAAAGTTCATATGCTTCTTCTTTGAATCCTACAACACTTCTCTGCTTGCTATTCACTTACATGTAAAGTTTTTCTTTTTTCTTTTTTTTAAACGTAGATTTGCATATATATGTGAACTCTTCCCTTGAAACTTGGCCTTACTTTTTTTGTGATTCTTCGATTTGTGACCTTAAACCTGCTACACACAGGTGTAAAAATATTCCATAAATATTTTTGAACTCTGTTGTTTTAGTGTAAAAACCCCAAAGATTCTTTAGTTTATCACAAAATGATAGATGGACCAGTTTTCAGTACAAATATGCAGTATTGCCTTTTTTCTCAAGGTTTTAGAAGGCTTTTATAAAAAAACTATAATTCAAGAGACAGCACAAACTTAGTTGTATTATTTCAGACAGTTTGTATTTGAGTTGCATTTTAAAAAGTAATTTTTATCCCAACTATATTGAATCCAGAGATACAATGGCACATGAGTAGTATCATATGATATGCTATTTAAATATGTAAATGTTCACTCTCTCTTTGGTGTTTGATACCAAGTCAAATCAAATGCTTATCTGTTTTGATTTGTTACTTAGTATGAAAATATTGAGAAACTTGACATGTTGCAACATTAAATTAAAGTTCTGCTTTGAAATGTTAATTCCTGACCCTCTGTATCTCAGGTGTTCTCAAACTGAGGGAGGAACCATCACAATATGGAGGAGTTGGAGAGGTTATTTGCAGAACACAAACTGAAGTCTTTACTTTACCTCTATTTTCCATTTTGTCTGCTTCATTCCTGTGGGACTTGTCTGCCAAACTCACTGTGGATTATATTACTTCAAACTCAGAGTTGAAGCAACACCTTGCTTGAATCCTCAGAGAATAAATGGGAGTTGTCCACTCCTTCATCTTGGGATCTTGACCCCATCAAAGATGTAGATAGATCTAAGCATTTTAAGTAATGTCAATGTTCATAAATAAGATACTATTAAATGTATATTGTGTAATATATCAATAATTTTACTCAAGAAATCTTTAAATATACTTA